>OZ025850.1:0-702597 GCA_964019425.1 Flectonema sp. DT1601 | reverse complement strand
TTGCGGGTTTGCGGGTTTGCGGGTTTGCGGGTTTGCGGGTTTGCGGGTTTGCGGGTTTGCGGGTTTGCGGGTTTGCGGGTTTGCGGGTTTGCGGGTTTGCGGGTTTGCGGGTTTGCGGGTTTGCGGGTTTGCGGGTTTGCGGGTTTGCGGGTTTGCGGGTTTGCGGGTTGGGTTTGCGGGTTTGCGGGTTTGCGGGTTTGCGGGTTTGCGGGTTTGCGGGTTTGCGGGTTTGCGGGTTTGCGGGTTTGCGGGTTTGCGGGTTTGCGGGTTTGCGGGTTTGCGGGTTTGCGGGTTTGCGGGTTTGCGGGTTTGCGGGTTTGCGGGTTTGCGGGTTTGCGGGTTTGCGGGTTTGCGGGTTTGCGGGTTTGCGGGTTTGCGGGTTTGCGGGTTTGCGGGTTTGCGGGTTTGCGGGTTTGCGGGTTTGCGGGTTTGCGGGTTTGCGGGTTTGCGGGTTTGCGGGTTTGCGGGTTTGCGGGTTTGCGGGTTTGCGGGTTTGCGGGTTTGCGGGTTTGCGGGTTTGCGGGTTTGCGGGTTTGCGGGTTTGCGGGTTTGCGGGTTTGCGGGTTTGCGGGTTTGCGGGTTTGCGGGTTTGCGGGTTTGCGGGTTTGCGGGTTTGCGGGTTTGCGGGTTTGCGGGTTTGCGGGTTTGCGGGTTTGCGGGTTTGCGGGTTTGCGGGTTTGCGGGTTTGCGGGTTTGCGGGTTTGCGGGTTTGCGGGTTTGCGGGTTTGCGGGTTTGCGGGTTTGCGGGTTTGCGGGTTTGCGGGTTTGCGGGTTTGCGGGTTTGCGGGTTTGCGGGTTTGCGGGTTTGCGGGTTTGCGGGTTTGCGGGTTTGCGGGTTTGCGGGTTTGCGGGTTTGCGGGTTTGCGGGTTTGCGGGTTTGCGGGTTTGCGGGTTTGCGGGTTTGCGGGTTTGCGGGTTTGCGGGTTTGCGGGTTTGCGGGTTTGCGGGTTTGCGGGTTTGCGGGTTTGCGGGTTTGCGGGTTTGCGGGTTTGCGGGTTTGCGGGTTTGCGGGTTTGCGGGTTTGCGGGTTTGCGGGTTTGCGGGTTTGCGGGTTTGCGGGTTTGCGGGTTTGCGGGTTTGCGGGTTTGCGGGTTTGCGGGTTTGCGGGTTTGCGGGTTTGCGGGTTTGCGGGTTTGCGGGTTTGCGGGTTTGCGGGTTTGCGGGTTTGCGGGTTTGCGGGTTTGCGGGTTTGCGGGTTTGCGGGTTTGCGGGTTTGCGGGTTTGCGGGTTTGCGGGTTTGCGGGTTTGCGGGTTTGCGGGTTTGCGGTTTGCGGGTTTGCGGGTTTGCGGGTTTGCGGGTTTGCGGGTTTGCGGGTTTGCGGGTTTGCGGGTTTGCGGGTTTGCGGGTTTGCGGGTTTGCGGGTTTGCGGGTTTGCGGGTTTGCGGGTTTGCGGGTTTGCGGGTTTGCGGGTTTGCGGGTTTGCGGGTTTGCGGGTTTGCGGGTTTGCGGGTTTGCGGGTTTGCGGGTTTGCGGGTTTGCGGGTTTGCGGGTTTGCGGGTTTGCGGGTTTGCGGGTTTGCGGGTTTGCGGGTTTGCGGGTTTGCGGGTTTGCGGGTTTGCGGGTTTGCGGGTTTGCGGGTTTGCGGGTTTGCGGGTTTGCGGGTTTGCGGGTTTGCGGGTTTGCGGGTTTGCGGGTTTGCGGGTTTGCGGGTTTGCGGGTTTGCGGGTTTGCGGGTTTGCGGGTTTGCGGGTTTGCGGGTTTGCGGGTTTGCGGGTTTGCGGGTTTGCGGGTTTGCGGGTTTGCGGGTTTGCGGGTTTGCGGGTTTGCGGGTTTGCGGGTTTGCGGGTTTGCGGGTTTGCGGGTTTGCGGGTTTGCGGGTTTGCGGGTTTGCGGGTTTGCGGGTTTGCGGGTTTGCGGGTTTGCGGGTTTGCGGGTTTGCGGGTTTGCGGGTTTGCGGGTTTGCGGGTTTGCGGGTTTGCGGGTTTGCGGGTTTGCGGGTTTGCGGGTTTGCGGGTTTGCGGGTTTGCGGGTTTGCGGGTTTGCGGGTTTGCGGGTTTGCGGGTTTGCGGGTTTGCGGGTTTGCGGGTTTGCGGGTTTGCGGGTTTGCGGGTTTGCGGGTTTGCGGGTTTGCGGGTTTGCGGGTTTGCGGGTTTGCGGGTTTGCGGGTTTGCGGGTTTGCGGGTTTGCGGGTTTGCGGGTTTGCGGGTTTGCGGGTTTGCGGGTTTGCGGGTTTGCGGGTTTGCGGGTTTGCGGGTTTGCGGGTTTGCGGGTTTGCGGGTTTGCGGGTTTGCGGGTTTGCGGGTTTGCGGGTTTGCGGGTTTGCGGGTTTGCGGGTTTGCGGGTTTGCGGGTTTGCGGGTTTGCGGGTTTGCGGGTTTGCGGGTTTGCGGGTTTGCGGGTTTGCGGGTTTGCGGGTTTGCGGGTTTGCGGGTTTGCGGGTTTGCGGGTTTGCGGGTTTGCGGGTTTGCGGGTTTGCGGGTTTGCGGGTTTGCGGGTTTGCGGGTTTGCGGGTTTGCGGGTTTGCGGGTTTGCGGGTTTGCGGGTTTGCGGGTTTGCGGGTTTGCGGGTTTGCGGGTTTGCGGGTTTGCGGGTTTGCGGGTTTGCGGGTTTGCGGGTTTGCGGGTTTGCGGGTTTGCGGGTTTGCGGGTTTGCGGGTTTGCGGGTTTGCGGGTTTGCGGGTTTGCGGGTTTGCGGGTTTGCGGGTTTGCGGGTTTGCGGGTTTGCGGGTTTGCGGGTTTGCGGGTTTGCGGGTTTGCGGGTTTGCGGGTTTGCGGGTTTGCGGGTTTGCGGGTTTGCGGGTTTGCGGGTTTGCGGGTTTGCGGGTTTGCGGGTTTGCGGGTTTGCGGGTTTGCGGGTTTGCGGGTTTGCGGGTTTGCGGGTTTGCGGGTTTGCGGGTTTGCGGGTTTGCGGGTTTGCGGGTTTGCGGGTTTGCGGGTTTGCGGGTTTGCGGGTTTGCGGGTTTGCGGGTTTGCGGGTTTGCGGGTTTGCGGGTTTGCGGGTTTGCGGGTTTGCGGGTTTGCGGGTTTGCGGGTTTGCGGGTTTGCGGGTTTGCGGGTTTGCGGGTTTGCGGGTTTGCGGGTTTGCGGGTTTGCGGGTTTGCGGGTTTGCGGGTTTGCGGGTTTGCGGGTTTGCGGGTTTGCGGGTTTGCGGGTTTGCGGGTTTGCGGGTTTGCGGGTTTGCGGGTTTGCGGGTTTGCGGGTTTGCGGGTTTGCGGGTTTGCGGGTTTGCGGGTTTGCGGGTTTGCGGGTTTGCGGGTTTGCGGGTTTGCGGGTTTGCGGGTTTGCGGGTTTGCGGGTTTGCGGGTTTGCGGGTTTGCGGGTTTGCGGGTTTGCGGGTTTGCGGGTTTGCGGGTTTGCGGGTTTGCGGGTTTGCGGGTTTGCGGGTTTGCGGGTTTGCGGGTTTGCGGGTTTGCGGGTTTGCGGGTTTGCGGGTTTGCGGGTTTGCGGGTTTGCGGGTTTGCGGGTTTGCGGGTTTGCGGGTTTGCGGGTTTGCGGGTTTGCGGGTTTGCGGGTTTGCGGGTTTGCGGGTTTGCGGGTTTGCGGGTTTGCGGGTTTGCGGGTTTGCGGGTTTGCGGGTTTGCGGGTTTGCGGGTTTGCGGGTTTGCGGGTTTGCGGGTTTGCGGGTTTGCGGGTTTGCGGGTTTGCGGGTTTGCGGGTTTGCGGGTTTGCGGGTTTGCGGGTTTGCGGGTTTGCGGGTTTGCGGGTTTGCGGGTTTGCGGGTTTGCGGGTTTGCGGGTTTGCGGGTTTGCGGGTTTGCGGGTTTGCGGGTTTGCGGGTTTGCGGGTTTGCGGGTTTGCGGGTTTGCGGGTTTGCGGGTTTGCGGGTTTGCGGGTTTGCGGGTTTGCGGGTTTGCGGGTTTGCGGGTTTGCGGGTTTGCGGGTTTGCGGGTTTGCGGGTTTGCGGGTTTGCGGGTTTGCGGGTTTGCGGGTTTGCGGGTTTGCGGGTTTGCGGGTTTGCGGGTTTGCGGGTTTGCGGGTTTGCGGGTTTGCGGGTTTGCGGGTTTGCGGGTTTGCGGGTTTGCGGGTTTGCGGGTTTGCGGGTTTGCGGGTTTGCGGGTTTGCGGGTTTGCGGGTTTGCGGGTTTGCGGGTTTGCGGGTTTGCGGGTTTGCGGGTTTGCGGGTTTGCGGGTTTGCGGGTTTGCGGGTTTGCGGGTTTGCGGGTTTGCGGGTTTGCGGGTTTGCGGGTTTGCGGGTTTGCGGGTTTGCGGGTTTGCGGGTTTGCGGGTTTGCGGGTTTGCGGGTTTGCGGGTTTGCGGGTTTGCGGGTTTGCGGGTTTGCGGGTTTGCGGGTTTGCGGGTTTGCGGGTTTGCGGGTTTGCGGGTTTGCGGGTTTGCGGGTTTGCGGGTTTGCGGGTTTGCGGGTTTGCGGGTTTGCGGGTTTGCGGGTTTGCGGGTTTGCGGGTTTGCGGGTTTGCGGGTTTGCGGGTTTGCGGGTTTGCGGGTTTGCGGGTTTGCGGGTTTGCGGGTTTGCGGGTTTGCGGGTTTGCGGGTTTGCGGGTTTGCGGGTTTGCGGGTTTGCGGGTTTGCGGGTTTGCGGGTTTGCGGGTTTGCGGGTTTGCGGGTTTGCGGGTTTGCGGGTTTGCGGGTTTGCGGGTTTGCGGGTTTGCGGGTTTGCGGGTTTGCGGGTTTGCGGGTTTGCGGGTTTGCGGGTTTGCGGGTTTGCGGGTTTGCGGGTTTGCGGGTTTGCGGGTTTGCGGGTTTGCGGGTTTGCGGGTTTGCGGGTTTGCGGGTTTGCGGGTTTGCGGGTTTGCGGGTTTGCGGGTTTGCGGGTTTGCGGGTTTGCGGGTTTGCGGGTTTGCGGGTTTGCGGGTTTGCGGGTTTGCGGGTTTGCGGGTTTGCGGGTTTGCGGGTTTGCGGGTTTGCGGGTTTGCGGGTTTGCGGGTTTGCGGGTTTGCGGGTTTGCGGGTTTGCGGGTTTGCGGGTTTGCGGGTTTGCGGGTTTGCGGGTTTGCGGGTTTGCGGGTTTGCGGGTTTGCGGGTTTGCGGGTTTGCGGGTTTGCGGGTTTGCGGGTTTGCGGGTTTGCGGGTTTGCGGGTTTGCGGGTTTGCGGGTTTGCGGGTTTGCGGGTTTGCGGGTTTGCGGGTTTGCGGGTTTGCGGGTTTGCGGGTTTGCGGGTTTGCGGGTTTGCGGGTTTGCGGGTTTGCGGGTTTGCGGGTTTGCGGGTTTGCGGGTTTGCGGGTTTGCGGGTTTGCGGGTTTGCGGGTTTGCGGGTTTGCGGGTTTGCGGGTTTGCGGGTTTGCGGGTTTGCGGGTTTGCGGGTTTGCGGGTTTGCGGGTTTGCGGGTTTGCGGGTTTGCGGGTTTGCGGGTTTGCGGGTTTGCGGGTTTGCGGGTTTGCGGGTTTGCGGGTTTGCGGGTTTGCGGGTTTGCGGGTTTGCGGGTTTGCGGGTTTGCGGGTTTGCGGGTTTGCGGGTTTGCGGGTTTGCGGGTTTGCGGGTTTGCGGGTTTGCGGGTTTGCGGGTTTGCGGGTTTGCGGGTTTGCGGGTTTGCGGGTTTGCGGGTTTGCGGGTTTGCGGGTTTGCGGGTTTGCGGGTTTGCGGGTTTGCGGGTTTGCGGGTTTGCGGGTTTGCGGGTTTGCGGGTTTGCGGGTTTGCGGGTTTGCGGGTTTGCGGGTTTGCGGGTTTGCGGGTTTGCGGGTTTGCGGGTTTGCGGGTTTGCGGGTTTGCGGGTTTGCGGGTTTGCGGGTTTGCGGGTTTGCGGGTTTGCGGGTTTGCGGGTTTGCGGGTTTGCGGGTTTGCGGGTTTGCGGGTTTGCGGGTTTGCGGGTTTGCGGGTTTGCGGGTTTGCGGGTTTGCGGGTTTGCGGGTTTGCGGGTTTGCGGGTTTGCGGGTTTGCGGGTTTGCGGGTTTGCGGGTTTGCGGGTTTGCGGGTTTGCGGGTTTGCGGGTTTGCGGGTTTGCGGGTTTGCGGGTTTGCGGGTTTGCGGGTTTGCGGGTTTGCGGGTTTGCGGGTTTGCGGGTTTGCGGGTTTGCGGGTTTGCGGGTTTGCGGGTTTGCGGGTTTGCGGGTTTGCGGGTTTGCGGGTTTGCGGGTTTGCGGGTTTGCGGGTTTGCGGGTTTGCGGGTTTGCGGGTTTGCGGGTTTGCGGGTTTGCGGGTTTGCGGGTTTGCGGGTTTGCGGGTTTGCGGGTTTGCGGGTTTGCGGGTTTGCGGGTTTGCGGGTTTGCGGGTTTGCGGGTTTGCGGGTTTGCGGGTTTGCGGGTTTGCGGGTTTGCGGGTTTGCGGGTTTGCGGGTTTGCGGGTTTGCGGGTTTGCGGGTTTGCGGGTTTGCGGGTTTGCGGGTTTGCGGGTTTGCGGGTTTGCGGGTTTGCGGGTTTGCGGGTTTGCGGGTTTGCGGGTTTGCGGGTTTGCGGGTTTGCGGGTTTGCGGGTTTGCGGGTTTGCGGGTTTGCGGGTTTGCGGGTTTGCGGGTTTGCGGGTTTGCGGGTTTGCGGGTTTGCGGGTTTGCGGGTTTGCGGGTTTGCGGGTTTGCGGGTTTGCGGGTTTGCGGGTTTGCGGGTTTGCGGGTTTGCGGGTTTGCGGGTTTGCGGGTTTGCGGGTTTGCGGGTTTGCGGGTTTGCGGGTTTGCGGGTTTGCGGGTTTGCGGGTTTGCGGGTTTGCGGGTTTGCGGGTTTGCGGGTTTGCGGGTTTGCGGGTTTGCGGGTTTGCGGGTTTGCGGGTTTGCGGGTTTGCGGGTTTGCGGGTTTGCGGGTTTGCGGGTTTGCGGGTTTGCGGGTTTGCGGGTTTGCGGGTTTGCGGGTTTGCGGGTTTGCGGGTTTGCGGGTTTGCGGGTTTGCGGGTTTGCGGGTTTGCGGGTTTGCGGGTTTGCGGGTTTGCGGGTTTGCGGGTTTGCGGGTTTGCGGGTTTGCGGGTTTGCGGGTTTGCGGGTTTGCGGGTTTGCGGGTTTGCGGGTTTGCGGGTTTGCGGGTTTGCGGGTTTGCGGGTTTGCGGGTTTGCGGGTTTGCGGGTTTGCGGGTTTGCGGGTTTGCGGGTTTGCGGGTTTGCGGGTTTGCGGGTTTGCGGGTTTGCGGGTTTGCGGGTTTGCGGGTTTGCGGGTTTGCGGGTTTGCGGGTTTGCGGGTTTGCGGGTTTGCGGGTTTGCGGGTTTGCGGGTTTGCGGGTTTGCGGGTTTGCGGGTTTGCGGGTTTGCGGGTTTGCGGGTTTGCGGGTTTGCGGGTTTGCGGGTTTGCGGGTTTGCGGGTTTGCGGGTTTGCGGGTTTGCGGGTTTGCGGGTTTGCGGGTTTGCGGGTTTGCGGGTTTGCGGGTTTGCGGGTTTGCGGGTTTGCGGGTTTGCGGGTTTGCGGGTTTGCGGGTTTGCGGGTTTGCGGGTTTGCGGGTTTGCGGGTTTGCGGGTTTGCGGGTTTGCGGGTTTGCGGGTTTGCGGGTTTGCGGGTTTGCGGGTTTGCGGGTTTGCGGGTTTGCGGGTTTGCGGGTTTGCGGGTTTGCGGGTTTGCGGGTTTGCGGGTTTGCGGGTTTGCGGGTTTGCGGGTTTGCGGGTTTGCGGGTTTGCGGGTTTGCGGGTTTGCGGGTTTGCGGGTTTGCGGGTTTGCGGGTTTGCGGGTTTGCGGGTTTGCGGGTTTGCGGGTTTGCGGGTTTGCGGGTTTGCGGGTTTGCGGGTTTGCGGGTTTGCGGGTTTGCGGGTTTGCGGGTTTGCGGGTTTGCGGGTTTGCGGGTTTGCGGGTTTGCGGGTTTGCGGGTTTGCGGGTTTGCGGGTTTGCGGGTTTGCGGGTTTGCGGGTTTGCGGGTTTGCGGGTTTGCGGGTTTGCGGGTTTGCGGGTTTGCGGGTTTGCGGGTTTGCGGGTTTGCGGGTTTGCGGGTTTGCGGGTTTGCGGGTTTGCGGGTTTGCGGGTTTGCGGGTTTGCGGGTTTGCGGGTTTGCGGGTTTGCGGGTTTGCGGGTTTGCGGGTTTGCGGGTTTGCGGGTTTGCGGGTTTGCGGGTTTGCGGGTTTGCGGGTTTGCGGGTTTGCGGGTTTGCGGGTTTGCGGGTTTGCGGGTTTGCGGGTTTGCGGGTTTGCGGGTTTGCGGGTTTGCGGGTTTGCGGGTTTGCGGGTTTGCGGGTTTGCGGGTTTGCGGGTTTGCGGGTTTGCGGGTTTGCGGGTTTGCGGGTTTGCGGGTTTGCGGGTTTGCGGGTTTGCGGGTTTGCGGGTTTGCGGGTTTGCGGGTTTGCGGGTTTGCGGGTTTGCGGGTTTGCGGGTTTGCGGGTTTGCGGGTTTGCGGGTTTGCGGGTTTGCGGGTTTGCGGGTTTGCGGGTTTGCGGGTTTGCGGGTTTGCGGGTTTGCGGGTTTGCGGGTTTGCGGGTTTGCGGGTTTGCGGGTTTGCGGGTTTGCGGGTTTGCGGGTTTGCGGGTTTGCGGGTTTGCGGGTTTGCGGGTTTGCGGGTTTGCGGGTTTGCGGGTTTGCGGGTTTGCGGGTTTGCGGGTTTGCGGGTTTGCGGGTTTGCGGGTTTGCGGGTTTGCGGGTTTGCGGGTTTGCGGGTTTGCGGGTTTGCGGGTTTGCGGGTTTGCGGGTTTGCGGGTTTGCGGGTTTGCGGGTTTGCGGGTTTGCGGGTTTGCGGGTTTGCGGGTTTGCGGGTTTGCGGGTTTGCGGGTTTGCGGGTTTGCGGGTTTGCGGGTTTGCGGGTTTGCGGGTTTGCGGGTTTGCGGGTTTGCGGGTTTGCGGGTTTGCGGGTTTGCGGGTTTGCGGGTTTGCGGGTTTGCGGGTTTGCGGGTTTGCGGGTTTGCGGGTTTGCGGGTTTGCGGGTTTGCGGGTTTGCGGGTTTGCGGGTTTGCGGGTTTGCGGGTTTGCGGGTTTGCGGGTTTGCGGGTTTGCGGGTTTGCGGGTTTGCGGGTTTGCGGGTTTGCGGGTTTGCGGGTTTGCGGGTTTGCGGGTTTGCGGGTTTGCGGGTTTGCGGGTTTGCGGGTTTGCGGGTTTGCGGGTTTGCGGGTTTGCGGGTTTGCGGGTTTGCGGGTTTGCGGGTTTGCGGGTTTGCGGGTTTGCGGGTTTGCGGGTTTGCGGGTTTGCGGGTTTGCGGGTTTGCGGGTTTGCGGGTTTGCGGGTTTGCGGGTTTGCGGGTTTGCGGGTTTGCGGGTTTGCGGGTTTGCGGGTTTGCGGGTTTGCGGGTTTGCGGGTTTGCGGGTTTGCGGGTTTGCGGGTTTGCGGGTTTGCGGGTTTGCGGGTTTGCGGGTTTGCGGGTTTGCGGGTTTGCGGGTTTGCGGGTTTGCGGGTTTGCGGGTTTGCGGGTTTGCGGGTTTGCGGGTTTGCGGGTTTGCGGGTTTGCGGGTTTGCGGGTTTGCGGGTTTGCGGGTTTGCGGGTTTGCGGGTTTGCGGGTTTGCGGGTTTGCGGGTTTGCGGGTTTGCGGGTTTGCGGGTTTGCGGGTTTGCGGGTTTGCGGGTTTGCGGGTTTGCGGGTTTGCGGGTTTGCGGGTTTGCGGGTTTGCGGGTTTGCGGGTTTGCGGGTTTGCGGGTTTGCGGGTTTGCGGGTTTGCGGGTTTGCGGGTTTGCGGGTTTGCGGGTTTGCGGGTTTGCGGGTTTGCGGGTTTGCGGGTTTGCGGGTTTGCGGGTTTGCGGGTTTGCGGGTTTGCGGGTTTGCGGGTTTGCGGGTTTGCGGGTTTGCGGGTTTGCGGGTTTGCGGGTTTGCGGGTTTGCGGGTTTGCGGGTTTGCGGGTTTGCGGGTTTGCGGGTTTGCGGGTTTGCGGGTTTGCGGGTTTGCGGGTTTGCGGGTTTGCGGGTTTGCGGGTTTGCGGGTTTGCGGGTTTGCGGGTTTGCGGGTTTGCGGGTTTGCGGGTTTGCGGGTTTGCGGGTTTGCGGGTTTGCGGGTTTGCGGGTTTGCGGGTTTGCGGGTTTGCGGGTTTGCGGGTTTGCGGGTTTGCGGGTTTGCGGGTTTGCGGGTTTGCGGGTTTGCGGGTTTGCGGGTTTGCGGGTTTGCGGGTTTGCGGGTTTGCGGGTTTGCGGGTTTGCGGGTTTGCGGGTTTGCGGGTTTGCGGGTTTGCGGGTTTGCGGGTTTGCGGGTTTGCGGGTTTGCGGGTTTGCGGGTTTGCGGGTTTGCGGGTTTGCGGGTTTGCGGGTTTGCGGGTTTGCGGGTTTGCGGGTTTGCGGGTTTGCGGGTTTGCGGGTTTGCGGGTTTGCGGGTTTGCGGGTTTGCGGGTTTGCGGGTTTGCGGGTTTGCGGGTTTGCGGGTTTGCGGGTTTGCGGGTTTGCGGGTTTGCGGGTTTGCGGGTTTGCGGGTTTGCGGGTTTGCGGGTTTGCGGGTTTGCGGGTTTGCGGGTTTGCGGGTTTGCGGGTTTGCGGGTTTGCGGGTTTGCGGGTTTGCGGGTTTGCGGGTTTGCGGGTTTGCGGGTTTGCGGGTTTGCGGGTTTGCGGGTTTGCGGGTTTGCGGGTTTGCGGGTTTGCGGGTTTGCGGGTTTGCGGGTTTGCGGGTTTGCGGGTTTGCGGGTTTGCGGGTTTGCGGGTTTGCGGGTTTGCGGGTTTGCGGGTTTGCGGGTTTGCGGGTTTGCGGGTTTGCGGGTTTGCGGGTTTGCGGGTTTGCGGGTTTGCGGGTTTGCGGGTTTGCGGGTTTGCGGGTTTGCGGGTTTGCGGGTTTGCGGGTTTGCGGGTTTGCGGGTTTGCGGGTTTGCGGGTTTGCGGGTTTGCGGGTTTGCGGGTTTGCGGGTTTGCGGGTTTGCGGGTTTGCGGGTTTGCGGGTTTGCGGGTTTGCGGGTTTGCGGGTTTGCGGGTTTGCGGGTTTGCGGGTTTGCGGGTTTGCGGGTTTGCGGGTTTGCGGGTTTGCGGGTTTGCGGGTTTGCGGGTTTGCGGGTTTGCGGGTTTGCGGGTTTGCGGGTTTGCGGGTTTGCGGGTTTGCGGGTTTGCGGGTTTGCGGGTTTGCGGGTTTGCGGGTTTGCGGGTTTGCGGGTTTGCGGGTTTGCGGGTTTGCGGGTTTGCGGGTTTGCGGGTTTGCGGGTTTGCGGGTTTGCGGGTTTGCGGGTTTGCGGGTTTGCGGGTTTGCGGGTTTGCGGGTTTGCGGGTTTGCGGGTTTGCGGGTTTGCGGGTTTGCGGGTTTGCGGGTTTGCGGGTTTGCGGGTTTGCGGGTTTGCGGGTTTGCGGGTTTGCGGGTTTGCGGGTTTGCGGGTTTGCGGGTTTGCGGGTTTGCGGGTTTGCGGGTTTGCGGGTTTGCGGGTTTGCGGGTTTGCGGGTTTGCGGGTTTGCGGGTTTGCGGGTTTGCGGGTTTGCGGGTTTGCGGGTTTGCGGGTTTGCGGGTTTGCGGGTTTGCGGGTTTGCGGGTTTGCGGGTTTGCGGGTTTGCGGGTTTGCGGGTTTGCGGGTTTGCGGGTTTGCGGGTTTGCGGGTTTGCGGGTTTGCGGGTTTGCGGGTTTGCGGGTTTGCGGGTTTGCGGGTTTGCGGGTTTGCGGGTTTGCGGGTTTGCGGGTTTGCGGGTTTGCGGGTTTGCGGGTTTGCGGGTTTGCGGGTTTGCGGGTTTGCGGGTTTGCGGGTTTGCGGGTTTGCGGGTTTGCGGGTTTGCGGGTTTGCGGGTTTGCGGGTTTGCGGGTTTGCGGGTTTGCGGGTTTGCGGGTTTGCGGGTTTGCGGGTTTGCGGGTTTGCGGGTTTGCGGGTTTGCGGGTTTGCGGGTTTGCGGGTTTGCGGGTTTGCGGGTTTGCGGGTTTGCGGGTTTGCGGGTTTGCGGGTTTGCGGGTTTGCGGGTTTGCGGGTTTGCGGGTTTGCGGGTTTGCGGGTTTGCGGGTTTGCGGGTTTGCGGGTTTGCGGGTTTGCGGGTTTGCGGGTTTGCGGGTTTGCGGGTTTGCGGGTTTGCGGGTTTGCGGGTTTGCGGGTTTGCGGGTTTGCGGGTTTGCGGGTTTGCGGGTTTGCGGGTTTGCGGGTTTGCGGGTTTGCGGGTTTGCGGGTTTGCGGGTTTGCGGGTTTGCGGGTTTGCGGGTTTGCGGGTTTGCGGGTTTGCGGGTTTGCGGGTTTGCGGGTTTGCGGGTTTGCGGGTTTGCGGGTTTGCGGGTTTGCGGGTTTGCGGGTTTGCGGGTTTGCGGGTTTGCGGGTTTGCGGGTTTGCGGGTTTGCGGGTTTGCGGGTTTGCGGGTTTGCGGGTTTGCGGGTTTGCGGGTTTGCGGGTTTGCGGGTTTGCGGGTTTGCGGGTTTGCGGGTTTGCGGGTTTGCGGGTTTGCGGGTTTGCGGGTTTGCGGGTTTGCGGGTTTGCGGGTTTGCGGGTTTGCGGGTTTGCGGGTTTGCGGGTTTGCGGGTTTGCGGGTTTGCGGGTTTGCGGGTTTGCGGGTTTAAGGGTTTGCGGGTTTGCGGGTTTGCGGGTTTGCGGGTTTGCGGGTTTGCGGGTTTGCGGGTTTGCGGGTTTGCGGGTTTGCGGGTTTGCGGGTTTGCGGGTTTGCGGGTTTGCGGGTTTGCGGGTTTGCGGGTTTGCGGGTTTGCGGGTTTGCGGGTTTGCGGGTTTGCGGGTTTGCGGGTTTGCGGGTTCTCTCTTTCTGTGCGATGAGGATATATAAATAAGATGTGTTGCATGCAATTAGTACGATTCTTGTTTTTAGGGGGAAAAAGTAATTAGAGCTTCTCAGTTCTGAATCATTTGGTGTATTAAATAGTAGCCATGTGATTGTAGTAACCTTGTGATAAGTGAGGTAATTGTGTTCGTAATGTTATTGGTTCGTGTTCATTGTCTTAGAAACAAACATATGGTAATGTAGAGGCGTACCTTGTGAATTCCCTTTTTTTCAAATGTTACGAATATGAGGTAGTGATTACCCTTGATTCCAACACAGATATCCTTTTACTACCTCATCAACTATGGCAAAGTCAAAGAACCACACCAACCATAACCAGAACTACAAGGCTCACCGTAACGGGATCAAGGGTCCACTACGTCAGAGGTACATCACCAGAAAGGGTATGGAACCAAAGTTGAAGAAGAACATGAAGTGGTCGTTGGCTGGATCACTTAAGAAGTTGGGAAAGAAGGTTAAGATCACCAAGCAGAACTAAAGAGCTGTTGTAAGTAGGGTTTGATAACCATCACAACATCGATTAGTTTGAGACCAACGATGACATCACAAGAGCTTCTTACTTTGTTAGTTTCACAACCCCGGTGGAACAAATATCAACATCAATGCTGTGATTACAAAAGCCAGCTGTTATGACATTAGACTTACGAAGTGAATGCTAGTCTTGTATTTGTTAATCGGTGTCACACAAGCAATGTCATCTTTAAGCGTTTTCCGTTGTTCGATCGTTTCCCTTTTTTTCCAGTTGACTGGAAACTCGAAATCACCACCAGTGTTTAGACTTACCTTTCAGTTAGTATTTGACTGTTAGGTTTCATCTTTGATTCTGTTAACAAAGTGCTTTCTCATTCTCTCTTTTTTTCTTTCTTCTTTTGTCCAGGGAATGCTAACTGTGATGTGTTGTAGTTTTGGTGATGACAGTCTTTATTTTTTAACACGTTAGTTAAGTGACTAATAAACTCATAGACTCAATGTTGTTTTATAGGTTTAAGGAGAGAATCTGTTAAGCCGTTGCTGTAGGGTATGGTGTTAAATATTGTATGGTGAGCTGAGGTAGTGATTACCCTTGATTCCAACACAGATATCCCTTTACTACCTCATCAACTATGGCAAAGTCAAAGAACCACACCAACCATAACCAGAACTACAAGGCTCACCGTAACGGGATCAAGGGTCCACTACGTCAGAGGTACATCACCAGAAAGGGTATGGAACCAAAGTTGAAGAAGAACATGAAGTGGTCGTTGGCTGGATCACTTAAGAAGTTGGGAAAGAAGGTTAAGATCACCAAGCAGAACTAGATCCAGATTCCGTGACATCATTTCTTTGCCTTGAAGGTGAGTTAAATGCCAATGATCGATTTCTTCACTTAGCTGTATAAAGTCTTCAATGGTCTTCTTCAACGAAGAACGGGAAGACTAAAAAAAAAAAAAAAAAAAAGTCCAACGAAAAAAAAAAAAAAAAAAAAAAAATGAAGTTTCTCAAGTACTTTGCATCCATCGTAAAACGTCGGTAAAGGTAACTACGCGAAGCGGGTGTGAGTGCTGTGATTTATTGATACAATTATTTAACTATTCCTTTAGCTTTATCAGGTGATTGCCAGAGTCCAAAATGGATTCCTGTGATGTTTACATAAAAGCAGATCAAATATCCTCATCTGTAATAACCCTAAATTGGAAAGAATCACCCGATACAGAACTTTACCTCGTTGAGTGGCCTGACATCGGAGGGACATGGACTGGTTTTCAAATTGAACAGCCACCAATCCAACGAGGAGGACTCAGCCCTGATATTGAATACAACCTTAGAATTCGAACAAAAAAACGGAGTTCTGGAATATGGTCGAAACCTGGAAAAGAATTCTTTTTTAGAACATCATGTGTACTTCCGAAAACTGTACTCACAAACAGTATTCAGGCCGAAGCAGGTCCTCATTCGATTTCGCTGTCTTGGAAATCAGAAAAAGAAATTGAACTGAATTCAAAGGTCACGCGCTACAGGATACGAGCATGTGAACCACTCCCCAATCCGATACAACTCTTAACTGTTGCAGACCGAGAAGAAAATAATCCTGACTCCACATGCAATACCAATTTAAGTGCGTTAATCTATGATGAGTTTACAGTTTCTCAACAAGCTTCTTTGTTGGATCTTCGAAGTGGAACAACTTACATAATTACTATTAGTCAGCTTAATCGAAGTGGATTGTGGGGACCTGCATCTCTTCCCATAGCAATTAAGACTGTAATGTCACTACCAGAAATAATAGCTGCAGGTGATGTAGAGCTTGATTGCGTAGATAGTATTAGTGTGTCATTTCATTGGAGGGAACCTCGAAATAACGGATCGCTTATAGAGAAATACGATATTCGATACTCAAGTGTAAACGGTGTTCATATTATATCACATACCGGAACCACAAAATATGTGATTGACAACTTGTTAAGTGCTACATGTTATTCCCTTAGCCTTAGGTCAACCAACGGAGTAGGGATCAGCAATTGGTCACCAGAATTCAGTTTCAAAACTGCCACTCCAACGATGGTTTCTGACATCAAATTAGAAAATAGAACGACTGACAGCTTGCACTTATTATTCACAAAGAAACCATCTCTGAGGTGTAAAGTTATATCATTCTTGTTGTGTTATAAGTACGGAATGCTTAGTGACTTTGTTCTATTAAATGAATTCTTCGTATTGGATAAGGATCAGTGTTGCGAAGATGAAATTGACTATCGGCATATACATCAACACCTTCCTCCAAATGAAGAGGTTAGCTACGTTATAAAATGTCGTTCTGAACAGGATGGTGAGATAGTGTGTGGTCCTGCTTCAGACGTAGTGAGTTTTAAGGTTCTTCCAGGAAGGCCATCACCTCCAATGCCCCCTTCATTTCATGATGGACTTCTTAATTGGGAAACTCCACCTAATCGAGGGAGTCCAATTACACGATTTGACGTTAGAGTCAGAACACCTCTCAGTGATGTGTTGAGTAATGAGATCATTTCACCTGATGTGACAACCACACCAATTAAGATATCTGGTGGGGAAGGTGATTGCTTTTTCGTTATGATCTCCGCATCTAATATTCTCGGAACCAGTTCATGGAGTCCTCCTTTAGAACTCAGAGTTATTGGAGGAGGTAGTTTGACAGTAGCAGCATAGAGCTACTTGACTAGAAGGTGATTCGATCTCGTTAAGTCAAGTTTTACACCAAACTGATGATGAGAGAATAGATTGTAAGAGGTGGACTTCAAAAGACTCAGTTGAACATTAATTAATATGATATCATGGAACAGTTGATTTCACACATTAAATCAAACTTTCAAATTCCCTCTAGATGGCTTAAAACGAATTCTATAGTTATGTCTGCCACCTTTCTGGGTGAGCAAACTCTTTCATCGACAAGTATTCTCTTATCTCTGGTTCTTTTTTTTTTTCCTTCTCTTTTTTTAATTTTAATATTTATTCCAAGTTCCTATATAAACACCAAACATATAAATATGCTTTCTTTGACTATTGTGATATTTTGATGTTTGTAGGTTCTTGTTGGAGATAGTTTGAGTTGGTTTTTTCAATTTTTATTTTTATTTATTCGTCTCCAGCCTCAACAAGTCATTATGATGTGGTGTGCCAGGATAATTATCGTTATCCTGGCCGCTGTTGTTGAAAAAGCGGCTGCGTTTGATGTGTGTGGCATCCAGTTGAGTGAAACGATAGAAGCAACATTATTAGATCCCGCTGTGAATGTCACAATGGGATCTGTATCTAATTTGTTGTCGGATTTTCCAACTGAAGTAACCATCACGTCGGGAGCCGAACTGCAGGTGAATTTTGATTTTGCTTCCGAAGCCTCGTTGTGTGGTACACAAGTGTATCTTTGGTCAGAAACAACAATTCAAGATATAAGTTGGGAGAGGATAACAAACGGACAACGAGAGAATCTACTGACAACATCAGCTGATGGGAGGGATAATCCCGGAACTTATTATATTCATAATCTTACACAATCAGAATCCCTGTGCACCCTTCGTATGACAATTCACGGAGGTCAAGGGTTTTATAATGTTCCAATTGGACCCTGGGGATTAGTATCTGTAACCTTTTTTGGAAACACAACTGACGTTTCTTGTTCTAACAACGACACCGTTGCTCCGATGCCGTTACCTCCAATCGTATCGTGTGGTGAAAGAGTTCAAAATCTAAGTCAATCCTGTGTTGCTAATGCTCAAATAAATCAAACTGATGACACTTGTGTTTGTGATGATGATTTTGTTTGCACTCAGGGGGGTGATTGCGCAGAAACAAAGGCATCATGGGCTTCTTCTATTTTGTATGAAATTGCAAATGCGGGAACTGCAGAAGCTAACGGAAGGTATTCATTTACTGAAGTCAGTTCAAATACATGTGGAATTGGTGGTATCTGGGAAAAGGGGGATTGGTCATTGAAAATGTTATCAAGTTGTAGTGGCAGTTGGGAAATAACACGAGCTAATATATCCTACTATGTTAGTGGTGCTGCTACGTCTCCACCGTCGAAGTCTTGGTCTAAAAGTTATGGTGATGACCCTTTACCGATAGTGAAAGCCGCGCCTGACCCAGCAGCTATTAGTGGAAATTCATCGAAAGGGTTCTCTGTTTGGATCATAGTATTATCGAATGTTGTTTTATCGGTAACATCTGTTTTACTTACGATGTTGGTAGTCGGAAGAAGACGTCGAGGAAGAAAAGTAAAACCCAACACCAACTCAGATGATATTCAACTGTATGATCTATCCAGACCACTTAATCAAACTGTTACTGATCCTGGTACTACTAATGGCACTAGAGTATTAACACCAACTAGTAATGAGTCATCGTTAGAGACCGCGTGTAATACTTGTAAAGATCCCTTCTTTGACAACAGTAGTGGAAGTGGAAATGTAGGAACCATCAGCACCGGATTAACAACGACCCGATCCATTCCCAGCTCTGATTGTGATACTTGTCGGAAATTTAATGAACCGCTGGCAGCTCATCGTCTGTCTGCAGCCCACACTCTTCTAGCGAGAGATTTGAGTAAACCACTTGTTATTAATAATATTCATTGTGAACATCGTGACACCGGTGATCACATGCACATGATTACCGTTGAAAATGATTTTGAAACAGCGACACTTGTATGGATAAACTTTTTTTTTTTTTTTTTTTTTTAAATTTCTCTCTCTCCATTTTAAAAAAAAAAAAAAAACACAGAACGCACTAGCAACTCAATATCAGAGATCACGACCCAGACTTCCGAGAGGTACTCACATTCACATCCTTCACAAGGGTGAGAAGGAAAGTCTTCAGAAAGGATCAGACTTTGCAGGTGATTACGATTACTGCGCAGATGCTTACTACTAATCAGGCTGTAAGGCTGCAACCAATTAATAATATAGTGTGTGTGACTAATAGTTATAAATTACACAACTGCTTTCGATAGACTATTCTCATCTTATTAAAAAATCCGTTGCTTTGTAATTCCTCGGAAAGGGGGGGTTTAGTTGAGTAGCTTTTTTTGCTTCTCGACTTCAATTATTATTTTTTTTATTGTTTTCATATTATAATTATTCATCTTATTAACTTAACTTAACTTAACGCGAGCGAAGCGAGCGTAAAGTTAAGTTCAAATTTGTACCCTGGACGGGTACCTAGCCAGGGAATAAAAACAGACGTGACTTGGTTGTAAAAATAATGTTTGTTCAGAAAGCTTTAAAAAAAAAATTGTGCGAGCAACGCGAGCCTGGAAGGGGTATCTCTAGTGCGGGTTTGCGGGTTTGCGGGGAACCGCTCGGCATTCTCAGTGAAGTACTGTTGAAAAGGAAAAGTCATAAAGGAGAGTCTGATAAAAACAATCACACGAATTAACCACATAACAAGATACTAGCATCATAAGCCTCATGTCGTCTTAGCTTTCCCATTTTCTCAGCTGAAGAAAATGATGATGACAAAGACAAAGGAGAACCAAGTTAACACGAAGCAACTCATTCACGAAGGGGTAATGGGAAAACGGCACCGCATGCTTGTACAATTGCATGTTCGACCACGGCCTAAAATCGGCCGGGGGAAAGGTTGGCACCGTCACACCACCACCACATCGCGAGTCAGAAAGGCCCTCACCGCAAGTTCAACTTCCCGCTGGTGCTCCGATGAGCCTATAACTCCTGGACCCACCCTCGATGGCAAGTCTGCTGGGTTCAGCGCTGACTTCACATAGGCAATACAGAAACTAACTTTTCTGTCTGCCAGCAAGTCGATGGCCCGCACGACCTGGCATCAGCCGTTGCGATCGGACTGACATCTTCTCCCGTGCTACGCCAATGACGGATGTGTTGTCGATCCAGATGGACATACGCTTGCCATCACAGCAAACCGGCATCCCCGAGACCGTGTTCCTGAACGCCATCCCCTCGAGAACATTGATATGGAGCGACTGTTCCGAAGGACCCCACGCATCCCCCAAGACAGTAACCTCGGCCGCCCTGTCGTTCACAAGCACCCCACCCCAACCTCTCAACGACGCATCCACGAACGTCGTGAACTCATCTTGAACTGGCTCCCGCGCAACCACCCTCCTCGTCACAGCGGCAGCCGACCAACTGCGCAACCCCATCGCGACCGAAACAGGGACCGACACTACATCATGCACCTGCCTCGCGGTTCAAACCGTTCGACAACCTCCGCAAGAACTTCAAGGCATACCAGTATTTCCCCGGAGACGCCGCAGCGATCGCCGACGCATGCATCAGCCTCCCAGCCATCGACTCCAACTGACTCGCCGTCACAGACGACAAGTCCACCGCCGCCAACTTCCGCCGGATCTTCGCTGACGGGACACGAATCAAAACGGCCAAACCCGCAAACCCGCAAACCCGCAAACCCGCAAACCCGCAAACCGCTTTACGGCACAACCCCTACGCAGAAGTAATCTGCACCACAGTGTAGATTCTTCTTTGTGACCCCAGACTTGTTAACGAACATGCAGTTGCATGTTCATTCAATTAAGTATACTTCTCTTCCCCAGGTGCATACAGTATAGGAAGGCTAATTACCTAAATGGAATTTTGATAACTACTTTTTAAGGTTAACCCTGTGCTTTCAAAGAACGGAAATTTAAGAAATAGCTTTTACTACAGAAATGCACAGCTTATAAGGCAAAAGTGCCAAATACAGTTAAAAAAAAGTGAAATTTTTAAACTGGTGGGCAGTAAAAGGATGCCCCAAAGGATTTAAGTTTTTTTATGGGGTGGTGGGCTTGGATTGGGTGTTTGCAGGTGCCCACAGCCTGGCCCATTTTGGGGGGTTTAAAAACCTCATATTCTTTAGCCTTCTATTTTTCAAAAGAAATTCTCTATACAGCTCGATCACTTCTTTCTCTCACACTCACGTTTTTGAAGCCCACCCTCACCCCTCCACCCGGTGGAGCTGAGTCCAACGAAAACGGACAGTTACCCCGCAGCAGCGAGCCACCTTGAACCTGTTCTTGCAATCGCGCGTTCTAGTGTAATTGCTTGTTTTTGGTGCGTGTGTAGTTTTTAAGTTTTATTATTTCAACAGGTCCAAAGCATGGAAGGACAATTACCTGAAACAGAAGTACACACATGAAGGGTAACATTACATTTGGCAATGATCAAGGAAAAGTGATGAAAAAAGATGGAAGAAAAAACCATGCAAACAACCTGCCATCATTTTAATGCTGAGGTAAAAGAAAAACAACTTTGCGTGAGCGAAGCCAGCCTAGACAGTATCAAGTGCAGGTTTGCGGGTAATTGTCCTTCCATACTTTGCACCTGCCTGATTCAAGGGTAAGTGAAGTCCAATTTCGTAAGACTGGAGTGAGGAGGGTGGGCTTCGAAAACGTGAGTGTGAGAGAAAGAGTGATCGAGCTGTATAAAGAATTTCTTTAAAAATAGAAAGCTAAAGAAAATATAAAAATGTCTCTGTTGTTTTGTTCATTTTTCCAACTTTGGAATCATACACTTTCCTGCCTGATACCTTTGATTCTTTCTCTGCAGTGTCTACTCTAAGCTTGGTGGAAAATTACCTCCGGATTTTTTAATTTAAAACCTGGCATATTAATACATTCAGAGAAATAAAAAGAAAAATAACTTTGCGTGAGCGAAGCGAGCCGACAGGTATCTCTAGTGCAGGTTTGCAGGTATAACAAAGTATTCATAAAGGTTACTCTCTCACCACAGTGGTGCTGAATTCTTTCCAAAACAAAGACGTTTACATGACCGTCCTACAGTCAAACTTATGTCTGCAATGTGTGTGACAATTCTACCTGGGATGGGAATAAGTATTAATAAGGTTATCGTTCATTTTTTAGTTTGTTCATTATCACTTTCTTCTATTCAGCAGAGTGGAAATGTGGCTTGCCCCTTCTGTTTCACTGCCTCGCCTGCGATGTTTCAGGCCTTTGCCTTCAAAAAGTATGTTTCTATTTTTTCTTTTTCTTCTTCTTTATGTGGCAGTAGTAAATGAACTCTGAGTTCAGAAGGTGGAAGTTGTTTTGAATGTGGTAAGGTAGAAATGTGGAATGCTGTTGGGATCTAGTCGGGGGGATAACTTGATACTAATATTAAATGGAAAGCAACTTGAAACTGGGAAAAACGAGAATAGGGTTCGGCCAAACCTGGTTGCAATATAAGAAATCAACAGCTGGTATCGGAAAAAAGTCCCATATGTGCTGTCGAATATGGGGGGGTAACTGCTGTCGAATATGGGGATTCGGGGGCCACTACTACAGGTTGAGCGCCCCATGCCCTGTAGCCCGTTACAGCTTAAAATAGTATTCCTTCACACTTCAAAGGTAAATAAATATTAAAGGAAAATTAAAAAAAGGGAAAACTATTTTTGCAAAAATAATAAAGGAAATAAAGAATAAAAATAAAATATAAATGATTTCTGGTTCGTAGCACTACCAGTGGAGCACATCTCGCAATACTTTGCTGCGAGTGATAATTAACTACGTTTGCTTTGCTCTCGAAAGACTGTGCAGTGAGTTTGGTGTGATCTTAAGCCTCGTAAATTAAATTGTCTTCCAGCCTGAGATTCCGTGGCACCACACGCAGTGCAAACGAATAATCCCAAACAACTTAAACAAACATCATAATCACAGTCTTTTTGTCTACATTGGAATGCAAGATTATAAGTGGTTTGCGGCATGTTGCGGTCACAGATGTTACAGTACATATTACCTTCGCAAATTTCAGGTTGTGCCTTGCTGGACATAAGTGAAGCTCTTCTCTAAAAATTAGAATGTCCGAATCTTCTAATAAATTAATAAGTACATCCACAACTAACTCTTCATCAATCGTATTAGAACTTGAGGAAGTAGTTGAGGAAGATGAATCGGAAGAGGTCACAGATACGGTTTCTGAGGTTAAATCTGAGCAACTTGACATTGTTGTAGCTGCTTTCATTTTGATCTCATCGAAGTACCAGTTAATTATGATGTTTACATATAGTGCTCAGAAGTAGTATGGTACGCCATTACACCGAGCGTACCCCAAAAATATGTATCTTGTGTACTGGCTGGGGAAATCCATCGTAAACTTTTTTCCTGCACGCTATTAATAGTGATTAGTATTAAAGAACAACCCATTTCATCTAAGAAAGCTTGAATATACAACAATGACCAAAACATATGAGAGCCATCCCTTGCAGACAAAGTCATAAGTTTTGCAGGCAGAACAGACAAACCATACAGGTTGGCACTAGCGTGGTTTTATTATAAAAAGCAATTCAGCCACATAGGATGAAAGCAGTTAGACGGATTATCATAAAAACCAGTCCAATCACACAGGCTGGCCAGGCTAGAAAAACACCAGAAACGTTCTGAGCTATAAGGGGTAGTGGGTGGAATAATTAAGTGGTTTCTTTTAGTCGCAGTATTAAACCTGAGAATACACTCTGTCTGTGCTTCCAGACTCTTTGTTTTTTTTGTTCTCTTCACTTCTATGTTTGTCTTTCTTTTATACATTCTTTTTAACTTAAGTCTGACAATTAAAAGAAAAAGTTGCATCGCAATTTTTTTATTTATTATTTATTGTGTTGCTATCTTAGGATGAAAATAAGGGTTATCGTGCATTAGCTTTTTCCGTCCCGCTCAGTGTTCCAAAAACGAAAATGTGAGAGAATAACTTCCGTATGTGCGGGTTTGCGGGTGACTGTTGTCTACTTCGGCCTCTTGATGAGCTGGGATTCTTCGTGGGATGCTTTCCGCTTCATTGCAGCTGGCGGCTTCAGTTCACTCCTCGGCCAGAAAGCAGCGAACGGTCCGAAGTAATCATTGAAATTCGAACGATGCACAAGTCCAACGAGTTTCCCTTTTAATAAAGATTTCCAGCTACTGGGAAACTCAGCCTGGGTGGAGAATATCAGAACATCGTTATCCCCCACTGCTTTATGTATCTCCGACTTAGCAAAATCCAGAAATGTTTCGTCCGACTTAGGAAAAACGGTCTTCAAATACAACTTCTGCTGATAGACTTCAGTGAAGATTTCACCCTGCGAGCTGGTCAGAGGGATAAAGCTGTCGCCTGCAGATGCAGCTTTTGCATTGATCACAATGGACTTTCCATCTTTGATGTCAACTTCCTTGCTCTCGAGTTTGATATTCCAACTACCGGCCTGGGACTCCTTTTTGATTTCCTCAGCCTTCGATTCGCTCTTCGTTGAGATTTTGAATTTACTTTGTAGAACACGCGTGACTAGAACATTATTGAACGTCGGTGGGTTGGAGTCGTCAGCCCAAAGCATCCCTTTGTGGAAGTCCTTGAGGCTCATAGTCTCACCACCATTCTTATGTACCCTCGACAGAAACATTCGGAACCATGCCCCGAACTGCTCCCACTGTACTTCACTAACTGGTGTCGCCCCTTGCCAACCTTGC
The DNA here is from genome assembly GCA_964019425.1 of Flectonema sp. DT1601. Classification (NCBI taxonomy): domain Eukaryota; phylum Euglenozoa; class Diplonemea; order Diplonemida; family Diplonemidae; genus Flectonema; species Flectonema sp. DT1601. The sequence continues at coordinate 679,313 of OZ025850.1, read as the reverse complement.
AGAATGTGCCCGTTTTTCTGCTTTTTATTCATGAGTAACCAGATCGGTGCAATTATCAGTTTCTGGTTCTCAATTCTGAGAAGCCCATGCTGAGTGAAGGTACTCACATGAAGCTGCTTGTCCTCCCCAACTGGAATGTTAGCATCGTCTCGTCCTGGGATAAGCGTATCTCTCAGGAAGCAGGCCTTTAATAAGGCGGTCACATGATCAGACTCGAATCCCCCGAATCCCGATTTATTCGAACTCAGCTGTTCAGCAACTTCACTGTAGAGTTGGATATCAGTCATAGATTGCTCCGTATTGTTCGCAATGATATTCATCAAAACCTCCACGGCCCTGCCATGTCCCCCCATGACGCTGAGCTGTTCCTGGGTGATTCGGATTTGTTTCCCGTTTACCAATGGGACAGTAATTAGCTTTGGCAGAGGAATCCATGCTTTCTCGGTGCTGGATTGCTTTAGAGCTTCGATAGCCGTAATACTTGCAGTGCAGGAACACAGCGGGAAGATGAAATGCCTCCGACGTTGGCACAAAATGTAATCGCCGCTCACAACGTTGCAAAGAAATATGCGGAGAGGGTCGTCTTCAGGTAGTTTCATGGGTTTCCCAGCCAAGTTATGCACGCCATCAATCATCAGTAACACAGCTGATGGCTTGTCGTTGTCTTTTGCCAGGTAATCCAGTACATCACCAAGGGTCAGCCCTTGATTTCCATTAGCGATCTCGAATTGACTATAACTGATAGTCTGATCAGAAAGGTAGTAAAGGATCCGCAGCGGGACTTGCTCACGAGTATTCAATTTCTTGTCCACCGGTGTGCTATTCTCAAAGGTTACTTGGAACACCAACACTTGGCTGAATGTCTTGGAATCTTCCGCCAGTTTCTTCAGCATCTTCGGCGCTTCCTGAAGCGCCCGACTCTTGCCCTCGCCAATGCCACAAACAAGAAGGGGTACAGGACTGCCATTCTTATCTAAATTCTCCTTGCTGTTAAACTTATTTAGGTTGTTACCGAATGTCTTACAAAGCTCTTTTTTGAATCCCCCATTCTCTTGATAGTCCCATTTCGATCCAGTTGAAGAAACAAGAACATGAGGGTTCGATAATTTCTTCCGCAAGTCTTCTTCACTAACTTTGTTCAAAATATCCGCAACGATTTCACGGGGTTTTTTCTGTGTGTGGATTGGTTTTTTTATTGAACGAAGGGCTGTCGGTGACCAATACAAAAAAAGGTCGGACCGATCAGGCAGGTTTACCCCGAAACAAATTAGACATGAATCATTATAACTGGATCCTGTACACAAAATCGCATGCTTTAAATAAACTACCAGAGAAAGAAATGCTGTCAAGTCAAATTGACCCAGGGACCACGCACTACAGGTTGAGCATCCCATGCCCTGCAGGTCGTTACAGCTTGAAAACATTAATGCATTAATGGGAAACCAATAAAAATTATCTGGGTGGGTAGTAACGGGATGAGAAAAAAAGAAAAGAAAAATACATTACAAGAATTTGGGAGGGGGTGAGACTTTGACAATGTAAAAACAGTGACAACTTTAGGAAAAAGAGAAAACTATATTTTTTGTATGTAAGTATGACCAGAAGACGTTGTCAAATCTGGTAATTCGGGACCACGTACTAACAGGTTGAGCGTCCTATGCCCTGTAGTCCGTAGACGTTTCGATTCACTTCTTGTTGAAGCTGGAGCTGGGCCTTGGCATACCACATCTGAGGTTGCTTCATTTTCATCCACCTTCGGAATAGTTCTCCTTAGTCTTCGTTGTTAAGGCTTATGGAGTTTTGGTGGTGGAAGTGTAGTTGAATTGCCTCTAGTTGGACTCTGACTATCTCTGAGTGATTTCGTAATCTCATCAGTTTGTCGTATATTCCAACCTTTGATTGCAGTTGGTGGTGGCAGTACAGGTTCCAGAGTAGGAGTCGGAAACCTGTAATCTGTATTCATGGTGTTGATGGCAACTGACTTAGCTCTGGAGGGTGCACCTTGAGTTTTAAGAATACTCTTCGGATTTTCAAATGTTTTCGTCACCTATTTTTCTGGTGTACGAGGCGTTAGGTGTTTGATCCTCGGTGACTCCATGGGTTGCGGTTCATCTGTCCTTTGCATCTTCGTTATTTGAAAATGCGAAACCATTCCCTGGAGTGTTGAGTTCGTTTCGGGTTAGGGTCTCATCATTGGACATGTACTGATTCAGGATAGTACTAATTTCCTCAAGTATTTCCTTGTGCGGTAAATTAGTGTACATGTCACTAAAGTCAAAGGACTTAACATTTCTATAGCTGAGACAAGTGTAGTTAGCTTTAATATACTTCACTACCTCATCAACATTGTCAACTATGAAATATTTCTGTATTCCGGTTTTCCTTTCTTCCTCTTTTTCTATCGTTTTAATTCTAAACAATAGCGTTTTTAAGATGCCTGACAGCTCTTTTGACATCTCTGTGGTTGCAGTGAGAGGTTTGCCTCTAAACAAACAGTTGTCACCTTCCTTTTGAATATCGAAGTTTGTTTTTGAGGAAGAACCAGCTATGAAACGAAACTTCATCGGTTTCTTGTGAAACTTCGGACTACCATAAAGATATGGTAAGTTGTTTATGTGTCTGAAGCCGTGTTTTTCTCTTAGGTTTAGCCACATGATTCTTTTTCAAGTTGACTTTATCTTCGTTGGGTTCATTGGTGACATTCTTTAAAGAAATATTCGAATTATCCGTAACCCTTTTATTCCCATTTAAAAATGTATCCTTCCATGAAATACTCGGGTTAACTTGAGCTTTCTTAAAGGGGTCCTTGTTCTTTTTTGGATCAATCTGATAATGTTTGATCTTTTGAGTGGCGTTAAAGCATGCCTTGTTTCCATTGGTATTGTGCCCAAAGTCTATGGTTTTTTCCATGATTTTGGAGCCATCTTTAATAAAAATGCCTTTTCGGTATCTTATTAATGTTGTTAGAGTCACAAACCTGACATATAAAACCTAACTCGGATAGATCAAAGGACCAGTACCAGCCTGGCTTAGGTTTTTTCGACCACGGAAAATTACTGAAGTTATGAAGTTTTTCTTTTTGTTTATTTTGTTATTAAAATTATTGTTACCATTATTGTTACATTGGGATAAGGGAGATTTTATTGATCCAGTCTTCAATATCTTGGATTTTCTGTGTATTTGGGATATCAAGCGACCGTAAGCGGCGGCATCGTGCCAGGTGAGAGTGTAAAGCACATCTGTGAGGACGTGACGTAAGTTCAACAAGATTTCCATGACGGGTGGGTCCACCGCCAATTACTTTCCATTCAGCATCTCTACAATGCAAAAAGCCCATCTCCTTTCGATCAAATCGTTTATGACAAGTGTCTTCAGCTGAGTCACGTGTCCCACACAGTATCAGAAAGTTGGAAAAGGTGTCATCAACCCACCGCACATTAGCTTCGTCACAAAAGTCTGGATTTCTGAAGATATGTGCAACTGTACCGCCATTTCTGCCACACACCATACATTTTTTACCAAGGGTTAAACTCACAGCTAACTTCAGGTCTGATGGCTTTCCCCCTGATGAACTAAGCTTTTTTGTTGATCCGTATTGTGTAAACTCTGGATCGAAGAAGTTCTCAAATGGTGCGGCTGCCGCCTGTTAGTGTTTAAATGAGTTGCTTTTCAGGTTGTTGTGGGTTACAGGGCCCCCCGTGAAACTTTGACAATGTAAAAACAGTAACAACTTTAGGGTATTAAAAACATAATTAATATCAAGTACTTGACTGGTAAATATTTGTAGTTGTTAATCAAAGAAAATTACGTTTAGAAAAAAGAAAACATAAAAAGAGAAAACTATATTTTATGTCTTACTGACCAGAAGACGTTGTCGAATCTGGTAATTCGGGGGACACGTACTAACAGGTTGAGCGTCCTATGCCCTGTAGTCCGTAGACGTTTCGATTCACTTCTTGTTGAAGCTGGAGCTGGGCCACATCTGAGGTTGCTTCATTTTCATCCACCTTAGGAATAGTTCTCCTTAGTCTTCGTTGTTTAGGCTTATGGAGTTTTGGTGGTGGAAGTGTAGTTGAATTGCCTCTAGTTGGACTCTGACTATCTCTGAGTGATTTCATAATCTCATCAGTTTGTCGTATATTCCAACCTTTGATTGCAGTTGGTGGTGGCAGTACAGGTTCCAGAGTAGGAGTCGGAAACCTGTAATCTGTATTCATGGTGTTGATGGCAACTGACTTAGCTCTGGCGGGTGCACCTTGAGTTTTAAGAATACTCTTCGGATTTTCAAATGTTTTCGTCACCTATTTTTCTGGTGTACGAGGCGTTAGGTGTTTGATCCTCGGTGACTCCATGGGTTGCGGTTCATCTGTCCTTTGCATCTTCGTTATTTGAAAATGCGAAACCATTCCCTGGAGTGTTGAGTTCGTTTCGGGTTAGGGTCTCATCATTGGACATGTACTGATTCAGGATAGTACTAATTTCCTCAAGTATTTCCTTGTGCGGTAAATTAGTGTACATGTCACTAAAGTCAAAGGACTTAACATTTCTATAGCTGAGACAAGTGTAGTTAGCTTTAATATATTTAGCTACCTCATCAACATTGTCAACTATGAAATATTTCTGTATTCCGGTTTTCCTTTCTTCTTCTTTTTCTATCGTTTTAATTCTAAACAATAGCGTTTTTAAGATGCCTGACAGTTCTTTTGACATCTCTGTGGTTGTAGTGAGAGGTTTGCCTCTAAACAAACAGTTGTCACCTTCCTTTTGAATATCGAAGTTTGTTTTTGAGGAAGAACCAGCTATGAAACGAAACTTCATCGGTTTCTTGTGAAACTTCGGACTACCATAAAGATATGGTAAGTTGTTTGTGTGTCTGAAGCCGTGTTTTTTGTTAAGTTTTTCTAACCTAATCATTTCCTCCTTGGTCTCTTCAATGTTGTATTCTTTGTAGACATTACAACCGTTGATTTGGTTGTTGAGGGTTTGTTGGTACAAATGTCTACAACACAGAGCTAGGTCGTGTGTTGTCTTGTCAATCTGGAGAAAATCCATGTGTTCTTTGATTTTAGTAATCTCTTTTTGTACCGTTTGTAGTTCATTATTGTTTTGTAATGGTGGCATATTACTGATGTAACCTCTCAGGGTAGTTTTTAGAAAAATCGCAAGATTAGTAAACTTGCTGTGGTGTGGCACTGTTGAGCGGCTTTGTGAGAACTGCAGCGAGGTGGTCCTCAACAAATGAAATGTGAAGCGTTTGAAACATGCATGCTCTATAAAGTCCACTAGCTATGCGTGAAGCAAGACCAGCTGTACCAAAACACTTTCCGTCATTAATCACTTCGGGGAGACTCACAATCGCACGGGGATTACCAGCACACATATTCAATGACCACTCAGTTACCAGATCACCTGCCCCTTTAAGCTCGTCACTCAATAGATTCAAGGCATTTTCATGAGTTAGGTTTGTTAATGGTATGTGAACGATTTTACGACAACTACCTACAGACTCGGTCACTTCGTTATCAAACAACTCGGTGAGTGACGTCCAGACAAATCGTATCTCGGGTAACTTGTTATTGGTGCATCTGTCCTGATAGGCCATCAGGGCAGTTCTCAGCGCTTTGCATCGATCTGTTGCACGACTCTTGAGATTTGATTCATCCACACTTTGTTTCCGAAGCTCCATAATGTGATGTTCACGCAATTAAATAAGTTCATCAACACAGACAATCAAAGGGATCTCATCAGATAGCTCAAGCTTCTGTCGAAAGGCTGTGATCACCCCATGTAAGTCTACAATGCGGTTTAAATCCACATCTCGTCTGGTGTTTGACAGGACAAGCTGACGACCTAAGGCAACAAGCCGACCCATCTTCCCATCATCGATAATCTGTGTATCTTCATAAAAGGTCATCATAATAGCTCGCTCGGGATAGTTTGTATTAGTGTTTTTTGGAATTATCTGTATGGAATTATCCGTAACCTTTTTATTCCCATTCTTGAAAAATGTACCCTTCCATGAAATACTCGGGTTAACTTGAGCTTTCTTAAAGGGGTCCTTGTTCTTTTTTGAATCAATCTGATAATGTTTGATCTTTTGAGAGGCGTTAAAGCATGCCTTGTTTCCATTGGTCTTGTGCTCAAAGTCTATGGTTTTTTTCCATGATTTTGGAGCCATCTTTAATGAAATGCCTTTTCGGCATCTTATTAATGTTGTTAGAGTCATACACCTGACACATAAAACCTAACTCGGATAGATCAAAGGACCAGTGCCAGCCTGGCTTAGGTTTTTTCGACCACGGAAAATTACTGAAGTTATGAAGAGGCATATCGGTGGTTGAACGACAAAGGGGACAGATCGCCCCTTGTCCGCTAATCAGTAACGCTCGACTGCAAGAGAACAAATCAATCTGAAGGGCTGTCAGTGACCAATACAAAAAAAGGACGGGACCCGTTCAGACAGGTTACCCCGAAATGCGTTAAACAAAAGTAAAAGGTATACCTCAGAAGATTTCTTCAACAAGTCAATATAGCTTTTCTCATTCTCCTTCAGTTCCTCTAAGTTCTTTTTCAAGTTGTAGTAATCTTCCTTCTGGATTGTTTCTTCAGATGTTAGGACGGTCTTCTCCAGTATTTTTATCCTAATGTTGCGAATGCCATCGAGTTCCCCTAATTCTTTTTCGATCGTTTTAATCTTCGTTCTCGTCTCCCTCAAGTACGTTATGATTTCGTCATTCTGTGTAGCAACTGGGACTTCATTTGGTGTAGATGTCATTGGATTTTTGGGGGGTGGGGTGTTGTCTGTGGGGAAATAAATTACTAAAACTGTATTAAAAATCGACGAATCGGTGGATACTATATTTGAGTTTGAAATGTGAAACCTAGGGTCCCGCTCTCCAGGGTCCCGCTCTCCAGGGTCCTGTATCATATATTGTTGTGGTATAAAAACTGCAATCTTAAAAAACCTGGTGAATTCATAAATTCCTATTCCTTCACTACAGAATTCCAAGGAGTGAACTATGTTTTCCGACATAAACCAGACTAAACTTCTTACCAAATGTGTCACCATCACTTTTGATGTCCCTTTTTCAGGGATGAAATAGAAAATTAGTGAAAAATAGAGTCGAGGCCAGAAGGTAAAAATAGAAAATAAAGTCGAGACCAAAGGACAAAACAGAAAAATAGTGTCGAGGCTAAAGACACCTCATCGCCCCATCGATCAGATGTTTCCTGTCAATCATAAGTGTGGCCCTTGTAAAGTGAAATACATGTGAATTAATTGTCAGTATCTGAGATTCTAATTTAACTTTGAAAACCCATCACAGCTTCTCAACTGAGTCAATGTAACCCAAGTCATCGTAAACTGTTTGCATTGTTGCGTTGGTCATAATTAATTAAGTTTTCTTTTCACAAATGCATATATATTGAAATGACGAAACTAACTGACAACCAGCTACACCGTGTAGCAACCACGCGAGGAGACCGCTTGACATTACAAGTTCTTGTTGGCAGTGGTCCCATAAGGTTCGCATCGATCTAGATTTGAACTGTGTTTCAAATAAAATTGGGGGCGTTGGGTAAAATTATTGGGAAAAATGTCGTCGGGTGAAACCCGAAATAACAATACCAACAAAATGCAATATTTACCTAACATGGCCCGATAACTTCCATTTATTATTAAGGTTACTGGAAATGAGAGAACGTATAATTTAGAAATCATTCTAAAGTACTGAATTAGACAACACGGCATTAACTTTGCTGTGTCGTATCTTACGACAAACGCTAAGAAACTTATGAAGGATAAGCCAAGCTGCAAATAATAGTAATCACCATCAGAGGGTACAACAGTTCAACAGAAACGCCTTCTTTCAGCGAACAGTCAAATAAAAAGAGACTGACTGCTACACCGACACAAGTGAGCAAGCATTAAGTTAAACTACGATTCATAAAACATTATCGTTATTGTCTTTGATTGTCTTCACATAAAATTAAAGAACAAAAATACTGCCCAATCAAAGCGAAGACACTGTAATGATCGCTGTTTCGCAAAACTCGGGAGTCTGAGCTCCTCGTGTTGATCAACTAGACCAAACCTATTCTCGCACTAAATATTAAAAAACAAATAAATTGGACAGCTCCACTTTCCGGCGTCTTTGACAGTAAAAACGATTCGATCTTTGACTGGAAAAGAAAGAAGTGAAAAAAAAAAAAAAAAAAAAAAAAGAAGAAAAAAAAACAGATCGCCAGCTAAAATCGTCTGGGAAAGAACTTGTTAAAGTAGCCAATCAAGTGGAGAACAAAAGTAGTTCGGCACCACAAGTCGCCGATGCTGTAACTGGTACGAACTAAAAAAGAAGAAAAGAAAAAACCAAATGACAAACACTCAAAAGAGTTAAAAAATAAGATGGAGGGCGTGAAAGAAATTAAACTCCCTTTTGAATCGAAATCAGACCACAACCCTTACTTTTTTTTTTTTTAAAAAAAAATGGATTTTGCGAACGCAACAAAAAATAAGATTGGTTCAATGGACTATAGACAACATTTCATAAAAAATAAAACAAACTGAAGGGGAATAGAACAGGTAAACGTCAAGGTAACAAGCAAAATAGACTGAAAAGCCACATCACCGCAAATATTACTACTGTTTGGTGTTGCACGTGATAAACAATTAGATTTGGTTCTGGAAAGAACGGAACAAATAAAACTACATAAGGATAACTTGTGATCCGTATCAGGTTGAAGTTGTCAAGGAATCGTTTCCTCATCAAACGTTCTATCCAAAGAAGACTATAGCGCAAGTAATGTTATCTGCTGACCCCCTTTCCAGAGCTTCTGAGACAAGTGCTTCAGGGATAACTGCTAACGAGTCAAAACCTTCTTCTTCTTCTTCGTCCTCCTCGTCCCCAGAGTCAGCACTCTTTTTCTCTTCGGGGGGTTCGTCCTTCAGAGCGTCCAACTCCTCCTTCGCCTGGGCAACGGCCTCGCAGACTTCAGCAGGAGACATTACATCCCAGAGACCGTCGCTGGCGATAACAGCGAATTGATCGTTTTTCCGAATGGTGTGATTGAAGATGTCTGCATCGCGAGAAACGACATCCTTACAAGGAAGATCGCCGATAGAACGAGTCACCAGTAGAACTCCATTTACTCTCCAAGATCCCATGTAATAAATAACAGATCCTCCTCGAGATTCTACTCTTTCCCTCTCAGCTTCGTCATCACAGACGTGGAGTTTATTTATTTGAATCGGATCCTCGTCTGGATTATACAATACTAAACGACAATCACCAATATTACCAACTGTTAAGACGTTGTTACGGACTACTGCCACCAGGGCTGTTGTTCCGGCATCGCAGTCAGCCGCCTCAACTTTTTTTAAAAAGCATTTGTGGGCATCCTCAAAAGACTCTTTCATTGCTTTACTGATATCTGTCAAGTAGGCACCGTGAAGGACGATCTTTGCTAATAAATATGAAGCGCAGTACTCTGCTGCGTAGCGCCCTCCGTGGCCATCATAGACCCCAACTATTAACTCATCAGAGTCAGGTTCATTATCACTACGTAATGTCGCGACAGGGTTAAGTATTACTCCACTGTAGTCTTCCATACCTCCTCTTTGACCTTTATCAGCATGAACGAAAACTTGATGTTTGCGGACCTGTTTAACCTGATCCTCACCACTGATACCATCATTTCCAGACACAGTATGCCATCCCGTTGTACTTCTAAACCGATCAACTAACTCCTCTGCGGGAATCACGTCACTATTTAGTTGCATTATCTCACTCAAGTAGTTCTCAAGTTCACACATGTCAGTGTCGTAGAGTTGCTTCCAATTTGCGCTCGTCACGGAATTCAAGTGATCCCAAGTACACTCATCGTACAGCTGATGGAGAACAAGGGCACCCGCAAATGCCTTCTCATCTTCCTCAACGTACTGAAATATTTTATCGCAGTTCTTCTTTTTGTACATGTTTTGATGCATCTTCATACACTGCAGGGACCTTGATCTCATGTCTCCGTCAGACAATGCACCGACTATCTTAGGACCATCTTCATCAGAAGTATTAACTGATGACTGACCATCACTCTCAACTACTGTCCCAACTGTTGATTCGGTCGCCTCGGCTGCTGGTTCGCGCTGGTTCTGACTACTCAGCGGCCTTGGCGAGGTTTTAGTGAGGTGCTCCTGATAGGATTTTAGGTAAGCATTCTTCTGTCCACCACCTCTGACTTCACCTTTATTGAAATCAGCAACATTGAAGTTTGTTTCCCCTTCGACCACAGGGAGTTCGAATTCAATACAAAGTTCTCTCAGTACTGAAGGTTGGAGTGGTTTCTGAAGAACTTTGTACATCCCTGCTTCCATACAAACTCTTTCCATATCTTCGTGAGGATCTGCTGTCAGTCCCAAGATGTTTGTTGGAACTAATTTATTCGTTCCTTCGAACTCTCTTATCTTACAAGTTGCTGTGATACCAGAAACTCTCGACATGTGAACATCCATCAGCACTAAGTGAAATCTTGTGTTCTTACAGGCGTCAATAGCATCTTCTCCATCAGCAACTACTTTTATGTTCAGCAGGTTGTTGGTTTCGTCTATAATTGATTTAAACATCTTCATTGTTACTTTTTGAATTAGGAAAACGTCCTCAACAATTAATATATTTACTTGATTTGGTTGACCAGTACAGCGGCAATCTTCAAGATGCATTGGTGAGATAACACTTGATTGCAAGTTTTCGTTTCCAGCACCCACAGAACCAGTTCTGTATGTAGAAAAGTTTGCCAACTCCTCATCAGGAACTGGTGCAGAAGATCCCCTGACCCAAGAGTTATTTCTAATTTCATTCAACGTAATTCGAAGTAATACATTCCTCTCCAACATTCTCTTCAGCAACGAATACAACTCCGGAGAGTATTTCTTCCTTGTGTTCGGGTACTGGATCTCTTCGTCCATTATTTTATTGTAAAGTAATATTTCATTTCCACCCGGAGCTGTAAATGGTGGCTTTCCGTACATAAAAATATACAGTGTCACCCCCAAAGCCCAGATGTCATTGGCTTTCCCGGAACTGAAATCACCAGAACATGTTTCAGGTGATAGAAAGAGAGGTGTTCCTCCGGTTTCGCGTGAACCATCATCTTCAGAGGTCATAGCGCGCGATACTCCGAAATCAGCGAGTTTTATTGTACGGCGGTCTCTAGTGATCAAAATATTCTCAGGTTTTATATCCCTGTGAATGATGTTACAATCGTGGAGGTATTGCAGACCTTCTGCTATTTGCTGCAGGTAGTACCGAAGGGTTTCCTCTTCGAAAGTATCTTGAAGCGCCTTTCCCTTATCATTTATAGTCATTGACGGACCTCCATCAACGTACTCAAGAATTAGGTATTGTTCTTTCATTGTCGCATCGTCAATTACTTCGAATAACTTTACGGCATTTCTGTGATCAATCCTCGCCAGGATATCAACTTCTTTATTCTCTCCACTCTTTTTGAATAGTTTCTTACAAACTTCTTTCATAGCGTAGAGTTCCTTCTTGTCGTTCTCTACTAATTGGACTTCACCATATCTTCCAGACCCTAAATGTTTGATTACAGTGTATTGATTTATCTTACGTCTGTCAAAGTCATCTTTGCTCTTGACGACGGAGTAAACGAATTTTGTTACAAATCGATCTGGATCTGATTTTTTTGAATTTAGTGATATCTTACTGAACTGTTTAAGAATCAGACCAGGTTCAGGTTCAACGGAATCTTTTCGGTCGGGAGCTGGGCTGCTCTCAGCAGCAATTACTGCTCTCGATTCTGGTGTTGGAGTTGGTGGAGTTACTCTGGGAGAAGGTTGTCCATCGTCGTCTTCAATTTCACGTGTTTTTGGTTCCGGTTGTAGTTCACTAGCTGAAGGTTTCACTTCTGGTTGTTGGATGTCTTCTGTCTTATCTGGAGTTGCTTCAATAATTTTATTAACATCCTCTGGTGGTGTTGCTGTCTTCGCAGGTTCTTTATTTTGTTTGTTTTCAGTTTCTACTTCTTGGGTTTGTACAATAAGAGGTTCGCGACTTTTGGTTTCTACTTCGTTCTTCTTTTGAGCACCTGAAACACCATCTTTCCCAGAGTACTTTTTGGAAGCTTCATCATCTTTCGGATGAACTGAATTGTTTTTTACACAAACCTGACCCATCACAAACACTTTCCTTTATTTTATTGAAAAGGTTGTTAAAAAGACGTGTTCAGATCATTTTATTCTACCTCATGAAGAGGACCCCTGTGAGGAGAATGATGACACTAATAAGAAATAAAATAATATAAATAAAATAATTATAATAATAATGATAAAGAATACCTAATGTAATGTAAATGAATATAAAAAAAAAAAAAAAAAAAAAAAAAAAGAAAAGAAAACTGAAAAAACTGAGTTCAAGGAAGATATTGGCGAGGTAATAAAAAATCAAGAAAAAAAAAAAAAAGACTGCAGAAAGATTAACTTTTTTTTTTTTTTTTTTTTTTTTCATCACCTCAACAACTTTCCGCAGGACATCCCAAAATAAAAGTAAAAAGAAACGACACAGGTCGTGAGATTAGAAAGGATGAATTACCAAAGAGCCGCTCTTACATGAAATACCTTTACGGGACTACATGCTGCACAATAGTAAGCTGCTGAAATTATTATTATTTCCCAAAAAAAAAAAATGATACTTTTTTCGGGGACTTTCACACTGAAAGGGAAACTAAAAAAGAAATGGTTTTTTCTAATTTCAAAAGAAGGGGCAAAAAAACACCCTTATGAAAAATGTCCCAAGCGGTTGTGTACGAAAAACTTGTGTCAAAACTTTGGACGAGTCGACTCCTTTGCCATCCTTTGCCGAAATCAAAATTGTAAAAAGTCAAAAAAAAAAAAAAAAAAAAAAAAGAATTTTAAAAAAAAAAAAAACTCGCGTGTTTCTCACGGTGTAAGGTTTAAGAACATGAAATGGAAGTGCATTCCTGGAAAAAAAATAATAGGAAAAGGGGAAAAAAAAAAAGAAAAAAAAAACAAGAAAAATTAATACCCCGAACATGTTATTTTTAAGCCTTGACAAGTGAGTCATCAAAAGATAAATCTCATGACCTCTCCAGCATGCGGAAGTGAAAACAATTAAGAAAACGAAGGAAAGCGAGTTAAAGAAATATGAACAATCAGCGTTGGTAAGCAGGCAGGGTAGAATCATACAAATTATTTCTCTGAATAATTATTCTCTTGGAGAGTATAAAATAGTGAGCTGAGAAAACAGGTAAGTTACGCTGCCACTACTCTACCGAACAATAGTTTGTAAAAAATAAAAAAAAGAATCGGCAAACTTCACTTTTTTACTTTTTATTCACTCACACTTTTATTTTGTTTGTGCGCAGACCGGTAGAAAATCCTAATAAAGGAAATAGGTTAGTTACGCTGACACAATTCTCTTTCTACCGAACAACGGGTTTGTAGGTACAAAAAATAAATAAAGGACACAAAAATTACGCCTTACTAAAAGCAAACCCGTTTCCGATTCGCACTGGAGAATTGGGTTTTAAGTTTCCGTAGCAGGGCACAGTCAGCCTGAGCCAAGTCACAGGTTCGATGTATTTTATAAAAGTAATTTTTACCGAAAAATTGTGCGGTTGCGCACGACAATTAAAAGTGAGGGGGGGAATACAGCTTCTAAACCTATTAAGGAATAAAAAACAATAAATTGAGACGGAAGTTAGTAGCAGAGAGCACACCAGCAATAATAATAAAAGAAAATTGAAAAAATGTTATTCCAAACTCCTTCAGGACCTGCTTCTTCTGATAAATCTCAGTGAAACCTGGTAAGTCTTCTCCGTGACATTCGCACAGTCCTCGTCAGAGGATTGTTGATAGAAGGCATCGTCGCAGGTAGGGTTTCAAAAGGATCATCCTCATCCTCACTCGACTCTGATTTCTGAAATTTGTCACAGTCATCATCATCATCATCATCATCAATAGTTATCTGAGGAAGAAAAGCACTGATCATCTCATGGCTGAACTTTAATTTGCAATCATTGAGACTTTTTCTTCTACTCTCAGCAACTGACAGAATGTCGTAAAAACAAGAAGGAAACGCCCTAGCGATCGTGAAGAAAGCGCATTTCGGAAGTGAAAACAACTGCGTGTACTCATCACACACTACAGTACATGAGCGAGATGTTTTGAATATAAGTGACATTTCTCCGAAGAAGTCACCCTGAGTGATGTCCGCTACTTTAAAAGTGTTATTAAAGTAAACAGACACTCTTCCACCAACAACAAAGAACATCGTATCCGGTTCATCTCCCTGAGCGATAATAACTGCTCCCGGAACAGCTGCTTCTAATCTGAGTGCCTGGATAATTTCAGTAGTAAACCCGTGGTTTCCAATGTGTTTTGCTAACATAGGAACTTGTGTAACGATTCTTGAATTTAAGTGAAATCGTAATCGCTCAGCTAATTTCAAAGGTAATGCTGGCAAGCCTCCAGGAACTTCTTCTAAAAGGAAATCAAACTGCGTAGTACTAATACATCGAGTGACCTTCCACAGGTATCGATAATAGCTGATGACGTCTTTCTTGAATGATGAAGGAGCTCGTTTTAAAGAAAGCCATTCTATCATATTATCAACTGTCTCTTGATGATCATTTTTATTACTGTTGTAGGCTGCAAGAACTGCTGCTGTAGCAGCTAAGAAGTGAGCGAATACAGCAACACCAATTAGAGAAGAGGTTAAGCTCAATGAAGTCATCAAGTCAGTTACTGGCCAGGGTGATCCATAACCAAATAAGGTTTTGATCACCCACTCGAATGCTAAACTGTATTTATGACCAGATGAGATGGGCGATCCTTCAACTAAACTCACTCTTGTCTTTAGATACTTGTAGAGGTCGTCTGTTGAAGACTGTTCGAGAAACGACCACCACCCACATGCCATTAAATGTGCTGAACAACACAATATTAACATAAATCTCGCCATCTTAAGGCTAATCGGGTTGATACTTGGCCACATAAAATCTATCACATTTTTAGCCATTCTCGGTACCCTCAATATGTACAGCACTCTGTTTATCCTAAATCTCGGATCACTCCAGTGGTATCCAGCAAGAAACCCAACCAACTCCAAAGGAAAACAACAGATCAAATCAAAAGTAAATCCTGATCTTAAATAAATTCTTGTTATTTTTTTTCTGTTGTATAATAGTTTTCCATTAATTTCAATGGGAGTCACAAAAGTCATCGCTATGTGACCGTAGCAGAATGTCAGTAGTACGGTATCCGCTATGGCAAATGATTCATCACTGGAGGTATGAAAAGTCATCAGAAACGGAATTCTAAAAAAATAGAACAAAAGAAGTAATGAAAGACAAGCCTCATAAATAGCTTTGATCCGACCCCATAACTTAGCTCGATGACATTCTTCTTTCTGTTCATCAGTTAAGTAAACTACTTCGGTTGTGCGTCCCAACTCAGCGAGTACCTCACTAATTACGGCAGTTGGATTACCTGGTCTTGTAGATTCCGATACAACTGAATCACATTGTTCTGACAACTCTTCTTGAATAGATGCTTCCATAATCATATCAACTAATCCTTTTGATGTCGATGTAAAGACTGTTGATCTTCTTCTTAGATGGCCACTTTGATTTTCATCTACTCTGACGATTTCAATTGTCTCTGCGTGCGCTGCTAATCCAAACAGACATCCTTTCCTGATAGCATCTTCCGTCAGGTTTCGTAAGCTGCATGCAACAGCATCTTTAGGAACCTGTGCGATGTGTTGTTCAATAAGATCACAAGCATCAGTGTAAAAACCATCACGGATGCACTGCGTTGCCATCTCAAAGATGTCGGTTGAGAGCATTACTTTAGACTGATCAATTTGAGTTTGTGTTGAAAGTATTTCATATAAATATCGAACATTATTAACATCATTTCCTCTTACTTGTGGTTCAACCATTTCGGGTGTGAATCGAAGTTCAACAAGTGGCCGAGCAATACAACTTTTATTCCTCTCAATGATCAACTGTTCGCAAACTGTTTGCGCGCATATTACGTGTCCAAGTCTGGCGAGAGCATGGACTCTCATTAGGGCTGGGCTTACCATTCCAATTCGACTGTTACTCTCACAGTTGTTACAGAGTACTACATCACCCATTGTTATTCCTAATGAGATTGCTTCAGATGCAATGAACTCATCAGTATCTAAAAGTGATGATATGATTGAGGCTCTTTTTGTTTTACTTCGATCGTTTAAAATATCTGTGTAGACTTGTCTCTTAGTGTCACCCTCAGTGAGGGTAGAAAACCCATGATCCTTTCTCACTTTTTTCACCCACTCTGTTGTAACTTCGTTTATTTCATCGCAGAACGACTGTGAGAATTCACAAGCCTTCACAGCTGCTTTTTGTCCATTCCAATACGAGACAAGTGTTGCAGGTGTCTCAGAATATACTGAGCCAGAGTGACCTTTTGTGTGTCTTCCCCAGATTTGACCAACCTCAGATCGATAGCCTCCTACTGCTGTTAGGATTTCTTTTATTGCTTCAACACCACAAGAATCTAATTCAAGAATACAATCCATATTGTAAGTAATGTATGCACTCACGAAGACAACATCTTTTTGAACTTGCCAAGGAGAGACAGAATTACACATCAGAGAGTAGGAGTGAGAGTGAGAGTGACTACTTCTCATCGAAGTATTAGAACGAATTCTTTTCATTCGAAGAGATGCTTTTGAAATATTTTGAGTCAGTTGCTCGGTTTCAGGTTGTTGCTGGAATTCAACAGCCTTCCCCGTGTGAACAGATTCACAAACACTGGAATTGTTACTTTGAAGAGAGTTCTCACCAAATTGAAGCTCTAAGCTGGGAAAGCATGCGAGTTCTGTTTCACTTCTATTACTCTCTCGTGATAGATAACTTCTTGGTGTCATGCATTGCGTTATTTTACCTTGTGAATGAGTAATTGAGCCTGCCATACTTTTAGTTGGTTTCAGTCGTGGAGAATTACATTCGATCATTATTTCCATTCGGCCGAAATCTTCTTTCGTCTTTTCTGTGTTGTCAGGTGCTGCTACGGATGCTTCTTTTTTTGGATTGATATTCACTCCAGTGTCTGGATTGATTAGCGGATGGTGTTTCTTTGCGGCATTAGCGTATAACATCATTGACACTAACAAACAGAAAACGACAATCACAAAATTACCAGGCCAAGGGACCCAAACCCCTGACACTCCCATCAGAAATTGTAAAACGACACTGAGACAGGCAACATCGTGTTGCAGCACAACCGTCAACCGTGCAACTCGCATTCTTCCTTTCACATGTTGTTTTTTTTTGGGTAACCGAACTGTGAGAATAAGTCACTCCCTTCAATGAATTAATTAACCCAACTCTGCTTACGTAGAGTGAAGTGTTCCGATATCTGTTGTAGAACCTGTTAAGATAAATAAAACACAATAACATTACTCTCTAATCTGCTGGTGTTGATTATAATTAATTACTCGATGGTTACATGAGGAGGTACATCAAACAGCTGCTCCAGCAGTTCCCGAAAAAGGGAAGCGAAACTGAAAACTCCCCCCCCCCCCCCCCCCCCCCCCCATGTTTGGGATGGCAAAGGTGTCTGCGTGTCGGTTGCGTGAAATCAATTCATTCAGAAGCTTCAGGTCTTCACAAACCACTGGAAGCTCTACTACGTTCCACCTCAGCTTCCTTTAATTTCTTCTCCAGCGATAGTTTGTAGGCTTGCAGTAATTTAATATCCTTCGGAGAGGTGTCGTAGACCAGACATCGTAATCTGTCTATCGTTGAGTTACTCGAATCATCGTCATCATCATTTGGGATGATTGACCCAATTGGTGATTCCATTAAACGAGAAGCTTTAATTACTTTAATCTCATAAGAGATGTTGCTGCACATTATTATCGTTCCGTTGAATGTCGCACAAAAGATGCAGTCGCGGACTTTACCATCAGACAGTGAGTAGTTACCGTAAATAAATGATCGGACAGGCTCATGGAGAGAATACCTCACCGCATCCCTATTTGAGTCAATAAAATAAATATCACCTCCCCAAGTACAAACACACAATAAGTCTTCTAACATACAAAACCCGCGTAGAATCATCTCACCCAATTGTAACGGAGTTTTCCATTCATCACAATATGTTATGTAACCGTCTTGAGTTGCTACCGCAAAGTGTTTCTTGTCTCGAGACATTGTGACGTAAGATCTTTCGAATCCAGTTCTCTTACTAATAACATGAATGATATCTTTATCAGTTGTATTATATTGTTGAATAACAGAAGTATCTTCAACATCAATAGTGTAAGTAAGTCTTGCATAAGTACTATTTGACAGTCCTGCTACAATCTCAGTCCCTGATTGCCTTCCAGACATCGCTAGTGATGTAACAGCATGTCCGACTCTGTATGATGCCAGCAGTGTTAGGACATGTGAAGTCGGACATACTTTATAAATATAAATAGTTCTGTCTAACCCTCCAAGTACCAAGTGAGTGTGAATATCTGATTCTGGTGAAGAGAAATTATGAACCAACATGTTCGTTATATTTCTCGGAAGTCTCTTAGGCTGACCGCACTGCTCAAGCTGAGCATACGTCTGGTTAAGTGAAATCAATCTACACCAACCCTCAGCTGATAAAACAACAATAAATGTGCTGTCAGGACATAATTTCATTATTGATATACAAAGAATAGTCCCAAGTCTATTAATTGTATACAATGCTTTACTAAGAGTGTGTTTGTAGACAGAGAGCATTCCATCTACTGTTCCAACAACAAGTTCTATATTACCGTCTCCGTTAAGATCGCCTAATGCCATTCCCTGACTACCAGGACTTCCCCCAAGTGGGAATTCAACTCTCTCCAAACTAATGTGTTTCAATATTCCAAACCGGCTGTCGGTGTTATTTCCAGCCCTGGTATCCGGCTCATACCAATCTACCAATTCGTAGGTTGGGTGTTGGAAGTGGTGCATTTCGTTGCTCCTATTCTACCCTGTGAGAAACTTTTTATTAATTTACTTACCAATCACGTCACGACGATAGCTAAACCATTACTCCTTTTGTACTGTAATGAAAGAAATAATGCAAATCGTTGCATATGAAAAAAAAAAAAAAACAGAAATTTAACAAAAAGATGCCTGAGATAGCATTGTGTAACTAATTCTTTGAAAGCGAGAAAAAGCTCACCTTTTTTTTTTTTTTTTTTTTTTTTTTCCCATTTTTTTTTTCCAATTCTTGTTGTTTTTTTCTTTGATAGGTTTACATCATAGAAGTAAGATGAGCCCACGGTGATTGGTTTCTTTATTTCCCCTTCAGTAACAAGAAGGGGAAGACAGTAGTTACATCATACTTGCATCCTTTACTTCCGGGTACGATGTCCCTGAACCAGAACCATGAATCCCAAATCCAACAATATTAGCGAGGTCAGCAGTCTGGTCTGCTGTCCAGGGAGAATCATAAACAATATCGAAACCTAACGCGGGAGATATTCCCATACTACCTCCTGGTTTTGTCATAAAGCTGCTTGATATCCCTGTACCATGTGAGCCGTGGACCTGAACAAAGCTGTTCGGTCCCGACATTTTTTAAAAATATGTGTAAGTGGGGGGTGTGTGAGAAGATCTCTACTGTCACATTGAATATATAATCAACACAAAAAAAAAAGCAAATTTAAAAAAAAAAAAAAAACAACGCAATCGCCTCAATAAAAGACAACTAGCTTACAGTACCTGATGAAAATAATAACATTTCTTTATGTGATAACAGAATTGTCCACGACGTAGAATTAACTAACTGGGGAAAGGAACAAACAAGTCCCTAATAAAAAAGTACGTCGACGTCCTTTTGAAAAGTCGAATACGAAGACGGCATTTGAAGCTGTTCTCCAAAAAAAAAAAAATTGAAAAAAAAAAAAAAAGTATCAAAAAAAAAAAAAAAAACAACGAAAATCAAAAACGTTGATGGCTAGAAGAAACTCCTCATCACTATAGTCTCCGACCAGTACAAATAAAAAGAATTTAAAAAAAAAAAAAAAAAACTCCCCTTCAACGGTGGGTGCCAAAAATAACAATAAATCACTAAAGTCAGATTTTAGTAAGTTTAGAAGAGACATAACATCAATCACATTCACTGAAAAAAAAGAAAGAAAAAATATAACTTCGTGACAGAATGGTAAAAGTACAAAACTCCAAGAGCACAGTTCGGTAACTGGAATATGATTGCAAGACAGCACTCAACTACATGACATGTTAACAGTTTGCCGTTATTACTTTTTTATCAAATCAAAAAAAAAAAAAAAAAAAAAATTGAAGAGCATTGGGTTATAAAATGACACAGCAAGAATGTCAATCTACTCCGCATAACAATTGTTTATAGGAAAACGATGACGGGTTTCGTAGGGATTTTGAGAGATTAAATTAAATATCAAAAAATATCATAAAATTGGATTTTGGTTGACGACAGACCCCATCTAATTATTTGCTTAGAATGTTCTGACGTACTTTCTCAAGTCTTTCGCGATCTCTCTTCTTCTTCGGGCGTTCTGTTTTTGTTGTTCGATCCCTTAGAGAAGCCATCGCTTGTTCGAATTGAATTTCAAGTCGAGCCTTTCGCTCTCCTTCTGCCTGTTCCCTTTCCTTCTTTTCTTGAGCAGCTCGCGACATCATTATCTCCTTCTCAGTTTTGATAATCGTCAGAGGCTCAAGTTGAACGTCAGGGTTCTCGCGGCAGATCTGTTCGAAAGACTGACGAGCAGCATCAGCGAATCGAGTTAGTTTAGAAAAGGTACCATGAGCCCCATCAACGTTAACTAATCCAATACAAGAAGTCTTGGCTAAGTTTGGACCAAAACACTTCACTCCTAAAGTGTGAATTGAATGCGTAAATACAACAGGAGTGCCGTGACTTCGGCAGTTCTGAATTATTCGAGCTATTGTTTGGTCCAGTCCACCAACATCTTTAGAAGCAGCGATGTCAGGTACGACCAGAGCTGCTTTGAGTGAATTACTTTTAGTCAACTTAGTGCACTCTCTGAGTCCAACAACGTAACGTTTTTTAGCTCCCTTTTTCATGTTCTTAAGTTCGTGTACGAGTTCTACTGCAGTATCGTCTACTTCATTAGTGAGAGTTTGATCGACGTAACTTCGTATGGTGTCGGTCTTTTTCGCAACTTTTCCAGTCCTGGAATCCACAAGAGACGCCAACGGGTGAATCGGAGACAGGTAGTCACGTGTTGATGACTTCACTAATTCATCGATCCCGGGAGTGGTTTCAACGAAGTACATAATTCCATCATTTATGCACTCTCCGTTTGCTGTTATTCCACCGCAAACGGTGTCCATTTTAATGACTGTGTTGGCTTCCTTTATTGCTGCCTGAAGATGTGATATTTCCTTGAGGTAGACTCTCTTTATGCGACTTTGTTTCTTCTTAAGTCGTTTGTGATCTTTTAAAGTTTTCTGACGAGACTGAACGACTTCAACTCTGTCTGTAAACATCTTGTCAGGGTTGAGTACCAAGTCGAGTTGCTTACCACGAGTTAGTAGTCGGAGTTGTCTTTTCTTTGGTTCTGGTTGGTCCTCATCAGATATTGTTTTAATGGGCGCACTCGCTGGCTTTACTAACTTCAGCCCGCAAACAGTTTTTGAAGTTTTCGCAACTTCCTTTGTTTTCTTTGCTGAAGGTTTTGGACTCTTGACGGCGGATTCTTTTTTTTTCGGAGGAGTCATTTTCTTTACAGGAGTTGGTAATAAAGGCCACAACTCTTCTGAAGTTGATGAGCGACCACCACCACCTCTACCCCAAGGTAGAACAGATAGACTTCCTGCTGTACTTTGAACACCAGCGGGCTTCGAGTGTCCTGCTGAGTTTGCTTTCGATTTCTTAACTTCGACATCCACAACTGTTGTGATGACAGCAGCAGGACGTTGATGAGTTGCAGAATTAGCTTTTGAAGCCCACGGGGCCTCTGTCAGCTCCTTCTTCGGCTGCTGACTTGGTTTTCCTTCTTTTCCACCAGCTGCTTGCTTTTCTTTCTTTTCTACGAAACTGAAAAGTGAAACATCCAAAGCCGCTCTCGGTTTCTTGCTCTTCTCCCGACCTTCAAGTTTTGCTTTTATTTCGTTTTCAAGAAACTTTATATTTTCCATTTGCTTTATCTTTTGCATAAGTTTGGCCGCTCGCTGCGAGTCGCGTTGGCTTCCGACAATTAGGAGTTGCGGTGCGTCGCTCTTCGACTTTTTTTTTTTCTTCTTCTTCTTCGGAGAGTCCTGATCGGGTTGCTTATCATCTGATTTAGTAGTCGAGTGCTGAAGAGGTTGTTTTAAAGTGTGATCTGGCATCTGTTGCTGCTGTTTGACACCACATACTTTCTCCATAACAGAAGCTGTTCTCCAGACTCGGTGGGCCATGCGAACAGTTGTCGTTGATGGTTTTGATTTTTCTTTAGCTCGTCCGAGAGTTGGCCATCCGTCGTTGTCGGACTCCGACTCGTCTACAGTTTCCCAATCTTTCTCTTTATCTGACATCGTTGGTTCTGTTGATTGAACTTCAGTTGGTTTAACTTTTCCCCACATCGTGTTCTTCATCTTCTCCAGGTAGGTCAACTTTTGTTGCGCCCAATTTCTCGTCGCATAGATATTATCGCGAGCGTCATTTGGAGATGGGAATTCCGTTTTGTAGTCAGCCGGCTGGTCGACAGGACTGCTACCAGGAGCAGTTAAGCAACTGTCAGTGGAAGGTGTTGTTTGTTTAATACCCTCAGTTAGTGATTTATCTTCCTCTGGAGGTACAACTCGAACTACCTTAACTGGTGTCTCAGAATGGAGTTCCTTATTATTCTTAAGGCACGGGGAGGGTTCCGTCAGTTTGACGACGGGTTGCTGCTGAGTGGATTTCTTTTTACGTTTTCTTTTCTTACCCAACGGAGTAAGGACAGTCTCCCTCGCCAACAACACCAAACCAGCGGCAAGTAATATTTCACAATGTGCGAAGGTGATGGGAGAGGCTGGATCTTCTTGCGGTTTTTCCTTCTTCTTCTTTTTTTTTTTTCGTTTCTGACTTCTCCCTACAACGTTTTCACGACATTCATAATAACTCTGATCATAATACCTCTCAGCGGGTTTTATTACAGCTCTGTCTGGTTGATAGAATCCCTGATCGTAATTACCATTACCATACGACTGCTGTGGTTGTTGATGATCGTAGCTGGTTGGATACCAATAACCCTGAGTGTTATAATCCTCAGTGTACTGTCCAGAGTATTCATGTCCATATTCCATATGTTGATTCGGGTGTTGCATGTTACCTACGACTCACCTGATGGAAATTGATAAGGGCGGTTATCTCAAATACGCAAGACAGTTCATTTTATTTTCGTCATTTAAGTCAGGAAAAAAGCTCAGACTCTCACAGACGATAAGAGACATAGAATAACTTGAAACAAATGACTACCTAAACCCACCGCCCGCGTGTTAGAGAGACGGCTGATAACGCCGATTTTCAAAGAGAGGAAGAATCATATTTATGTGTTTTCTTAAAGAGAAATACTAAACTTCAGAACACAGTAACATCCATTCAGGTACTGAGCTACCAGCTTAATGATCTTTTTTGGAACTGTTCATCTTTTCTCTTCTCGTTCTTTATTCTTTTTTATGAACGACTCGACTACAACCAAACTTCTAAAAAAAGCATTGAAGTCTTTGAATTGATTCTCGTCAGAGTCGGACTGTTGAATTGACTGAGCGCTGGCTAGGGGGGGTTGGGGCGTACTTTCCTTTTTTTTTTTTTTTTTTGTCAACTTTCTTTGACAATTTGAATCACGTGAATAACCACGATCATGATGAAGATGTTTAAAACTAAAAACCAAATAGAATTAAGTCGTTCAATTGACAACACGAATTAGATGAGGGCCAAGTGCCTTCTGGTGTTGTTCACTTCATTATTTGAGTACGCAGATATTTAATAACTGTTAACGTGATGCAGACTACACGTAACAGAACAGAATTCTTTTCCATTTCCGCTGACAGAAGCCACTCAGCTGCTGAATGTGTTTGTTGGGAAGGAAATGAGGAGGTGGGAGCAAAATCTAATGGATGGGTACACACTGTTTTTTTGTTTCAATTTTTTTTTTTTTTTTTTTTGTTCTGTTTTTCTTTATTTTTTTTTTTTTTTCCCCTTCTTCTTCTGCCTCTGTGAAAAACTACATGGCTCAACTACCACCCGACAAGTTAGACTACTGTGTGACTCATCTATGCAAGGACACCAGTTTTCTTTTGTTCAATCGCAGGTGCGGAACTCGCCTCAGCCTGTGGCCCACCAGCGGCGGCATTCAACTGATGCTTGTCAATGAAATCGCTCATTTCTGTTTGCTTTTGAGCAGCTTGCTTGGTAAGGTTTTCAATAACTTCTTCTATTTTTTTTATGGAATCTTGAATAACAGGAAGTACTTCCTTTGCAGTCTTTTCGATCATAACTCCTCCAATGGAACGGAAACACTTTCTCTCAGGTTCCAATGGTGCCAGTGCTTTCTCTACTAATACGTGATCGTGTTTTTCAACTTCCATCTCTGCTAACTTTCTTGCCAGCTGGTCGTGGTGTTGCTTTAACTGACTGTACTCCATCTGAAGTTCTTCTGCACTCTTTGGTGCCTCCTCTTTCTTATCATTTTTATTACTGGACATTGTGATGCTGAGGAAAGGGTTTTTTTTTTTTTTTTTTTTGAAATTTTTACACAGTTTGCCAATAACCCACAATAGTTTACATGAGATGTTTTCTCTCCTGAAGGGATGTAAATTATTTTTTTAAATATTAATCGTTATAACCTTGAAAGCACTCGTACGGATAATCCGGGTTCACGTAATGTCATTCACCTCTTAATATTAATTATTATTATCATTATTATTATTAATATTAAATCTTGTTTTTTTTTTTTTTTTTTTTTTTTTTTCTCGTTCTCCGACAACCACTCTTTTTTTTGCCTCTTTTTTTTTTTTTTTTTTTTTTTTGTATCAATTTTTTTTTTCTCTTCTTTTTTCTGTTTTTTTTTTTTATCAACACGGAATCTCAGTTGTCTTTAATGCACTCATTTCTTTTACTGTTTTTCCCAACTTTTTTTTTTTTTGAAATTTTGCATCGGGTTTAACAGCTCACGGCAAGCATCCATCCTCACCAGGGGGGAGACGGAAGTTGTTTGTCGCGGTCCCATGCAAGAAGTTGTTAACCATAGTGATTCTGAGGGGGGAATCTGACTGGACGGTTATTGTAAAAAGGAGACCAACTACGTCGGTTGTGTTGGCTGAATGAAAATGCGCGCACACGAACCAAAAGAAAAAAAAGAAGGGGAAAAAAAAAAAAAAACACCAAATAATACTGATGTCATTTTGAACTTTATATTTTTATATAGAAACCTTTTGACTTATTTTATCAGTTTCTTCTTCGACCTATATTTAGGGATATGTAATAATTGAGACACCCGCCCCTCGCCTGCTGCAGCCGACAAACGAAAAATAAATCGTTTTCTTCTGACTGTAGAAGGATAAAAGGCAACAACCACAAAAGGAAGGGGGGGAGGGAAAGACACACTTCTCTAACGAGATAATCTCTTATTATTTTATAAAACCTGTAGAGAGTGTCCCAGAATCAAAAGAAAGAACTCCCCTGTGGGATGTGGTAGCACGCTTTAAGGGGAATAGAATGAAAGAATGAGGGGAAAAAAAAAAAACCTCAGGTGAATCCTGCATGCCGTTGATCGCAGACAGTGAAACTGAACTACGTAATAAATAACGGCTCTTAATCTGAATAGTTTCTTCTCCGACTTCATCTGTGTTAGAAAAAAACGTTTAGCTTAAACTACCCTGTCTGAAGGTTCGTCGATATTAATAGGTGCAAAAGGGAAACTTGAATAAATGAATGAATGGGTGAGGAGCGAGAACACACAGGGAAAGACTAAGAAACGACAGCAAGGCAGCATCAGTAACCTTCCCAAGCTTGAGAGGAGAGTGCATAAAAATCGTAGAAAGTAACGCAAAGGGGAGGGCGGGTTGCACATCACAGTCACCAGACTGATTCGAAGGAGATGATTGACAGCTTCGTTTTCTTTTGTGCCCCCCTCACAGCAACCCACTTCTGCTACTCAACGCAGAGGAGATTATTGACTTCTGATTTCTGAATGTTTTCGTAATCTGCTGAGCAAAACGCAGATAATGCGAACAATCCCTTGAGCGCATCTCACGTGTAATCACAACCTGAAATGCGGAGTTGAATAACAACATCACTCAGCTATTTAATAATAATCTTTGTCCTTACCGAGCTGGTGTCACTGACCTCATGGCTGCCGAACTTGAAGGTGGGACAGGTGAAGTCGGCTGCTCTGCTGGAACTGGTACAGGTGCCGCCTTTGCATTTGGATGAGTGACAACAGAAGCTCCCTGAACACGTTGGAATAAAATACCTCCAGCAATACACACACAGCAGAAGAATATTCCAATTGGTGATGCATGACTGTCCCATGCAACAGTATTAACAAATACAGTAATGAACTTACACACAACTCCTAAAACCGTGAATGCCGTTGCCGTTAGAGCTTTACGTGCATTGAGACCAAAGAAACTAATTGAAATACCAAACGCACAGGACAGAAGAACTGGAAATGCTACTTCGAATGTTGTCATCTGCAACAGAAGATTCTTGTCTTCAAGCTGCTGTCCAAGTTTTGTCCATTCTCCCGTGACGTACATTCCCACAGGCATTAGGACAAGTGCTAGTAAGTTATTGTAAAACACAAGACCCCAACGAGTCAACGTTACGTCCATTACAATCTTCTTAATTAAAACCTGATCAACAGTGAAGGCACACAAGTAAGTCAGAGCGTACCAAGCAGCTTCCCAGCGGAACCCTTGGTCAGTCGCGACAAACCCGCAGGCACCAGCTATAATTAAAAGGAGAGTTAGAAGGGTTTTAACACCAGGGAAACTTGTTTTGAGCATCACCATCTCCAAAGCCATTGTGAATAATGGAACACAGGAACGAACCACAATAAAAGTATCGACATTCGCAATCTCTAACAACTTTAAATTAGTAGCAACGGATATATAAAACATGCAAACTGCTGGCATGAACCCAATAACTTTACTGTACTCCAGAGGGTCAACAGGACTGATTCCCAATACGCCAATCAACTTTGCAACCAAAGCTGATACTGCAAATTGGAGAGCAGTTAGTGTTGCTCCGTAAGGAAAGTTCTTTAGAGCCCACTTGTTGATAATCACCAACAAGCTGCTTGACAGTCCGAACCCGATCGCTAAAAATATAACTTCGCTGTGGGCTCCGCATCTGCCGACTGGACCTGTGCTTTCTTCAGGCATCGTGAATATGGAGGTCAACTGAAAAGGAACTAAGAAATACAAACTAAGGAGCGAATGCAATTGAGAAAAAAAAAATAAAAATAATTTTCGTGGTTTTTTGTTTTTTATTATCCTGTAAAATAAAAAAACAATTACAACAAAATTTCACCAACACACATTCAACAGCTTGCGGTCGATAGTTTGGTTTTTTTTTTTTTTTTTTTAATTCTTTATTTTTTAATTTCCCCCTCCTTTTTTTTTTCCTTTTTTTTTTTTTTTTTTTTTGCCGCAACCTGCGTATTTTTCCGATATACAGAAGAATAACAAGAAAACAAGACTTCCTTTGATAGAATAAAAGAAAGCCATCATTTCCTGAACACAGCTAACAAGAATAATACAGCGAAATCCTTCAAAGACTTGACTGTGAATCTTGAGAATTGATCGATTCTAAGTGGAATTCAAAGGGGAAAAAAAAAACTCAAAAAAACGATGCCATGCTTAAGTGAGGATTGCTTTCAAACCGTTAGAATTATTAAATATTACAACAAAAAAAAAAAAAAAAAAAAAAAAAAAAAAAAAAAAAAGCCCTTATTGTTGTCGACCTCTTCAAGCCTCATTTCATTGTATAGCGGAACAGAAGCAAACAATGTAGTTTAATTAAAATGGGATACGAGTCCCACTAACAAGAGTCAAGGCTTAACTCGAAAGTAAACAACAAGCGTGGTTTGAGGGTATTTCCAACCTTCGGAGGTATCAAGAGAGTTTCCATCATGTTTTTTTTTGAATACATAAAAAGAAGAGGTGTATACAAAAAAAAAACGGCAGACACTTAATGGTATTATTTCCCAAACCCAACCTTTCCCTTGCGTTTCTTACCTCCTCCTCCGTTGAGGGTTTTGCAGTTATCGACACCCTTCTGTTGTTTTTCTTTAAACAATGGCGATGATACTTCTCTTGGTTGCATTTCACGCTGTTCGACAGTTCCTTGAAAAGGAACCGAAACAGTTTTTGTTCTGAGGATGGTATCCCATATCTTATCACCTATCGCGGTAAGACCAGGATTTAACGAAGGATCGATGTGATGCAGTCTGTGATAGGCGATGTAATTAAGTCTCCCAGGGATAGTAAAGAACAAATTAACTAAGCCCATATCAGATGCGTGTGAATACGGCAACATCATCGCAACGAACGAAGGAATTATCGAAAAGTACAAAGATCCCAATCCCAATCGAAGTAGAACAACAATAAGTAAACAATGACCTGCGGCAGCACACGTTGACATAATAAAATCATCAAGCGCAGTTCCTTTGTAAAGAATCGGTCCACACAATTCAGTTGCCCTATGATGTTCATTATGGTATTTAATGAGCTTCGGGCTATGCAACAATCTATGAACTGGACTAAAGAAAAGATCAGAACTGAGGCCGCTAAACAAGATCACAGCGTACGTTGAGATGTATAACAAGGCCAGTTCTGAGATTGAATCAGCGACAGGCAATCCTCTGGTTGAGAACGAAGTAAAATTCGCAACAGCAACGTGAAGAGTAAATCCATATGTTAACATCCACATGATATTACCAAAAAGGATACCAGGAATCATTAAAAACCCCGTCTTTGATAACATAAAGTCAACCAATGCTATTGTCAGTCCCCCAATGTGTCCCCTAATAGCTAACAACATCACATCAACATTAGGATGCTGGTAGTCTAACCACATCCACCATAGCACAATAGATGTTAAGACAAGGTAATGGACCACTCTCACACTTTGGATATTTAAATTTGCTTTTTCCATAAACGCCAAGTTCAAAATTATAAAAAATAATACATTTCCTATTTGATGTTTCACCATAGACTGAAGCATCGCAATCTCGTCATCAGTGACAAACCCAAGCATCCCTTGAAGGAACGACATGTTAGTGATAGATACCTCTGTGAAGGGGGGATAGAATGCTTGAATTGGATCATATTAACATTAACGATAATTTAACATCTGTTAAAGATTCTCAACCTATCCTATTTGATCTCCTTGTAAATCAATAATTCAATCTGCTGGTTGTAATGAATGAGATATGTTTTGAGTGTGAAACTGTAGTTTGCATAACACACAAAAGAAATTCAGACGCAAAATTGTAAGGGGAAAAAAAAAAAAAAAGTTTTTTTTTTTTTTTTCGGGGGAAAAGTAAGTTTTTTAGGAAGAGAGGGTACTGTGGGGTAAACATTCTCTTTATTTTCAATTTCTTTTTTCTTTTCCTTTCCCCTCCCCCAACTACGGCATGGTGGTACAGTGCACAAGCCAGCTCGCCCCCAAATCTCAGCACCAAAAAAGAGGACAGCACACAATGTAAGTGGTGGTGCTTTTAAAAATACGGTTTTTCTTTTTTTTTTTTTTTTTTTTGCGGCATCTCTCTTTTATATTTATTTTTCGTGTATAGGAGCGCTGGGAAGGGAAATTGAAAAATATAAATAATCATGTGACTAAGAGCCCGCTATTTTTTTTTTTTTTTTTTTTTTTTTTTAGAATTTCTTTTTTTTTTTTTCCCGTAGGGGAGAAGGTTATCTTACAAGGCATCTTTCAAAATCAATCACATCTTTTAAAGACCCTTGACACCAAGTTCTTCAAAGAGGCTAACTATACTCGAACAAATTCAAACAGACAGACCCTCAGTCACTAGCTAAGACAAGTTTTGTTTGTCGGTAGCGTTAGCCCTCATTACTAAAGAAAGTAATATGAGGGGAAAAAAAAGAAAGGGGGGATAAAAAAATGTGGGAGAAAAAAAAAACACACACTGGTATTTATTTGTGCACAAAAAAATAAAAATCGAAGTTTAATGTAATAGAACTTCACTGTGTCACTTTTCATTTGTGTTGCACATTTGTTTCCCCGGCTCTCTTTCACACCCGTAGCAGAGAGAGAAAGAGAGCTTTTAAATTTGCACTTTTTGCAGAGGAGGGCTAGTTAGTGTGTGTGAGGGTGACATTTCTGCCTCCGTCTTCCCTTCATTGCCTTCTTTTTGTAGGTCTTTTTTTTTCAGAAAAAAAAAATTGGGGGGAAAAGGTCATATATAAAAACGAAAAAAAAAAAAAAAAAATTGAAAAACTCCTTATAGTTGTTTGTTTTTTTCGTTCTCAAACAGTGCATTTCCTATAAGCAGATTGCAGCCCGGTGGTTGAAGGCTTTCGTGTATTCGATGAAGTCAATTCCTCCCTTTGAGCTGAGTTTGTGCTTCTGTAGAGTGGCATCAACGACAGATCCGATCACGGTGTCCTATTTGTTGTTATTAAGGTGTCTTATGTAATCGTCAATTGGATATAAAAACTATTTTAATTTACATACATCTAAAGTCAAAAAGTTTGATTCTAAACAAGACTTCAACACGGTGAACAAGTCTTCCCGAGAGATCTCACCATCCTGATCAACATCGTAAATTTTAAAAAGCAACTTCAGCTTACCTTCTTCGTTGATGTTTTTGTTCTTATTTTGGTAAATTGAAAGTGAGACTACAAATTCCTTAAAGTCAATGAAACCATCACTGTCAGAATCAAACATTCTGAACAAACCATCAACGAAAGCAGAGTTACCTTGGTTAGATAACATCTCTTTGAATTCATCTTTATCAATTAATCCATCATCCTTCTTTGATGCTGCTAACTTACTAAAGTTATCCTGCATACTTCTGATTTCATCTGCGGAAAAGCTGGTGCACTGAGCGAGCTCAGCAATGACTACTTCGTCGTTTGGGGATACAACTGGCATTTTATGTAATAGGAGAAGTGTGCTGAAAGAAGTAGGAAGTTTATAGTGCCGTCGAATACGAAATTAATAAATCAACACTTCCTTTTATTACGTTGCCGTCGTTTCAGGAGATATTTAACTGCCACAACACATTTACAGTAGTGTAACATTCTGTTCACAGCTCTGTGGGGTAAAACAGAACCCAGTTGGAATGGACAGCCCGTTTACATATTGTGAAAGATAGAACACGTCAAGTGGACATACGTAGTAAAGCCCTTGACGGAAAACACTCTCTCGCCCCTTTAACAATATAAAACACATGAGATTAAATGTGACTTTTTTTTTTTTTTTTTTTTTTTTAAAATAAAACATTCCCTCAACTAAACAGGGAAGAGTGCAGAGCCTTTTTTTTTTTTTTTTTTATTCATTTTTTTTTTTTTTTTTGTTTGTTTGTTTGTTTGTTTTGACTGGTAAAACACTTGGTGGCAAAAAAAAAAAAAAAAAAAAAACTTTGGAGAATTAAAAAAATATGCATCCCTGGCAGTACACGCTTAAGAACAACGTGATACAGAATCAGTCTTTTGACTACCAGCGCAGAGCTTGCCGTATCAATCAATAAGGCTTACGTTGTTGCATCTAGTCTGCGGACCCATGCGGTATAAAGTAAAAGAAAAGAAAATATTAGCGTCAACAAACAAGAAAAAAAAAAAAAGTAAAAACCATCTCAATGTTGAAAAAAAAAAAAAAAAAAAAAAAAAGAGAAGAGAAGAGAAGTGACACCATTGTTTATAGCTCGTACAAAGAAATTGTAAAGAGAAAATAAAAAAAGAATGAGGAAAAAGGGGAGGGTGGGGGGGAAATAAAAGCAAACGAACGAAGGAGGAAATATAATTCAAATTGAGTTTAAATACGCAATTTCGATAACAATGACGTTCATACACAAAGCTGTGAACCAACGTGACAAACCGAGAAGTAGAAGAAGCGTATTTGCTGTCTTTCGAGTACAACACAATACCAGTTGAGCTCAGAGGCTTATAGCTGCGCGATGGCTGAAGGCTTTTGTGTATTCAACAAAGTCGATTCCTCCCTTTGAGCTGAGTTTGTGCTTCTTCATCGTAGCATCTACCAGACCTTCAACAACACTGCTCTGTTGGTTTTGTTGTTAATAAAATAATGTAATTATGAATAAAAGTGTTTTTAAAAATAATATTTTTTTTTGGAATACAAAGAACAACGCAAACAACCATAACAATCATTACCCTAAATAAATTAACATCGTTGGAATGGTGTTACGGCTACACGAAAACTACAACGATAGGAATGAGAGATTAACATACTTCGATACTCAGAAAGTTTGATTCCAAACAAGACTTCAACACCGTCACGAGGTCCGATCTGGAGATCTCACCATCCTGATCAACATCGTAGATTTTAAAAAGCAACTTCAGCTTACCTTCTTCGTTGATGTTTTTGTTCTTATTTTGGTAAATTGAAAGTGAGACTACAAATTCCTTAAAGTCAATGAAACCATCACTGTCAGAATCAAACATTCTGAACAAACCATCAACGAAAGCAGAGTTACCTTGGTTAGATAACATCTCTTTGAATTCATCTTTATCAATTAATCCATCATCCTTCTTTGATGCTGCTAACTTACTAAAGTTATCCTGCATACTTCTGATTTCATCTGCGGAAAAGCTGGTGCACTGAGCGAGCTCAGCAATGACTACTTCGTCGTTTGGGGATACAACTGGCATTTTTATGTAGAAGGGAGTTTTGTTTCTTTTTTTTTTTTTTTTTTTTTTTTCCTTTTTTTTGAAGGAATTATAGTTTTGTAATTTTACAAAGTGAGTCTTGTTAACATAGTAAAGCAAATCAATCAAAAAAATACTTGTTTTTTAAAAAAGGGTTCCCCTCCTCCTCCTCAGCAGCTCGCTATCTTTAATAAATAAATTATCATTACATCAACACCTGCAATGAAAGGAAACAAAAGTAATAAATATCAACAACAACAAATCCAACGCCTTGAAGATGGTAATTTGATTACACTGGCAAGTGCATCAAGAGCAGCAGGCAATAGCATGCATTGTAGCGGATAAATAATTTTAAAATAAAAAACAAAAAGAAGAAGAAGAACGACTACGGTACAAACTCAGTTGAGTAAAACACCGACGGCTTACTTGTAGTATCCTCCCAAACAGGTACAGTAGGATGTTGAATTGAGGGTAAGGTACGAGGGATGCATTCCTTCTCACTGAGTGTCGGAGGATTTCGAGAACTGAATACCTTTGCTGCATGGTCAGACCAAAACCGGGAAGTTGAAGATTTATTATTTGATCGCTCAGTCAAGTCTCTACTACGTCGTTTATCAAGAAGTGGTTTATTGTTGAGGAGAAGCCGACGTCGTCTCATAGTGGGAGACATATTCCTAAGAGCTTCTCCAAAATAAACACTTCTTGTTGATCGATGTCTGCTATTTCTAGATCTCTGATAGGAATGTAATGAATGATTATTTGTACATATCTTTGTGAATACTTTATTAGTTGATAAGTTTATCAACACTCTATCACCAGATACTTTCAAAGGCCAAGGCTGAGGAGAATCACCCGTCAACGTAGTCAGAAGTACTCCAGTAGCACGAAACAATGATATCTCACCACACTTTGAAGCAGCACAAAGTAGACTAACAGAACAAACAACAACCTCGACTGAAACAACCGGTTGACGGCTTTTAAAAGCGACAAACGAAGTGATGAGTGAAACCAACCTTCGATTAGCGATATTACTCTGCCAGAGTTCTTCTCTTTTAATAGGAGGGAGGATGGTGGTTGAAGAAGCAGCGGCATCGACAACGTTTGAGATTTGAGCGATGGTCAAATGACCGCCCGAATCACCAGATAGAATCTTGGTACCACAATCCATTGAACACATGGCAGTAACGTATCCCAAAGGTTCTTGTGAAGCAGCGTAAACGGCTAGTAGATCAAGGTAAGGTGTTTCATCACTGAGTGACCTCCAAATAGAGATAGTTGGTCCATTATGAGAAGAATAAACTAAGTTAGTCTCTCTATGAGACCATAATAACACACCACTTTGTGTATTAGTTGAAGCAGAACCTGCGAGTAATCCCAGACGAGATAGTTTTACAGCTGCTTCGATTGCAGTCCATCCAACTTTTCTAACACCACTTTCATCAACACCACTTACAAACTCTCGTAGTTGTGGGGAGTACATCGGCATTCGTAAAGTTCTCAAATTTAAAACATTACAAACAGAAATACGTTCTTCCGTCACAGAGAATAGGACTAAGAATTGTATGCTGGTCGATAGAAATAATTTGTTCATCTCTTTCAGATATGTCAAAGCCTGGACTATTCCGTGTGAAGCAGACAAGAATTCTTGAAAAAATGAAATAACAGGACTCGAATCACGCTGATACTCCCTCCAGACTAGTAGATTTGGTTCACCTCCAGCTACAACCCAACCGTATGAAAGAGAAGAGGTAATAGAGATGTTATAATTACAATGAGGACCCATTGACAGCTGCTTAACACGAAGTCCCACAATGTAATCCCAAAGAACTAGTTGGGTTTGGTCTTTTACATCAGAGTGAGTCGATACGACTACCAATCTGTTTTTAGAATGCAATGCTAACGATGTTAGTAATTCATCTCCTTCATTCGTAATACGAAAACTAGAAATTCTCTCACCTGCTAACAACTCCCATACGATGATGCTTTTGTAGTCAGCAGCTATGACGTGTTCCTTTTTTGATGAATATAAAACCTGACAAACTTCTGACAAAGTAATACTATTCGCGTTAAGTGGTTGCTTTGAAGCAACTTCACCAAGAGAAGCTCTGGTTTGTTTAATTGAATTTCCTTCTGGGAAATATTTAAAACAAATTATTTTTCTTCCCGCACCAACAAGTAACCGTTGCTGTATTGTATCATAAGCCATTCCTCGAAGGGTATCCTGAGGCCATCTCCGCTGTTTATCAGTGAATGTTTGAATGCATCGAAAGTTTGTCGTTTCCCAAATTTTTAAAGTTTTACCCTCGGCTAGTGTCGCGAGATGAATATATTTTTGATGATCAATCCAAAGGATGTCTGTAATCATCTCTTTGTGATCTGATAATACGAAACTATAACCAGTCATGTGATTAGCGATGTATACTTTAGAACTACCAGCTGCCGCCGCAGCCATTTGCAACGAAGCGCAGTATGAGAATCCTAAAATACCACCACCACTAGCACCTAGTGTTTGATTGGAATATATATTTCACAACAAAAAGAAAAATAAAAAAAACGTTTTGATTGGGTAGACATACTTCCGAGATTGATCACTGACGTTACAGAACACTTATCAATATTAGTTACTCTAATAGTCCTGTCAAGGGAACTTGTTATGAGGCTTCTCTTCTCAAGGGTACTTGAGATAGCTGTGATGCATTGATCATGAGGTTTTATTATCAAAGAAGGATGAATTACTGGTTCACTTAAAATCAAACCATAAACCAATAGTTGACCAACATCAGTTCCAACAGCTACGTAGTTTAATTCATCTTTTGTCTGTTGATGACCTTGTTGACTAGGAGAGGTTATGAGTTGATTGCTTAGTTTACAACAAGCTGATATGTTACTTGTTAATCCTTCGAGAGTACAGTATTCGTGGTATTCTCTTTTTTGAACTAACATCAGCCTACCAACTCTGTGAGACATGTCGACACTTCCTTGTTTCACACGTCCTTCCGCATCGATATTCTGATCGAAAGGATCCTCACCTCTAAACACTTCCTTCTTTTGAATACCCCCATGAAGATAAGCCCCTCCCATGAACTGTCTTAACGGTACTGTTCCTTGTGGATTACTTGCGAATAGATGAAGTGATCGGTCATCTCCAGTGATCAGTAGCGTACCTGAAGTTTTATTTTTACATTCTTCAGGGACAGAACAGTAAAAGTAAAAAAGATAAGACTTTCATACCAGGCGACGGTAGTAACATGACGCTGACGCCTCCAACGCAATCAAAAACAGTCGTTTCATAACAAGAAGTTCTTGAGTTCCACGACTTTACTGTTCCATCATTCCCAGCTGTGAAGTAACGATCACAGAGATAGTCGATTACAATTAATTTAATAAATGATTTGTGATGAACGTGTTTCGGACCGCAGGACAATCCTGTTTTACGACTTGTCAACAGTCAGTCACTATATTATATTCTCTTAATATCAACAACAACATACCTGTTACTAATCTGTACGGTTGAGTCTCCCCTTGAATGGTGCAAGAGTTAGTACCACACGCAGCTTGTGATTGCTCAGAGTTGATGAGAAATGAGGAGAACTCATCCCAACCAATCTTACCTGATCGATCCATATCGAGTAGCGAGAAGACTTCCTTACCATCTTCCATTCCAGTGAATGGTCCTTCCTTACGACCATTATCAGATATAAATAATTGTTTGAATTCATCATAAGTAAGTCCACTACCAACAGAGAACAGTTCCTGAAGTGTTTCTAAATTCCTCCAATCACAACTACCTGATTGACTTTTCAATAGATCGATAAGTGATTGTTTTCTCTCTGTTTCTGCATCTCTTAAAGAATTAGAAGCCGTGTCAGCAGTAGACGTACACTGAAATGTAAAGTTCGGATCACTCGTAGCGATGGTGTCAGCTGCCAGGTGAGAAACTAGTTGACGAGCTCGTTTTTTAGTATTCGAATGAACCGCGTCTGACGTAATAAATAACAACTCTTTGAGGAGGATGTGAAATTCTTGAAATTTTATAAAACCCTTTTTCTTCTTCGATGAATATTTGTTAAACCTTTCTTGTAGTTCTCGTTGGGTTACACTTCCTGACTGATCAGTGAGGGTACACATCACGTCAATGAAATGTTTTAGTTCTGAAAATTCAAGAAATCCATCACCGTTTTTGTCATATCTCGCAAACTCTCTACTAACCATTTCTCTAAAAGCATCCTCGTTGGATATCATTTTTTGAACTTCTGAGATTGCCATTCCATTGGTTGCCCTTGCCGGGGGTAATGACATCTTTTTATCATAAGCCAGGCAAACCAGTTTCTTACCCTTCCCTGCAATGGGTTGTGGTGTTGTTTTTTTCATTTTATTTTAGTTTGATGTAACCATAGTTAGCAAAAGCCCTTGTTGGAAAGAATTACTAAAAAATAATGAGAATAATAAACATATTAGTTGAAAGTGAACATAGTGACCTTCAAAAGGAAGCGTAAACACTTTTTTTTTTTTTTTTTTTTTTTTTTTTTTTTCGTTTTTTTTTAAAATTTAGTTTATTTGGAGAGATAGGTTTTTTTTCTTTTTCTTTTTTTTTTCGGATCTCGCTGAAGAAGTCTTTCCCAAATATAAATAAGAACCTCCACATTGTGCTCACTGACTCTCAGCAACACAGAAGACATAAAACATGAAGGACGTGGATAGGCTTCTTTTTTTTTTTTTTTTTTTTCCTTTTTTTTTGTTCAAAAAAAAATAAAAAAAAATACAGAGAGTACAATAGCCCTATTTCTTTGTTAGGAAAGAAACAACGGAATTAATGACTCTTTCTTTTTTAAAAAAAAAGAGAAAAAAAAACAAATGCGGAATAAATAGCTTTTTTTATTGTTTTTTTTGCTTCTTCTAATTATTATTTTTTTTTTAACGTTTTTTTTTTATTTTGTTTTTATTTATCTTGAAACTGTTCGCAGGGTCGTCAGTCGGTTTGTTAGCGACGACTCTTTTTTTTTTTTTCTTTTTTTTTTTCTCTTTTTAATAAGTCTTTTTAATGTCTCTTAATTTTCCGTCATGTTTGTTTGTTTTTTTTCTTTCAATTATTTCTTTGCTCACATTGTTCTTCCTAAAAAGAAAATTATCACAGAGATAACCCAACATTTTAAATAAATACTACCTTAAACCTTAGAGTAGGGGAGTACTGGAAAATTAACTAAAAAAACAAAGTCGGAAAACAGAAAAACCCTCCTCTTACTTCCTGGAATTTTGACAAAAAAAATAAGCGGGGAGGAGACTGGGATAATAAATGCACGTTTCGGAAGCTTCTCTATGCTCTCTTGCTTCTTTTTTTTTTTTTTTTGTGGCATTTTTTCTTTTCCGTCGGGATTAAAATTTTCTTTTTTTTACCCAAAATTATTTTAAGGGAGAGTCGAGTACAGGCTTTTTTGGTAATAACAATAATGAAAAATTTAAGCTATAAAAACAATGCAACCAAATAATTCTTTTTTTTTTGTTTTTGTTTTTTTTTTTTGTGGAGATAATGAAAAAAAAAAAAAAAAAAAAAAAAAGAATCAGCAGTGCCAAGAACGAGCAGGGAACTAGCTTTTTCCTGTAATTAATTTGACTTTTTTTTTTTTCTTTCCCCCCCCCCCCCTTTCTCAAATCCTCCGCTCTTCCTAAAAAACAATAATAATTTAAAAAATCGCTGCAGCAAATAACCTACAGCAACCCCTCCGCGTGCCTTATAGTGGCACACAGCTGAGGTTGGTGCAAGTAAATACCTAGCTCTCAGTTTTGTATTAGGAAAAAAAGACGGAGGCGTTTAAAAACGCAAAAAGTGTAATCATCGGAGAGCAATAATAATATATCAGTCATTCCTTTTTTTTGCGAACAAATTCCGGACACTGAAAAAAATTTTCAAAAAAAAATTGTAAAAATTTCGATCGAAGCGGCATTTTAATGCGCTGCATCGTTGGGTTCATTTCCGTCCGAAATCGGGAGGTTGGCATCACATACTTGTCTCCCGAATTGAGAAAAGAGATTTTGTGGTTTACTAAATCAGCTCAGCCGTGGACAAGTACCAAAACTAAAAATTAATCGAAGGGTCTAATTTTACACTGCTGACCCAGCGGGATTCAGAGAAAAAATAATCGAGCAAAAATATATTAAAGAGTACTCAGCATGTGCCGGTGAGGCAGATTGTTACTACCTGTCTTTTTGGACCTACTTTGATACTTAATGAAAACACTTTCTTTATATAGATGCAACATTTTCCTTACATAATTGCTACTAGGGTTGATTAGTTAGCAAAAAGGTGCATATCTCTTGAGTTCGGGAGAAGGAAAAAAAATTAGTAAAAAAAAAAAAATTAGGGTGTTTTTTACTCAGATTTTCTCGATCTTTCCATTCCAGGTCTGGGATTAATATTTATCATTGAGTAGTACCAAGGAAATCTTGCAAAGAGACGTTTATCTCTTTTTAGCAGCACTTACCATGTTTAAAAGTATATCCCTATGCCTAATTTTACAGATCGCACCCTCCCCGATTCCAAAAAATAAAAAATCGAGCAAAAGTAACATATCGTGTAACCTTGCTCAGGCGGTGAGAAAATGGTGTTTTTTGTTCGCAAAAAAAAGGAATGACTGATATATTTTTTTAAAAAAAAAAAAAGGAGGGGAAAAAAAGAGAGATCACGGGGAGATTGTAATCAGACTTTTTTTTTTTTTTTTTTTTTTTTTCTTTTTTTTCTCCTTTCCTAAGATCACAGTAAAAATCGAGGAAAAGGGAAAAAAAAAAAAAAAAAAAATCTCGATCGTCCCCTCCGTACCATTGGACGTGTTACCACGAAATGCGAGAAGGCTAGGCAATTTATATCCCAACAAAACGTATCATTCCCTGTCCTATCGACTCACAAGCTAATTATCTGGTTTCAAATCCGGTTAAGAGTGACGAAGCTCAATAAAGAAACAGCCAACACGACTCCGCCAGCCTTGGGACACGGCAGCAAAGATTTTGTTTTGTGTTAAACAATAAAAAAAATAATACTACAAAAAAAAACGTTGAATAAAAATGTGAGTCTCTTTCAAATTTATATAAACTAATTTTTTTGTCACGCAATGCTGTTAACGATATTTTTTAAAAATAATAACTACTAATATTTTTTTATTTTTTTTCGAAAAAAAAAAAAAAAAAAAAAAGAATACCTAAACCCTTTTAGCAGGTTATGAATACTTCTCTTGATGAACCTTACGGGGGATTAACTGTTCGATTTTGTACGTAAAATACAAATGAATCGTATTATAAAACAACATAAACGATAATTTAACATCAGTTCCATGAGACTAAAAGGTAATTTGATGATCCTTACGGGGGAATGGAGCATACTGACAAAAAAAAAAAACGAGTGGTTCACACCCCACTATGGACACAGTGAACAAAAAGTGATGCTTAATTCAGGTGTTTTGAAGTAGCATTTAAGAATATATAACTTAATACAAAAAATTGATGAAATTAAAAAAGAACGACGCGACTGAAAAGAAAGGAGTACAACACTACAAAGGTCCAGCACTTTCGTATAACTCCCTTGGCAGAAGGTCTTCAGGGAACACTTTGTTACGGGATATGTCATCAGCCAGCTTGCAGAGATCATAATTAATTTCTGGAGTCACACGAGAATCTTTATTATAAGTTGGGTGATTAAGAACAAAGTCTCTTAAGAATTGAGCTGTTGTTTTTAACGTACCATTTGCACGTCTGCGAAGAAGCTCCAAATAAGCCTTGATGCGTTTGTGTGCGGAAGTCCATTGTTTCTTTTCTTCTTCTGAAGCATTTGTGTATTCTGCTTCTTTTGATTGTTCGATGTACCTCTCAACAATAGGAATCAACCCTTCGAAGTTACTGTTTCCGTTAAAAATCTCATTCAGAGTCATTTCCGTGTATTCAATCTTTTTCGGATCTTTTATAATTTTGAGAGGTTCGATGTTCTTCTGCATAATGAACTTCTTAGTACGAGCAGCATCACGAAAGTGAGCTCTAGCAGTATTAATGTCTACCTTTGTAAGCGGTATGTAAAAGTCAAGGTCGAGCTGGATAATAGCCCTTGCGAGTAGAATAGTAAAAACGATGTAGGCAGAATTTTCAAAATTCGAAATTTGAGCGTCCATAATACGGAATTCAACTCTCCAACCAATGTCGGTTCCGGAAGCTCTTGGTGGAGGTGGTTTGAATCTCATAGATTGCCAGTTAGTACTTTGAATATTTTCGAAATGATCAGATTCTCGTGTGTCTTCCAACTGTCTTAGTCTACCAGAATATATCACAAGTGGGTCTCTAATAAATAAATGAGAAACATGTCTTGCAAGACGATGATCAATCTCGGCTTCTCTAAGTTTACCATACACAACTTCATCAATATGAAGAGCTCTGTCGTTCATTGACGCTAAGTAAGCATCATCAGGACGTGTACTGATGTAGGTACTGATAGAATCGTATCTACTTTTCATAATTTTTGGAATTTCTTCTTCTTTACGATCATCAACAGACTCTGAAATGACCATCCACCGAACATCAATCTCACTAAGTAATCCTTTATGAATCGGAGCTGCAGCTGATAACGCCAACATCATTGGACATAACACAGCTAACTGGTCGTAAACGTGTCTTGCTTGATCAATATGTCTCGCTTGAAACGTTGTTTGTAAACAATTACATCCCATTCCAAAGGCCATACAGTCCATGTAAATAGAAGGATGAGCAGGAACTGGATCGGTGTGTTTTCTTGATAAAATGTCACCGGATTCTTCTTTTTCAAAGTACTGTGCGAAGTAGTACATCGTCGGGGTCGTGCTGGCTTTCAAATCGTCGACGTGGTCACACTTTTGTCTCTTAACTTGCTGATCATCATCATCATCATCAAGAGCAGTAGCTGCAGTTTTAATATGTCTGTTTTGAGCACTGAAGTCGATATTGAGAACAGGATCAATTCTAGTTTTAGCATCGACATAAAGAGGAACTCTGATTGATACTTTCTTCCCACGTCTCTTTCTAATATTTGCTGTCAGAGTACCAAATCTAGGGTGAGGATTAATACAATTGTCAGGAACGAATAAAGAATGTGAAACAGGTCCTCTCGGAACACAAGGTGGAATAGTAAAATCAGACTGTCCAGTCTTTGGATCTATTGAGCCCATTCGAGGGAAGTTCACGAGTGTTAACGGAACAACTCCTTTTGGTAGTTTATTAAGAAGCATTTGACGACGTTTTTCCAAAGACTTTTCAACTGAAGCAATCGAACTCAAAGTGTGACTGTAAGGCTTGGCAGGTGTTCCTTCAATCATATACGAGGCGTATTCTGGTCTCCAAAGACCATCAATCTCTTCACCTGTTTCCTTCGCTTCTTCTTCAATTTTATTCAACGCTTCCATTGGATCAGCAGCGTGTAGCCATAGCTTTGCCTGACGGGTTTCTTCATCTAAGTAAACCAGTTGATATTCAACTTCATCACCCCACATGAATGGTCTGTTCACCTCTTTTTTATAATCTGAGTACAGAGCCAGGAACTGTTCTATTCCGTGTTCCAAAACATACTTGACTGCCGCTCGATTCTCTTCCGAGTCCCATGATATAGGATATCCTGCTTTTGTGAGAAGTCCCATTTTGGTGTGATGTGTGCAAGTGCCTTGATGAAAAAAAAAATTTTAATTAAAATTAAAAACTACTTCATTTTATTAATAAATAATAACAATAAGATAAAACTACCAGTAGTGCTGATTCACAAACAAGAAGTCAAAAAAAAAAAAAAAGTATTTCAAGGAAAGAAGAACTACTAATCGTCGATCGGTAAAGGTTGTTACACGGCATCCAGAATACACAAAAAAAATATAAACAAGGAAACCAAACAAATGAACATCTCTCACAATAAATAATAATACTTCTTTTTTTTTTTTTTTTTTTTTTTAAATTGTTTTGTTTTATTATTATTGACCGAAACCGCACGGACAAAAAAAAATTTTCTTTTTTTTTTTTTGCAAGTGTAAAAATAAAGTATGCCACAAAAAATATAACAAGAGATACACAAGAAAAAGGGGAGGGGATCTTAGACCGAAATCAATAAAGGTTGTCAAGTGAGACTGACACAGGGTAAAGGAAAAGACAACACTGCATCTGATCTCCATCACTTGGTTGATGGCTAAACATTTTTTTTCTTTCGTTCTTTTCGTACAATACCTTGTCAAGACGGGTTTAGCATAAACAAAGAAATGTACTCGTAACGTTAATTGACATAAAAATAAATTCTTCGAATGAACACAAAAATTGAGTGTCGGAATCGAACTTGACGCGTCATGTGACAACAAGTTGTATATCAAAATAAATATAATAAAAAGAGGATTGCTTAGACCAAATGACCGAAACATTCTTCTCCGTGGCAATCAGGAAATGGAAGAGTCTGTGGCCAGACCATTCCAGGTGATGTCAACTTGTATTGATCGTGAGGGAGATCCGTGTCAGGAGGGAAGTACACTTCAACATAGAAACCTGTCCAACCCTCTGCACGCTTTGGAACAGACGCTTTAAAAACACCTGGAGATGTCGCATGTAAGTCTTTACCTGACCAAATGATTGGAGCTAAGCAGTTGCCACCTCCAAAGACTGATTTCTTAAGTGGGATTTCAGGGAATTTGCACTCACCGTTCTGAGGGCTGGCAAGTCGTACCCAACGGAAGTCACGGAGTTTGGTACTGAAGGTGTCAGCGTGACGCAGAACAACTTTCGTAAAGTTAACATTCGATGGGATGGTTACGGTGATCTCACCAGAGGATTTATCAACCGTCGCAGTGAAGGATGGACGAGTTCCATTTCTGAAGACTGAATTCGTAAAACAGATCGCCTCAGACACAACTTCAGGTAATCCCGTGATCAACGAGTGCTCAGCATTATTAGCAATCGTTAACAATGTTTCACCAGCGATACCTCCCCACCAGATATTAGTCCATTCCATCATCATAAACTCA
Organism: Flectonema sp. DT1601; assembly: GCA_964019425.1. Classification (NCBI taxonomy): domain Eukaryota; phylum Euglenozoa; class Diplonemea; order Diplonemida; family Diplonemidae; genus Flectonema; species Flectonema sp. DT1601. Next base: position 635,442 of record OZ025850.1, on the reverse strand, counting down.
TCATCACTACTGACGACAACATTCTTTGGAAGACGAGCTAGTCTCTGACTGTAGTTTATTGGATCAACTAAGCTCATTGCGTACTTAAATAAAGGGGTGTCGATATCACCAGTAATATTAGCTTTGTAGTAATCATTAAAAGCGAATGTCCAACCACCGTAGGATTGGTATTGATGGTGAAGATCCTTTAGGATTGATGGAGCGATAGGAACCAACGGTATTAATCCAACCACGTTTGGACATGTTGGACAGGTAGCAGCTCCAACCATCCAAGTCGTCCATCCTCTTTTAGATGCTCCAGCAACCATCCAACCGTCAATGTTTGCGAATTGTTTTTGAGAAGCGAAATCTTGTGCTGCTTCCATGGCTTTGAATGCTGCCTTTGCCATTGGGAATCGTGGAAGCCACTCCGTGTCATTAGTTGCGAGGAATTCCTTCCACGCCCAGGCGATCATCGCATCTTCAGATCTGTGAGCGTGAGTTGGATCAGACGGGTAGATAATATGACAGTTAGGAATCTGAAATAAAGCAACAGCAATACTCTTAGTACCGTGAGCAATCATATCAACTAGTAACAAGTCTTCATCATCTTTCTTAGGCATCGATGGATGTTCATTACAGCCACCAGTTATGTAGATGGTCGCTCTGTTTTTGATCTCAAGATTTTTTGGTACCACAACTAAGACTTGATGAGTCCACAAAGCACCATTTGGTCCAACAGCTCTACTCTCGTCCAGCCATTGTAGTGAAGTTACATTTAACATGTACCCAGTACCACCAAGTAGCGTGTCAATTTTATCTCCTGTGTCCTTCCATGCAAACTTTCCATCATCATGATTTATGTATTCATTAAATGGATTGGCTAGAGCACCAACTAGAGTGGCCAATAAGTAGGCCGTTAACGTCTTCATATTTTATTTTTTTGGTTTTTTTGTCTTATTTGTCTAATCTGTTTATTCAGTTGATTAAAAACAATAATAATAACTAAAATTAAACCTATACAAAAAAACACAAAACGATCCCTTTTTCCCATTTCAGTGTGGAAATACATTTTAACAATATTTCAGATTGTCAAAATAAACAATCTGAATATCTATAATGTCTTTGCTACGGATCCACAGGCCAACATCCTCTGAGCGAATATTATTTTAGATCTCGCGTTCTTTAGTTTACCCAATACAGTCAGATACTCTCTCAGTGTTTCATTGGCTTGGATACTGCTAGATTGGTACCAGCCGTGAAGTTCTTCGGCATTCTCAGGAGGTGACTCAAGAGAAACGATATTCGATACGTCAGATATAAAGTCTGAGAGTATGTTACGACGGGGAAGGAGAGCCGCATCAACCATTGAATTATAACGATGAGAGAGAACATTTAGCGTTTCAGCTGTTTGATCTTCAATTTTAAAATCGAAATCCGGTTCCTTATTCTGACCTCCCTTGTTGGTTCCTCCTACATTAGAACTGCCTGTATTCGGACGCTTTGTTTCAACAGCTGGTTTAATTTCAGATTTCCTTTTTACCTTAGTATTACTTTCACTAACAACTGCTGGTTGTGATTCTTTGTCCTCTGCGATTCGCTTTTCCAACCTGCCCAACAGCTCCTTACGAGTTGCCCTTTTGGTAGCTCTCGTTATTTCTTCATATTTACTTAAGAATCTCAATAAATCAGGTCGTTCATACGTCCTCTTAAAGGCAGCCATGTACTTGTCATCATTCGGTTTTTGTTCTTTCTTAGAAATTGGTTCGTCAAGTATCTGTCGAACCGGTTGTGGAGAAGTTGTTTTTAAAGTCTTTTTAGGACTCGATTTCTGCACGACAATCGGAGCTGCTGTTTTTTTTTTTTCAGGAATAAGTTTATTAGCATCGTCAAGGATCTTTAAATCAGCCAATATTGGAACAGCGACAGGAGGGCTGCTGTCATCAATGAGAAGCGTTGGCTGAGGTATTGGACAGGCGATTCTTGGATCTGATTTCTTATCGAGTTGTAAGTAGATACGTTTCTCTTCATCCGTAGAAGTGATCTTTTCAACTGGAAATTGAATTCCTGTTTCAGATATCGTAATTAACAGACGCTCTCCTTTATTCATAAATCCACTCGTTCTATTACTCGTGGCTCTCATTCCAACTTCATGAATGTTGAGAATATCCTCATCAGCGTAGTCTTTGTAAGTTGTTAGAACGATGTTTCGTATTTTAAGTCCGAGTCTTGTTGATTTCATTACTGCGTTGTTAGCAACTTGTTTCTTCTCTTCGTTACTGTATCCCCAACCGTCTACGTATACCTGATCAATGAAAGACTCAGGAGAGAGAGCAAACCTCTGTTCAGTACGTTGATAGTTCCATACTTTAGTCTCACTTTGAAGCATGTTCTTGACTTTGGCTCGAAATGGTCTGGTTTTTGGTTTTCCCTCAGCTAAGAAACACTCACACTTTTCAACAATCTCATTAGTATATACTTGTGTTAAAGTTTTATCACCGAGAGCTAGAATATGAGCGATTGTCCTCTTTCCGTCTTGGTCACTTCCAGTGTTCAGATGAGGAAGTCTGGTTGGTCTGTTGACCCCTTTTTGATTTGGTTCTCTACCTGAGGCAACTGATGCCTGAGTTGTTAAATCATTAACTAAAGCAGTTGGGATATCGACAAGGATCCCATAACTCATTTCTTTTAAATGAACTGAAGTGTGAGAATTAAGAAATGTTGATAACCAAAAACAACGATACGCTAATAATATGTTCGGGTTCCTGAAGTATAAAGAATAGATTTATAAGACGCTCCGCTTCAAATGTATTTATGAACCAGCAAGCAGCTACAAATGACCTGCAGTGCGCTGTGCAAACCCTGATGATGAGTACCTCAGTATTTAATTATTCTTTCCCTAAGTGCTGTTCTTTTTTTTTTTTTTCTTTTTTTTTCTCCTTTTTTTTTGTGTGAAATGACTAAATACTTTCGTCCCTTCCGTACCCCTTTTTTTTTTTTTTTTTTTTAAATTTTTCCTCACCAGAAGCAGACGTTTAATTTTACAACAGCCTAACACACCGTGAAAAAACAGTTATTTCCTGCCGAATAGAATAGCAAAGAAACAAGAGGTGGAGGGGAAAGAACAGAAGGCAACAACACGTAACTCTCTTACTGCACACACTAAAATTAGAAAGCACAACAACAAAAGGGTTCTTTTCTCATTTTTTTTCGATTGTGACTACACTAAAAATTAAAAAATAAAAAAGTGGGGGAAAAAGAATGGAATAAAATAATTGCAACGGCAGCGTGAGACTGACTGGCAGCCAGGTTTCGCGCCGTTACGTGGAAACAGGTTGACTCAAATCAAAAAAAGAAACTAAAAAACGACCTAAAATACTGCAAACCGCTTACGACAGCGAGCCTAAGAAGGTTTGCTTGGGTCTGCTACTAGCAGATGTTTGTTAGTTTGCAAACCAAAAAGACAAAAAAAGAAGAGAAAGTCACGTGTGCAAAAACACAAAGTATGTGGGAGGTCTCAGATATTTCATTCCTTTTTTTTTCTTTTTTTTTTTTTGTTCTTACGAATTTCTTTCAAGAATCGCAATCAAATAAAGAATGCGAGTTATTTATTTTATGCCATGACAAGGACGAGAGTAAGTTCGTCGAGTGCCTGTTCAATAAGAACTTTGTCAGCATCGGTACGCTCTGCAACTGGTTTGATGACAGAGCCGAGGCTTTGCTCCATGAATGGAGTCTTCTTAGCAAAGGTTGCGAGGAAAGTCTCATCAGTTGTCTCGTAGTAGACTCCAACCTTGTCGGTGATGTTGAGACCAGCACGTTTACGAAGTTGTTGAACGCGAGCTAAGACTTCTCTAGCACTTCCTTCGATAAGAGTTTCTTCATTTTGGTTCATGTCGACCAAGACAACAGTTTGACCATCAGAGTTACTTTCATAACCAGAAACAGTTCCTTTGCAACTACTAACAAGATCGATATCTTCAGTTGTTAGTTCATTCCCTTCGATGATTACCTTTCCATCTTTTCTTAACGTCTTTGCGATGTTGATGGCGTCAGCGTTGATCGCCTTTCTGATCTTTGCTGATTCTCCCTTGAACTTAGATCCCAAGGCTCTACCATTTGGAACAGCCTTAGTCTCTACGTAGTCACCTTCTTCAGTAGTTGCCTTAATGTTGAAAGTGAAGACTTCTTCCTTTACGTAAGCAGAGAGTTCAGTAATGTCATCAACGTACTCCTGACTGTCACTGATAACAACAACTTCCTGGACAGGCTTACGGAGACCTTGTCCCTTACGATCTCTGACGGTACGTACCATGATGCAAACCTGTTTGTTGTTTTCTTTTATCCCGCTTTATTCTCACAAATAAATTGTCACAACCACACTACTAATGCAAACATAGAAACCTTTATTCATCCATCTCAGTGAATCTCAATAAGGGATTTAAATAATATAAAAACACACCTTTTGGAGTCTTGCGACCTTACGGATGATTGACTCATCGAATTCCTCAGGAGCCTCAGGGATCATTAAGTAATGAACAGAGTCAACCTGTTCTTCTGTTGGGAGAAGTTCTCTGAGTTGACCGTAAATCTGTTCAGCCATGAATGGAGTGAATGGACCCATGATTCTTGAAGTAATCATCAAAACATTGAAAAGGGTAGCTAGAGATGCCTTGAAGTCATCGAGTCCGAGGGATCCCTTCAAACGCTTTCTGTTCATACGAACATAGCAGTTTGTTAAGTCTTTAATCCATTCAACAACACATGGGACAACTGCATACAAGTGGTAGGCTTTCATTTCAGTGGTCACGTCCTTTACTAGTTTTGCTGCTGCTGCGGTGATCCATCTGTCCATGATGTTAGTGATTGGGTACTTTGGATCGAACGTCTCTCCAGATAAAATTAATCTGTTGTAGTTGATTGTGAAGAAGTTCAAAGCACTTGACATTGGAAGCAACACATCCTTCACAACATCCTTTACTCCTTCTTCCTTAAATTTAAGCTCTTGTCCCTTCACAACAGGACTGTTGATGAGGTACAAACGCAAAGCATCAGCACCGTACTTGTCAATCACAAGGTTAGGATCAGGATAGTTCTGAAGAGATTTCGACATCTTTCTTCCATCAGAAGCGAGTACCAGTCCGTTAACGATTAAGTTCTTAAAGGCAGGCTTCTGTTTAATAGCTGTCGATAACACCAACAGAGTGTAGAACCATCCTCTGGTCTGATCGATACCTTCAGCAATAAAGTCAGCAGGGAATCCCTTTTCGAATTTTTCAACATTTTCAAAAGGGTAGTGAGACTGGGCGTATGGCATAGAGCCGGACTCGAACCAGCAGTCAAAGACTTCTGGGATTCTCTTAAGTGGAGGGTAGCCCTCTCCTCTAGGGTCAGGAATCTCCAAGTGATCTATTGAATCTCTGTGAATGTCAGTAATCTCTTGACCAGTCAACTTTGAGAGCTCTGCAACTGACTTCACACAAATCTGCTGAGAGTAGTCCTCAGAAACCCAGATAGGAAGTGGAGTTCCCCAGTATCTGTTTCTTGACACTGCCCAGTCTCTCGCATTCTCCAACCAGTTGTTGAATCTTCCAGTTTTAACATTGTCAGGAACCCAGTAGGTTTCAGCATTGTTTTCGATAAGTTGTTTCTTAATTGACTCAACGTTGATAAACCAAGAGCTAATAGCCTTGTAGATAAGAGGTTTGTTTGACCTCCAACAAAATGGGTAAGGATGCTTTACTGCTCCTGCTGAGTACAAACGGCCATTGTCTTTGAGGGATTTTTGAATTGATTTGTCGGCTTCCTTTACGTTGATACCAACCCAGTCTGGAACTTCATCAGTGAAGCATCCGTTGTTGTCAACTGGACATGGAACTTCTTCATTCTTTGCAATAATCTTTGCTGCAATGCACACACGGTAATCGTCTTCTCCAAATGCTGGAGCCTGATGGACAATTCCGGTACCACTGTCGTTGGTGACGTAGTCGTCAACGAGGATTGTGAACGCTCCGTCAGCCTTCTTTCTATCAAAGTAGTTAAAGAGAGGAACGTACTTCCTTCCTGCGAGTTCCTTACCAGTGTACTCCTCGACGACTTCGAATGGATACTTTGACTTGTCAAGCTTTGGAAGCTTTGGGTAGAGCTGTACTAATCGAGACTCTGCTAAGATGAACTTCTTACCGCTCTCCTTCTCCTTGATGAGGACATACTTCATTGTTGGGTGGACGCAGAGGGCCAAGTTGGATGGAAGTGTCCATGGAGTTGTGGTCCAAGCAAGAAAGCTAATAGACTCATCCTCAACCCATGGAAGAGTTACAACAACAGAAGGATCAGATACTTCCTGGTAGTTCATGTTTGCTTCAAAGTTTGATAAGACTGTTGTACATCCCATTGAGTAAGGCATGACTTTGTAACCTCTGTAAACCATTCCAGGAGTGTTCCATAACTGACCAAATACCCACCAGACACTCTCCATGTAAGAAAGGTTCATTGTCTTGTAGTCGTTGTCGAAATCAATCCATCTTCCCATTCGGGTGACGGTCTTCTTCCATTCCGCAGAGTATCTCATTACAATCTCACGACAGTACTGATTGTATTGTTTGATACCAATCTTCATAACATCGTGACTTGTTTTAATTCCTTGTTGCTTTTCAATTTCAAACTCAATTGGTAGTCCGTGGCAATCCCAACCAAAACGTCTTTCAACGTAGTGACCAGTTTGGTGAGCCCATCTAGTAACGACATCCTTAATAGTACCTGCAAGGATATGTCCGTAGTGAGGAAGTCCTGTTGCGAAAGGAGGACCGTCATAGAAAGTGAATGGTTTCTTACCTTCTGACATCTTTAATGAAGTTTGAAAGCAATCCTTGTCTTCCCACATGTCTTTTACTTTAACTTCATTCCCAGGAATGTCTGGTCTCTCAGGAAGATCTTCAAGACAAAGAGCATTCTTCGATTTGGCAGAAGCTCCGTCAGCCTTTGCACCCATCTTTAGACCGTGGCCTTCTCCAGCAGCAAATGCGGCTTTCTTTTCAGCTTTTGTTGGTCCTCTGGTGACAAACTGTTTTCTTTCTCTCGCAGAGTATGACGCGATGTTCTTAGCCCATCTTGCTACATTCTCAGTTCCTTCTCCCAACATCTTCTCAAACTGTTTTGCGTCTTCAGAAGTTGGTTCCTGACCACCTAGAAACGGTTTGTCTTTTAATTTCCCTTCGATCTCCTTAGCAATCTTGAGGACGTCATCCTTTGACTTGGTATTCCCTTTCGACATTTCCCTAAGCTGGCGACTAAGGCAAGTCGCGCTGAGTAGTCTTCTGATGATTAACTGCCGTCTGGTAAATGAAAATGAGGATTGGAAATATAATTACGTGACGACAACTTTAATTACTAGTTGGTTCTCAACTACTACAAAACCGACCACATTCACCACCTGAATTTTGAATAAGTAAATCAATTATATGAATCGTAACAAGAGCGTAAGAACAAAGAGATGCTGGCAAAAGCAAAAGGAAAAAAGGAAAACATAACAAAGTTTAAATCTATTTTTTTTTTTTTTTTTTTAAAGTGTTGTTTTTATCCTTCATTCCAATCGGGTTATTACCCGCTACCTTTGTATGTCAATGGTGTTTGTACTCTCAAGTATTTCAATCTCAATCACCCTACTCGGTGACAGCACTCCTAAACTGTTGAGACTCTCGAAGCATTCTTTTCATTTCATCCATTTCAGTGGATAGTTTCTTTGTGAGTCTATCAGTGAGGTGTTGCTCCAATGACGTGAATCTATCTTCTAAGAAAGAAGCCTGAGACACAGTCGATGGAGTTTGTTGTGGTGATGGTAAAGACTGTTCATCAAGAACACAATCTATATTCGACTTCACCCATTTCAAGACAGAAGATAAATGTTCTTCAGGAGGATGACCAATAGTACGATTCAATGAAGAAGTTGATTGGAAAGTCGAATCCAAATCAGGTGATACTTGAATACTCTCCATCACCTGTTGCATTCCTTCAACAATCTTCTCAAGTCCACTCTTACACATAATCGGACTGATGATTGAAGTGCTGTCACGAAGACTACTCAAAGTTGTGCTATCAAAACCCTGATCGCTATGTTGAAAAGTAGGTGGCGGTAAGACTGGTGATGATGTCTTTATAGGAAGCTGGACTCCTTCAGAACTGTTTGAAGTTTTATTATTCTTCTTCCAGGCTTCTCGTTCTTCCTGAAGTTTTTGTTTTAATGCTGTTTTTTCTAACGGGGGCGAGTCTGGTGGTGTTTGCTGCTGCTGCTGCTGTTGCTGCTGCTGTTGCTGTTGCTGTTGCTGCTGCTGCTGCTGTTGCTGCTGCTGCTGCTGTTGCTGCTGCTGTTTATGCTGCTGCTGCTGTTGCTGCTGCTGTTGCTGCTGCTGTTGCTGCTGCAGTAGTTGTTGTTGCTGTTGCTGTTGCTGTTGCAGTTGTTGTTGCTGAAGTTGCTGTTGCAGGTCTATCGCCGCCTTTTCACGTTTCACTCGCTCGTGTTCTTCAACTACTTTGATGTCCAGGTCGTATTTGACAGTCGTTTGTTTAAATACTTCATTTTGTTCTTTCAATATTGAAGTTCTAATCGCACTCTCTTCATCATGTAATTGAGTGACAGCCTGTTCGTTAATCTCCTTCTGGTGAGCAGCAGCTTCATCTGCTTCCTTCTTGCGTCTCTCTTCATCTATTTTAGCTTGTTGCTGTTGCTGCTGAAGTTGTTGTTGTTTTTCTTGTTGTTTATTTTTTAAGGTTTTATTGTCATCCTGAGCAAGGCCATCAGAAGGATCCACAAGCTGCTCTGGTTTTGTTTTAAGGTTCTGTGATTCATCTAATTTAGTATCGATGACAGTCACCGTAGGGTTCGGGTCTTGGTGTACAGTCTCTGGTTGTTCTTTTATTACTGGGTCAGCATGATGAGTTGGATTCCATTTATTGGTTCTTTTCCACTCGGATGTGATGCTGGTTCTGAGAATGTTAGCAGCTTCAGGTTGTTTTTGTTCCTTAGCTCTTCCAAACAACGATCTTATATCATGAGCAGCTGTGATTGATCTTTTACTCAGAGGAATGCAGTCTTCTTCTCCTTCAGAATCACCCGTCTCCGGAAAAGGACATTCACTTGAAACGCTAGACTGTACTTCATACCTGCTGGTGGTACAAACAGAAGACATTGCATCAAACTGTGGAAATACTAACTTCTCTTCAACGAATGCTTTGTGAGCAGCATTGTGCCATTTTCCTTCAACATTATTACGAAGGACACCAGACGTGAATAGATTGTTATTAACTGGAGGTTGGAGTTGGTCTTTCTCTTCTTTGATTGGATCCTTCTTCACAGCAGCTGTTGGCTGGGCGGATGGCTGAATTGGTTTTTGAGTTGGAACTGACGAAGGCTTTCCAGCTTCGATTGTTCGATGAGCAGCAGCAACGTTGAGTCTCCAAACACCAAGACATCCTTCAGCATCACCGATGAGTAAAGAAACTGATGATGAACTAGTACCTGATATCCAATTTAAGACTGTCGGCTGTGCTCCACCTGATGGAGTCTGAGCAACAACAGTTCCAGTAAAATAATCAATTACTTTAACTGTACTATCACTACAGCTTGCTACGGCTACCCATGCAGCATTTGGATCAATTCTGACTAAGTAATAACCTTTATTATCTGATGGAATGCTGTATTGCTTTCTAGCTACTCCCCTACTGCCAGCTGGAGTCATCTGTCTGAATGATAAGAAGTCTGTGTTTCCAACGCTGAGTAAGAATGTACCTCGAGGGTGTAAATCAGAGTTTAAAATAGCATGTTTTTGACCAGATTTATGATGGGTCGAATCATCACCTAAAGCACCACTCTGAGTTAATGAATTATACATCAAAGAACCGTCAGCTGATGTTGACACTACCGTGAACTCATTTTTAACAGCGACGATACGAACAGAAGTAACTGCATCAGAATGACCACTTAAAGTACTGGCTACCTTTGCTTCACCATGATCAGATATCTCTAATATGTGGACAAGACCATCCCTTCCTCCAGATGCTAAGAAGTAACCTTTTCCATGAGAATTAGAATAATAATCACTAAACCCTAAACATAAAGTATCGGTTTCATGAGCGATGTACTCAGCTGTTGGCGTGATCGCAGTTTTTGTTATACTCAGAATTCTAATAATTCCTTTCTTATCTCCGACAGCTATGAAACTTCCGTCTGGTGTCGCTGCTAAACATCGTAGTTGAGGCATGTCACCAGACTCGTCACATATTTGGATCGCTCTGACTTTTTGATCTTCTCCAGACACACACCAGAGCTGAACTCGACCATCTTCAGAACAACTGGCGACCATTGTTGATGTTGTTGTTTCTATGCGTTCTAATCCCCATATTGCGGTACCGTGAAGCTCTCTTGATGCAAGAAATTTAGCCTCGAGGGTTCCCTTTTGCCCCGGAGTAAGAGTGTAGTGCTTTGTGGACTTATCACAGTAAACAACATGAATATCAACGTTCTTGGCTACAATTGCCAATACAGGGTTCGTTGGGGATCCTTGAGTTCCTGGAGCTGCAATTTTGTGTAAAAACGCTAATGTTGATGTTGAGAATATGTTTACTTTTCCATCACTTGCTCCAACAGCGATTGCTTCCTGACTGATGACGGCTGCGGTTAGAATTACTTCTCGTTGTCTGTCGGCACCATTAAGTCCGTAAACCCATTTTGATGCAGCTCCTTTCTTATCCATTTCAATGATAGGAGATCGTTCTGTGACTGCGTAGGTGAAACCGTTTAGGCATCCTATGGCAATGAAAGTTGGGGAACCAAATGATTTTATGTTGAATTTCGGAACTTTATCTTTATCCTTAGGAAGGTATGGCCATGCTTTAATGTGACCATTACTACCAGCAGAAACGAATCCAATACTTTGCATTGGAGATATTAATGAAAACCTGTCAGTTAGTGTGTGTTCAGCTACTGTTGTGCCGGACTTCCATTGCCATACGAAAACCTCATCTCCACCTCCACATGTGATGAGGTAGATACCATCTTGTGAGAAGCACATTGATGATAGTTTCTTTGTGTGTTTTCTGAAGGTAGACAGCGCTGCTCCATTTCCGGTTGAGCAATCCCATACAACAACTCTGTTGAGAGCGCCTGTCTCACCTCCAGCAATAATATTATCGAGTGTTGGATGTGCAGCAAGACAACCAACAGCTTTTCTTGTTCTAATCAGAGCTTGATGTCGATCCTGTTTCCAATTGTGTATTACAATAGTAGCACCTGCTGGCCACGCTAAGTTCCCATCAGCAGTGGCGTCAACTGATGACGATCCTGATATCCAATGACCTACTATCTTATTTAACTGTAACACAGAGTCTGTAGCCTTCGGTGAGCTTCCCCTTCGATTCATTATCTAGTTTGGTGGAGGGGGGGAAAAGGTGGACCTGTTCATTTTTGTTTAATATATAAATTTGACTTGATTTAGCTTATTGTTGGGTTATACTTAAAGAAAACACTTTAACTCCAAATTCATTGATTATTTTTCTGTGTTGAAAATGACTCATATAAATTGTGTGGCAACCATCAACCTACTACACAACTAGAAGAATAATACGGACAGGGGGTTGGGTTTGGGAAACAAAGGGTTTTTTTTTTTTTTTTTTTTTTTTTTTTTCCCCTAGACTAGGCTAGTGATATTTAAATTTTCCCCATTCTTACGATAACGATGAACTGCTCTCTCTCTTGGAGAAAATTTGGGAATACCTGACTAGGTTGGAATAAAATAATTAACGTGCATTACATTACACTATACATTCTTATTACTTTTTTTTTTTTTTTTTTTTTTTTTTTTTTTTCCGTTCGTTTTTTTATGTAAAGACCCAAAGGCTTAAAAATTAAAAAAAAAAAAAAAAAAAAAAAAAAAAAAAAATCAACATTTTGCCCAACCACCAAACTTGAGTAAATCGCATTGGTTTGGTCATCATGCTGAATACTCACTACAAAATAGAATACAATACAAGGCAACAGGGAAGAAAAAAATAAAAAAAAACTCACTCCGAAAAACCACAACTCCACATAGATAATATCTTTACTCAGTTTAGATCATCCACGTAGTCCACCACCAGAATACTTATTTTTTTTTGAATGGAGGAAACGCTAATAAGGATGTCATAAATAATAGGGCTAGGAAAAGAAAAAAAAAAAGTTAACCATTCCCATCCTCTTATTCCGTAGAAGCCATCTCACATAAAGCCTACTTGGCATACAGGGAAATAGATAGCATTTGAACACAATAAATAATCGGTTTCTTAATCTGAATAGTTTCTTCGCCGACCTTCGTTGGTGCAACAAAAAAAGAAAAAAAAAAAAAAAAAAAAGAAATCCAATTCAAGAAAAAGTTGGAGGATTTTTCCGTTTTTTTTTTTTTTTTTTTTTTTTTTTTTTTGTTTCATCAAACCTAATAATTTATGTAAATCAGATAAGAATATAGGGAAGGCTAATAGAACTCCTTAAAAGGAAAGGGAACAACAACAACAACAAAAAAAAAATCTACAGTCCCACTAAAAAAGTACTTTGTGCACCGTGAATTTTCTGTTATTTATTTTTTTTCTTTTTTTTGTTCGCTAAAGAACACCACTGCTACTAGTATATAATGCATTGGGGAGGAGAGAGTGTGTGTGTCGTAGGAAATAATAAATTTTGATAATTAAAATATTTTTTTATTATCACCTGAGAAACTCATGCTTTTAGGAAACAAGAGGAGGGGAGTGAGATAAAAAAAAACTTTCGAATAGGTCGAAGTCATACAGCAAGACGCACTGCAAACACAGTTTTTTTTTTTTTTTCACGAGATAACTACATTACGTGATAGACACCTTTCAGCACCAACAGCAGGTAAATATCAAATGAGTAAAAAAAATTAATAAGTTTAGTTAGTTGGCTTGTTACTGATACACAACGAGATTCTGAATTTTATTGACCTTCTTACACACACACAGATGCTTTGGTAAGAAGGGACAGATACCACGGGGAGGTAACTTGATACAGTGATTAAATATCGGAGGGGGAAGGTGACATGAAATCCCATACGCGCTACAGAGATTCGCTTAAAAAAATAATTTCAAAGCGTGGAATAGAAACTAAACTCCAACAGCGGGTTGCTGTTGTTTTTCTTTTTTTTTTAATATTTCCGACACTAGCGACCATGTCAAACTCACATGGTTGAGTGGGTGGAGAATATATGAGCAGATTGCCAAACGTAAGGTACCTAACTAACTTTACGGTAAAGTGAGATCCCACACCTGGAAGTGAATTTCATTAGGGCATGTATCAGAAGGGTTGAGACTCGATTGAGTTGTACATGCCGCAGTTTACCGTTGACTGTTGATTGGTACCATACTCTCTTGACAGGTTCTCACATCTCTTTTTTTTTTTTTTTTTTTTTTTTTTCTAGATTTCCCTTCGCTGAAGAAGTGTGACATAGGCTCCCTCGAGTTCTAACGTTCAAAAAAAATAGAGACGCTTCGCTTTTTTAAATAACAAAGTATAAAAATAAAATGTATTGAACTGAAACAAGAAACAGACTAGCCAACGAGAGATGGCTGATTTGCTTTTAATTTTTCGTCGGAAGTACTTTCGGTTTGTTTTCTTTTCATCGAGCTGTGCTCGTTCTCTATAGGCTGACAATAAGACAGCTGTTGTTTTTTTTTTTTTTTTTTTACCGATCTTTACTATAAGTACCTACTGTTACTGGGGGAACACCATTCCTATGAATAATAATGTTAGGGACTGAAACGAGAGTTCCTCTCGTATCATACACCACCCTCTATGTCTCTCTCTATATCAATAGGGTAAAACTAACCTGTCTCACGACACCTCCCACCACTGAGGTAGGTTTGTTTTTTTTTTTTTTTTCTTTTTTTCCCCCAACAATAAGGGTTAGCAAAAAAAAAAAAAAAAATATCACACAAAGAAACAGCGGCTGAAAACATTGCATAAGCAGGTTTTAAACATGAACGACGAAGGACACAAAGCATTAATTGTTGCTAACAGTTACTCGTTCGTCGAATTATAATAAAGCTGAACTGATGCAAAAGAAATGTGCAGACTGGCCTCTGAATAGCTGCTCAGTCGCCTTTGAGACAATAAACTTATTCACAATAACATCATCAACAACAATGGAGGGGGGGGTGAAAAAAAAAAAAAAAAATGAAAAAAATTAAGTAGGGGAATTGGGAAAAAAAATGATAAAAAGAATTATACAATAAGAAAAAATACGTCGAACTGAAACGCAATTGTCTTTCAAGAATAGAAGAAAAAGAAGAAAAAAAAACAACCACAAAAAAAATGTCGTAAAGACACAAATCGCATGTTGAATGAATTACCCCTCTTAGGGAGTATTTTCTAGTATTTATTGTCCTGCTCCCTGTGAGACCTCAGAGTGAATAGCAACTCTTCAGATCTTAATATGGAATAGGATACTGGCGCTTATATCAAAGCAATAAGTAGTAAAATATGACACCACTCGATGCCAAAGATAAACTTAACAGGCTACTCACCGAACCTAATGCGTGAGGACTTACTGGCTGGAGCCAGTGAAGCTGCCGCAGCTTCAGTTGGAGAGCGAGAGTTGTGACGAACTTTTGGAGAGAAGAAATCAGAATGGGGTGCTCTGCCATTCGAGTCGGGAGATGCAGACGAAGTAATCCCTCCAAAAGGAACTGGTGACCCAGCTAAGTGATCAGTCAATAATGTCGTACCTCTTGGAGGTGACTTTGAAGAAAATCGAGAGAATCTCGAAGGAGAGTTGAACTTTTCACTGTGTGGGGAGCTGGCGTCTTTCATCGCTGATATAATCTTAGTACTCGTTTCATTTTGATTACTTAATAATAAAGATTCCTTCTTGTACTTGTCTCTCGATAGAGTTAACTCTTCTAACCTGACAGACTGTAGTTTGACTTTCTGTTCTAAAATAGAAGTGTCCTCTTTGGAGCGAATTTTAAAACGTTCCAAATCGTCTTCAGATCGTTGCCGATATTGAACTTCCATTCGAAGTTCTTGTTCCTTCGTGTCAATGGAATCCGTGCAGTATTTTAATTTATCACGAAGTTGATTGCAGCGACATTCATTAACCTTTTGTTCCAACCTCCTCGACTGGTCTTGTGTTTCGTTCAACACAGCTTTCATCTGCTCAAGTAGGTCTTG
Organism: Flectonema sp. DT1601; assembly: GCA_964019425.1. NCBI lineage: Eukaryota > Euglenozoa > Diplonemea > Diplonemida > Diplonemidae > Flectonema > Flectonema sp. DT1601. Next base: position 620,255 of record OZ025850.1, on the reverse strand, counting down.
TTTGGTGTCACACGTGGCTTGGATTTGTTGCTGAGTTTCAACAGAGGCGGCATTGGCAGCTCTTGATAGCGCCAATTCCCTTTTAAGTTCTGCTATTTGTATTTTGTAATTTTCTTTAACAAAAGCACTTCTGAAAGCATCCGCAAATTTGTGTTCTCTGCTCGTCTTTACCATCAGCTCACACTCGGCAATGCGTTGACTCATGGCCTTTTTCTCTTCCTCGTATTCTTCAACCATCCCGTCAGGTACGTTGCGTGTGTTGGAAGTTCTTGCGAGCTCAAGTTCGGCTTGAAGATCAGCGAGTTGTCCTTTCAAGTTGTTAAGTAATTTGGGAGTAGCCTGTTCATTTTGAATAACTTTACACACAATTGCTTTCGCTTTCTGTGCGTATCGAAGCGTACTCACCGTGTCTTCCATGTTTTCTTCACAAGGACTGACAGCAGCAATCATCATAGTCCGAGAATTACCGCCAAGAGATTCCTTCAAAACCCACGTCAACATAGACTCACGGTACGGGGGAACATTCTTCTGCTTCTTCTTTGAATTTTCTATCAAAACGTCGAAGACTTTACGAAGAGTACTCAAAGACTGATTGATGTTCTTCGCTTCAGTTAATTGCGCTCCAGCAGCCCCAGTCATCTTCAGTCTTTCAGAACCAGCGAGGTCAACTAAGTTAATTAAACTTGTTTTATTAACTCCTTTTTTATCATTTTTAGTTTCAATACATATCTGACAGATCGCGTGAGATCGCGAGGATGTCGCGTTCATTTTGGTCTCTGCTAATGCTCTCTCACTAACTCCTTTTTCCATTTGCTCTTCACACTGAAGAGCGTTTTCAACTTTACTTCTTATGAGTCCTTCAATTTGAATACCGTGGACTGGATGCTGTCGGATCTTAACTGGAGAATATTCCCCAGCCTTAGCCTTCTTGTTAAACAAATCCCTCACCTGTTCGTTGTAGATTTCTAAAAAGGAAATCTCAACGCTGTATTTGGTGTCTGGATTATCTGACTTTTCACGTTCAATATGAGCGAATAGATCTCTAATAAATAAATAAGACACTCCAGGAGAGCTAGGACCACCAAGCATCGAGTAGGTTTTTCCAGAACCAGTCTGTCCATATGCGAATATACAACCGTTGTATCCTTCGAGTGCGGATTGAAGTAAAACTTTACCTGTCGCTTCGTAGACGTCTTCTTGATCGGCGAAGCCATTTGGGGAGTCGTAACCAGTTGTTGACCAAAAACATTGGTTGTAGGTAAATGCGTCTTTTGGTTGGTATGAATTGTCAGGATCTAAAACAGTTACAGTTTGATCATCAAAGTGAAGCATGCAGGTGATATCTTTACCATTCGCTTCAAACCATGCGAGTTCTCTCTTTGAGAAGGGACGACATCTGATCATCACCTGAATTGAATCTTCCTTTACTTTAGCACCACCCCCCCTGGGGCTGCTTTTCACCATTGTTGGTATCTTCCTATTTGAAATAAATAATAAGGTTTACTACTATTATGTTACATAACATGTTTCAACAATAATGAACACAACATCGTCTTCAGGCAATCCCTCACATGTCATGGAAATAACAAAAATAAGAGCAAATGCTGTGAACGAATACAATTCCGAGCGGTAGAGCGATTGATATAACGAAGACCGGTACAAGTGTAAATATATATAAAGGCATAAGAACCAAAGTCAAGACTGTTACCACCAGTCAGAAAGCAGGCATACCGTCTACAGCAGGAAATAAACATGATGGTCCGTGTCCTTGGTGCATAATTGACGGTGATCTATTTTGAAATTGTGCGAGCGGCAAGTGCGAACCCTTCCTCCGAAAGACTGATCCCCTCGGGACTCTCTTAGGAATTGTTGGATATGATAAGAAGACCGGAGAATTTAATGGTTTCGAAGTGCTGGCACTACTCTTACGAATTGACATCATCGTAGACTTCACGCAGTCTGAATACTTTTTCGCCTTCTCTACGAGAGCGTCCCATGTGGTCCGCATTGGCTGAACAATATCCAACAACTGCTCACGTGAGATTACCCAAACCTCACATGGGTGTTGATGTACTTCATAACCCAGTCCTTGTTGCCAACATTTCCCTAACACAGTTTCTGTAACACCCAATACCAGGATAGCATTATTGTCTGTCTGTGAAGTATCCTTTAGACGTCTCTTACAGCCAACAGCTACTGTTCTACGAACTTTTCCCTTTGCAATAATGTATATTTTACACACCGCAGAGTCAGCGAATAATTGTCCTCTGAGGGGGACGATATTAAGATCTGCAGCGTTCGCTAAAGCATACAGAATCCTACTCGGCATTATTGACAAGATTGGATCTGCACGAAGTAGATCTACAGAGCAGACATTACCTTCTGATAATCTGGCTATTTGAATGTCTTCCATTCTAGTTTTTGATGATAGGAACTCGTGGGGGTACTTTAACAACTCATTAATGAAATCACTTTTAGGGAGAAACCAACAATCAACATCACACATTGCGCGAACTGTCGCTTTGTTTGGTTCTGATGTCACCAATTCTTCGACACCAAAAACACTCCAAAGACCGAGAACTTTAAGACGAATCTCACTTCTTAATGGTTCTGGTAGCAGTCCAGATGCTGGTCCAGTCCACGTCCTGACAGAATTTCTCCTGCAAGTTGGAGACGACGGATTAATAAAAATTTCATCATCGATATCTGATGATGATGACATGAATTTTTTTGGTACAATCTTCTTATTGACATTAGGAGATCGAGATGACGATTGAGGCATCGATTCTTTTTTCTTAACGACCTCAACATAGCCATTAACCACAATATATAATCCCTTCGATTGCATTCCTTCTTCAACCATAACAGTACCGGGTGACGTTGATGTTGGAATCAGGTAAGGAAGTAACCCCTCAAGCATCTCTGTTGACCAGGTTTCGAATATTGTTGTTCTACCGCAATTGGTAAAGTGATGTGGAGACATTGGAAAAAAATGAGGTAAATTTTCTTTTCGAAGTCGTAGGGAAATATCATTGAGCTGCTTGCGAGTATCAGAACTAGCAGCTGACAGCAATGCAGTGAATGTCAGCCTTCGTAGTGACCAGGTTACAGCAATACTAGTCCCAGACGCAACACGCATAACAAGTCTGCTTTGACCTGTTAGCAAAGCACATTCACCAAATGAATCTTGTTCCTTAACACGTTTTATATGTCGAAAACCTGGTGCTAATTCATTTCTTATGAGGATTTCAATTATTCCCTTCCCAACAATAAATAAATCCAACGCATTGTTGTCAGTTTCACAAGCAATCAACGATCCCGATGGGTACACAGATCTCTTTAGTTGTTTTCTAATTTGACTAATCATCTGTTCAGGCAATACCGATAACACTTTATTCCTTCTCAACACACTCTCTGGCGGTGGTTCACTAAAATGAACTTCCAACGAGTTCAACACGTCTCTGGATACTGCTTTTGCCTGTTTGAATATAATGACGGGTCTAAGCAGCTGTCTCAGTGTCCTTAAAGCTCTTGTTTTTCTAATGGCTGATGACCAGTCTTCTGTTTTTGATAGTAAGATTGCGATTATCCATAATTGCTGTTTAAAGGCTCTGGCACCAACTTCAAGTGTTCGTATGGACCATTCAGACTGGAGAGGTGTTTCCTTCAAAGAGAAGCTTTTCATTAACGAGACATACGTTTGTAGTGAAGTCCTGGACACATAAAAAAATGACAACACACCCCGGTGGGTAAATTTACTAAACGACGAAAAATTTGCATATTACTCCTGACTAAGAAATAAAATACTGACTAGAGGGGGGGGGGGGGTGTTTATAATGAAACACTTTTTGTAAAAGAGACGGGAATCAAACCCTTGATCTCGCTAACGGGGCGACTATTTTACGAATTCCTTTTTTTTTTTTTGAATAATGTTTTCCTACAGCGTGGTTACTATTTTCTAATCATTTTTCACACATTGTGTACCCCGCTGTAGTTGACTTAAAATAGACAATCAGTTGAGTACCATAAAAGGTTGACTTCAAACACCGAAACAACAGAATGAGTTTATCAATAGCGATTGTATCCCCGACCGTTACCGCGACCCCCTCTGCGGTCATTATATTGATAAGGGTGATAAGGCTGACTGTAAGTCTGCGGCGCACCTCTTCCACGTGAAGGCCTCTGACCGTAGTCATCACTACGATGATAATTACCACCAACGTTTCTACCGTACGAGTTATTTCCCCGACCATATGATTCCGGCCTCCTGTATGTGTCTGATCCTCTGCCGTAAGAGTCATTTCTATTTCTGTAGTCATATCCACTGTTAGCATTTCCATAAGAATTTGATCTTCCCCAAGAATCTGAACCAGACCTCTCAATCTCTTGTACATCTGGATCTTTAGGCATTGCTTGCATAACCTGTTGTATATTATTTTGAAAAAGAGAAACACAGAAACAGTGTATCAATTAGTTAACCTTATCTCACTCATGTGTCAAACAACATAACACATACCCGAGAACAAAGCCTTACTGATGTAATGATTGGGCGTCCAATAGGTGGGGGCAGCCTAACACTAGTTGGTGGAGCTTTCGGTCTAAGAACTTGAGGCTGCTGGGCAGGAGGAGGAGTAACACGACCTCGGAAGGAATCAGGTCTGGTGTGGTAGTTTGTGTTGTAGTTACTTGCGCACTCATCTTGAGTGTGCCCACGGGTGCAGCATTTACTGCAACATGGTGGAGATGCGAAGCTCTTCGAGCAGCAGTTAACACTCCCAGGACGGTCACAAATACAACACAAAGACTGTAAAACATCATTCTCAGGTAGCAAATGATTACGGTATGACCAACCTCTTATGTAATCCATAGAATATCTAACAGGTTGTATTCCTCCTACTAGTTCACATGTTGATGGGTCGATACGATTTGGGCAGTCTTGACGTTCATGTTCACCAATACCACATTCCCAACAGACTTTCTTAAATGATCTTCTTCGTGCTACAATTTCACGCATGGATCCGTAGTATCGTTTGTCATTAGCAGTTTGGACCTTTGGAACGTCAACGAAGCATTTCGCATCTTCGGGACACTCAAACTTAAATGCCCCCGACGAGTCATCGCTAACTCTATTCATTCTGTCTTTGTGTCGCTTCTTATTATGTTTCCAACAATATACAAATCTCCCGTCTACGATCTCACTAAAATCTCTTTGAGGTTTCGCTACCTCTTCTCTTCCCTTTACAACCCATGGAGTCCAGTCACTACTTCCTGTATTTGTTAACTGGCCTAGAGCACTGCTGACACTGCCGACCTTTGTTAGCTGGTCATCTTCTTCTCCAGGGTCTAGGGTGCTTTCTTCATCTTCTCTTCCACTATCACCTTCATCACTGATGACTATAATGTCGTCTGACATAATTACTACCTGCGAGTGAGGAAATGATTATTAATTGTTACTTACACAAAACGTTGGAACTCACCCAACACACTCATCTTATCATTTTGAGGAACTACAAGAAAAGAAAGAACGATAATAATACTCTATCTAACACTAATGCGTATCAATTAATCTAAACAAGTCTAGGCAGCTTTCAATTTTCAAAGCATGTAGCTCGGCTGATCTGTGAGAGCATATGGAGATATTGTAGTGTTGGATTTCCTCTCCTTATTATGGTGAGGAGCATACCAGTAATTAGTGATCGACTCTCTATGCAATGGATTATGAGTCCTACCTGACACAACACTTTGCAAAGCATATTTACACCGAGAACACAGCACTGATGAGTATGTCGAAGTGTCCGACAAGAAGGCAACAATTCGCTCTTGGTCAGCAGGTAGAATATCACGAGAACGATCACGTGAAAGACCCCGTTCACGAATAACTCTATCGTGGTTTTCTATTAAATCTCTCAAACATAACCTCGTTTTGCTGACTATTTCTTTTCCTGCTGCAATCTGTTCAACGGTACTGCTGTCAACACCCTTCTGGTAGTAAGTCATTTCTGATTGCGATTGATCATATCGCTCGTGTGCTTCAGCCAGAAGCTTTTCTATTTCATTAGTCTTTATGTTTGCGTTACTAATATCCTTAAGCAGAACATTTATTTCCGCCTGAATTAATGTCTTCTTGCGAAGCTCAGATTCACAGTCAGCCTTTTTACAATCCAATTCGTGTGTTAAACGTGCTTTCTCTACGTAAGCCTCCGATACTTTATCGTCTTGCCATCTTTCACTTTTCACCCGCTCATTCTCTTGTGATAGTTCAAGGCAGGATGCTTTTAGTTTGTCAATATACACCCGCACCTCTTCGGGTGATGTGCTTTCTGTAATGACACCCAATGCGATCGGCTCATCGGGCATGTGTCACAATTCTGTAAGAGAGATGTTAGTTATTTGAACTTGAAGTCAAATATTTTTAAAGACTTTTTTTTTTTTTTTTTTGTGTGCACCACGACCCGTGAGTCTGTGATGCTGATTGCGCTGTTAGGCGCGGTTGTTCTTTTTCTTTCTTTCTTTCTTACTTTCTTTGTTTTGGGGGTTGGGGGTGGGGATCCCGTAGGCTTCGTATCTCCTTTCTTTGTTTTGATAACTTAAAACTAATACTACAGAGTAAATTGTCCACTTGGACGTCTTCGGATGTGTTGCTAAATTGCCATCGGTACTTCCTAGTCTTGTAGGCTGCGGTCTTGATCTTGACATTTGTCGATTATAAGATTACCTTCCTGTTAGTACTGCTAGTTCGTCCAAGGCAGTGACAAAGTTTAACATCCTTCGTTGGTTATTCGGTAAGTAACAGTCTTCTAGAGAACATGGTTCTTCTCCTTCTTCGTTTATCATAGGATCGATGTACTTGTCTCTTAAGAATTCCACGCACCAATGTTCACATAATAAGGCCACATGATGTGGTGTTGCCCTTGCATCTTTACAGAAGATGCATTTCTCATTTTGTCCCTTGAGTTTCAAGGATCTGCAGTGTCCCACTCTAAAGCGTGACATGATCACTTCTTCCGGTCTGGTGAGCTCATCAATGTATGGAGGGTGCCTTACCTCTCCTGGCCCTAACCAGTTCTCCCGTTTTCTCCGCTTGTGGAAGGTCATCATCGTTCCCATATCAAGTTGAGCGGGTAGTTGTTTAATAATTACATCCTTATAAGGTGGATCATCCTTCAGGCCTGCTGCATACTTCGCAAGCTGGTCTGCTACTTCATTGTATCGTACATTTCTGTGCGCTGGCACATACTGTACGTTAATTTGTACACCCTTCCTCTCTAGCTTCATAGCTAACTTCCAGATGTCTTTATTCATTGGGGACCTTTGTTTGTATGGTCCTTGTTCCAATGCCTGCATAACTGACATCGAATCAGTCAACAGGTGCGTCGTTGCTGTTGGACATTCTTGTTCCTCCTTCGCTGCTTGAACAAGATTCTCCATCGCCAATTTTACAGCGATCTGTTCAGTCCTGTAGGAGGAACCCGCCACCGGTATTTTGTATCCAAGTAGACACGTCTTGCCTTTGTCTACTATAACCACAGCAGCAGCTGCATTCGTCATGTAGGTCTTAGACTTGTGTCTTATCGACCCATCCGTGTAAACTCTCGTGTCTTGAGCAGGTAAGTCTGCTTCACTCCGTTTCGCCTCGTCTTTGTCACCTGGGTAAGTGAACTTCATCGCATTAGTTTCTTTCCACGGTGGTAGCGTGTAGTGCTCTGGATTTACTTCTTGGCTTATGATACTTCTGTTTATGTCAAGACCAGGGATCCCAGATACATAGTAATTCCAGACAGTCCATCCCCATATCGTTTTTGGTGGGTTCTCTTCCATTCTTTTTGTTTTTGTCAGTTCATGTGCTGGTAGGTGTGGACTGAGCTTGAATCGTTCATATGTTCTGCACATCTTGTATTGGATGTGTTCCTTTAGTCGTGGAGTGTCTGCCTCTTCGTACAGTCTTGTTAATTCTGTGCTCCGCAGGCATCCAGTGACCAGCCTCACTGTTCTGTTTATAATTAATTCCAGTTGCTGGAGAAAGTTGCTTGTTAGTACCCAAGCAAAGCTCTCAACACCATAAAGGATCCTTGCTAGGACCACCGTCACTAGGATGCTAATCAGCGTTCTCTTCCTACAGCCTATCCGGGTAAGTCTAGTCAGTAAGCCAAGACCTCTAGATGCAGCTATCATCATTTTCCCCATCTGTGACTCGAATGTCAGGTTCTCGTCATAGTGTACTCCCAGGTATCTTACAACTTTCGTCTTATGTACTTTCCGTCCAGTTGCAAGTGCGAATCCGTGAAGTCCTGGCCCCACTGTTTCCAACATCTTATCTATTTCCCCCCGATTGTGAACTTTCTTTAGTTGGGGGAAGCGCTGAGCATTCATCTTTAGTGTTTTTATTACTGTTGGTTTGTTCGGCAGCTTTGTCTTTATTCTATGTGGCGGCACCACGTACAAGTGAGTGACAGCATAGTCTTCCTTCTTTTCTACTGTTGTTGTGCCATCGTCTTTCACAAGGTTTCTTATCTGTTCTGCTGTGGCCACAACATATTTAAAAGTATGCTCTTCAGAGTACACCACAACTGGGGACTTGTCCTGCGTTCTGTTCGGCTTCACATGAATGTATTCAGTTTTGCCAGGGTTCTTATTAATTTTTATTTGGGAGTCTAATGCCCATTCCTCAAAGATTCGTACCGCTTCATTGACTCGATCCTCCAGACGGTTGATGGTATCAGATGCGATAACTATCCCAACATCGTCAGCAAAGACGGTTGGCTCAAACTTCTCCAGTTTCTCTATTAAATCGTTTATAAATATCGAAAAGAGCTGGGGGCCCAGCACGCTTCCTTGTGGTACACCCACTTGTATGTTTTGGAAATTACCTTTTGTTCCGTTCACCCTCGTTGTGATTTTTCTTCCGGTCAGATAGTTTTGTACCCACCTCAGATACCTTGTTGGTAACCCTGCGGTCATCATCTTGTCCATAAGAGTTTTTGGCTGTACCGCGTCAAATGCCTTTTGTAGATCAAAGGTGATTAGTATTGCTTCCTTTCCCCTGTCCCTAGCACTGAGAAGCCGGTCAGTTACGATGCATAGGTTTTCTGTAGCATCTCGTCCGCGTTTGTAGGCCGCCTGTCTTGGGTTCATCGTCTTATTTAATAAATGATGCATGCGTTCAACGATCATCCTCTCAAAGAGCTTCGCAATAGAAGAGGTGAGTGTTATCGGTCTATAAGAAAGAACTTGCTTTTTGTCCTTATCTGGTTTTAATATGGGTATGACCATACCGCTTTTCCAGCACCTTGGTACAGCTGATCGTTGCCATGACAGGTTAAACAGTCGCAACAGTTGTTTGAGAAAGGCTTCCGGCAGTTGTTTGATCATAGAATTCCAGATCTTGTCGGGTCCCGGTGCTTTCTTTTCCTTCGTTTTTGTGAGCTGTCTCACCAGTTCCGACATCCCAAATTCCTCATCATTTTCATCCGGTCGTTCCGAAATTGTCTCCATTTCCCCATCTTTCGGGAATTGGTTTGCGTACGTTTCAGTAAAAGCATTTGCTATTTCCTGTGAATCAGTTAATTCCCTCCCTTTGTGTGTTATGTTACTGATCGTATGATCGATCGTTCTACCTTCTAGCTGTTTGACTTTCCGAAAGGCCCACCGATAATCTTTTCCCGACATATCACATTCGATAATGTTCTGTTTTACCTTTCGGATTCCTTCTGCTATAGCATCCGTAGTTGTTTTATCCGGATCCGTCTCAGTCATTAACTCCTCAAGTTCAGGGTCCCTCACTGTGAAGGCACCACCTACTTCTTTGTTATATCCTGGTATGGCCCTTCCCGCTGCCTTTAATATTTCATTGTTTATTCTTGCTCCCAGTTTTTGGACTGTTTTTATATGTTCCAGCTTGGGTGCTGCAGCTTGCAATATTCTTCTGTAGTATTCCCAGTCGGCACAGTGCCATTTCCATTTCCAATTGTAAGTTTTCTGATGTTGCTCTTGAGTCTTTATTTCTTCGATGATTATTTTGAGTGGCTGATGGTCGCTACCCCACCCTCTCATAATTTTAACTTCTGCTTCCATCGTGTTGTCCAAGGCTACAATGTCTGGGGATGTCAGGCTTAGCGGTCTCGTGTGTTGTTGAGGGTTGTTAATAACTTTCATTGCAGCTTCCAGTGACCAATTATAGAAGCTTATACCAGTAGTGTTCTTATTTCCATTAGACCATGTCGGATGGTGTCCATTTATATCACCCGCAATTAATGTGCCGAGTTCTGATTTAATCTTCCAGGTTGTTGCCTTGATTTCAGGCGGGTGGTAAACATTATGTATTATAAGAGGTGGATTAGACTGTAATTCTACTGATAGTATCTCAGTTTGGTCAAATGAGATGTCGTTGAGTTTAATAATCGCATTTTTAAGATCATTCCTTACCAATGTAATGAGCCCACGATGTCCCATCTTGGTGGTGCTGTCTCTTCTGTAAATTTTGTACCCGTCGACAGAGAAGGGCTTGTCATCGGTTAACCATGTTTCTTGTAGCAGTATTATTTCAGGTTTTTCTTCTTTGAGGGCCCAATTCAGTTTGAAGTAGTTTTCTGGTTTCAGAACTGAGCGAATGTTATTTGACCAAATCACAATCATGATTGGCCAGTGTTGTTGTTTCTATTCGTACTTGTTGTTCGACCGAGATCAATAGTGGCTTCCATCCGCTTCACCGATTCTACCAGACTTGTGATGGCTATGGCCATGTTGTTGTAGTTCTTTTCGTTTTTATTAGCGGCCTCCGTCAGGGTTGCGACCACCTTCGTTAGATTGTAGAGTCCCTCCTCTAATCTTTTCTGCAGATCTGTAACATCATTCTTAAGTTGTGCCATCATGTTGTCAGTCTTTTCTCTGAGTTCCTTAACACTGCTCTCAGAGTTTTGTACTCCAGTTGTTGGATTTTTCGGAGTCGGTAACGTCTTTTTGACTGCGGCTGCATACGAAGTCTTGGCCTCGCGGTATTTCACAACGACGGGTTTCTTCACTTCCACTTCCACACTTTCTAATTTTTCAATTAGGATGACTACCTCACCACATTGGACAAGTTTCGTTTCCGGCTTCTTGTCCAACGCGATGATGAAGTCACCCCGATCCATCCTTACAAATTTAGACCTCAGTCCCAACTGCGATAGAATATTCTGGAGCCTGTTGCCCCAGCTATAAGGCGCTCCGCTGAGACGGTGTAGTCCTTCGCCGTATACAGTGCTGGCGTACTTCCCAGCTCCCTTCCTTACTTTGTCGACGTCCTTTGTTTTAACCACTCTCAACCCTATTTTGCCGTGGCTGATGGTGAGTCTGTAACAGAGGTCTTGTTGGGCTTTCAGAATGCCAACTGCCTCATCATTCGTCGTCTTGCGGTCCAGCCACACGGTACTGTACTTGGTTGCTGACTGTCCCAGCGTTTGTTTGATTCGGAAGTAGACCTTGTCTGTTCCCGAGTTCTTCAGTAACTTTACTGCTGAGTCTACATCCGTTGGCAGGATTGTTAACTCCGCAAAGTCTCCCTCCACTGATCTGTACGATCTTTGATCCACCCTTCCGTGTTGTGCAACAACCGCTTTTATCATGGCTGTTACTGCTGAGGGGCTTTCCACCTGCGCCTTGGAGATGTCCTTCTTTGTCATCCAGGCTATCAGTTCATGTGTCTCCGGTGGGTTGACCTTTTTGGCGATGGTCAATGTTGGTCTGTGGGTCGTGCCTGACATTGTAACGAACCACCAGCTTCTAATTTTTAAATGTCCATCGAATTGGACTGGCGTCTGAATCTGACTGCAGTCAGTTGCGTGTTGTAGGGCACGTTTTGGAGGTGGTCGTGTGAACACTATCGTCAGTTGTTGCGTTTTGCTAGCCTTTTCGAAGTAGTCTTCGTCCAGGTTTCTTCCTTGTTGAGATAATGCAAGTATAATGCCGTTGGTCTTGCAGTTGAGGTCATCAGTTGGCTGGAGTATTTTGCATTTAAAATGCTCCTTGTTAAACTTTGGTGGTGGTCCATTCATCATCACCGTCGATCTTCTTTGTGCCTCTTTGATTTGAGGGCTTGATTGGGGTGCCTCATTTGACGGAGGGCTTTGTTTCGTTTCTGAAAATACACTTCTTTGTGCCTCGATATTTTGAGGGCTTATTTGAATTGCCTCTTTGTTTTGAGGGCTTGTCTTAGTTTGAGTTGCCTCCTTGTTTTGAGGGCTTGCTTGAAATACTGCTGGAGGTCCTACTGCGGTCACCTCTACTGCAATTCCTTCCGGTACTTCTGGAGAGTCCATCTCCATTTCTTCCTCTGATACTTCTGGTGATTCTCCCATCACCACGTCCTCGTCTTCTTGTTGGGTCTCTTCTTCTTCCCGGATCTCATTTCTGGCTTGTTCCCTCATCTTCTTCGCCTCTTTCCTTTCTCTTTCTCTCCTTTCTGCAGCCCTTCTATCTTGCGGACGCATTGCTTTCTTTCCAGCCATTTTATTTTTTTTTTTTTTTTTTTTTTTTTTTTTTTTTCGGGAAGATAAAATGGAAACTACTTTCTTTGTCCTTTCTCATTATACAACAAATTTGTACAATCTTTCTACTGACTCTGATCGTTGTCTCGACATACAGCGACAGGGAAAACCCGCGAGCTGGGGACGACAGTCTTCTTCAGCATTTAAGCATTTTTCGACTTGAAAAGACATGACCCTTCAATTTAATGAGTTCTCATGTTTCTGGGTTTGGGAAGGGGGAATGTGCACTTCTTCTCTTGATCCTTTGTTCTCATGGATCCCTTGTCTCTGTGCACAAAAAATAATTCGTCGTCTACCCAGCTTTACATTTGTCGCTGTACCAGTAAATAAAATGGGGCGAAAGAAGGGGGTGTGAGTCGTCCGTCCTTTGATCTCTGGGGCGTACGGACGTCAAGTTTTTTCGCTTGAAAGTTTTTCATCCTTTTCTTGGGTTGGGGGCGGCCTTTGATTTTTATAATATGTGTGCGGCCTTTGGCTCCACTGGTCGGTGTTTCCTGGGGGGGGTGAAAAGCATGTTTTGGTCCGAGTTTGCCTCGTTGACCGGGGTTTTTTTTTTTTTTTGGGGGGGTCTGGTTGCAGGTTGTGTCTCCTGCTTCGCGGGGGCTTTGGTCACGTTTCTAACCTCGCTCCCGCTCTTGTTCTCCCTCGTCCTCTACCATGTGTTTTGGGTTGGCTCTGGGGTCTTGGCTCTGTCTTTTCCTCGACTCTTGAGACCTCCTTCGTGGAGTCCCTAGCACCTTCCCCCTTTCGACGAGAAGTCCAGGACCCTTCGTGTTGGATCCCCTTCTCTCTCCCTCATCTCTCCTTGGGTGCTTTTCTCACTCTGTGACGACGACCTTGTGACCAACTCTACTCCTGCCACACCTTGTCCGTCTCGCTCCGCCGGCTCCGGGCATACGCCCGCGTCCGTGAACGAGGTCAGGGAGCCCGGGGGCCCGTGTGCGTACCCCATTGTGTCGGGTGTGTCTCCCTTACCTACCCGACTTTTTTTTTGAACAATAAAGTACAGAAACTGTAGCTTTAGAATCGTTGGTAAAGACATTTCTTCTCTTTTGAGAAGAATTAAAAACCGAAATAAATAAAACGAAATCTGAAATTTTTTTTTTTTTCATTACTACCTGAAACTGTCTCTTCTTTTTCTACAGCAACGGGCTGACGCAAAACACGCGTACATTTAATAAAGCAGCTGTCGTCTAGTGGTTAGGACGCTCGCCTCACACGCGAGAGATCACCAGTTCGATCCTGGTCAGTTGTAGTTTTTTTTTAAGCCAGAAGCATCTTGTTTGTAACTGATTAATGAAAAATGCTAAAAAATACCTCAGAGTGCAATACAAATGCAGAAAGTGGAAACTACTGGAGTGTAAATGCTAACGCTAAGAAACGTCTCTTGTGGTTAGAGCTTTCCTGACAGATGGTGGAAGTGGGCTGTACATCATAACTCTGCGGTCATGATGAAGGCTTTCAATGTACTTCCGAAAGTCGATTGGAGGTGGCTGAGTCGGTGGCGGAATTCTTGTATTCACCATGCCGCAGTCGTTTGGCTGAGAAACTACAGCTGGTGTTCTTATGAAACGTGTGACAGCTGTGTTGAGACGGGCGATTCCAGCTGTTAACGGGCGCCTTTTTGACTCAGAGCCAAGCCATTTGTGGGACGTTGGGTACTCACGTTGCCCAGAAACAGCTGTTGGGAAGCATATCACTTCCTCTGTTTTATCAGATACACTTTTTTTATTTAGAGTTTCAACAGGCACTCCCGAAGGTGTGAGTCTAAATAATGGTGCCGACTCCGACTGTGTATCTACAGAAGGATCAGCAACAGTAACTTCTGTAACAATTTGGCTGTTCATGTCACTAATGTGGTCGCTTTCGGCTTCTAGAATATCGTCAGCACTGACAAGATCACTTCGAGTCAGGGAAGTTTCAGTGGACTTCGAGTCAGTTTGCGTCCCTGCTGTTGCGAGTGCGACATTATCAACACAAGGCAATGGTGTGAACTTCTCTTGAGAGTTATGTTTATTTTTGCCTGATGCGTTATGTTTATTTTCGCCTGATATGTTATTATTTTGTAGCACTGAATTGCTGAAAGCAGTGCTTTTCAGCAATTGCGAATCTACTTCGTCAGAGTTGTAGTCGAGTAACTGTTTTCCTTGAGGTTCTTCATTCTCACACCCTGCGACTGTTACTGCATCTTTACTCTCGTTTTTATTGCAGGGCTCGGGGGAAGGCATAGGATTCTTGATCAGAGATACAGCCCTACTTAGTCGCTGACTTGTTTTCACACTAATAGAGGACGTGAATCTGAGAGATTCTTTTTTGACCTCATTGTAGACTTCTTTTGGCTTTGCCAAATCCGGTGTTCCGACAGTGTTGTCGACGCCAGTGTCGGAACCTAGCCGAATCTGCCTCACCAAATCACACACCGATAACACTATTAATGATACAAATACTTTTACGTGATAAGGAGAATGTGTCTTATCATCACATCTGTCGAAGGCATTTTTGTATTCAACGGCTTCTGCATGAGAAATCCTTTCATAAAATGGAATCAGCGCCTCATTGTGCTGCAGCTGATCGTCAGAACACAACACTGAAACCGTATGAGCTGCGAGCCTCATTAGTGATACAGCCTGAGGAAAATCACTACTTTTTTGTGAAGATTCTTTCTCTGTCTTCACATCAAGTTGATTCCTACCCTCCATATTATGATCCCTCTGAACCCCAGCAGGTTTCACTGAGTGCCCCCCTTTGGGTAGCTGCTTCGTTTCAACATCACACGGATTGTTATTATTCTTCGAAGGAAAAACAACTGAGAGCGGATTTGAACTGGAACAATACACAGAAGCTGTGACGGCGCCAGTGTGACACCAGATGTCACCAAATGGAGTCCTGAGGGAGAGGTCAACAGATATTGGTTCGATGGTCATAGCGATACTGAATGGTAAATCAAGTTGTGACAGGCTGAGCTCAATAAAGGTTGAACAACCAATCAAATCACCAACTGAGACTGATGTGACTGCAAAGCCCATGCCATGTAAATATTCAAAAGCTAATTTATAATAATTTTGTATTTTGGTGATCAACGTGACAGTGGTGTTTCTGATGTCCTCACCACTCCCAAAATTAAATTCCACCGTTAGGCGATATTTATGTTCACCGCCATGGTTTTTTGGTAGAATATCGGCTTCCCACCAGTCAGACTCAACAATAGTCGGTTCGGTTGCGTCATATTTCCTTCTGTGGTATAGTGAAGGTGTTATTTGGTAGGTTTCCGCACCCTCAAATTTAAAAACCGAAAGCGTCGCAAAATAACTTCCATGAGCACCTACATAACTGTTTTTAAACTCACCATTTGATACAAACAACGTCTCACCTGTTGCACATTTTCGCAACAGCTGGGTTGAAACTGCGACTGCTGCCTTCAATGGGGTAGTTGATGATGATGTCACTGCTGAACACCTGATTCTTGGTCCTGACCAGTCTTGCCCAACTTTCCATACAGACTGAACGCCTTTTGGCCAGTCTTCATTCATAAGGAGGCAGTGGATTTTTGTTATGAATTCTAAGGCATTACCGCTGTTTGCAAACACTAGTATCCAATTCATAGTACTGGCACTGCCACACAATAACAATCCTTGATACAGGGGTAGGTTATACAGAATTAGAGAATTACACAATTCAAAAGTTATTTTCGCATCTTTTGGACTTTCACCAGCTAAATCTATAATCCCAGGTGAATCAACAGCCAGTACACATCTATCAGAATAATAAGGAATTATGTTGGAACTTACTGGGACACACAAAGAAAATTTTTTATGTTTGACACGAATCTTTTTCAGCAACAATTCCAAGACGTATTCGGTGCAACTAATCTGACCTTCATTGTCGATTACTATTTGGTTTGATTGCTGTAGGCTTATCCAGAAATAGCTAACTGACATGTTATTCTCTTTGTGATTTAAAATCGTTTTCGCCTTTTCCGAAATTAATTCTTCAGCAGATTTCATCGCAGCTTCTGAATGAAATATTACAAACACTCCATGCTCGTGATTACTAACAAGGAATCCATTGCATTTGTAGCATTGACAAAGACACATAACTGCTACTAAATTCCACGTTGACTTACAGCCAGGGATCCCAATAAAAACCAGAACCGAAGACCCAGATGGCGGAGGATGCACAGGACGAACATAGTATTCAGACACAGTCTCTGTTATTGCATGTAATCTTCTTGAACGACCAACAAGACTGATATCTGGGTGAGGAGACATGATGAATATTTCTGCACCCTTGAGTAATGGTATAGGTACAGTACAGTCTTCAGTTGCAACCCAAGCAAGTTTATCGCTCGTGGGAAGTTTGTCAACGTATGAGACTCCCAGAGTTGTCCCATCGGCAGCCATTTCTGACATCCACACTGCAGTTGCCACTGTCAGACCGTAGGGTCTTATCCTCTTGTTGTGGATTTCACAACATAACTTACCACAGCAGAACCCAATTTTAATACCCGATAGTATTTTACAATTGCCCTGCATTTCGGTCATCGCCTCTGCAAAAGAAAGCGCCTTTCCGGGATCCCTAAAATAAGAAATAAAAAAGTTCGATGAAATTTTTGTTAAACGGGAAACCGACGGCAAGGGAATTCGAGTACCTCCAAAGTGTTCCTCAGCAGCTGAGAGTTGCTGTAGTTGACCTCCCATGACTGATATAACATAAATTGTTTTTGTTGAAGGTGGCGGGTTCAATTCTTGGTCAAGATCGATTTCTGCGGCTATTTTTGAGATGTCAAACTTCGGGGTTTGGGCAACCGAAGCAGATGTAAGTCTACTTCTGTACAATGCTGGCAATACAAAATGAAGTTTCCCAACTCCTTCAAGCTGTCTTGCGAACCCTGATGTTAGTTTGTGTTGTGAACCGAACCATTCAATTTTATCAAGAGTGCCATTTAATTTAACGTTACATGCTTCCGTAACTAAAATGACACCAGGCTCACCAAGAAGCGACATAGATAAGGCATCCATTATTTCTGTGGTTGAAGAGTAGTAAAGATGACCTAAACTGTTCATTCGATACTCGCAACTAGTAGACCTGGTGATTGATACAGTGACAGGGAGTCCTCTGTGTATGATTGCACTACTTCCTTTACAACCACTAAATGTTTGACCAACTATCTCTGACACACAAACAGGTCTTCCAATGCTTGATAACAACAACTGCGAACTCCATTCAACTGATGTAATGCAGATTTCCAAAACGGTCAACGATGCTGACAAAGCTTCAGATAAACTTTCAAAAGCACAAATACACAGATTGTGCTGACCATACCACCTTACTATCGCTGACTGCTTTTTCTGTAGGCTTAGCGCCTTTAACACAGCCTGCCACAGTATTGCGATATTACTTTCTACGAGATGGTCTACATCTGCCTCTGCACTCACTGCCACTCTGAAAACAGTGAAAAAAACTTCACCGGTAGGAGGATTAACTTTCCGCGGTCTAAAACAAACAGTTTTTTGCATCGGTAAGTAAGTAATGTCCTGCGGAGAAGATGGTTGTCTGAATAGAGAAATCAGATAAGCGTCTGGGAGTTTTAGAAGGCTGCAGAAATCTGGATTTTGAATATTTAGAATCGAATTGTTGAAACGACTTACACATTCTCGGAGATCATTCTTGAAAGTAGCGGTATTGATAGTCACACGAGAGTCGAGTAGAATCCCACCATCAGTTATAACCGATGCCTTCAACAAAAGGGATGAAAAACTTAGAAGCAAACCATTCCAGTGTTGAGAACCCGACTGCAACTCAACAACATCTTTGCTGGTAATTTCTACGATCCCCAACTTCCATCTCGATGCAGGAAGGCAGTTTTGCAGTGGATGTTGTTTGCAATATGCCACCCAAACCAAAACTTCTTCTAGGATTGTAAACACTGCACTAAAAACATTGTCCTTACGCGATATTAATCTTCCATTGCAATTTCCACAAGTTTTTTGCAGTTCTGCGAAATTATCTAAAGTAGGACCAGTCACAGACACGTAGAAACAACTGCTCCCACCAAACGACTTTGTCTGCAAAGAAAAAAACCTTCTCCACCAACAGTGTGTCAGACTGGTCGATTGCGGAATGTTTAATTTTTTTGGAGTACGAGTCTGATCAGTTGGAACATCTGATACCACAATATGGATCTTATCAGTGTGTAGTAAGGCTGGTGGGATTGCAAATAATTGCAAGTGTTCTTTTTGACAAGGTTTGTAACTGATTTGAGATCCGTTTGAAGTCTTTGGGAAATTGTTATTGAATTGTAACATAAATCGACCGGTTGCAACTATTCCAATCGGAACACTGTATTCTAAAACAGCAGACACCGTCTCCAGCATCTCAGCCGATCCATTCAACGTGCAATAGTCGACTGAATTCACGGAATCCAGCGCCAGTTTTATAGAAACGCCGAGCAGTGTTTGTACCTTCTTCAGTGTCTTGCTGATATTCTTAGTCACCGATACGGCAAACTCAAGTCCAGCTTCGGGTGACTCAAATGCACATACGAATGAAATCTCTGGTGCTTCATCACTAAAGCAAATAAAACTACAACCCGGAATCGAACTTGAGTTTCGGATGGTCAGCTCAACGACATCATCGGCAGCTGGAACTTTTATGGTTCCCATGCAGACATGTGGGGCTGTTGCAGAAATCTGTAAGTGTGATCTACACCAAGAAGCGGATTGGTATGATGCCTGTTGTTTGTTTATGTTTTGGTTATTGAAATGATTATGTGTGGGGTTTAGAAAGGAAAAAGGAAGTACCTGGGGATCGATGTTGCACAATTTCATTTGTTTACTCGGAACCAAACGACAGCAGTTCACTCCATGTTTTTTGAACTCCCATTTCGAATCCGAATCGTTGAATGACAATCCAGAGAATAGATTTGGATAATCACGAGTGACGTCTAACTCTTCACAAGTTGGTGATGACAACCGAGAGATCAATTCATTTGAGAGGAGTTCATTGAAACAGATGATCTGACTGACGTAACAACGGATGTTGCTGTAGCCCCAGGAAGTGAACTGATCGTCGTAGGAAATAGTTTTTAATTTATTCAATACTCTGTAAGGTAAATCATCAACAACTATAATTTGAATTGACGGATTTGGTCCAACAATTCCCAACCCAAGACCGCGAGAGTAAGTAACAACCCTATCAGACCACACGCCTCGACTGATCGCTTCTTGAAGACGCACAGCACACTTCACAAGCATTTCTTTATTTTGTAAAACAATCAAACCCCTCACACAGCCATTATTATCAGCCGACATATAACCACACAAAGCAGAACTCAGAATACTAATCATTGACCACAGTTGTATCGTATCAGTTTCTGTAAGGTATTTTTGAAAGGTACTACAGTCAAAAAAAATCACCCCGACTGGGTGTCGAACTGCAGCAGATGCCATCCGACATGGCGGAACAGGACCTTCACAAAGACTCTTATATGGAGATGTTGGTAGGTAGGGAAACTTTGTGCAAGAATTAAATAAAATAGGTCGGCGAGAGAGTGAAGCACAACATACTCGCGTGTAGTTCTCGACAGGCAACAGTGAAATTACATCTTCTGCGGGCAGGTGAGACTGCGCCAATGCCAGCTCTGACGGTGTGATCAAACGAGAAAACTCTGCTGTTGCAACAACGTCGTTGAGACTAGCCGTTGTTGCACACTCGTAGGCTGATCGACACCCATCACCATAAAATAATCCCTTATTGTTAACGAATAAAGATCCTTCAGAAATACCAACAGTCCAAGCTATCTCTAATGAGGCTACCTCAGAGTCATATTGTGACAGATGCCGGATCACATTGTTTAAACATCGGATTGTGTAAACGAGAGCAAATGCTCGTGAATTGAAGGCAACAGCGAATGAACCCATGCGAGTCTCGCTGAACAATTCAACACCGGAATATCTGTTTGTCATAATCCTGAATATTAAATGACATTGTCGAAGTAGATCTTTTGATTTTAATTTGAAATCAGAACCTGCGTGAAACCAAACAACAGAACAAGCTAATCCTCCACAAGACGGATCCGATAACGCTGTTGTACTTCCCATGTCTGGCTGCTCTGAGTCGTCAGCTTTGTTGTCGCAGCCATTAAATGTAATTCTCTGAACTGACAGCATCTCGCGATCTCCCAAAACATATTTTGGAGGTGATGTGACTTTCAACTGAATTTGTGGATCTGAAGCTGTGGCACCAGCTATGAACAAAGACTGATTTTGAACTACACTGGCAACTTCTGGTGTACAAAAGATTAGATTCGAAGCAGCGTGTTCAGCTAAACGAGTAGCCTTCATTACCAATCTTGATGGATAAATGAAATTAACATTATTTGATTGAATATTATCAACTATTGGATGACCTCTTCCACAAGCAACACCAGTATGAAGAATTGAATATCGAAACGACGTAGAAACCTTGACTGCTAACTGAGCAGCCTTATCAGGATCAGCAGTCGCAATACTAAAGCTCCAGTGTCGAGGGGTATCAGTGAGACACCATCCTCCATATGCAGTGCAAGCATCTTGGATAATAGTTCGAAGTATTTGTTGTTCTCTTTCTTCCGGAATTGGACAAACAATTATAACCACAAACCCAATACATTCGCCTGATGGTGGTAAATTATTAGATTCTGAGAGTAGTCGAAAAGCCATAACTGAATCCTTATCGCAGCCATACGGAACACAATGACATTCAGATTGTTGTTGATGTGATTTAACAGAAGGGTTGTTATTAGTGTTCTTTATGAATGATGTGGTTGTTTCGTTTGTTGGACTCGTTTGAGTAGTTTCATCTGATGTTGTAATTGGATACTTTGGTTTTATCATACTGTCATCTAACCCTAATCCTTCTAACTCAGTGGCAACTGAGCTGCTGCTGATGCTGTTAAACAAACTGACTGTCGAATCTCTCTTTCTCTGTTTGTTTAGTGGTGATGGCGACGGCAGTGTAATTTGTAATTCTCGCATTGCAGTGTCAACGTCTATAATTGAATCTGATTCTACTGATAAGTTAAGAGAAGGATTTTCTTGTTTTACGAGTGAAATAATCTTCTTAAGACATTCCTGAAGAAGCGTATCTAATCTCTCACACTTCCTCACTTCATTATTTAATCGAATTTGACAAGCATCTAAATCACTAGACTTTGCAGAAACTTCACCAGCCAGTAGCGCGTATGCCTCGAGTGGTTGCTGGACCACCGCAGCTGTTTGACTCTCTCTGTTGGGCGCTTGGATGGGAGAGCTACCAACGTCTCTTGTTCGTATTTTCTTGACTTCAAGATTTGCTTTGCTACTGCTACGTCGAGGATTAATTAGTTTGTGGGTTTTCTTTTTCAGTAGAGTAGATTGTAATTCATCATCATCACTGTAGGTGCTTACTATTGATGCCATCCTCGATAAACTGGGTCGGCTATTCATTGAATTAGTTCGTTCTTTAATTGGTTTTCTTATGGAAGAAGTTGTTGACATGCCGCTGAATCTTATTTTTGACATCTTCTTTTTGGGTTTTGCAAAACTGCCTTCAGACGGGGCTCCTCCTTCTGCTACTGGCTCTGTGTTTTTATTTTCAATCTCTAACTCAGCGAGTCGTTGATTCTCCTGGTTGAGAACTTCTATTTTTGATTCTCTGATACTGATCTGCATTTTATGCTGTGCTTTCATATCGATGGCTTCCTCGCGAGCACGTACTCTGTTGCTCTTTAAAACTTCTCTGATTTCTTCTACTTGGTTACTCTTTTCTAACAAGTCTGCCAGGAGGATCTTTTCTCGCTCTGCCATCTGCTGTTCCTGTTCTCGAAGCTCAATCATCTTTTCAGACTCGTGAATGTCTCTCAAGACGTCGATCTCTTCTCCGTTAGATGCACCGATTAGCTGGTTGTTTTGTAGTTCGAAATAAGAGAAGTGAGATAAGTAGTCTTTACTACAGATGATTATAATACAAACCTTGAAGACGTCAAAAAGACTGAAAGCACCGTTATCAGCCAATCCAGAAGAACCTACTCCTCCTCTTAATTTATACTGAAGTAGCTCTTGGTATATTGTACGACGGACTTCTAACACTTGTTGTGTCTTTTTAGTCAGATCAGTCTCCAGTTGAGTAACAGTTGAGCGAAGGGTAGTGATGGTGGCCTCGGCAGAAGTTATCTTCCTGAATTGCTCTTTTTGAACTTTTCGGAGGATGCTGACAGTTTCAGCTGGTGGAGGAGTAGATCCCTTCTTTTGTATCAAACCGACAATGTCAGGAATGATATTCTCTCTAATCCATGATTGAAGTAGTGGTATTGATTGAATGTCACCTGTCATCTCTCTAACTTTAGAACAAACCAAATCAAATATTCCACCAAGTTCACATCTAGCAACAGATCGAGGAGATAATTCAGCGGAGAAGCTGGAAGCTCTCCTGTCTTGTCGTTCTAATCGAGACGCAGCTTCTAACAGGACTGAACTCTTTCGTCGTACGCTGTGATCCAAAGACATTCGAAGCGAATGTATATCGTGGTGAGACTTCTTTCTCGGTCCCTTAATCGCATCGACAACCTCAGCAACACTTCTCCTTCTCATTGTATTACTCAAGTCTTCAACAGAAGTTTCTGACTGTCGCCTACTTCCGAAAGTAAAGTCTGAAAATGGCGTTACTATTCGGGGAGTCATCGGAGGAGTCTCAATTCGATCATTGAGGAAAGTGACGCTCACATTCCTACTCATTTGTTGTTGTTTAACCGTTATCGGATAACATGTTTGTGTTGAACTGAATAATAATAAAATAAAGAGAAAGTAATAATTCATTTCACTCAAATCTCAACAGTTACGTTACGACTTCCTAAACAAATGCCACTCAATAAGATTGATAACTCTAATTGCGAGAAGGTTACTACGAATAGTAACAATGTGACCACCTCACTATTGACTGAAGCTAGAAGAGAATGATTCTCCTGCCCGCTGTGGGTATCGTTGTTTACTATTGTCGTTGTCAACTCCATTGAGACTACGAGTCCTGTTAAGGGATCTCTACGGATGGAGGTACCGAACTGACTGGTACTGCTGACTAACGATAGCAGTCTTGTGTTGTTCTGTTTGTAAATCATCTACAGCTGTCCATCACGTATAATTAACTACTAAACCAAAACCTCGATGGGAGGTATGGTTCTGAAGGAATATCTGTCTCATCACCAGAACTGATTGCTGCTGTCAGTTTTGCAGCACCGAGAGCTGAGCTACCACCTGCGAGACCTAATCCACAACATAAATATACATTTGATGGACGAGAATGAAACCTACTTGCTTCTAACTTACCAATTAGAGGAAGTGAGTCGGGTGTGAGAGCAGCAGCGTCTACGTGAACAGCAGTGACGCTGTTAGTGTTCAGAGGGATGTTTGCGAATCTGTCTAACTCTGTTCGAAATCGATCAACTACTTCATCATAAAGTTGACCAGAAGTAAAATATTCATATCTCGGTGATTGGTTTGACATTGGACTCCCGAATGTATGTAAACCTGTTATCTTAACTGAGTCTTTACTTTGAAGAAATCCAACACCGTTTTCGATAGTAAAAGATCTCTTTGGGATTAGTGAAAGCTCATCATTTGACACATCAATTCCATAATTATAAATTTCAATCAAGGGAGGAACGATACCATAAAATCCCGCCTTCAATAACAACTTCACATTATCATACCCCGACGACAATACGACGGCATCACAAGAGATGGAGTTACCGTCTGACGTGATCACTGACGAGATATCACTCGTTAATTCAGATTTAAATGATGAAACTCCCAAAGGAACATGTTTAGTATTCTTCGTAAGACAGAATTCTCGAAGAGCTTTTGTCAAAAATGATAAATCAGCGACATCAGTAGAGTATTTAATATCTTTTCTAATCCATTGACGAACTGAATACAAAGTCGGGTAGAGATCTGCAGCATCGGAACCCTTGCTGATATCACATGAACGGCTGATTCCAACTTTGTTGAGTCTCACAAGACGATTACGTTGATCACTGAATGATTGATTCTCAAAGTATAAACTGTGAATATTATCATCTATGATTAATTTAGATCTAGGGAGGTATTGTGGAATTTCTTTTTGCAACTCATTCAATAGTAGAGTTGAGTTATGAGATAATCTCGTCTGAGGGATGTCGTATTCATCCAGAGTCGATTCTCTTGTTCTACATAACATCCGTATTGCGTAGTTATAAAATTGTGGATTTACCCAAACTCCACATCCGTTGAAGTTGTAGTTCTGTGGTGGGACATTAGTTCCAAAAAGTTTTTCGAGGCTTTTTAACCAAACACCACTTACAATGTTACGGATGGTCATGTAGTGAGGGACTCTTCTCGGCTCTACATCTACAGCAGCTGATGTAAGCATCGATTCCCGTGGAGATTGCTCACCGACAACAACAACTTCTTTCCAACTCTTTCTTAAATAATAAGCCAGTCCCCATGTGAGTAGACCACCATCACCGACTACAACAACAGTTCCGTCTTTTGCTTGGGTCATGATTTTTTTTTTTTTTTTGAATTTCTTTTTTTTTTTTTTTTTTTTTTTTTTCTTGCTGAAAATGAAATAAATTATTAACCATGTAAAAAAAAAACAGAACTGAATATTATGGCAACGCATCCAATAAGCAGAAAGAACTATAATTAATAATAAAATGTAACCTTTTTTAAAGGTAATAGGTGTTTTTTTTTCTTTTTTTTCTTCTTTTTTTTTTGTGTAATGTGCAAAAGAAAAGAATTGGGAAAAGGAGGGAAAAAAAAATAGTTTTGTGCCAACTACTGATCATGTCGGGAACAATCATAAGTAATTTAACGTGAAAAAAAAAAAAAAAAAAAAAGCACACTTTGCGAAAAAAAAAACCTTGATTGAAAACAAAACAATTTTTGTTCATAAACAAGACACGTCGTGTGGGGGTCTACATTATTTATAACAAATTATAAAATAAAAAAAGAAGAAGAAGAAGAAGAAGAAGAAAAGCGAGGAAGAAAAAGAGAGGCAAAGAAGGGACGCACATCTCACCGAAGATTCTTTTGCCCACATCACATACCGATAGCACCGCAATAATCGAAAACCAAAGGGGGAGAATTGTTTGAGCATATTAATATAAAGACATAAACATATGTGCCGTATCAAAATTAACCCAAGGGTAATGTTGGTCTCTGCAAATGTCGTAAAAAAAAAACTCTACACCAAAAATCGGTTTCGAAAAAAATTAAGGGGGAGGATGGTATGGGTGGATATCAAAATCTTAAATACAAAATAGGCAGAATAATTCACTTTTTATTTACCCAATACGACGAAAGGGGGATAAGCAAATCTTGGGCCTTTTATATTATTATTATTATTATTATTATTATTTTTTTTTTTTTTTATAGATCGAAAAAAAAAAAAAAAAGGAAAGGAATTGTAGTAAACAGAAGCTAATCAATAAATTTGCAGGGGGAGGATCTCCCAGCCTTCAACACGTAAAACTAACTATTCCGTAAAAAAACGAGAATTACAGATGGTCCCCTCCGGTAAAAATAAAAATATAAAAATTCAGAGGATAAAGCAGCACCACAGAAATGAATGTGCATAATCAGGAAGTTAGAAATTATTAAAAAAAACAACACCATGACCTACCCTGAGAGTAGTTACTACGAGCTTCACGCTCAACGCGTTCTATCCCAAAAGGCAGATCAGATTGCTGGTGGAGTTCATCGAAACATTTTTGAACACAAAAAATAGAGTTTTTTTTTTTTGAGTTTATATAATTCAGTGAAAAGACAGCCAACATCATTATCTCAAACATCATTTTATGGCACATTGAGATTGGTGAATATGGAAGATTTATCTCACATATTTTATGTTTCCCAAAAAAAAGCCTTCTTCCACTAAATAACTCGATTGGGAGTACGACTATATCACGTTTTATTGTGAGTATTCGTTTCGTTTCCTATTCAAAGAACTGATCTCTGAAGAAGCCGAAGTAGGAAACTAAAAACTATCACAACACAATAATAATACTCAAAAAAAAAAAAAAAAAAAAAAAAAAAAAAAAATGTAGTAAAGATGTTGTTCATTTGAATTAATTTTAAGGATAGAAAAAACCAAATAAAAAAAAATAAAAAAAAAAACACAGGACATGACAACGTAAACCCTCCGAATACTCGGGGAAGTCGACGCTACGGGTTTTAGAAAAAAAAAATTAGTATTAATTTTGTTAGCCGGGGAGGGGTTATCATAAATAAATCAATCACAAAATAGATAGATAAGGAAGTCCACCACATTGCGTACTGTCCATCACTGATACAGCAAGCTATAGAGCATCAGATTAACTCAATAGCAACAGCAACGTTAGTAGACCTTATCTTGTTAGGATTGTTGTGGTGTAGCTCAGGCATCCTGAACACAGCATGCCATCGTCAGTTTTTCCACCTTTTTTGTCTGATTGTTGTCAGGAATTGAATATAGATACATAAAGAAATAATGATGAAAATGAAAATAAAAAAAAAGATTTTTAGGGAGAAAAAAAAAAAAAAAATGATTGTCACTGTCACTATCACTCGATAACGACCTCACTGTCGTGAATGTGAATGTATGCAAAATAATCAAAACTGAAAAAAAAAAAAAAAAATCAGTTTTCTATTTTACTGTAAAATCACCTTCTTCAGGAAGTGATTTCAAAGTAGCTTGCAACTCATCTGTAAAGTGATATTCAACATCGTGAGTACTACAGAAAGTAGCAATGTGTTGTAAGACTTGAGGGTGTTTCTTGTGTCTAGCAGCTACGACTATGTAGTCAATATTGTCTCTAAGAGAGATTTCTCCGTGTACTTGAATTTCTTTATATGTTGCGATACAGCTTGAAGGTTTGAACGGTAGCTTTCCATTAGCAACTTGTAATATAGCCTGAAGCTCTCTTTTACCGAATTGATTAAAAACGTGTGCGTACCATTCACAGCATGCGAGTTCACAATTATCAGAACTGCTGTCTTGGTCAGCAAAGGAACAGCGAAGACGAACGCCTTTCAAAACAAAGTAACTATCTCCGTATTGAGAGGCGGATGTGATTCCTTTCGGGTCGCGAACAACATTTAAACAGCCGTACTTTGGTCTTTGAAATCCTTCTACGTCATCATAGAATTTACCAAAAAGCCTTGATTCCCAACCCTGTCTCGTAGAGTGGTCAAGTGTTCCGTTTGATGTCCCAGTTTCAAACTGATTTCTGTAATGTGTGTCGATTGATAGCATTCGAAGTCTGTTTCCCTGATCTAAGTTAATATGTATAATAATCGGAGCTTCATCTCTAATATATCTGAGCGCTCTGGTTAAGTGATTTTCTTCAAATCCCAACCGATGAACTCGTCTTAAAAGAATCGGATAGGCGGCTTCTGACCGCAGTTTACTCTGTCTGACTACAAAGTTGAGAACATCTTTTTGAACATTATCACAGTGTTGTTCAACTGCTAGTTGCTCTTGAATTGAAGGTAGAAAAGCTTCTTTGTCAAAGACAGTATCGTCTTTTATATAAGTTGTACACGCTCTTTCGAATTCATCATCGCTGACTTCGGAATCGAAATCTTCGTTTGTCTCAATACCTTCTGTTGAAATATCAAAACTCTCTAACTCTGACGGGTCAGACCCGTCTTCCTCAGCTTCACTTATGTCATTATCCATTATTAAAACGAGTGCTTGTTCTGCGTCATTGTTGCAGATCTTTAACGCCCGTCGTGCAGTCGTTTTTGAGACGTTCAAAACACTTTGGATTCTGTCACACATTTGTGTACCTTGGATACTGAAAAAAGAGAGATAAATATATTTCTTAAAAAATTAAAAAAAAATAAAAATCATGAAAAAACAGTAAGTCTGCTATCGATATTTGCAAATAAACAAAAAACTCTGTTGATGGTTTCGCTCAATTAAGCAATCTAGTCTTCGCTCTTTTCCTTTTTTTTTTTTTTTTTTTTTTTCCCAAAACACAGCACAATAACAGCCATCTGTTTGGTTCGTAACACAGAAGGAAAAAAAAAAAGGGGGGGACTTGGATAAATAAATCAAGGTTAACACGCAACAAATTAGACATGAATCATTATAACTGGAGGGGGTTAACTGTTTGATTTTGTACGTAAAACACAAATGAATTGCATCATAAACAACATAACGATAATTTAACACTAGTTCTGAGATACAGTGACTAGTTGTGATGCTTAACTTTGACAAAGGAAGAATTACGTTTAGAACAAAGAAGAAAAAAAAATGGGGGGGTGGGGGAAATAGACAAGACGGAAATAAATAAAATACGTAAGATATTTCACGCACAGAATTAACGATTTTTTTTTTGTTTCCTTCTTTTTTTTTTTAATGAGCAGTAGTAGAGCTTCGAATAAAACACCGTCGTCGTCGCTAAGTTCTATAAGTTGCTCAGTCAGTGATGTTGTTGTTTTTTTCGTTTTTTTTTTTAATATTATCGAACCTCTTCCTTCAGCTCAGAACAAGACATCGCAAAAAGGTAAGCAATAAAACCAAAAATAATAGTAATTAAAAGTTATAAAGGAGCGTCGAGAAAGAAAAAAAACAGAATTTTTTTTTTCGTGCCCCGCCAAAAAACTGACATAATAAAACATAAGCAGGTACACATTTCGGGTTACCCAAAAACACAACACAATACAAATATGATACATTGCAGTCGGGAGGGAAACTCCTCTGAGATATACACAACTGTGTAACACGGCTATCGAACAAATTTGTTTTTTTTTGTTATATAATAACAATTATTGTGGCTGAACAATGATATTCTAAAATAGTTATTTTTTTTTTTTTTTTTTTCTTCCATTTCGACCATCACCATAGAACGTTTTTTTTTTTTTTTTTGTTACTCTTTTGTTGTTATGCAAAAATCACTTTACACAAAAAGAAGCGAATTGAATAAAAATACACGTTTTTTTTGATACATTCGCAGATTTTTGAGACGAAATTCATCCTCAATAAACATACGTATCCGTCACTCACGCTGCTGTCAACTAAGCCAGGCTTTGGCAGCACTCGGTCCAGATGGACAAGTGTGCTAAGGCATCGGAGTACTCGTGTTTCCGTGCGAGTGAATGCGATGAGTGGATTCTGCAACCTGAACGCAGAGAACTGAACTCCATTATTAAAACTTTTTTTTTTTTTTTTTTACTCGTTCAAAATTATACACGCAATGTAAAATCACTTCTAAAACACAACATACTAAAGTAGGATTTTAAAATTTTATTTAAAAAAAAAAAAAAAAAAAAGCAGAACGCGCATTTGTCGGATTATGTACTTTGTTGTTGTTGTCGTCAAAATCTGATGATTTGAACGCCGTGGTTGATTTTGGGTCAAAAATACGAAGAAGTCTTAACTATCTCCTGTAATCCATCCGTATAAAAGACCTGCCCAAGAAACAACAAATAAAACACATCCCGCAATAAGCAAGACCATAGGACCAACGTATGCAAATGGTAATGGCGCGGCTCTATCTTCCTCTTCTCTCTGAGCTTGAAGTAGTTCCTGTTTGTTGATTGATGAGTTGTGTGTACTCAACATGCTATTTTCAAAACATTAACAAAGTCATACCGTTGTCAACAAACTTCCCTTCTTACGAACTTTTTCCAAATTATTAATTCCCAAACAAATTTTAATGTATAGAGAAGACGGTAAAATGAACACCAAAAACACCGACGAAGTAGCTCCAACAGCACTGAAAACAGTCGTAATATGCGGAACCGTAATAGCACCAGCTAACATTATCGATATGATGATAAAGGTTTGAAAGATGTGCATGGCGTAGAATGCGCGTCCTTCACGGGGTTCAGGGATAGGCATTCCTCGCATCGTGCGAATGGCGTCAGCCAAGTTTTCGAGAGATCTTCTGTACGGAAATATCAACAAAGGAATTGACATTAAGACTGCCCACATAAATAATAATCTCACAGCGACTGAAAGAGGAGCGTCTTTCTCAGCATTCTCATAGTTCTTCAATAAGTCTTGATTTGTTTGACCTCTAAAAGTATAATACCCAAAGAACGCACCCATCATGTACAATATAAACGCCAACACCAAAGCAACATGAACCGCTAATGTCATTCTTTTTTGTGATCTTCGAGTCCGACCCAATTCATCAGCCACTTCAAGTTCATGAAAGACTGGAAGTAGACTGGTGTGACAAACAAAAGAGAAACACATCGTTGGTAATGCTAAGAAAGTATCAACAGTTGGATGAACATAATATAAATCACAATCATCAAGGCAGGTATGCTCGCGAGAGAGCAACTGAGATTTCACTGTCGCGAATACTACGAATAATGTTGTTAAACCAACAGCAACAACACCAACATACGCAAGGATTCCTATCTTTGTACTGCAAGCTGGAACAAACATTACCATGGCAGCTAGTGAGGTCATGAAGTCACTATTTGTTAAAAGTGAATCCTTCAGTGAATCACTCACAACTAAAACCATTATCTCATGAATTACATCCTTAAATACTTTAAAGGCTCCAACCATAGCTCCAGTGTTCTGAATGATAATCATAACACTTACTAATATTCGTCCTGCTTCTCCCCAGGCTAGGGCACCTAGTCGTTCGTAGCTGATGACTTCTCCGCGTTTTTTAGTAGTCAAAGCCGCTGCTATAAGTAGCTGAAGAGAATAATCTACTACGATGACCATTATGCACATTAGAAATATAAATAAAGCGATTCCGGTTCCTTTCATGATGTATGCAAGTCCGAGTACTCCTGACCCGACAACTGCATTTAATAAATTAAAAACAGAACTGATAAAGGCTGTTGTTCTTCCTTGAATTCTTGTCGTTCTTCGTTCTGGTTTTGTTACGGTTACAGTTTCTCCGTTTAGGGTTGTTTTATCATAGGCAAGAGCCCTATCAGCAGCGTCTTCCTCTTTGAATACCACTTGATAGATTCCACCAGCGGTACTGACATTCTCGACCACACCCAACTCTTCAAAATATTGTTTCAAGTCGTCTTCACACCCAGATGCCATGTCCCTAACTTCAACTGTACGAGCCAAATCAACACTTACTGGTCGAGTATCCCTACCGATACTTATAACTGTTGATTTGATGTGAGCATGCATCCCTGGGAGGGACAGGTTGCGAGGCATTTTATTTTTATTATTATTATTAATATTTTCCCCCTGGAAGTAAAGTAGTCCATGACGCAAACAAAATACCATCAAAATGTGTAAAATAAATAAGTATTATAGTTGTGTTTCTACTACAAGAAAAAGATTTTGTGAGGAATTATCTCAAATAGAAAAAAAAAAAAGTAAATCGATCGACGAGGGGATGAATTCTCAAGAGGAGGAGGACGCCACTCGAACCGTCATCTGTTGTCGCATTCGTGTAATCATTCAGCAGTGAAGATATCTAAAAACGTTTTTTTTTTTTTTTTTTTTTAAAAAAGGGGGAAAATTTATAAAAGTGAAAACTTACATTTCACGGGGTTTCCAACCCCATTGGTGAAGTTGTACTTCAGCAGCAATATATCCAAAAGCTGCCCAGTAGCTGCTCGTGTTGCTCACTATCTGTGACATTATCTGAGTGGCTTTTTCCTTCTCTCCGGATTGGAAATAATAATTGCCAACACCGTAACCAATTGTTGAGAATGAAAGGGGAGAAGAGGTAGCGTTCTTAAGTAGGATTTCAGGAGTATACCCGGGTAGATTCTTGTACATCTTCAACAAGGAATAGTAATCTCCGTTTTCGATAACTTGCAGATTATCCGACAATGATAATAATAATTGTGAAGCCTTCTCGTCTTCTCCATTCCTTCGCAATAAAATATAATACCAATTAGCAGTCGCAACCAACTGATCAGAGTTCGCATACGCAACAGTCATCGCGTCACTGAAAGCCTCCAACGATCCTTTATTATTGTTGTTAAATAATCTAGAGAGTCCCAAATGATAATAAACATTCGAATGAAAAGTTGATGTCGGAACGTTGAATTGATTAGGAGAGCCATCTTGTTCATAATAGTCGGGGGTGTTCTTAATTAAGTCGGAAGCCTTAGTCAAGTCTTCCTCAGCTTTTGAAAATCCTCTCACAGAAATATATCTGTGACCTCTATGTCTACGAAGGGGAGCATAGTTTGTGTGGTTAGCCAGAGCATTTGTGTAATTATTTATAGCGTCATTGTAACGCCATTGGTATGCTACGCGTCTTCCTACCCAAACTGCTTTGTCGGGGTCATGTTCGCCAATTTTTTGATTGCTAAAGTCGTCTTTGTACATTCGTTCTGCAGTCTCTAAGTTTCTAGTTACAGATTGATTAGCCAATCCCGTAATGGTCGGTCTGTAGAGTGGTCGTCCCCAGAGATCGAAACATTCAGGTGTTTGCTGATCCCAAACTAGAGATGAGACATAACCAGCAAACAACACAGCAAGTGACATATTTATGTTCTAAAATTTGAAAAATAATAATTCGGCTTCTCACGTTATTGACAACAGCTTGTGTGCACAAAAAGGGTTTCGTCGATACGTGATGAGGTGAGGTTCAGACCACTCAAATGCTGTCGGAAGGGACAAACAAATATATCAAAAACAGAAACTCTCTCGATTACGTAAAACAGAACAGCGAGTGAGTGGTTGGTTAGATCCACTCTTTTTTTAAATACTAAGAAGGAATTTCATGTCAGCATACGAAGAACAGTTTGTTTCATTTTTAATTTTACTTTCTTTTCTCAATCCTTGGCTGTTGGATTCGTATTAGCCAGTCAAAAAGAAATTTTAACCCAACGATATTTTTCTTAAATCGAAGAGAGAAAAAGAAACAAAATAAAAAAACAAACTTGAGAGGAACTGAAATAACAACAAAAACAACAAACGAAAAAAAAAAAACCATTCAAAAAAGAGAGAGCGAGAGAGCACTCGTCACTTTTTAATTATTTCTGAAAAAAGAAAAATGGTTATATTGAGCGAACATATTTGCCACCTCTTTTTGTTTATATGGCTCCAACTTTATTGAAATACATGTCTGTGAAGATTATTTCGCATCTAATTTTTCAAGACCCGCCATGAGATCGTCAACTGTTGCTGGAGCCTTGAGAGCGTCGACCTGTTTTTTTTTTTTTTTTTTTTTTTTTTTTAAATTTATTTTTTTTTTCCCCTCCCCAAAAAGAAAACCAATCTCATACATTCCCTAATCCAGTGTTCATCTGCGCTTGGTAGTCGAGACTGTTTTCATCAGCGATCTGTGATAGTAGAGAATTAACTTCTCCTTCAGGAGTTGTAAGTGCAGTAGTCTGTCCAATTGCATTCTCAGTGTAGCTAGAGATGACGTCTAAGTCATTAAATTGGGTTTCAAACTTATCCATAACCTGAGTAATTTCATTTACGTTCATTGATTCTAACGCCTTATCCATACCTGAAACGACTACTCCCATTTGTTTTGTTACCTGTGCCATTGTACGAGCGTTTTCAATTCTTGACGCAACCGCATCAAGTCTCGATGCGAGTCTCAAGAAGTTAAGCGAGTCGTTCTTCGCTCTGATGGCATTCTGAGCGTATATCTTGGCACCGTCAATGTTTCCTTTCGCCAGGGATTGTTTGGCTTTTTTTTTCTCTTGGTTTTCTTTTTGTTCGTGTTTCTTACTCGTATTTGTCATTTGTTTTGATGCCATTTTCAAATTAAATTGCAACTCAACCATTTGATTATTTGACATGCCAGAGGACTTCGAGAACATTGATCCCATTTTTATTTATTTTTTTTTTTTAAAACTGATGAATGCGAATAATCGAACGTGAAGTACAATGGCAACCCAACATAAAAGGCCAACTGACAATCCCTTCATTTACTGCTAATCATTCCTGATTATAAAAATTAATAAATAAATCACAATAAGAATCAACTCAGCTAAAGGAGAAGGCACATATCAGTCCCTTATCGGACGGTAGCTCTTTTATAAATGGAGCTGAAAGTTTTTTTTTTTTTGAATGCCAAGAGAGAAGGCAAACGAAAATTTCAAAAAAAAAAAGTTGTGGATCCACAACAGTTATTTGAATATAATGGGAAATAATAAAGTTTAAAATACGTGTGTTTTTTAAATGATCACCAGATATAAATCTGCGTCTCAGTACTCTGTTGATAGTTTCTCGTCAGTTGGGATATTCGCATTTTCCATTGCAAGTTTTTGTTCTGCTTCTTCTTCTTCGCGAAACTCTTCTTCGAAAGCTTGTTTAGCTGCTTCACATTTTAACTTATACTGCGCCACTAGGTCATCGTAGTCGTCCTGCTCGGAGGCGGCAAAAGCAGCCTCAGCGTCACCTATCCGTAAATCGTCTTTCTCAGAAATAAAAGCTTCCAATCGATGAGAAACGAGACTTAAATTTGAAAAAAACATCTCTGTAGGAAGGTTAGCCATGACTATGAACACACAGGCGGCTACCACCAACAGCAGCACTGCGAATACGTCTGTAACAAATCCCAAAGAACCACGTATCACCCATCTAATAAATGAAGGTGTCTTTTCAACTGTTTTATTTAGGTCGGTGAATGCATTTTTCATTTTAGTTCGAACTCCTGGTCGGCGTTTTTTATTTACGTTTTCTTCTTGTTTTCTAACAGATTCTGTGTATTCTTTACGGGCTTTCTTGGATCCTGGTGATGGTCGATTTTTGATTTCCTGTTCCAATTTTTGTTCTAAAAATATTTCTTCGAATGCTTTTTGTAGTTCAATAAACCTAGTAGGATCACCACCCATGTCGGGATGGAGTTTTTTCGCTGATTTTAGATATGCTTTTCGAACTTCCTGTTTTGACGCCCCTCTATGGACACCTAGTACTTCCCAGGATTTCTTTCTCTTAGCATGCTGCAATAGTAATCGAGTGATGTGCATGTCTTTCTTTTTTTTTTTTTTTTTTTGCGGGGTGGCCCTCACCCTGTAAAGTGTGTGGGTAATTAGGGAATACTTTTTTTTTTTTTTTTTTTTTTTTAAATTCAAATCAGATACAGTTGCAACTGCGTTTTGAAGCACTTCACCTTACAGTTAAATACTTCCTTTTTTTTTTTTTTTTTCTTCTGAAATAAGGTTCTATGACAAGAATAAATATATACCAGAGTCGATGTTTCAAATTAAAGTCACTTTGTCTGCTTTTTTCGGAAACTTGAAACTGGCAAAAACGAGAATAGGGTTCGGCCAAACCTGGTTGCACTATAAGAAATCAACAGTTGGTATCGATAAAAAATCCCATATGTGCTGTCGAATATGGGATTCGGGGGCCACGGGGGAGATGCAATACCGAACCAAGCAATGAAAACTAACAGAAAAATCTGGCAGGGACAAAAAAAAAAAAAAAACGGAAACGGAAACGTAAACGTACCTAAACCAATACGGGCGATAATAATAATACGGGGGGATTATAATTTGACGATGTAGAAACAGTAATAAACTGAAAGTAATGGACAGAAGATTTTAAGCTTCATTTTAGAATAGTAGCTTTTAACGAAGAAAAAGCAGAACAAAAAAAAAAAAAAAAAAACCCCGAATGAGGACCACCCCCACTCTGCACAATCTTCGTGGCGATACCTTCCTATTATCCTTACTACTTTACAAATTAACAAAAAAAAAAAAGAAAACATAAAGCCGACAAAGTCAGATTTTTTAACTCAGCTTTTGCAAGTGTTTTAATCCATAAGATAATGAATTTATTGTAAAAAAGAGGGGGGGAAAAAATTTTTTTTTGCGAAAATAAGATAGTAAAAGCATTGTTGCATAACAACAGGTATTAACACTACCCATCTCGGCTAGTAAGTTAGGGATATTTTAATTTAAACTTCTTGTAAATCAATTTTAACAGTGTTTCTCATCATACGAACTGATGATAGCGTCGATCGGAGCTCACCAACGAGTCCAAAAAGCATTCAAAACATAGACCTGAGTCGACATCTCATTCTACGTTAGTGCTTGTGGGAAAGGAAAAAAACAAAACAAAAAAGAGGGAAAAAAAAAAACAGACAAAGCTAATTCCCAACTGAGAACAGTGTTTCTGACTCAAGGTAAATCCTTAGAAGAGAACATTACAAAAAAATGTAATGTTGATTAGGTCAGAAAAAAAAAAAGGAGAGAAACAATGCACCCCGAGACTCACTCACGAGAAGTTGGCCTACCTGAGGTAATTAAAATTAGTTCCCCGTAAATTTCTACATTTCTTGTAATTTTACCTTAACGTTTCTTTAATTGCAGTATAGTCGGTTAACGAATCCAACGAGCCCAAGTACCAGGTTACGTTTGACACTAAATCAGACCACCAACAGGAAAAGAATGAGGCATCTTAGAAAACTAAAGGAAAACACTGCACTAGATAGTTAGTGTTATGGCCGTTTTTATCATTTTTATATTGCTTCAGCTACTTGCTGTAAACTTAAGCAAATAAAAACAAAAAAAAAAAAAAAAAAAAAAAGAAATACACAATGCAACGCCCGTGAGGCTTCGCAAGTAAAGTGAAAACACAATTAGAAAAAAAAATTTGAGAAAAAAAAAAAAAAAAAAAAGATCACCTCCGATAAGGAAGGATTTGCAGTGATGCTTTTTATCTTGGTCAAAGAAAAGGATATCGACCCATCAGCTGCTGCTCTCGTTCGTAAGGAGATCTTTTTTTTTTTTTTCATTTGCCACCAAAACACAGATGCTAATCGGCTAAGCAAGACTTAGTTGAAGAATTAGCTAGTGGGGGTCCGCACTAACCTCCGAGATACACATAGGACTCCAAAAGAGACTTAAGTAGCTCCTCAGGTATCCCAAAACACGGGGACGTACCGAATTAGCAAATCAGTTAATGTGCTGCCAAAAACAATGAATAGCACAACAACAACAAAAAAAAAAAAAAAGGTTTGAATGAAATATCTCTTTTATCAAGGAACCATATCTCTGTCGACATGTGCTCCCCTTTGGAAAGAAAGGTCTGTCGAGGACGGAAAGACTGGGAAAAAAAAAAAAAAAAAAAAAAAAAAAAAACAACAACAACAACAACGATTGTATATCGCAATTTTCATAAAAAAGGTGCTGAGCATTGGTAAGATTTCACACGCCTTAAAAAATACACTTCCGCACAGCGGGTTAGAACATTGGTAAAGATCAATGACATTCATAAGAAACTATACACATTACGAAGTAAACAGAGAAGGGAAAAAAAAAAACAAGTCGGCTGTCAATTAAGTCACTCAGAACATCGTATGTATGAACACGTCTTGATGTTTGCATGAATGAAACTGCAGCCAACATTCCTTTTTGCTCCTTGTTAAATGCAAAAAAAAAAAAGATAATTAGCGTCCTTCGCTTTTTTTATTTTCTTACTCACACCTGTTGTGAGCAAACAGTAATATAAGCTGCCACAGTTTTCTTTTTTACTGAACAACGGGTTTGTAGGAACAAAAAAAAAAAAAAAAAAAAAAAAACGAATAAGCGAATAAGCGAAGGTGATAACGAAACATAATAATTGGAATAAAGATAAATTGATATTTTTTTCGAAGGTCTTACGACAATGAAAGGAAAACTACACGAATGAGGGGTATTTTTTGATCTGCATATTTAAAGCTCAAAAGGAACAACAATTTCTCCGAATGAGTGGGGAAAGAAAAGAATCTATGGGGAAAAAAAAAAAAAAAATTTCTTTTTCTGCACCCGCATTCATGTTGAAAATTTTCCATTCAAAGAAACCAAAAAAAAAAAAAAAAAAAAAAAAAAGGGAAAGGGAAAGGGAAAAAAATTTAAAATATTACATTCCACAGAACATTGGCACACCCCAAAAAAGGAAAGATTCCGAATTGATAACAAGTATTCCCCAAAACTTGCGAGCGACCGAAATGTTGATACAAAAGTGAATAATCGCAATGGTCTTTTTTATCCGCTGTTGTTTCTCTTTCACGAGGACATTGAAAAACTTTTTTCCCCTCCTACAGAACTGTTTTGTGTCATCTATTGCACTGCACTGTTTCCAGTTGTGCCAGCTAAGGAAATTTAGAAAAAGAAAATCGAAATGGGAAGTACTCATCATGTTTCTGAGTCCAATAATTGAAACTCGCCCTCAGATCAAAAATAATATTTTTTTTCAGGTCTGCGTTCTGAAGAATGTGTAATACGGTTAATAAGATGAATAATTATAATATGAAAACAATAAAAAAATAATAATTGAAGTCGAGAAGCAAAAAAAGCTACTCAACTAAACCCCCCTTTTCGAGGAATTACAAAGCAACGAATTTTTTAATAAGATGAGAATAGTCTATCGAAAGCAGTTGTGTAATTTATAACTATTAGTCACACACACTATATTATTAATTGGTTACAGCCTTACAGCCTGATTAGTAGTAAGCATCTGCGCAGTAATCGTAATCACCTGCAAAGTCTGATCCTTTTTGAAGACTTTCCTTCTCACCCTTGTGAAGGATGTGAATGTGAGTACCTCTCGGAAGTCTGGGTCGTGATCTCTGATATTGAGTTGCTAGTGCGTTCTGTGTTTTTTTTTTTTTTTTAAAATGGAGAGAGAGAAATTTAAAAAAAAAAAAAAAAAAAAAAAGTTTATCCATACAAGTGTCGCTGTTTCAAAATCATTTTCAACGGTAATCATGTGCATGTGATCACCGGTGTCACGATGTTCACAATGAATATTATTAATAACAAGTGGTTTACTCAAATCTCTCGCTAGAAGAGTGTGAGCTGCAGACAGACGATGAGCTGCCAGCGGCTCATTAAATTTCCGACAAGTATCACAATCAGAGCTGGGAATGGATCGGGTCGTTGTTAATCCGGTGCTGATGGTTCCTACATTTCCACTTCCACTACTGTTGTCAAAGAAGGGATCTTTACAAGTATTACACGCGGTCTCTAACGATGACTCATTACTAGTTGGTGTTAATACTCTAGTGCCATTAGTAGTACCAGGATCAGTAACAGTTTGATTAAGTGGTCTGGATAGATCATACAGTTGAATATCATCTGAGTTGGTGTTGGGTTTTACTTTTCTTCCTCGACGTCTTCTTCCGACTACCAACATCGTAAGTAAAACAGATGTTACCGATAAAACAACATTCGATAATACTATGATCCAAACAGAGAACCCTTTCGATGAATTACCACTAATAGCTGCTGGGTCAGGCGCGGCTTTCACTATCGGTAAAGGGTCATCACCATAACTTTTAGACCAAGACTTCGACGGTGGAGACGTAGCAGCACCACTAACATAGTAGGATATATTAGCTCGTGTTATTTCCCAACTGCCACTACAACTTGATAACATTTTCAATGACCAATCCCCCTTTTCCCAGATACCACCAATTCCACATGTATTTGAACTGACTTCAGTAAATGAGTATCTTCCGTTAGCTTCTGCAGTTCCCGCATTTGCAATTTCATACAAAATAGAAGAAGCCCATGATGCCTTTGTTTCTGCGCAATCACCCCCCTGAGTGCAAACAAAATCATCATCACAAACACAAGTGTCATCAGTTTGATTTATTTGAGCATTAGCAACACAGGATTGACTTAGATTTTGAACTCTTTCACCACACGATACGATTGGAGGTAACGGCATCGGAGCAACTGTGTCGTTGTTAGAACAAGAAACGTCAGTTGTGTTTCCAAAAAAGGTTACAGATACTAATCCCCAGAGTCCTATTGGAACATTATAAAACCCTTGACCTCCGTGAATTGTCATACGAAGGGTGCACAGGGATTCTGATTGTGTAAAATTATGAATATAATAAGTTCCGGAATTATCCCTCCCATCAGCTGATGTTGTCAGTAGATTCTCTCGTTGTCCGTTTGTTATCCTCTCCCAACTTATATCTTGAATTGTTGTTTCTGACCAAAGATACACTTGTGTACCACACAACGAGGCTTCGGAAGCAAAATCAAAATTCACCTGCAGTTCGGCTCCCGACGTGATGGTTACTTCAGTTGGAAAATCCGACAACAAATTAGATACAGATCCCATTGTGACATTCACAGCGGGATCTAATAATGTTGCTTCTATCGTTTCACTCAACTGGATGCCACACACATCAAACGCAGCCGCTTTTTCAACAACAGCGGCCAGGATAACGATAATTATCCTGGCACACCACATCATAATGACTTGTTGAGGCTGGAGACGAATAAATAAAAATAAAAATTGAAAAAACTAACTCAAACTATCTCCAACAAGAACCTACAAACATCAAAATATCACAATAGTCAAAGAAAGCATATTTATATGTTTGGTGTTTATATAGGAACTTGGAATAAATATTAAAATTAAAAAAAGAGAAGAAAAAAAAAAGAACCAGAGATAAGAGAATATTTGTCGATGGAAGAGTTCGCTCACCCAGAAAGGTGGCAGACATAACTATAGAATTCGTTTTAAGCCATCTAGAGGGAATTTGAAAGTTTGATTTATTGTGTGAAATCAACTGTTCCATGATATCATATTAATTAATGTTCAACTGAGTCTTTTGAAGTCCACCTCTTACAATCTATTCTCTCATCATCAGTTTGGTGTAAAACTTGACTTAACCAGATGCGACGCCCTCTAGTCAAGTAGCTCTATGCTGCTACTGTCAAACTACCTCCTCCAATAACTCTGAGTTCTAAAGGAGGACTCCATGAACTGGTTCCGAGAATGTTAGATGCGGAGATCATAACGAAAAAGCAATCACCTTCCCCACCAGATATCTTAATTGGTGTGGTTGTCACATCAGGTGAAATGATCTCATTACTCAACACATCATTGAGAGGTGTTCTGACTCTAACGT
This sequence comes from Flectonema sp. DT1601, assembly GCA_964019425.1. Lineage (NCBI taxonomy): Eukaryota > Euglenozoa > Diplonemea > Diplonemida > Diplonemidae > Flectonema > Flectonema sp. DT1601. The sequence goes on along the minus strand of OZ025850.1, from coordinate 578,933 downwards.
CAAATCGTGTAATTGGACTCCCTCGATCAGGTGGAGTTTCCCAATTAAGAAGTCCATTATGAAATGAAGGAGGCATTGGAGGTGATGGCCTTCCTGGAAGAACCTTAAAACTCACTACGTCTGAAGCAGGACCACACACTATCTCACCATCCTGTTCAGAACGACATTTTATAACGTAGCTAACCTCTTCATTTGGAGGAAGGTGTTGATGTATATGCCGATAGTCAATTTCATCTTCGCAACACTGATCCTTATCCAATACGAAGAATTCATTTAATAGAACAAAGTCACTAAGCATTCCGTACTTATAACACAACAAGAATGATATAACTTTACACCTCAGAGATGGTTTCTTTGTGAATAATAAGTGCAAGCTGTCAGTCGTTCTATTTTCTAATTTGATGTCAGAAACCATCGTTGGAGTGGCAGTTTTGAAACTGAATTCTGGTGACCAATTGCTGATCCCTACTCCGTTGGTTGACCTAAGGCTAAGGGAATAACATGTAGCACTTAACAAGTTGTCAATCACATATTTTGTGGTTCCGGTATGTGATATAATATGAACACCGTTTACACTTGAGTATCGAATATCGTATTTCTCTATAAGCGATCCGTTATTTCGAGGTTCCCTCCAATGAAATGACACACTAATACTATCTACGCAATCAAGCTCTACATCACCTGCAGCTATTATTTCTGGTAGTGACATTACAGTCTTAATTGCTATGGGAAGAGATGCAGGTCCCCACAATCCACTTCGATTAAGCTGACTAATAGTAATTATGTAAGTTGTTCCACTTCGAAGATCCAACAAAGAAGCTTGTTGAGAAACTGTAAACTCATCATAGATTAACACACTTAAATTGGTATTGCATGTGGAGTCAGGATTATTTTCTTCTCGGTCTGCAACAGTTAAGAGTTGTATCGGATTGGGGAGTGGTTCACATGCTCGTATCCTGTAGCGCGTGACCTTTGAATTCAGTTCAATTTCTTTTTCTGATTTCCAAGACAGCGAAATCGAATGAGGACCTGCTTCGGCCTGAATACTGTTTGTGAGTACAGTTTTCGGAAGTACACATGATGTTCTAAAAAAGAATTCTTTTCCAGGTTTCGACCATATTCCAGAACTCCGTTTTTTTGTTCGAATTCTAAAGTTGTATTCAATATCAGGGCTGAGTCCTCCTCGTTGGATTGGTGGCTGTTCAATTTGAAAACCAGTCCATGTCCCTCCGATGTCAGGCCACTCAACGAGGTAAAGTTCTGTATCGGGTGATTCTTTCCAATTTAGGGTTATTACAGATGAGGATATTTGATCTGCTTTTATGTAAACATCACAGGAATCCATTTTGGACTCTGGCAATCACCTGATAAAACTAAAGGAATAGTTAAATAATTGTATCAATAAATCACAGCACTCACACCCGCTTCGCGTAGTTACCTTTACCGACGTTTTACGATGGATGCAAAGTACTTGAGAAACTTCATTTTTTTTTTTTTTTTTTTTTTTTTCGTTGGACTTTTTTTTTTTTTTTTTTTAGTCTTCCCGTTCTTCGTTGAAGAAGACCATTGAAGACTTTATACAGCTAAGTGAAGAAATCGATCATTGGCATTTAACTCACCTTCAAGGCAAAGAAATGATGTCACGGAATCTGGATCTAGTTCTGCTTGGTGATCTTAACCTTCTTTCCCAACTTCTTAAGTGATCCAGCCAACGACCACTTCATGTTCTTCTTCAACTTTGGTTCCATACCCTTTCTGGTGATGTACCTCTGACGTAGTGGACCCTTGATCCCGTTACGGTGAGCCTTGTAGTTCTGGTTATGGTTGGTGTGGTTCTTTGACTTTGCCATAGTTGATGAGGTAGTAAAGGGATATCTGTGTTGGAATCAAGGGTAATCACTACCTCAGCTCACCATACAATATTTAACACCATACCCTACAGCAACGGCTTAACAGATTCTCTCCTTAAACCTATAAAACAACATTGAGTCTATGAGTTTATTAGTCACTTAACTAACGTGTTAAAAAATAAAGACTGTCATCACCAAAACTACAACACATCACAGTTAGCATTCCCTGGACAAAAGAAGAAAAAAAAAAAGAGAGAATGAGAAAGCACTTTGTTAACAGAATCAAAGATGAAACCTAACAGTCAAATACTAACTGAAAGGTAAGTCTAAACACTGGTGGTGATTTCGAGTTTCCAGTCAACTGGAAAAAAGGGAAACGATCGAACAACGGAAAAACGCTTAAAGATGACATTGCTTGTGTGACACCGATTAACAAATACAAGACTAGCATTCACTTCGTAAGTCTAATGTCATAACAGCTGGCTTTTGTAATCACAGCATTGATTTTGATATTTGTTCCACCGGAGTTGTGAAACTAACAAAGTAAGAAGTTCTTGTGCTGTCATCGTTAGTTTCAAACTAATCGATGTTGTGATGGTTATCAAACCCTACTTACAACAGCTCTTTAGTTCTGCTTGGTGATCTTAACCTTCTTTCCCAACTTCTTAAGTGATCCAGCCAACGACCACTTCATGTTCTTCTTCAACTTTGGTTCCATACCCTTTCTGGTGATGTACCTCTGACGTAGTGGACCCTTGATCCCGTTACGGTGAGCCTTGTAGTTCTGGTTATGGTTGGTGTGGTTCTTTGACTTTGCCATAGTTGATGAGGTAGTAAAAGGATATCTGTGTTGGAATCAAGGGTAATCACTACCTCATATTCGTAACATTTGAAAAAAAGGGAATTCACAAGGTACGCCTCTACATTACCATATGTTTGTTTCTAAGACAATGAACACGAACCAATAACATTACGAACACAATTACCTCACTTATCACAAGGTTACTACAATCACATGGCTACTATTTAATACACCAAATGATTCAGAACTGAGAAGCTCTAATTACTTTTTCCCCCTAAAAACAAGAATCGTACTAATTGCATGCAACACATCTTATTTATATATCCTCATCGCACAGAAAGAGAGAACAAGAATGGGAAACACATAAAAACAAGAATAAAAGACACAATCAGGGCTTAGTTATTAGGTTCGATAAAGCAGGTATTCGTCAAAACCATTCGGAAGAGGGAGACTGCTTATGTAGATCATCATATTTGTGGAAGAAACAGAAGAAACGACAACACGTCCTCAGCCGGGTAACGGGGTTTTAAAAGCTGTACAAGTGTCTCGCATGGTTTCCTTGAGACCGGAGAGGGTGCTTTTTTATCTTCATTGGATGGAAGGAGAGAGAATGAGAATGAGAAAGAGAAACACACAAAAACAAGAATAAAAGACACAATCAGGGCTTAGTTATTAGGTTCGATAAAGCAGGTATTCGTCAAAACCATTCGGAAGAGGGAGACTGCTTATGTAGATCATCATATTTGTGGAAGAAACAGAAGAAACAGAAACACGTCCTCAGCCGGGTAACGGGGTTTTAAAAGCTGTACAAGTGTCTCGCATGGTTTCCTTGAGACCGGAGAGGGTGCTTTTTTATCTTCATTGGATGGAAGGAGAGAAAGAGAGAGAGAATGAGAATGAGAAAGAGAAACACATAAAAACAAGAATAAAAGACACAATCAGGGCTTAGTTATTAGGTTCGATAAAGCAGGTATTCGTCAAAACCATTCGGAAGAGGGAGACTGCTTATGTAGATCATCATATTTGTGGAAGAAACAGAAGAAACAGAAACACGTCCTCAGCCGGGTAACGGGGTTTTAAAAGCTGTACAAGTGTCTCGCATGGTTTCCTTGAGACCGGAGAGGGTGCTTTTTTATCTTCATTGGATGGAAGGAGAGAGAATGAGAATGAGAAAGAGAAACACACAAAAACAAGAATAAAAGACACAATCAGGGCTTAGTTATTAGGTTCGATAAAGCAGGTATTCGTCAAAACCATTCGGAAGAGGGAGACTGCTTATGTAGATCATCATATTTGTGGAAGAAACAGAAGAAACAGAAACACGTCCTCAGCCGGGTAACGGGGTTTTAAAAGCTGTACAAGTGTCTCGCATGGTTTCCTTGAGACCGGAGAGGGTGCTTTTTTATCTTCATTGGATGGAAGGAGAGAGAGAGAGAATGAGAACGAGAAACACACAAAAACAAGAATAAAAGACACAATCAGGGCTTAGTTATTAGGTTCGATAAAGCAGGTATTCGTCAAAACCATTCGGAAGAGGGAGACTGCTTATGTAGATCATCATATTTGTGGAAGAAACAGAAGAAACAGAAACACGTCCTCAGCCGGGTAACGGGGTTTTAAAAGCTGTACAAGTGTCTCGCATGGTTTCCTTGAGACCGGAGAGGGTGCTTTTTTTATCTTCATTGGATGGAAGGAGCGAACTGAAAAGGCATGTTGAAAAGATTGGTGTTAGACTGTAGGGGAGAACAGAAATATAATTAATTACTGTGACCGAGTGTTATAAGCAGTCAGTGACTCAACAAGAACTATACGACGGCAAACTGAGACATCCATCGATAGAATACTCGATAAACATGATCTTTTTTTTCTTTCTTTTTTCTTTTTTGAATAATCAAACACATGACACAAACCACTTATTAAATTGATTTGAATATCGTAACTTATTATTGCTCAGGTTTGCGTGTGTTCCCCATGCGAGTATTTTTTTCTTTTCTTTACAAACCTGTAGGATCACCATGTTCAGAAGAAAAGGGGAACAAAAGCAAAAGAAATGGGGAGAAAGAAGAGAAAAGAGTACATTAAGATCGTTCAGTTTCCAAGTACATTATCTGCCGATGGTGTCGCAGCGCTTGTTGTTTATTTACTGTCTGACACAGTGCTTAGTTCTGCTTGGTGATCTTAACCTTCTTTCCCAACTTCTTAAGTGATCCAGCCAACGACCACTTCATGTTCTTCTTCAACTTTGGTTCCATACCCTTTCTGGTGATGTACCTCTGACGTAGTGGACCCTTGATCCCGTTACGGTGAGCCTTGTAGTTCTGGTTATGGTTGGTGTGGTTCTTTGACTTTGCCATAGTTGATGAGGTAGTAAAAGGATATCTGTGTTGGAATCAAGGGTAATCACTACCTCATATTCGTAACATTTGAAAAAAAGGGAATTCACAAGGTACGCCTCTACATTACCATAAGGTAACAACAGAAACACTCCGAGGGATATAAAATTTACTCCTAACCCGTCCCTCATCTTTGAGCTTTCATACGCTAGTAGGCTGTTTAAAAAAAGGGGGGCGAGAAATACAATAATAATTATTTTTTTTTGTAGAATATATGATTCGCAATTGGCTAATAGCAGTAAGCCGGATACCCATAAATACATTCCACACCCTCAAGTTCAATTACCTTATTTTTTTTTTTTTTTTTTGTTCTTTTCTCCCCCTCCTCCACATCAATATCAGTAGTAGTAGAATATGTAATATAAGGTAATTACTAACCAAGACTTTTACGCAACACGAAAAAGTAACAAAACTTTAGTACCCGTGGAAGTCTTGGCTCTCTCACGGGAGAGAGGCTGATACTTTCTAAATCACAGAAATCAGAATATTTGCTTACAACGAAATTTTAATCTCGGATAGGGAGACTTCGTGCTTTTTTTTTTTTTTTTCTTTTTTTTTTTTTCTTTCAGGTTAGCACCTGAAAAAGCGTGGTCGCTGTGTTTCAGAATTGAAACTCTACTCACACGTGCTAAACCGCTTGAACAGCTTTCGTTTGGCAAAGAATCCGAATTTTACTGGGAAAAGGGACACGCGTATGCTAAGAATATTAATTTGTGCAAAAAAAATTATATTTTTTTTTTAAAAAAAAGTGAAATGAAATGAAAGTAGAAAAACAAAGGTATATGGGCAAAAAAAAAAAAACAGAAGGAAGGGAAACGACGTTTTTTGTCGAGAATTTGATTTTTTTATTTTTTTTAGTTTCTTTGAAGACCAATCCTAGTGAAAAGAAGACCCAGATCGATCCGCCCTCTCAGTACTGATGACGTGTGTCGAAACTGTTTCTAAAAGCCTGTCAAATTAGATAGGGTAACGTAGCATGAGCGAAATTGAAGTCAACCTCAAAAAATAAAATAAAAACAAAATAAGAAACGATTCAATGTTTTTTTCCCTATAAAGGTAGTTCTACAACACAAAGAGAATCGGCTACCATGGCCAGGCTACCACGATACAGAAAAGAACAGCCAAGGTGCGGAAAAAGCTTGTGAGACTCTCACCGACAATAAAAGATGTCAACATGTCTGATATGAAAAACTGCCTAGGCCCACCACCCGGTGGAACACACTAATGTTTTATATTTGTTTGACAGCAATCAGCAAACAAAAAAATCAATCTAAAGCCAGGACTCGAGAATTAGTGGAAAGGGCGAAGGAAACCTGTAAGTGTTTCACTCGAGTGATCGCTGTACAATAAGTCTATTTAAAAAAAAAAGGTCAGCTGCTTTGAACAGAAAGTGTGAACCTAAAATACAAAAAAAAAGAAGAAAAAAATACTGTTACTCAGGTGATAATTTGGAAAGCCTCGCACCACGAAAAAAAATTTAAAAAAAAATAAAATAAAAAAAAGAAACGAATTTTGTGTGAAAGACAACTTTACTTTGAGATAGTCTATTTATGAACCACCTCATGCAGTTGGTACTATTTACTTATTTCACAACAAAAAACTAAAAACAAGGAATAACAACTGTATACCCCCACTTTTTTCATGAGTGGAAAAAAAAAAAAAAAAAAAAAGGAATCTTTGCAGAGAAAGTTTTTGCAACTTTTTTTCTTTATTCAGTCGGCTTAGTTGGTATTAATAATTATCCGGCGATTGCCGGCGTTTGTTGTTGAATGTTGCTTCAAGTACCCCAGTTCAAGACCGCTTAAGGCTGACTATCAAAGCCCCAGAAATATGGATGAAGGGACACTCTCGATAGAATATAGACTACAAGTCCTAAGTTGGGAAACTACAATGAATTGGCCTTAATAGCCGAATACGCAAACTTCTTCCAGAAGTACTGGACACAGGAACTTTTTTAAAATATCACAGAAGGCCAAGTTTATGACAATTAAAAACTCTTTGCAAGAATAGTGAAAAAATCAAAATTTCAACTGCAGGTAGGGTTTTTTTTTTTTTTTTTTTTTTTTTGTTTAAAATTCTTGTAAGATATAACTCAAATCTAAAACACATCACACATTCATTTTTTTTTTTATATTCCAAAGTATTAACACAAAAAGAAAAAACACAACAAAGAAAATGGGTTCCGAGAAAGCTTTATTTTTTTTCTTTCAAAGATAATACAGTCACCATGTGAACCCTTCAAACAGGACTTAAAGATGTCAATTAAAAGTACCCGTCCCTTTTTTAGATCTTATAATGGAAATATTTCCAACTTTAAACTTTTTCTATGAAAACCGAGAAACTATGAAATTTTAAAAAAGCCCTCGTGCCTGCACGAGTGGGGGTTTGGGTTGGATCGCTAATTTCTAAATCGGAGTAATGAAAATTTAGATACCAGATGGCGACAGATGACTCAATTTAAGAAGTAGCACGGCATCGATCTAAATATTAGAAAGCAAAAAAAAAAAGAAATCGACCAAATTTCAAATCTTTAGTTTTTTTATACCGACTGGAGCAATCTGGTCCTATTTTCTTTCTACCGAAAACAATACGTTTGTGTTGGCACAACAACAGATAAAAAAAAAATATTTCACTCTTCAAGTAAGTAAGCCTCATATGTAGTTAATCGCAGGCAGTAATACCGATTCACGGGAAGATAGAAAAAAAAAAAGAAAAAAAAACATAATATGTAACGGCTCCAAATCTGAAGTGTTTCTTCTCAAAAAAAAAAAAAAAAAAAAAGTTTGACGTTGTACCTCTTATGATTGGTAGTAATAAAATGAGATAACTTAAAACAGAATAAGATTTAAGAATTACCATCCGACTCAATCTAACCAACGAAAGCGTTTAAAAAAAAAAAGTAAATATCCAGCGCACGTTACAACTATTTTTAACTAATTATTGGACATAGAAGTTAATAGAAAAAGTCCAACACGTTGGTAAACGATTGCTAAAACTGTCTCTGCAAAAAATAAAAACTGGACAGGCCACACAACACACACACATGAATATTCCTCATAAACTAAAGGATGGTATAATCATACAGTTGGGTAGTACACAATGGCAATATTAATGGAAGGGAAAAAAAAAAAAAGGTGTCCAAAGCGAGCATAATACATATCCACTTTAATACAAAACCTAAAACAGAAAAGGAAAGCAACCCGCATTTACGATCAACAGCAAGAAAAACGAAGATGACTTGTCACTACCATGTCCCCTAACTTTTTTTTAACTTCGCGATCTACTTAAACAAAATGCCTACCTTGAATTGGCCTAGAAAAAGCACCCTTTAGGAGCACGTGGTGAACCATGTGAAAGGACCGAAAGAAATAATTTCGTGAAAGAAAATTATCACAAGCCAACAGTTTTTTTTTTTTTTTTTTTTTTTTTTTTGTACATGAGACACAAAAAAGGGGGCTTCGTTTGTTATTAAAGACGAAGAAAAGGTAAGCTAAGGATCCGCCTACCACAGTAAAATACGCAGGGAAAGAAGTTGTGCGGATTGCGTAACAAAACGAAAAAACAACACACTGCTACAACAAATAATTGAGTAACGTAAAGAAAAAGTTTAATAAAAATAATGTGCAAGCGATTACCTTCAAACCAAGAGGATGAAAGAAAAAATAACCTGAAACTTTTTTTTTTCCCTCCGCTCCCTCGCTTTTTTTTATTTTTTTTTGCTGCAAACTATAATAATCAGCTAAATATCAGATCAACGACTATGGGGAAAAAAAGCTTTAGATCCCTACGGCGTACAGAGTAGATACTAACAACACGATGAATGTGAAATTTTCAATAGTTTTTCAATCATAAGAGTCCCAAGGCTAAGTCGATTGAGATTTTAAATTATAATCTTGTCTCCCTCCGTCTTTACGTGGAATCCAATCAAGATGTAACACAGAGTACTCTGGAGGCACACCTAATCGTGGAACCCATGTACAACTCAATGACCGAAAGCCTTGTCCACGATGAACATGTAGACGATTACGATCACATCCCCAAAGAGAGTGATCAGGATGACCAGTAACAACTCCAACCAGAGTTGGATTTAATCCCAATGACACAAGTCCCACCTGACCTCCATGGGTATGGCCGCTTAGAGATAAGCTGCCTTCATCAGTTATTTGATTAAAACAACCTGGATCATGAAGGAGATGAATCCGAATACAATCTGGAATTCTAGAAAGTCCCCTACAGACGCTGTGAACTCTATGAGGCCAACCATGTCCAACAATTTCAACATCACGACCATTCCTCATAGTAATTCTAGATACCTCATTCACTAACAATGTGATCCCCAGAGATGACATCGTTTCTCTCACTCCATTTTCAACATCCTGTGATTCAACATCATGATTCCCAAGACTTGCAAAGCACATTCCTGAACATTCTTTCAACGGGGCCAATGCTCTTAATAAACTACCAGGTGTCCTGTCTGACTCGGGGGTATGATAGTCTCCTGTAAGTAATATCAAATCAGGAGCCTGTTCAATAGCAGCCCGACAAATCATCTGAAGACGCTTTTCAGACATAAACGGACCTAAATGCATATCCGTTAGTTGTAAAATCTTCACAGCACAATCATTCCCGGAAAACTTTTCTCTTGAAGGATCGCTGCTCGAGGGTTCAACTCCCGGTCCAGCTGTTATTTTCGTCCGTGTCCATTTTGCAGGCACCGGCAGATTACTTTGAATGATTCCAGTGAGTCCCAATAAGTGTGGAACTCCATAACCAACAATAACATTAAATGGGTATGGCAACCAGTACGCAGGTAAGAACGGAAGCCCTAACAAACTTGCAATGAATGACAACGTTGCTGGGAAGCTGATCAACACATTGTAGGGCGCAGAACGTAGTTTTGGACGAATGAGTGAAAACACCTGAATGAAGAAGGCAAAAGGAAGCCAGAGAACAACTACACTTAAAGGGTACTTCCACGACCCTATTTCAGTGACTGTTAATATTACAAGGGATAACTGTGCTGGGTATAAGAAGCTGTACGATGCCAGCGTCAAGTGGGTCAGCTTGTCAGGTAAGTATCCAGCCACGTTGTACAACGCTATTGCTAACACACTTATTAATATCATTCCACCCATCGTAAATAAGTACACTTTTAGGAATCTATGAAAATCATACTGACGAATCAGAGCAGCAACCCCGCTAGTTGTCAGAAGTATCAGCGCCCCTGCTACATATGCGGGCTGCGGCCGCCATCTACCCATACCTGCCCTGCTGCGTCGTGCTCTCGTTTTCGAAAAATTGGGGCTACTATTACCTGAAGGGACAATGAAATAATTATTGATTTATAAAATAATGCTACATGTAATAAGTCTCAGCGCGCTCGGCTTCCTTACGGATTCATTTATTATGTTATCAGACAGACGTTGACATCTGTTGCTGGGCAAAGAAATAGATAAAGAGAAACAAGAAAAGCAACAAACATTTGCCAAATATCAAAACTACAAGTTTAATTAATTGAGGCAAACAGAACTGATTGTCTGGTACATCGTCAGGTATCAAAATCATTAATACTGATCATCACGTAGAAAAGGAACCAACCAAATGAAAACATAACGACATATTTATGCCATACCTGAGTCAGGCGTGTTTGCACCACTTGCAATGTCACGTTGTCTTTTCCAATGTTGATTGTAAGTGTATAGATCAAATCCGTTCGTAGGTTCATTACAAAGAAACGCTGCAGCACACGGATAGTTATCTCCACGGTTTTGATTATAAGCACCAATAGCTGCTTGGGAATCCATGACATTAATTCGTGTTCCTCTTGATCTCATGTACATGTGGATATCAGGATGAAGGATTCCACCGTGAGTACCCAGACCTATGATAATAAAAATAGGAACAGGATGAAAGTGTGCGAACGGCATCATTTTCTCCATAGTAATATCATCAATAGACGTAACATCCCAACAATAATAACTGTCTCTGAATAGAATCATTGATCCGACAACACGAACTCCATTTGATAATGTCCATGAATTCATATCCCATGAAGCTACAGTCAATGGTTCTGGATCATTCGACCTTCTACTTCTACTCTGAATTGTATTAACTCCAGCTCCACTCATTATTTCACTTGTTCTTGATGAAGCTGCCGATTCAGCAGCAGATTTTCTCGCTTGCATTCGACCCATGTTGACGCTTGCCTCAGTCGTTAATCCTGTTTTTTTTTTTTTTTTAATGTTATAATCTCAGGAGGAAACCAAGATTGGAAGTCAGAAAACTTTATATGAACATACCTCGCTTGAAGTAGTCTTGTTCTCCTTCAACGTATTCCATGAAGGTAGTGACCGGTGCGCTGTTTCCTCCAAATGGGTTGGAGTCAAGAGCGATGTCTCTTGCTCGTTGTTGTTGAGAACCTCCAGGTTTTTGAGCTTCATTGAGATCCAGTTTGGGAGGTTCGACGTCGTGTTTGTCATCTTTTGATCTCATGTAGGAAGCTTCATCTCTTTCATCAGTCATTCCCTCTCCTGCTGGTCCCCATGCTCCAGACCGTGCTCTTTGATTATCACCCTTTGCGAAACCTGATAATGTTTTCATTGCTGTTGTATAACTCTTAAAACCTCCATTTTCTGATTTGTTATGTCTGGCTGCAGTTTCAAAGACACTCGTCATGTTAGAATGTACCTGTTTTAGTTTAATTTATCACACGGAATTGGATTGTTTTTTTATTTCACAAGAGTAGAGACATACCGCTTCCGACAGGTCAGCAGCAACCTTTCCAGAGTCTATAATACCAGATTTCTTTAAATCAGTTGGGACAGTGAGAGGAGTAAATCTAGGACCATCCTCGTACAGAGGCTTCGATGTATCTTTTTTTTCGCTTTTCCATCTTCTCTGGATGAGTAGAGACCGAACTTTTTTCGAGACTGACGTTCTCATATTTGTGATATCGATAACCTGTTTTTAGAAAGTACAACTTATTTACTTTTGAATTAAGCTCAATTACTTTTGTCGTTATGGCATAGCATGAAACCTGTCAGAAAGAAAAGATTATTGCACTACCAACGTTGATATAAATATTTCTTTGCGGATCGTCCGAAACGCCCTCATTCAAATCTGAGGTAGAGAATCAGAACTCACGCCAAATTTCGCACCTTTTTTTTTTTTTTTTTTTGCAAAATTTGAAAAAAAAAAAAATTATTTTTTTATATAATCCTTTTTTCATCGAGTTACTTTAGATAACAGGGTGAACAATCCTCTGTGAACCACTCTCAACGTTGACAATCCCTTGACAAGGACTGGGATGCGAACGAGGTCCTCAAAGTGAGAAGGAGGTAATTTGGAAGTAGCAGCACACAATTTATCAATAGCAGGATGGTTTACTGTAAGACGACAACACGAATACAACAAAAGAGCAGAATTCTGCGGCTGTAAAACAGCATCAAACGAGTCTGGTTGGCAGAGAGTATTCGCTGCATGCAAAACGAGGGTCGGATTAGTTACAGAACGAAGAAGCATGAAGTACTCCTGCATACAAGAAGAAGTCTTAGCAAACAATGTGAACCTATTAAATACTTTTATTAGTAAATAATTATTAAAAGGAACACTTCGAGATAATAATGTTCTGAATACAGATTCACATGAATGTTGATCAGTGGTGTTTAGATTATCATTGTTTGTGAAGACCCTTAAGAGTTCAAGAAATGATGGGCAGTCGGTTGAATAGTATCTCGTTGCAGAAAGCATTGTGACAATTGAAACAATGTCGCCACTTGTTCGACTTCTCTTAATGAATTGAGAAGCTGATAACAATCCTTCAAAACAAACGATGGACAGCAATCCTCTTCTCGACAACTCAACTGCGATAATAGCGATATCTCGAGGAGACGCTCTTTCCCTCGCAAATTTACCCGAGATGTGCTGTTCAAGGATTGCCTTCTTCTCGTCTGAAACATAATACCCAGAACGTAGTATGCACATTACTATTTTTGGAAAATTTTTTAGATGGTCTCGTCTGTCCAATCCCCTGTTCGATATTTTAAAAAAAAACGCATCTCCAATCATCTCCCACACTGGATGACCATCTTCAGGATTTGACATCTGCACTAGCCTCTCTGCTATCACACCTAACGTATGGGGATGGCCATATTTCTGTATAAAATTGTATACTTCTTCAACGATAATAATCTTATCACTCTGTGTCAGACTGTAACCACAACTGGTTTGTTTATATTATTGGTTATTTGTTGTTTGAAAGGCCATGAATTATTAAAGCGATGACATACCGTGTTTTTGAACTTGGGATTAAAATATTTATTTCCATACACGGATTCTCATATTGGAGTTGACAGGCAGCTGAAAACATCGCAACCAGACCACGCATTTGGTCGGGAGTTGCAAGTTTTTGACTATAGATCATTAACCATTTTATCTGTCGTTTCCAGAGCGTGTCATCAGTGGGAGTACAACACTGCTCATAAATTATTTTGAAATAATTTTTTGCCTCCAGAATATAAGAATTTCTATCCAAGACTTTCATTAGGTAAGTGCATTGAACACCATCAGTGTTTTCTATTAAATGAGTCATCCATCGATCGTTGAAATCAGAAATGCATTTTTGCACTGCTAACTGCTCTCCATACAACACCAAACAAATAAGATAATGACTGTGTTGTGCTTCATTCCAGTCAGTCGCGTTCATAATAACACTTTTTAACGCAAGGACACGTTTTTTTATTAAATTTCTAAGTTCACATTTTTTCAAAATTGACCTATCAAGGACGATAAAACAACTTAGGACATCAGTGCATTGTGCAGGTGAAAGACTGCTTAAGACATTAGGTAAAATCTTCTTTATGAAATGAGCAATTATAACTACTGGAGGTGGTACTCGAATTCTCCTTGTGTAATTACCTGTCATGATGATCTTAATATCAGTGAGTATTTGAATTACTTCATCAACTGTCCAGTTGACTGAAAGCATTTCTCTCTCCAAATTTATAGGATTCGTGTGACTGCTTTCCAGAGTGCGTTTGAATCGAGTGCGAAGATCCAACAATCTTGTTACATTAAATTTAATTTGGTTGTCAATACGACGGGCTTTTTCCTCCATGTCTCTTTCTCTGAATCCTTCCTCCTCAATAACCGATCTGTTTCTGCTTAGATCACATAGCAGTGGTGGTATTACGAGTTTACTTGAAGGTTTTAGTAATTTCAAAACTGGAGCGTTCCTAAGAAATGACGGTATGGTTGACATCACTCAGAAATCAAGTCATAATTAAAGTAGACGTTGTCCCCACTCCCACTTCTGTAAATGTAGTCTTAAATTATATGTAGGGAAGTACAATGTTCAGTTCACTCAATACATTGCACACCTGTAAGTAAAGAATACAATAACAACACTAACACATCGTAATAGGAATTATCAATATTCTGTGAAAGTGCCCAATTTGAATACAAAACTGAAAAACGGCACTCCATCAAAGGAGGTGGCACTGGAGGGGGGATGTGAGTAGCAGGACACTTCTCGCCTTCGAGTCGCCAAATACAAAACAATATAAAGATATTCATTAAAATAAGTCTCCCTTACATAACCCAACCCGGAGGACCAGGTGGAGGTGGAGGTGGTGGGTGATGATAACCCGTAGGCACACTTGCGTGTCTCGGGACTGACATCATCTGCTGTCGTTTCGTGCGAGCCGATGAAATGGCTGATTGCAACGCAGAAAACTCACCTGGTGCAGCAACTCTCCCACTGGGACTCTGACTTCGGGCGGAAACCAATTGCTGTCTGTAAGTCATCTGCATCGGAGTTGGTTCCTGGTATCCTCCATATTGATTAACTCTATGAATAACTGGTGATAATGGATAAGATTGTTGTGGTACTTGTGTTTGTTGAGCCATTAGAGCTGCAAGTTGAAATCCCGCATCTCTTGTACCACCTGAAGCCCATGAGTTTTCAGACCTCAGATACTGAGCCAACACCCCACCAGCTCCAGTTCCAGTATTTGCTGGTAGAGTTTCACCAACTTGGATTAGCTGCTTAATAGGAAACTGCTGCGCCTTTACGAACTCTTGTTCTGCAATCTCTCTTCTTTCGGATCTCTCTTTTCCCTGTAGTTCGAGTCTCCAGTTCGTCTCTGTACATAAAAGTTCTCTTATAAATGTTGAAGTTAATAAAGAATTATCTTTAATAAACCGCTGTCGTCGACTGGTTGCAATATCAGGTAGCTCAGTAGAGTAGTCGAAATCAGGAAGTAATGAAGAATGGTCTCGAGTAAGACTTTGAGTAGGTCGGAGTGGGAAATCCCCCTTACGAATTTCCTGAAGAACTTGCTCCATAACCAAAGCAGTGATGTCTGCAGCTTGCAGTGCGGAGCTGATATTACTTACTGGAGGAGGTGCCACAGGAGGTAAAGTAACTTGCCCTGTTAATTCTGATGCAGTAAGCCCCCTTGCAGCTGGTGGCGCAACAGCAGCTGGAGGAGGAGGAACTTTCGGTAACGCCGCAGATGGAGGTGGAGGAGGACATTTCGGAGGGGATGGCGGGCCCCCAGTTTGCGGCGTTTCATCTAACGCAGCACCTTCTTTCATGTACTTGGGATCCGGAAGATTATTTTTCACAACAGTTGTGGTCTTCTTCAGCTTAAATCCTCCCATGGCCAGCTCTTTCAAAACATCACCCGAAGAAACCTTCTTTGCCTTAGGAGCAGGTTTTTTTGCAGCAGGTTTAGGAGGCGGAGGAGCTCCACCTGGAGGCGGTGGAGGAGGTGCCCCACCTGGAGGCGGTGGTGGCGGAGGTGCACCGCTTTTCGGTGGGGGCGGAGGCCCACCTGCCGGTGGCGTTTCATCTAACGCAGCACCTTCTTTCATGTACTTGGGATCCGGAAGATTATTTTTCACAACAGTTGTGGTCTTCTTCAGCTTAAATCCTCCCATGGCCAGCTCCTTCAAAACATCACCTGACGAGACCTTCTTCGTCTTAGGCGCAGGTTTTTTCGCAGCAGGTTTTCTCGCAGGTGGCGGGGGTGGTGGTGGAGGAGGCGGCGGCATTTCTTCTTTTTATTCCTTACCTTCACCTGGAGAACAAGAATTTTTTTTTCATTTAAAAAAAACACACACAAAAACACACTTACAAAGCTCAGCCAAACCACAGTAGAAACTGGACGCACTGAGTGAAGAAGGTAAAACTTGAAAGTACTACAAAATGCCCTGAGAACTTAAGTCAATACCGCAAGCAAGAGCGTGCTGAGTCTTGAATTCATTCTCCGACAACTGTTGAGTAGTGTTGTGTAATATGCTTAAAAAAACATATCTTTTTTTCTTTGCAGAAAACAAAAATAACAAGCATACCTCTATAGGTGGAGCTGTGTTGGTTTCTTTTATAAAATTTACAGATTCCTTTTGTAAGTCGGTAATGCTGTTGAGAAGTTCCTGTTGCCTAATATGATAATCACTTCTAATTAAATTGATTTTTCCGAAAAGCCTTTCCGAAGCATCAGCAATGTTGCAACGCTGTTGTTAATAAAACATTTTTCAGTTGTACTTTCTACTCAGCAATACAATAACAATTATTATTGACATACCTCATATATTTGCTTTGATAAAGAGGATTGTTCTGTTAACTTGTCTTCCCAATGTTTTATATAGGCCTCAACTTTTTGTTTTTCGTCTTTAAGATTTCTTAACTGTTGAATATCAGCATTGCTACTCTCTTCCGTAATATTCATATCGCAGTATGAGTTAGTGACTTGACGCATTTTTAGTAAGGTTCCTTCGACGTCTATCTGACCTACTCGATTTCTTCGTCTGGATAATAAATCCGTCAACAGATCACAATATCGGTCATGCATGTCAGAGAATAGCTGTTTTTTTATTTATTTTTTTAGATATTATTCATGATCAAGAAAACAAAACTTGATTGTGAAAACATACCTCAGCATCACTCTGGATCATGGATTCTTTAGACTCCTCACAAACTGTCATAATCTGATTCGCAGCAGTCAGACCTCCACTGTAAGCTTCTAAGATTCCATTTAATGTCCTGGCGTAATTGTGACGGATTTCTTGGTAAGTTTCAAGAGTTTTCATGTGATTAGAACAAAGTACTTCAGTAACGTTTGCATCACTTAATAGTTTTTGGTGTTGTTCAACTTGATTACAATGTTCTGCAACTAGTAGTAATCGTTTGGTGTGAAGATGAAGTAGTCGATCACCGTCCTCCGCCATCCGAAGCCACACTTCTTCAATTTCTTCATTATTCTTTTCAATTTTATGTGTCGACTGGACAAGTAGCTGTTCCGTAGCTTCTGCTCGAGTAACGTCATCTAAGCTTTCTTGACACAACCAGGCTTCTATTTTATCTGTTTCAGTGGCAGCAAGCTCAGCAGCTGTTTCATGCTCTCCAATCAGTGCTTGTAATTTTGATATGAAAGGTGTTGACAACTCTTCGAGTCGTGTTGCTGCAGAATGCAAGTCACGTTCTGCCCTCTCAAGTAATGGAAATCTCTCTTTTCGTACAACATTCATACAGGTTTCAATAACTGAAGCTTGTTCTTCTGCTGTTTTTATAACCATGTCAGCTATGCTATTGTCAGGTGCATTTGGAAGTTTTTCCATCAATCGACGTTGTCTCGACGCTAACTGCGTTGCCGTAACTGGAGCCGAACTTAAGATATTTTGTGATTCCTGCAACTGCTTCTCTACAATATCAAGTGGACTAGTCTCTCTAAATTCCGCTAATATTCTAAATGGAGTAATAAAGTCCAACTCAAACTTATTTTGAGGAAGACCATTAACAATGTCGACAGCAGATTGAATAGCAGGATTGGTATCAGCGGTGTCACTTTCTATTTCTAATACTCCTGCAAAGACTTGTGATGCCATGCGAGAATCTTGACCTGAACTAGAATGACCATCAGGACTTCTATCTTGTTCAATCAGTACTTGTAAAGTAGAACTTTGAAGAGCGCAGTTACTTTTCTCTATGATGTCATTAATGTTTATCGAAGTGCCTTCAGTCCACTCAAAGCAGTCTTGGTATCTCTGGACACCTGTTGACGTCGAGATCATAACTGTGCTATTCATTTGACTTTCACTTAGTATACGATCGACTACACTACCAGCATGTCGCCTTCCTCTTGATGCACTGCCAACAGCATCATCTTTCAGCTCAACGTTCCGAGCACCCAGTTGGCATTTATGAACCGTTGGATCAGATCCTCTTCGTGATTTCTTTGGTCCATAATCATCACCAAAAATACCTTCTAAACTACTGCACTTAATTAGATCCACTTCTTCAAGGATCCCACGTTCGTCTTCCAGACTAGTTAGTTTCTCCTTCAAGTCCAAGAGATCCTCATCGCTGTGGAGTGCTAACATATTATTTCACAACTTTTTGATGAACAAAATGGAAATTTATTAAAATATCGTAGAAAAGAGGAAACATAGACGAACTCCTCTTGTTAATAAATCAGACCTGACTTGGTTAAGTCTGGGAACACAAAGGGACAAACAGAACAACAAAACCCTCATAATCTAATACTACAAGTATTCCCTATCTTGACCTTTGCAACCCTTCTTACATCTTATATACTGTTTTATAAAACATACATAACCATAATTAAGGTACTCTAATTCTTGAAAAGACTCCGCAGGGCAAGTTTTCTCTTTTTAACCAGAATCTTGAAAAAGAAGTTAGTTAGTTAGTTATTTAATCCAACGTTACTGTATATTATGAGTGCTAGGTAACTCACAGTAACAGAGGACCCAATCCTTAGCCATATCCGAAGATTTCGCATGGATTGTTGAAGTAGCATCGACTGAAAGATTAATAAATACCAATCTCCAGCTTTCCGCCTCGCCTAGCTTATTAAACTATCGAACTAAAAAAAAAATAAAAAATAAAAAAAATATAAAATAAAATAAAATAAAATAAACAAAAAAAAAATTAATAATAAATAAATAAAAATCATCAAAATTAAAACGGGATAGAACAATTACACTGATAATATACTAAAGCACTCGTAGAGCATTAACAATTAACGCTAGGTTGGCAGCAGCCATTTATTTGAATCGAACCACACTGGATCGATCCGAGTAAATTTAGAAGACCTTATCTTCTCCAGGAATGAGTTAAAATGTTGGTTTTTGTTTTTATCCGAATTCAAGAAACAGTATAACTCCAAGTCCCACAAATGGTCGTAGACTTTTTCGATTTCATTTGCGTTATAAACTTCTGAGATCAGTTTTCTGACTTCCTCCTTACACTTCGAATCAAGTGTGGTAACAGTGGAATGAACGGACAAATATTTGACAAGACGTTGTCGAGGGACCGCTCGACGTAACGGGAAGCTGTCGTGTAGGCTCCTGAGGTCATTCAAGAGCGATATGAGAGCCAATTGGTTTTCAGTAGCAAAAAACTTGTGTAGATGTTGACCCACATCCTCATCTTGATCATTAAATACCATCTGTGGGAAGTGAATTTGAACAAACATCTTAGTCTCCGGACATTTCGATAGTAAATGGTGAGTATCTGTATCTCTTTTATTACAGAAGAGACAGTTTGATAATCCCTTTCTTGGTTGCTTCACAAGCGGATGGTGTCCAGTCCTGAGGCGGGCGATTTGCATTTCTCCCTCACGGTTAAGATCCGGGTGGAAGCGTTGAGCACCTCTGCCCATTGTCGATAAAGAGTGCACATGTGATGTACTGCGCTGCTCGTACCAGTTTCTTCGGATTTTATTATTCACTGAACATTGGGTCATCCTGTAGTCAAACTTGACCACTGTTAAGGGAATAGCAGAAGCCGCTGCTTTGTTGGCGAGAGAATCGGCCATTTCATTTCCGATGATCCCACAGTGTGAGGGGACAAATTGTAGGGTGATCGGACGCTGGAGCAGCGATATTCTCCTAAATAATTCGGCATTAGTCGCTGAATGTTGCTTCAGATGTCCACGCTCAAGACTTCGAAGTGCTGACTGACTATCCGTGATTATATTAATCCTCCCACTTGGCAGGCAAGACGAATACTTTTCAATCAAATTCACTGCTGATAACAGAGCCTGTTGCTCGGCATTATAAATCATCAGAGATGGGTCGTAACGATGTATTTCTTTGATGCATCTCTTTCCAAAGATTAAAACTGCTGCATTACCACAATGGTAGTTACTTTCTTTATCTTGGAAGTAGGATGCATCTGTATACAGCGAGGCCACTGACTTTGGGAGGGTCTTAATTTTTCCAAGTGCAGCTAACAAATTCTTGCATGGGTCCATGGACTTACGGAAATCTGCCCAGGAATTGATAATAACATCCGGGGGTGGTCCCCAAGGAGTCTGGTGATGCGGTAGGCAGAGCATTGATCTTTCATTAGGGGTCACATAAGTCTTGGCATGGGGTTCTGCGTAGAGTTTCCACGAGCTAGACTTTTCAGGGTGAACCAACGACCGAGTCGGGCAATCGTCTGGGAGCCTCAGGAAACGTTCGTAGGATAAAGCCACGACTTTAGCCACGTGTAGTTTGAACGGGGGAATACTAGATTCTACCGATAATGCAGTTGAGGAGGTCGATTTGGAGCATCCCGTCAGTCTTAGTTGAAGTGAACGAAGTGTATTCTCAATAAGTTTCAAAGAATTCTGCTTGATATAGGGTGCATAAGAAGCTAGTCCGTAATAGGCCCTAGAGAGGATCAGCCCATAGATTGTTTGTCGGAGAACTTCCGTTTTGATTTTAAAAGATGAAACTATCGAAATCAAGCCGATTCCCCGCTTTAGGGTATTTGATAGGTGAGCTAACTGCGATGTAAAAGATAAATCATCGTCGATAATTATGCCTAGATACCGCGACTGCGACACACGCCTTAGAGGGATTGCAGCCTTTAGAACGAAAGAACCCTTTGGCGTCCTTTGTGAAAGTTGAGAGCGGGTCTCAAGGTAGTTACCATTAATTGCAAGTGGGTATACCGGTCCTGTTTTGAAATTGAGCAGAGCTGCGGCACCATCATCCTGATGTATCCTGATGAAGTCGGCAGAGCCACGGGGAAGGTCGATATCGTCCACCGTAGAGGGAAAATAAAGTCTTGGAAGTCTACAAATACTTCTGTCTGAGAAACGTCCTCCGAATGCCAAAAATTCAGTCTTGTTCAGAGAGAGGGACATTGCTGAATCAGCGAGCCAGTTCTCCACTTGTCCTATGGCATTGTTCGCCTTGGATTCCAAATCACTAACCGAAGAGCCACTAACAAACACTGTCAAGTCATCCGCGTATAACAGCTTTAAATCGGCTGTGATGGCATCCGGTAGGGAGTTCACGTACACACGGAATAAGAGCGGTCCTAGAATACTGCCTTGTGGGACCCCCTTTTTGCAAGAAATCGGGCCTGTACGGTTATGGCCGTGGAGAAGATGCGCTACTCGGTCCGAGAGGAAATTACCAATCCACCTTACATAAGGGACTGGGATGAGTGTTGTAAGCCTACTCATTAGAATATGGTGATCCACATTATCAAACGCACCCGAGATATCGAAGAAAATCATCGTTGCACATTTCTCATAATTGTTTTTAACTTCAGCTGCAGCTTCGATCATAACGGCTATATTTTCCTCCGCTGACCTACCAGGAACAAACCCAGATTGTTTAGGGTCTAGTTTAGAAATCAGCAGATGTTCTAATCTAAAATGGACAAGGGATTCAATGAATTTAGCAACTACTGAGGTCAATGAGATAGGACGATAGGAGGCGGCATCAGTCGGGTCCTTTTTGCTACCTTTTAGAATAGGGAGAACATGTGCTACTTTCAAACATTTCGGGAAGGTTCCTCTCTGGAAAGACCAGTTTGCAATACGTAGGAGAACTTCCTTAGCCATATCTCCAAAATGATAAATCATGTTGTTACTTATAGAATCCGGACCGGAGCCGTCAGACTTTTTCAAAGAATTAAAAACTGCTTGGGCCTCTGCCATTGTAAAAGGAGAGCAACTGGGTTCTGAAAAATCCACCTTTGAAGTATGCGGAATAAGCAAGGGACGATTGTCAGAAGAATCAGGGAAAAAGCGACGTTTGAGCGCTCCGACGTTCACCTGCGGGGTCTCAATAACCGTTGACTCTCCTTTCAGTTCTCGTAATTTCTTATAAGTCCAGCTAAAGCCCTTCTTACAACCGTCGATTAGAATAAGTTCAGGGTCCAAATGGCGATGTTTGCGTTTAACCCGGAAAGATTCTTTGTGCCACTTATTTGGAAGAGTATCAATCGCAACAGATTCTATTGTTCGAACAAAACTGTCACAGAGTTTATTTAAAGATCGTATCCTTTTAAGTCTAAAACAATGGGAGTCAAGTTGTGCGGAGAAGGAGGACCAATGAGATTCCGTAAAACTGTTTTTGAACCATATACGATGAGCCGGAATAGCTACCGGTACAGTGAGGGGAGTCACATTAAAATCTGCAACAATTGGGGTATGATCGGAATTAACTTGCCCAGCATCAATCTGCAGCGAACGCAGACACTTGAACTGCGGCGAGTGCAATAATAAATCGGGCGTTGTACCATGAGCAGGAATAGAAGGAGCCAGAGGTTCAATAGCTAATCCATTATTTATAATCCATTCATTTACTATCCTTCCTGAAGAGACGCACCCCTTAGGAATTCGACGCGACCAAGATTCATGATGTGCATTGAAATCACCTACTGCTAGATCCCCCAAAAACATAGAAGAGGGCAGCTGGCACACCTTCGGTGGGATGTAAATATTAAAAGTTCTAAATATGCCCATGGAAGTCGAGAAACTGCAATGGATAACCTCAACAGCGGATGGATGCTTACCTACTTCTAATTGGACCGTACCAAGAGACTTTTTGAAATAAGAAAGAAGTCCACCGCCTCCCATTTTAGAAGAGTCGCACCTATCACGGCGGAATAATGAATATCCTGTAATACCAAGTTGATCATCGGTTACGTCTGCTTTCAACCAAGTTTCCTGGAGGTGGATAATATCAGGGTCGTGAGCTTCGATAATAGCATCGAGATGTGAACGCGATGTTTTATAAGCTCTCATATTCCATGAGAGTACCCTAAGAGGCCCAGGATTAGGGTGGATCCCTGAGCGTAAGAGGTTAATACGGGCTGTTACTGTTTCATGAAATATGTTGTCAGGAATGGGAGCGATTGATTGCTACTGGGCTGACTGGTTGTGCTTCAGTTGAGCCGCCATATCAGCGTGAGAGTTGGCCCGAGGGCGCTGGTCGGTGGAATCTCTACCGCTGCGGCGTTCGCGATCTTTGTTGGATTTACCCAGTTTATCTCTAAGTTTCTGATTTGCTTCTTTCTCCGCGGCCAGTTCCCTTCGTAATCCATCTATGGTAAGGTTGAGCGTCTGCAGTTGCTGCATGATCTCAGCATTGGAAGGCTCAGAGGGCTGACTAGGGAGTTGTAAAGGGGTTCCAATCGGCGTGTCAATAGGTGTTTTGTAACACTGGCTGTTATTATCCATTGCCACATCCCCATCCGACTTTCCCAAGGCCGGGAAATCTTTCTGCGTTGGAAGTGTTGAAGACACCGCATTCACTGTGATGAAGAAGTCATCAGCCCACAGGACCGAGCTGGGAGGCGACGTCCGTGCCACTACTATACAATGACTAGACCTCATGTTCGTCTTCGAATTTTTCCTGCTGAAGTGGGTACAGGTCGAAATTTCCCAACCATGGCTATTACAGATTTGCCATAGTTGGCTCCGAGAAAGGCGGCCCACATGATCACCAGAGATTCTGTATTTATCTCCTACCGGTGGAGCAGGACATGCAAGCTCTCCAAGCGATGAACGTGTTTGGTCAGTCATTGATGCCGAACAGATTATTCCTAGTTTGTTTGTACCACGTAAGAAAGTCACCGGAGAGTTGAGGGACTTCCCGATGTTTTTCGCCTGCTGAAGATCGTTTGTCTGTAGCATGATGATGCTTAATTTTGCATCTATACTGTCCTGGGTAAATTTCGGCAATGTGACAAAATACCCGTCTGGGCCGTTGACTGTGACCTCCAACGACAGCTTGTGAACGCGCGTACACGGAATTCGCATGTTCACCGTTCTAATTTTATTAGAGGTTTCCCTCTGTTTTGATGGCCACACCAGGTGACTGTCGATCTCTTCGCCGAACGCACTGAGGTATGCTGCTCGTGCGCGTGTCATCAGAAAGTCCGGAGTGACTTCCACCTTCTCAGCAAAATAAGA
Source organism: Flectonema sp. DT1601 (assembly GCA_964019425.1). NCBI lineage: Eukaryota > Euglenozoa > Diplonemea > Diplonemida > Diplonemidae > Flectonema > Flectonema sp. DT1601. The sequence goes on along the minus strand of OZ025850.1, from coordinate 554,662 downwards.
TTTATGCGCGTGAAATAACACTACGCAATTTTTAACGTTTCTCTCAGACTTCTGTTGGGTTCTGAGAGGGGCTTTCGTGCTGCCGTAGGACGAGATCCAACCAGTACGCGACGACGTTTTTCCGTTGATGATTATTGGAAAAGTCAGCCGAGTGCTACCTTCCAACTGTTTGTGAGTGATGACTGAAAAGTCACCTTGTTTGCGAGACGCCAGGACTGCGTCTGCTGGGTTACAAATAAAAATACCAGAGGTATTGCTAATACTTGAGAAGGCTGTCGTAGCAGTGACAACCGGTAAAACCCAGTCTTCTGGTCGTAAAGTGATGTTCTGCCATGAAGGTGGCAGAGTTTTTAACGGAGGTGTCTTAATCAGCGGGGTCTTAATCTGCTGGGTCGACTTCGTATCAGGCTTCTTCGCCATATTCAGTAAGGCGCCATAGTATCCGTCCTTCTTACCCGGAGCAATGGCTGTTCTCTTCGCTGAGCTTTCTATTTTTTGCGGACCTCTAACTTTTTGCCACTTGGCTTCTGTTTTTTCCGCCTCTCCCTTCTTCTTCTTCGTTCTCTTCTTCTCAACACTCAGTTCCTCACTCAGGAATTTCCTGAAGAGGGACAACAATCGGGCCTCATCAAGAGACCCGACCGGCTGTACTTTCATTTTAGGGGTTGTGTTGGGAAATCAATAAAGGGTACCGTTACAATAAAAAAGAAAACAAACATAAGAAATACTCAAACAATATTCATCTAATCAAACTTTTTATTTTTGAAACTACAACACAGCTTGTCGCTTAGGACAAGACTCACAAGAATAAACCATTCGGATTAACCTTATATTTCGTTGAACACAGATAGAATCTTGTAGCACCGGGAGGAAAGAATCGGCACCTCATTAAATAACGATCACACTATATTTTTGTTTGTGCGCAACCGGAAACAAGCCTATAAAGTAGACAATGTTACACTTTGTAAATTGAGCAGCTGACCAACAGAACATATTGCCTACTTAGTCGGTAGTTTTTTTTCTCAGAGCGACACAATTAGAAGAGGGAAGCAAAAAAAATACACTTGTGCAGAAGCACAAAACGGTTCAACCACAGACATGAAAATATATTTGTCTCCGTATAAGATTCGAGAAGAATATAAATCATGATCATAAAAAAATAACGGCTTTATTTTCTTCTCCGACTATGTTACCAAATGACAGATTATGCACCATCTACTTAATAAGTGTACTACGACTTGACCTACTTCTTTACACATACAAAATAGTGACAGGTGAGCCTTGTTAACACCACCAGCTGGAAAAACTAAGCTGTTTGTGTTTACACAAAACCGAAAAAAAAAAAGGAAGGGTCAGAGCGAATGTAGGTCTTGTGATACGATTATCTTCCTTTTATGCAAACTATCAAACAAGAGAGACTTTTCATAACACGAAGTCATACTTTTCACGAGAACAAATAAAAATACGAATCAATAAACTACTGCACAAGTCTTCTTAAAACTTCTGACTTCTCTACAAGGAGAGAACTACAACTCGCAGGAAGCTCAACAGATTGAAGTCCATCACATCTATCAAGGAACAATTTCCCAACACTTGTTATATTTCTTAAACCATTGAGGTCAAGCGAAGTGACTGACACACAGCTTTGTAAAAACCCATCCCCAACAGTAGTCACACCACCAAGACCATTGAGGTCAAGCGAGGTGATTGACGAGCAGTTTTCTAAAAATTCATTTCCAACAATAATCACACCAAGACCATTGAGGTCAAGCGAAGTGATTGACAAACAGTTTTGCAAGAATCCATCTCCAATTGTAGTCACACTACTAAGATTGTTGAGGTTAAGCGAAGTGATTGATGCACAGCTTTCCAAGAACGCATCTCCAATTGTAGTCACACTACCAAGACTATTAAGGTCAAGTGAAGTGATTGATGAACAGTTTTGCAAAAACCAGTTTCCAACTGTGGTTACACCCTCAAGACCGAGGTTAAGCGCAGTGATTGAAGTGCAGTCGGATAAGAATGCATTACCGATATTTGTAACACTCGTAAGATCTGAGAACTCGATCGAAGTAACCGATAAGCAGTCACACAAGAAGTTGTCCGCGATGGCAGTGACTTCAGAATTTGAATTGCGGAACGAAATCCGTTCGGCCACCCGAGGAAGCAAATCACTGTCAAGGCTGAGGCAACCGCCCTCCAGGAATGTTGGCGTGTCCAAGAAAAGGTATTCCTCCTTGCTGCTGTTCAGCCAACTGAGCAGCTTCTCCCGCATCTCCGCATCGATAAACCAACGCCTACTGAATAATCGAAATCGCTTCTTCCACATCTCCAACTCGGTGTTTGGACCCACTCCAAGAAGTAACAGCCGCCTGGTTTCGCAAAGAAGCTTACCAGCGAGCGACAGCTCAACTTCTGCCGGATCGATATCCCACTCTTCAGCTGCCGCATTCAATACATCACTTACAAGGGAATCGGCACCAGCCGTAAACGACACAGTAGGAAATCCCAAATCTGGGAATGTTACAGAAAACAGCATTTTATTTTTAAGCAATGCCTGAAGTTAGTGAAGTGTTGCAGGAAAAACTTTTTTTTCGAAACTCCCGTTTTCAACAGATTGTGCCAACTCAAAATCCCTAATTCTTGTCAGGAAATTATTATCGAGAACTTGGGCTGCAAAAAAAAAGAGAAGTTTAAAGAGGTACAAGTCCGAGTTTTCCGCCTCGCCTGGCTTATTAGACTATCGAACAAAATAAATAAATAAAAAATAAATAAACAAAAAATCAATAAAATTAAAACAGGATAAAATAGTTACCCTAATAATATACTAAAGCACTCGTAGAGCATTAAATACTAACGCTAGGTTGGCAGCTCAACGGTATCGATCAAAATAATGAGAGGAATAGAGAAGAAAGGTACGCTATTAAGATATTAAATTAATTTCGTTAGAACTGCAACACAGAACATTGTTTTTTTTGTAAAGCAACATAACGATAATTTAACATTAGTTCTGAACATGTTCTAGATACAGTGACTAAACTGTGACGTTGATACGACAGCCGGACAGCTACATGTGAAAAGGCAGGAAAAACGGAAGGGAAGAGCAGAGAGAGAGAGAGAGAGAGGACAAAATAATAGGTTTCTGGGATTCCAAATTTACTAAACAATGAGAACATCATTAATTATCATAAAAACGCTTGCCGATGTCATGATTAGAAGAGTCTACCTTGTTTTCAACGATACGTGGAGAGTTGAAATGCGAAAGCAAAAGTTTCTTTCCAAAGGGAAAAAAAAAGAAACTCAAGAAGGGCGGCACTGTCTTGGGAAAAGGACGTAAAGAAAAGTCCAAGACCTAAGTGACGAGCGCCCCTACTGAAGGGTCGACCTCTCGTTTGCTAACGGAATCAACCACACAAAATCACTCCGCCAACCAGGAGCGGCCCTTCCACTACTACACAACGGATCGAGAAAGAATTCTCAATCTGTCAACATCAACACTTTCATTGTCAAAAGGAGACTCTTTACCATTTTCTTTCTGACACGGAGTACAAACAACATTTGGAACTTAAATGTCGGAATTCAACACAAACATTTTCGTAACGGCCAGTACACGCAAGAGTCTCCGACATAGACAGCAAAAAAAAAAAAAAAAAAATTGGCCTGGAACAAATACACACATGTGACACAAAAAAAATTCTTAGAGCATTAAAAATTAATCGAACCACACTGGATCGTTCCGAGTAACTTCAGAAGACATAATCTTCTCCAGTAGGTATGAATTAAAATAGTTTGCACTCTAAAAAAAATAAGTATTACATGTTTGAACGCTTCAAGGGGAAAAACAATAATGGATTACTACAACCGAAAGCGTCTAACACGAGATTTACTCATATCGAAAAAAAAACAGCGAAGACCGATTCTGCCAACTTAGCATCCCAAATTATCGACAGGAAAGTATTGTCGACAACTTGGGCCGCAAAATTGAACTTGGCTTTAACTTAAAAGTAAACAAAAAAAACAAAACACATATAAGTGTTATATATTATATACTATTGTGCACGAAACCGACTTAAACTGATAAAGCTAAAGGAGGTTAAGGTGTGCTGCTAACATTCTTTTTTCGTTCTTACAATATTTGCTAAATGCAAAAATAAATTATCAAATATTTGCAGCTCACAAGATTACCAAAGTAAAAATTTCTCCTTGATCAGGAATTATTCTTGTGGGAGGAAAATCTTGTGAAATTAATTTTTGAAAGTGTGCGAAACAAATTATACTCATAAGACAACAATGCCCTTTATTCTTAAAAGTTTCCGCTTTATTTTCGAATTCCTTTAAACGAGTCCCCCAAAACAAGTATGAAGATATCCGCAAAAACATTCAAAACAGATAATAATTGGTTAATAAATTTAAACTAGAAACTATGATCGTGCTTCAGTGATTCACTGTGACCTAATTAAACGTATCGCTATTATCGCAACAATAATGAGAGGAATAGAGAGGAAAGGTACGCTACTAAGACATTAAATTGATTTCATCGGAATGCCACAACAGTGAAGTTTTCTTACTTGGAAATCAGGTGGCTTGGCATACAGATCATGTCTCCAGCACCACTTCTATTCTCAACATAGCATCCGTAACCAGATCCCACCAACATTTTGGTACCGTCAGCACCTCTTGCCAAATCCCAGGTGTCCATCATATTACAAATTGTTGTAGCACAATTATTCATTGTTTCCGTGTCTGCTGGTTTCATCCCCGAATGGCACCTCGATGATTGCCTGATGATTGACAGCGAAGAGCAAGGTACCGATGGTGGTGGAGTAGGTGCTGGTGGTGGTGGAGTAGGTGCTGGAACTGGAGTTGTGTTGTTTGGCATACAGATCATGTCTCCGGCACCAGTACCATCCTCAACATAGCATCCGTAACCAGATCCCACCAACATTTTGGTACCGTCAGCACCTCTCGCCAAATCCCAGGTGTTCATCATATTACAAATTGTTGTAGCACAATTATTCATTGTTTCCGTGTCTGCTGGTTTCATCCCCGAATTGCACCTCGATGATTGCCTGACGATTGACAGCGAAGAGCAAGGTACCGATGGTGGTGGAGTAGGTGCTGGTGGTGGTGGAGTTGGTGCTGGAACTGGAGTTGTGTTGTTTGGCATACAGATCATGTCTCCGGCACCAGTACCATCCTCAACATAGCATCCGTAACCAGATCCCACCAACATTTTGGTACCGTCAGCACCTCTTGCCAAATCCCAGGTGTTCATCATATTACAAATTGTTGTAGCACAATTCATCATTGTTTCCGTGTCTGCTGGTTTCATTCCCGAATTACAGCTCGATGATTGCCTGACGATACTCAGTGAGCTGCAATCAATAGCAGTCTGTTTGTATTTTAATAACAAATACCGATACTAAATTCAGACTGTTAGTTGGTACGAAATTCTTGTTGTACAAACTTACTAAGTAACCCTTCCACACAATAACAAATCATTTCAATAAGGAAGGGAACGATGAAATAATAAACATACCGAAGACGCAAACAAACCGATAACAACAACAAAAGTCTTCATCTTATTTATTTACTGTCATCAGGAGGTAAAAAGATACTCAAGGAAGAACTAAGGCAACATACAACTATAAATAGGGTTGTTTCACATAACTAGTCACTTTAAATAGGAATCCACTTCGGTCAATACTATAAATACTATTAACCCTTACACCACCGGAGCAGATATATCAGTCTGAAAAAAAAAATGCTAAGTGAAAATTTTGCATTTCTGAGTACAACGATTTCACGGGAGAGGTATTGCAATGTCTTTTATGTTCCTTACGTGTTGCGCCGCAATACTTTTTATTAAATGGTAAATTTTCCATTTGCTAAAGCTGGCAAAAATCAACTTGGGAATATCATAGATAGAAGTACCCTACAATTTGGAGGGCGTGTAGGGCGCTTGTAGGGCGCTTTTAATATAAATATTATTTTGGAGGGCGCTTTTTTTACCTTTTTTATTACTATAAGACAGCTGAAATTGACGGGGACGCACAAGTATTTTGACGCAGAAAACCAAAAAAAAGAAAATTTGACATGCTTGGCAGTCTTACGAGAAAGAGAAAAAAGGGTGTCATGGGGTTGAACCCGAGACCTCCAGGTCATGGTTCGGCGGCCATAAACCACCGGAGCTCCAGAAATTCCGGATTTTATTTATTCTGGAGCTTTTTTTTTCGCTTGGAATTGGGATGACGTCCTCAGATGCCTCACGGCACAAACGGTGCTTTCAAAAAGAAAAAAAAGTTTTTTCTTTCAATACTCTCTCTCAATACTAGAAGGGATAAGAAAATTAGACTCATTCGTACACCTTCAATTCATCCCAGCTCACGTGGGAATTGAACCGCATGACAAGGCAGATGAACTGGCGAAAAAGATTTCAAAAGATGTTAAGAGCAAGCCGGTGTCAACGACTATGGACTTCCTCGCACATAAGTCAAGGATAGTGAGGGAAGCTAACAGAAAGCTGTTTGGTAAGATTATGGAGGGTTCAACAAGGGCGAAACCACCGATCAAACGGGTGATGCTTAGGCAATATCTTGATGCTTCCGGAGGCCTGAGAGCGGCTAGATACCCCAAGGACATGCTGAGAGAATCAGAGATAAGGATAGCCAGGTTCAGAACGGGCTCTCACCCCCTGCTCAGGGTAAATGAACTACCGATAAAGTGCCCCTTCTGCAAAAGAACAGACTCTTCTGCCCGACATCTAATATTTGATCGCGAGGATGGTGACGTGGTCCGCATTAGAGAAGGAACAATTAGATCAAACATTCAGGAAGCGAGAATCTCCGAGACCAAGCTAAATCTTTCAATAATGTTTGCGACGAGAAATCTTCACGCCCTAGCTGGCTACTTATGGCATTTGGAACAACGAACAGGCTTATCAAACTGTTAACTGATTGGTAGTTGCTAATTCATTAGTATCATTCTCCCTTATCACACTCCTTAATCACCTCCTAATTTCTCTGAGGACATCCACAGAGCTTCATGGCTCGTAGGTAACCCAGTGGTCTTTGGCCACCGTCTCTGTACTGATCCTTCGCTTTATATTAACTGTGTCTTGAGATTCCTATCCGGGGAAGTCCTCCAACGGACTCAGGACAGTTGCGCTTGTTTTTACTTGTTTATTTTATCAAAAAATAAGAAGGGCAAGAATGCTCAGAATGAAGAAAAGTAAAGTGGAAAGACAGGGGGGATGTTTTTTTTTTTTTTTTTTTTTTTTTTTTTTTCGGGAAGATAAAATGGAAACTACTTTCTTTGTCCTTTCTCATTATACAACAAATTTGTACAATCTTTCTACTGACTCTGATCGTTGTCTCGACATACAGCGACAGGGAAAACCCGCGAGCTGGGGACGACAGTCTTCTTCAGCATTTAAGCATTTTTCGACTTGAAAAGACATGACCCTTCAATTTAATGAGTTCTCATGTTTCTGGGTTTGGGATGGGGAATGTGCCCTTCTTCTCTTGATCCTTTGTTCTCATGGATCCCTTGTCTCTGTGCACAAAAGATAATTCGTCGTCTACCCAGCTTTACATTTGTCGCTGTACCAGTAAATAAAATGGGGCGAAAGAAGGGGGTGTGAGTCGTCCGTCCTTTGATCTCTGGGGCGTACGGACGTCAAGTTTTTTCGCTTGAAAGTTTTTCATCCTTTTCTTGGGTTGGGGGGCGGCCTTTGATTTTTATAATATGTGTGCGGCCTTTGGCTCCACTGGTCGGTGTTTCCTGGGGGGGGTGAAAAGCATGTTTTGGTCCGAGTTTGCCTCGTTGACCGGGGTTTTTTTTCTTTTGGGGGGGTCTGGTTGCAGGTTGTGTCTCCTGCTTCGCAGGGGCTTTGGTCACGTTTCTAACCTCGCTCCCGCTCTTGTTCTCCCTCGTCCTCTACCATGTGTTTTGGGTTGGCTCTGGGGTCTTGGCTCTGTCTTTTCCTCGACTCTTGAGACCTCCTTCGTGGAGTCCCTAGCGCCTTCCCCCTTTCGACGAGAAGTCCAGGACCCTTCGCGTTGGATCCCCTTCTCTCTCCCTCATCTCTCCTTGGGTGCTTTTCTCACTCTGTGACGACGACCTTGTGACCAACTCTGCTCCTGCCACACCTTGTCCATCTCGTTCCGCCGGCTCCGGGCGTACGCCCGCGTCCGTGAACGAGGTCAGGGAGCCCGGGGGCCCGTGTGCGTACCCCATTGTGTCGGGTGTGTCTCCCTTACCTACCCGACGCAGTGTGGGTTTCCTGTTGTAACTCCGCGGCGCCTGTTCCCTCGTGGTGCCCTCCACTGGCTCCGGTTCCTTCTGCTTGCGTCTCTTCCTCTTCGCTTTCCTGCTCGGGTCTGGGGAGAGAACCTCTATCCTCTCCCTCTCTTCTCCCTTCCTGTACCTCCTCCTCGCCTGCCGTTCACCTGAGCTCGGGGTGGACTCTCCCATTTCCGCCTGCAACACCTGCGGACTTGGGTCCTCCTTTCCGGCCCCCTTTGCCCCCGTCTTTGCCTTCCGGCCTCTCGTGCGTCCCCTTCCCGTATTTGTCTTCGGCGACACACACTCCTCCCTCTCCTCCTCCATTCCCTTTCTGTACTTCGTCCTCCCTCTCGTGCTCGGTGTCGACACCGTGCCCGGCGATCTCTCTGCGTCTTCCCCGCTCCCGTCACTACCCACTGCGCGTGGTCCCATCTTCGCCCCCAAACTGGATCTCTCGGCCATTGGTTTTGTTTCGCCTGAGTTCACCAGCTTTGAAAGGGGCTCCGATTGGCCCTCCCGTCGTGTTTCCGCGTTCCCCCCTTCTGGGTGTAGTCCCAGCATCCAGGCCATCTGACCTGCGTTCCCCTCGGGCGCCGCTCCCTCTTCCCATTCCTGTTCATCGACCGTCATGGTCATTTGGGAGTCTGACGATCCCTCCTCCTCTGTGTCCGACTCTGCCACCTGGACCACGTCCTCTGACGTCTCCTCGACGTACTGGACTACTGACCCTTCCGTCACATTTTCTCCGTCGACTTCCATCTCCGACTGTGAGTCTTCCAGGTCCTCCAACCCCTCCACTCCGTCCATGCCGTCTGACGACGGTGGCTCTCCTGAGTGGTGGGACGTCTCGTCCAGCTCGTCCCCCTTCTCGGCTTGCAGGTCCTCGGCCAGGTGATGGTTTTCGCCTGAGGTCTCTGCTGCCGACGGGTCTACTGACTGGTCCCTTTCGTCTGTCTGTTCTTCCGCTTCCATGTCCGACGTCCCTGGACTCCCCAAGGAGCCTCCCGACATGGAACCGTTCCCTTCGTCCTGCCCTGTCGCTGGGGAGGATGATCTATCGTCATCTCCCTCCGACCCTTCCGAGCTCAACTCCAGGACTCCCGCCTCTACCCTTTGCACGGCCCCCTTCGGGGTTGGGACCGGGCTCTGCTCGTCTCGGCCCTCTACCCTCGCGTCTTCTCCTTCCACCGACTCTCGGCCGCCTGACGATCCCGTCCCCTCTTCTGTGTACTGGGGTTCCAGACGCAGTTGTCTTCCCTCCCACCGCACCGTGAAGGGACCCGTCTGTGTCCCGTGTCCCAGGCAGTTCTTTGCCCCCTCTGTGAAAACCTTCATCACGGCTTCCGTCACTGAGGTCGAGCCCTCCTTCGCCGCTTTTTCAGCCTCCTCCGTCGCGTGTGTTCTCATCCTCTCTGGCATCTCCACCAGCGTCGTACGCCTCCCCATCAACTCCGCCTCCTCCAGCACCTCTCTCTGGTCCGTCGACCAGTGTGTCGTGCTTCCTCGCAGCAGCAGGGATGCCTCCGCTGGGACGAGGCCTCCACACGCCTTGGCCGCTACCAGCCCCACCAGGGCTGCGAAGTATCGCCCCCAGTGTGTGTCTCCCGCTGGCAGGCCAGCTGACCATGTGCCCAACACCTCGAAACGGTGTGTGTCCAACCAGCTCGCCGCCGCCCCCAGACGGCCCGTTACCGGGTCTTCCTCGCATGCGTACACCAAGGTGTACCTCGTCCCTACTTCGCCAACCACCTCCCCCAGCAGGTGGGTTCGGAGGTATCCCTCCGCCTCCCCCTTGCTTGCGAAACTCTTGTGTCTCGCCGCCGCGTAGCCTGACACCATCGAGTTCGCCTCGTTCCAGCATTGGAACAGGCCTACCGCCCTGCCCCTCGCCACTGCGTACCACTTGCGTGGGCTGACTCCCTCCGTGGCCCGGGTCGGTTCCCTGGTCTCCGGCTGCCACCTCTCTACGAACCTGTCCGCCTCCTTCCTGGAGGAGAAACTCTGGTGTGTCGCATTCGGGCACCCTTCCGTCTGTGCCTTCGCCTCCTCCCACGATGCATACACTCCCGGTTTCCATCCCACCGCCACCGCATACAACTTCTCCTCCTTCGACGGGGGGTCGGGGGATGGGGGCTCTTTTTCCTCGGGTTGTCCCACTTCCTGTGCTGGCTCGTCTCTCAGCCCTACTGCTTCCGCTCCTTGTGCTTCCGTCGTCTGCGCTTCCACCTGGGCTGGCGCTTCGGCTCGTGGTCTGTCTTCGCCTGATGCCGTCGACCCTCCTGGGAGCGACTGGGATTCATCCGGTTCCGCCGCCTTTCCCCTCAATTGGGACAGCCCCAGATTCATCTCCAGCTCGATCACCAAGTAGTCGAGCCCGTCCTCCGAGAGTTCCACCGGCTCGTCCCATGCCGCCGATTCCGCTTCCCAGAGGGCCAGGTTCTCCACCCCTCGTGAGCTTTCCGTCACCTGGTGTTCTATCACCGACGGGAGCGCTACCAACTTCAGCGCCTCCTGCTGCTCGGCTCCCCACCCCTGCTGCGGTGTGACCACCTCGATCTGTGTCTCACCCCCCAGCAGTTGCGATCTCTCCCTGATCGCGTTGAGCCCTAGCAGCGCTGCCACGTACTCCGCAGTCGCTTCGTCCCATGTCGGTAGGCAGCCCGACCACGTGAACCTCCTGTCGAGCGTTCCCATGTGTATCAGGCATGCTGCCGCCCCCAGCTTCTCCATCTCCGCGTTCCAGACGCTCGATACCAGTAAGAGCAGCTTGCGCTGCGTCTGCCCCCCTACTACTCGCGTCCGGAGGACACACTCCGCCTCTTCCCTGGACGTGTACCCCGCGGTGTCCTCCTCCGACGGCGGTGCCTCGCGTACCTCCATCCGGTCCTTGTTCGCCACCGGAATCCATCTCACCGGCACCCCGACGTCCTCTTGGGTCGATCCCTCCACCCTCGAGTAGACCACTACTACTGGTTTCGTCCCGTGGATCTCCTCTGTCGACACTTGGCTTATTGCCTTGTCGTCTTGCTTCTGCCAGCCTACTCCGTCCCACGTGTATGACACGTAATGCCCCGCGTTGTCACTCCCGAGGTGTGCGATCGCTCCCGTTTGCTGGTACGTCATCACCCTCTCCCCGACCTGCACCTGGAAGCGCTCTTCCCATCCCAAGGACCCTTGCGTGTCCTGCTTGTCTCTCTGGAAGATCAAGGAGCTTGGGAGCGAGGCGAAACTCTCTTCCAGCGTGGCCTCATTGCTGCCGCACAGCTTCTCGCAGGACCGCTCGACTCTCTCCTTCGTCGGCTGAAGCCTCACTTGTGGTGTACGGCCACACAGTGGGATCAGCGTCAACTCATCCGTTGATCCGGAGGCGTCCGCACATCCCGTGCAGACCAGCTGTTTCAGCTGTACTGCCGAGAACAACGGTTCGCACACCTCTTTCTTCTCCTCCAACAGGGCGTCTACTATGGACGTCAGGGTTCCTACTACCTCCCCCTGCCGCCTGTCTTGTAGCGGGTCGAACATCTCGGACAGCTTCTCCAGGCACTCCCCACTCCCTTTGACCACTCCACTCAGGAGGCCCGACATCCCCACTTCCTCCTTCCCCGTCAGCACTTGTGTCAGTGCCGTGCCCTTCAGCAGGCACTGTACGGACGCGTTGAGGTAGCAGGAGTTCCCGATGTTCGGCAAACCCCTCATCGTCGGGGGCGGTCCTGCCGACTGTCGCATTACTTCCGGCTGCTGGATCTCTTCCGTTTCCGCTCTCGGTCTTGGTTCTCTCTCTTGTGATGTCGGCTTCTCCGTCATCTCGGGCGGCGGTTTCGTCCTTGGCAATGGGTTCACTGAGTCCATCGCCACCGACGCCTCCCTCGCTCTCAGTGCTTCCGCCGTCGCCACTACCACCGATGTCGAGATCCTCCTCGCCATCTCCCCCGCGATCTCCCGGTGTGGCACCGTCGAGTTCGTTGCGCAGATCTGCACCAACTTCTTCAGGGTCCCCACTGCTTCCCGTCCCATCCCTCCGTACGCTTCCAGCGCAATTGTCGAGAAATTAATCCCGTGTTTCGTGCACTGCTCCGCGTACTTGTTCCCTTTCAGGGACTCTGCTTCTCTCGCGGCTTGCCCCGGGGTTTTATACAATTTAATTTTCCCCGGGTTTACCACTGTGATGTCGAAGGCTCTGCCTCTCCCCTCCCTCAGCCCCTCTTGGCAGTACCAGTCCCCCGGTCTCTGCTTGTTGGGTCCCAGTAGGTGGCTGGGTTCTCTCAGCAGCGGCAATCCCGCCTGCTTAAAGATGGAGATGAACTCCTCCTTCACCCTCTCGTGTCGCTGGTGCACGTGGCCGTTTTTGATACAGATTGAGGCATGGTATCCCTGCCTATCCTGTGGGCCTGAGCATATCCTGCATACTGCCCCTTCCGCGAACAGCGCTGCGCCCAATCGCATCCCACATGCGATCCTGAACGTCTCTGGGTCCATCGCGCACTCTTCATCTGCTTGTTGCAGCCATGCGCTCGCCTTATCCATGCGCAGGGAGAGCAGCCTCCCTTTATCGCGCGGGTCATTCGCCCCCGCCAGCAGGCAGTCTCTCTTGACCTGGTCCAGTTTCGCCGAGGACAGCCTCTGGGGGTTCGGCCCCGGCCCGTCTTCTTCTATCCTTAGCTCCTCCGGGAGGGCGAGGTTCAACCCCTTCTTCAGTGCTGGCATCAGCACCCCCTTGAACCCCTCCCACAGTGACTTGCTCACCCCTTGGACTAATTCCAGGGATCCCAATAGTGCTGCTCCCCTGTGCTCTGCACATGACCGCAGCCCCAATCCCCCCATCCGGGTCGGCAGTTGTGCTTGCATCCACTTTGGCCCCTCCAGTGTCAGGCCCAACACTCGGCTCGCCGTGGACCTCATCAGCTCGTCCACCTTCCGCATCGAGGTGTCCATTTTCCCATGCGTGCAGCATCGCATCAGGTGGGTCACCTTGCAGAAGCCCATGCATTGCCTTAGGAGCACCATGGCCACCTGCCGGTCCTGCAGGTCAGCTAGCAGCTCCGCTTTCTTCTCCAGCTGCGCCACCTTCCTGTCGACGAACTCCTGGCAGTGTTCATCCGTCCCGAACGGTGCCCCCAGGAAGTCCCCGTTGTACAGTGGGGGTCTCATCCCCTCCAACCCCCACCCCAAGGGCAGGGTGTTCTGGGCTGAGTCGAGCACGTGCGTCTGGCACTTGTCCGGCCTCAGCGTCAGCCCCAGCTCCGCCGTCTCCTTCTGCAGGATTTGGAGGGCCTTGTCCACCTGTTCCAGGGTGCCCGCCACCAGCCCATCGTCCAGGTAGAAGCACGCCAACTCCGGCTTCGCCTCTAACACCTTCTGCAGCGCCGGCTTGATTGCCAACGAGAACAGCAAGGGACCCAACGGATCCCCCTGCTGCGCGCCCTCCTCCGAGCTCAGCCTCTCGTCCCCAAACAGCAACCACGTCGGCGCTCCGTAACACCAGCTGACCCAGCTCTCCAGCAGGGTATCCCTCGTCGAATCCAGGAACGCCCCCCTCTTCACGCAGTTGAAGGCGTTCGAGAAGTCTATCTTCACGAACACTTTCTGTGACGAGAGCGCGTGCTCCGCGCGGAACTCATGCAGGGTGTGCACCGCCGCCTCCACTCCCCCCGACACCGCTACTCCCAGCTGTCTCACTTCTAGCAACGAGCTCCTCGCCTGGGACCTGTATGCCCCGCACAGGATCTTCGCCACCAGCCGCCTCCATGTTTCCCCCACCGCGACTGGCCGGTGCTCCCCCGGCTTCCCTTCTTTCTCCAGCGCCGTCAGGTTCGCCCCCGCCAGCAGCGGCGCTACTTCCCGCGGCGCCCTCCCGTTCGCCAGAATCCTCACCACCTCCGTGATCGAGGCTACCAGCCCCGGCACCTCACCCCGCTCCACCACGTCCTTCAGGTGTTGCGGCGCGAGGCCCGAAGGCCCTCCACTCGACCCCCTGTGGAAGGAGCGTAGGCATGCTAGCAGCTCCACCTCTGCTATCTGCACCTCCTGCCCTGCCGTGGCCGATGGGGGTCCGCTCGCCCTCGGGTGTAGGGTGCGCATCTGCTCCAGCACCTTCTCGGTTCGTTCTGCTGGCGGCGGCGCGTCTAGGGCCGAGATCGCCTGTGACAGGCAACCCTCCCTCGCTAGCGACGTGGCCCTGTCGTTCCTTCCTTTTTGCCCCGCCTCTTTCACTGCTGGCCTTCCCGTCGCCTTGCGGGGGGCCGCCGCTTTCCACAGTCCTTCAAAATCCCCCCGAATCCATGCTTGCAGGTCGTCGACAGCCCCTGTCAGATTGCTGGTCGACAACCTCCTACCCCCCCTCCGTATCCTCCGCAGTGTACAAGTCGGGAGCATCAAGAGCAGCTTCCATGCCCACTCATCGTTCCGCTCCACGACTAGGTCAAGCGCCAGCTTGAGTGCTCGCCCCAAATGGTGCAACAGGGGCACCGGCAGCTTCTTCGCTATCGGCCTCCTCCTGCTGGCTATTTCCTCCAAAGAGGGGAAGCTCTGGCTCTCCAGCACCCGCTTCCGGAACGCCGTGTACACGTCCCCCAGTTGGACCTTCTGCAGTTTCTCACTGCACCCCGGATGCATCGGCTGGTCCTGCCCGATGATCCCACAGCACACCGGACATTCCCGCAGGCCTAGCCTCGCCAACTGTCCATGCGTCAGCGGGTTGCCACTGAATGCGTGCTCGTCCACGTGTCTTAGGAGCTCCGCCCACTCCTCGAAGCCTCCCTTGTGTTTCGGGCACTCCGCTTGGGGGCACTCGTGCAGCTGGGCCTGTCGGGAGGCTGTCTGCAGCACTGCCGGCTCGCCTCCTGCTGCTTGCGACAGCGGGCCTGGCGACACTAACTCCAACCTCCGGGCGCTCTGTAGCAGCCGCGCGACGCAGTCCTCGGATGCCTCCACTGGGTCGTAGTGACACCCGTTTTGCAGGGTCAAGACCAGCGTCTGCTTCGGGTCCGATGGCCCTTCCACCACCAGCGTTTCCGTCCTCACCACGACGACGAAGCGGCACTGTAGGTCCTCTGCCATGACCTGTAGGGCCAACGCATCGCCCCAGCATCCATCTTCTTCTAACGCCCTCGCATATACTCCGAATGCGTCCGCGTCCTGGAAGAAGACCTCGAACCTTTCCCTGTTCTTGGTCAGGTACCCTGCCGTTCTCCTGCGGAGCTCTCCATGTCTGCCCTTCCACCCCTCTGGCGTCTCTAGGAGTTGGCACACACTCCTGAACAGGCAATTCCCATCCCCAATCACCCGAAATACTTTTGCTCCCTCGCACTTCAGGCTTGCCAGTTCCGGCGCGGGTCCCGTCGCTACCCCCAGCCGTCCTTTGAGGTCCAACATCTCCCGACACCTCACTGTCTGGTGCACCAATCCGGTACTCAGCTCCCCGCAGGCCTTGCAGATCTGCTTTCCGAGTCTGTCGGAAGCCATCTGGGCCGTTACCTCCCCCGGTACCACTCCCTTCAGGTGTTGTTTGAAGTGGTACTCTAGGTCACCCCTCACCCAGACGCTGCACCCCACCACCGGGCACTTCGTCCTCTCCTTGCTTTGCCCTCCTCCTGCCAGGTCTGACGGCCTCGCATACCATGGTCTGGGCTCCGCCTTGTGCCCTCCTGGCTTTGCCCGGTCCCTTTCGGGCCCTGCCCGTCGCTTCTTCGGTGTCTCCGCCCTGTTCTTCCTTGGCCTCTCTGTATCCGCGCGGAACCTCTCTCGCCTGGCGTGGAACTTCTCCAACTCTCCCGCCCACCGCTCCCACCTCTCCTGCCGTTCCTTCAGCAGCTTCCTCCTCCTCCTTTCCAGCCGCCTTGCCGCCTTGGACGCCACTATCGGGGACGCCCTCTTCAGGAGCACCCTTCCTCCCTTGTCTGGAGGTGGCTTTGGGTGGTCTCGCCTCACCCGGTTCCCGGCCGTTTCCGTTCCCCTCCGCGGGACCCACACCCCCTCTCGTCCATGTTGGGAAGCGCGTCCGCTTGCCGTATTGTTAGGGCTGTTTGAGCTGTTGGGGGTTACAAATGGGTGCGGGGGGATCGGGCGTGTTACGCGTCGGCTGATGCTCGATGAAAACAGTGGGCCTTTGTCCAGCGTTGTGAAAAGAGGGGTGTGCCATCCGCCTGGCACTGGGGCTAACCTCTGCTTACCCACTCCGGACGTCTGTTGCGCCCTCGTTCCACTTAGTAGTGCCCACAGCAGCACATACCCACACAGTAACATTGTTTTCTCCATTCTCTCTTTTTTTTTTTTTTTTTTTTTTTTTTTTTTGCTACTCTTCCTTTTCCGTTCCCTTCGCTGTGGATGATTTGTGTATGGAACCCGAAAAAAGACAATCGACTTACCTGCTCTTCTCCTTGTTAGCCCGTACGTGTGTGTGGAGTAGGTTTTTTTTTTTTTTTTTTTTTTTTTTTTTTTTTTTTTTTTTTTTTTTTTTTTTCGGGAAGATAAAATGGAAACTACTCTCTTTGTCCTTTTTCATTATACTGTTAATTAGTACAATCTTTCTACTGACTCTGATCGTTGTCTCGACATACAGTGACAGGGAAAACCCGCGAGCTGGGGACGACAGTCTTCTTTAGCATTTAAGCATTTTTCGACTTGAAAAGACATGACCCTTCAATTTAATGAGTTCTCATGTTTCTGGGTTTGGGATGGGGAATGTGCACTTCTTCTCTTGATCCTTTGTTCTCATGGATCCCTTGTCTCTGTGCACAAAAAATAATTCGTCGTCTACCCAGCTTTACATTTGTCGCTGTACCAGTAAATAAAATGGGGCGAAAGAAGGGGGTGTGAGTCGTCCGTCCTTTGATCTCTGGGGCGTACGGACGTCAAGTTTTTTCGCTTGAAAGTTTTTCATCCTTTTCTTGGGTTGGGGGGCGGCCTTTGATTTTTATAATATGTGTGTGGCCTTTGGCTCCACTGGTCGGTGCTTCCTGGGGGGGGTGAAAAGCATGTTTTGGTCCGAGTTTGCCTCGTTGACCGGGGTTTTTTTTTTTTTTTTTTTTTTTATTTTTTTATTGAGGGAGGTGAGAGGCAAGTATGGCAGGAGAGCAAACCCTCGGAACCAGCGATCCTTATGTTACATGAGTGTGCGCTAAAAAGATAAACTGCAACACAAGTTTTGGGCCGGTTTTCTAGGTCCTACCATATCTGTCGCCGAAGCGAAGAAAAGAAAAAGGAAAAAAAAAAAAAAAACAATATTTGTGGTTGTGTTTGCGCTGATGGTTGCACTCCCACTTCCTGCGTGTTTTTTCTTTCTTCTTACATTTACATACAGTTTACATACAACTCTGTCTTCCTTTTCACTCTTCTTTTTTTTTTTTTTTTCATTTTTCTTTTAACATGTTTTTTGGGGGGGTCTGGTTGC
The DNA here is from genome assembly GCA_964019425.1 of Flectonema sp. DT1601. Classification (NCBI taxonomy): domain Eukaryota; phylum Euglenozoa; class Diplonemea; order Diplonemida; family Diplonemidae; genus Flectonema; species Flectonema sp. DT1601. Next base: position 536,988 of record OZ025850.1, on the reverse strand, counting down.
AGGTTGTGTCTCCTGCTTCGCGGGGGCTTTGGTCACGTTTCTAACCTCGCTCCCGCTCTTGTTCTCCTTCGTCCTCTACCATGTGTTTTGGGTTGGCTCTGGGGTCTTGGCTCTGTCTTTTCCTCGACTCTTGAGACCTCCTTCGTGGAGTCCCTAGCACCTTCCCCCTTTCGACGAGAAGTCCAGGACCCTTCGTGTTGGATCCCCTTCTCTCTCCCTCATCTCTCCTTGGGTGCTTCTCTCACTCTGTGACGACGACCTTGTGACCAACTCTACTCCTGCCACACCTTGTCCGTCTCGCTCCGCCGGCTCCGGGCGTACGCCCGCGTCCGTGAACGAGGTCAGGGAGCCCGGGGGCCCGTGTGCGTACCCCATTGTGTCGGGTGTGTCTCCCTTACCTACCCGACGCAGTGTGGGTTTCCTGTTGTAACTCCGCGGCGCCTGTTCCCTCGTGGTGCCCTCCACTGGCTCCGGTTCCTTCTGCTTGCGTCTCTTCCTCTTCGCTTTCCTGCTCGGGTCTGGGGAGAGAACCTCTATCCTCTCCCTCTCTTCTCCCTTCCTGTACCTCCTCCTCGCCTGCCGTTCACCTGAGCTCGGGGTGGACTCTCCCATTTCCGCCTGCAACACCTGCGGACTTGGGTCCTCCTTTCCGGCCCCCTTTGCCCCCGTCTTTGCCTTCCGGCCTCTCGTGCGTCCCCTTCCCGTGTTTGTCTTCGGCGACACACACTCCTCCCTCTCCTCCTCCATTCCCTTTCTGTACTTCGTCCTCCCTCTCGTGCTCGGTGTCGACACCGTGCCCGGCGATCTCTCTGCGTCTTCCCCGCTCCCGTCACTACCCACTGCGCGTGGTCCCATCTTCGCCCCCAAACTGGATCTCTCGGCCATTGGTTTTGTTTCGCCTGAGTTCACCAGCTTTGAAAGGGGCTCCGATTGGCCCTCCCGTCGTGTTTCCGCGTTCCCCCCTTCTGGGTGTAGTCCCAGCATCCAGGCCATCTGACCTGCGTTCCCCTCGGGCGCCGCTCCCTCTTCCCATTCCTGTTCATCGACCGTCATGGTCATTTGGGAGTCTGACGATCCCTCCTCCTCTGTGTCTGACTCTGCCACCTGGACCACGTCCTCTGACGTCTCCTCGACGTACTGGACTACTGACCCTTCCGTCACATTTTCTCCGTCGACTTCCATCTCCGACTGTGAGTCTTCCAGGTCCTCCAACCCCTCCACTCCGTCCATGCCGTCTGACGACGGTGGCTCTCCTGAGTGGTGGGACGTCTCGTCCAGCTCGTCCCCCTTCTCGGCTTGCAGGTCCTCGGCCAGGTGATGGTTTTCGCCTGAGGTCTCTGCTGCCGACGGGTCTACTGACTGGTCCCTTTCGTCCGTCTGTTCTTCTGCTTCCATGTCCGACGTCCCTGGACTCCCCAAGGAGCCTCCCGACATGGAACCGTTCCCTTCGTCCTGCCCTGTCGCTGGGGAGGATGATCTATCGTCATCTCCCTCCGACCCTTCCGAGCTCAACTCCAGGACTCCCGCCTCTACCCTTTGCACGGCCCCCTTCGGGGTTGGGACCGGGCTCTGCTCGTCTCGGCCCTCTACCCTCGCGTCTTCTCCTTCCACCGACTCTCGGCCGCCTGACGATCCCGTCCCCTCTTCTGTGTACTGGGGTTCCAGACGCAGTTGTCTTCCCTCCCACCGCACCGTGAAGGGACCCGTCTGTGTCCCGTGTCCCAGGCAGTTCTTTGCCCCCTCTGTGAAAACCTTCATCACGGCTTCCGTCACTGAGGTCGAGCCCTCCTTCACCGCTTTTTCAGCCTCCTCCGTCGGTTTTTTTTGTGTGCACCACGACCGGGATGTGACTAAATAAATAAGTTTTTTTTATTTATTTATTTATTATAAATTTTTTTTTTTTTTTTTTTTTTTTAATCAACCCCCTTAGCAGACCTTTCACCCACCCGCTACAGTGGACGCCTTATAGGTGTGGTCTTTAGATTTTCAACATACCCTGGAGGGACTTCCAGTCCGTGAAGAGGGGCCTGGCCAATGACCAGTTCGGTACCGGCGGCTTTCGCCTGTGGCTGTCCCAAATTAGCTCAGTGGCGGAATCGAACCGAAGATCGTCCGAGTGGAGGGCCAACCCACTCACCACTGCGCCATAACTGGCCTAAAAAAAAAAAAATTTTTTTTTTTTTTTTTTTTTGGTTACACTCGTCTGTGCTTCCAGACTCTTTGTTTTTGTTCTTTTCACTTCTTTGTTTTGTCTTTCTTTTATACTTTCTTTTGGTTTAAGTCTGACAAATTGGAAAACACGGGAAACATAGGTAGGCTCCGCCTGAGGACGTAAGAAGAGCGGCAACGGGAAAAAATAAATGGTCACGCGTCCTTGAAATTGGACACACGAAGCTAATTCGGTTACCATTCCTACCATCGATAAGGAAAAACAAAGAATCGAGCATATAACTAGAGCGGTGGTCAAAGACCACTTGAACAGCCCGAAGGCCTGCCCTCAAGAGAAATTTATAAGGAGAATAGGAGAAAAAGGAGACAGGAGTGTTGGAAGAGACACTGCGACAACACCGAAGGTGATGTGCAGTTACCCAACCAGGAGATGATTGATAATGATGAAAATACTAAATATTGATAAAACACTTAAATGGCGACTACGTGTCACCTACACAATTCCAAAGTCTCAGGTTGGATGCTTGTTCCATCCACCTGATCAACATCGCTACTGAAGGAAGCCAGCTGGTGGCAAAGATTGAGCCAAGACTGGCAGGAATGCCGTTGATGAGGATTAGATCACTTGATCGGTCCCATTTGCCTGTCAATGTAGAAAAGCCAAGGATTTCATATCTGGCTGCATCGAGTTTCTGTGATGGACAGCCTACGAGTAGGTGGAGTTGGTTGGATGGAGCGCTATGGCAGAATGGACATTTGATGGCTTTCCGCCAGTTTTGCATCAGTGGATGACACCCCGTTCTAAAATTCGCAATTCTGATTTCATCGCTCCTTTTCATGTCGGGAGGATATTTTATCGCGGCACCTTTGACGGTGTTTTTATAGCAAGTGTAACCAATTCTGTTCCAAATGTCCTTCGTGATCCCCCTCCTCACTCGGGATTTGTGATAGAAGAAGGATCCTCGGATTGGGATTTGAGGGAGGTATCTGTTGTGAGCCGATTTCTTAGCAAGTTCATCAACTTCGTCGTGTGCTTCTATCCCCATATGAGAAGGGATGAATTGAAGATGTACTTTCATACCGCAGTTCCGTAGGTTCTCGAGGATGCCGAGGGATCTGGTGTTTCTCTGTTTACACCTGCCACCCTTCAACTCGTCCAACAATGATTTTGAGTCGGTATAGATTCTGACTGACTTAGTTAGCCCGTCTTTCTGTACCTTCCAGTTTAAGTAGTTTGCCGCATTTTTCAAGGCATGTTGCTCAGTTCTGTAGCTGCAATCCGCACGCACTAATCTGGTCGCATGAGCACGTTTCTTTCCGTCTCGTGACCTAGCAATGAGAGCCGCGCCTGACGCATTCGAAGAGTATGAACCGTCACAGTTGATCACCATGTCCACCGGAGGAAGTGTCGCGTTGTAGGTAAGGAATTTCTCCCTGTCCACTGCGGGATCAGGGGATTTTGTAAAACCGCAGCTGTTGCTGATTTGAACATTGTCCGAAGCAATCCAAGGTTTGATAGAGTCAGGTTGAACGATCCCCACACTTTCTAGTTGACCTTCAGAACGGGGAATGAGGCCACCCCAGAAGCTTCGAGGCGATGCGAGTGAGTTGGTGTCCGGCACCCAGGTCATGGCTTTGTACCTGAAATAGGCAATTTTAGTCTGCTTTTCGATTTGTCTTTTAAACGGTAAGATGTCGGCTTCCCAAAGGAGCAACTCCCTCGGAGTACATCTGCTGCATCCTGTTACGAGTCTCGCTATTTTTCTCATCTCGAAGTCGATAGCATCCGTTTTATGCTGGTTGAGCAACCAACCAAAGCTGTCCAGTGCATAGGAAATCCTCGCTGTCACGTACAAGTTTTTAACCATCTTTAGGGTCTTGTAGTCCAATTCATATGGCTGGAGGCACTGCAGAAGGGAGATCCCTTTCTTCAGTTCGTCGTGTATTTTCTCTAACTGTTTATCAAACCTGAGCCTGTTATCAATGTAAACACCCAGATATTTCACTGAGTCCGTGATCGGCAGTAGGAAGGCAATTTTAATTTTCGCTTTGACATTCATCTCGTCGTGGATGTTCAACATCAGTAAATCTTCTAATTCTTGTTGAGTCCTGATGGGTTTCCCCTCTACTTCGAGGATCGTTTCACCACTCAGTAAAGTGGGCCTTGTCGTCGTCGTGTTGATCACGCTGTCTAGATCAAAATAGTCAATATCTAACGAACGTACTTCCAGTGATTTTGAGAATAAGAGTTCGCGGTCGCTAGTATCAGTCAGGGTTACTTCTTTCGATTGAATATCCATTTTCAGAGCGCAAGTCTTGGAGACTGAAAGTGCCATGTCATTATCACGGCACCACTTGTCAACGATGTCAAGTATTCGTTGAGCGTTTGAGATTGCTTCGTCCATGGTCGAGCCAAATACTGCACAAGCGGTGTCGTCTGCATACAGTGCGGTCAAAGTCGTTTCCTTCTCTTGTGAGAGAATCTTACACAGATCGTCAACATATATTAAATAGAGTAGTGGGCCTAAGATTGATCCTTGAGGCACTCCTTTTGACAGCGTACGAAACTTACTGAAATGTCCATTTGCATCAACTCTGACCTTCCTATTGGTTAGAAAGTCCGTTATCCATCGAACGATGAAGGTTGGGATGCCCATTCTTTGTAGTTTTGAAAGTAAAATTCGATGGTTAATCCTATCGAAGGCTGCTGTGAAATCGAATGACAAGAAGACTGACCTCCTCCCCTTCGTGTGGTTGTTTACCATGGCGTCCACCAGAATTGTGATTTGTTCGCAGGTATTTCTGCCCCGTCTGAAGCCAGCTTGAATCGGACTGAGTGCTGAGTTTTCGGTAAGCCAATGCATGAGCCTGTCGTACACCAACCTCTCAGCCAGTTTGCCAACAACCGAAGTGAGTGTGATTGGTCTGTAGCTTTTAATATCGTTCCGCGGTTTGCCCGACTTGAACATCGGTTTGATTAACCCCTGTTTCCAAAGATATGGAACATTGGAGGATCTCCACGAAGAATTGATCACCTTTAATAAACAGTCAACTGCCTTCTGAGATAAGTTCTTAAGCATTTCGTTGTGAATACCGTCAGGGCCTGCTGCTTTGCGAGGCTTCAGGTTTTTAATTGCTGCTGATATCTCGGTATCTGTGAAGTCACAACAGATGTCCAATTCCAAGTCTTCTTTCTTCAATGAAGGGGCTTCGAGTTTAGCAGCATCCCCATCGGCCACAAAGAGGTCCAGAAATGCTGCAGGTAAATCGTTCTCAGATATATTTGATACGCTGATGTCCTTACCAGCGTCCTGTTGGAGTTCTTTAATCTTCTTGAAGGCGAAGTTAAAGTTGTTCCCCTTCCTCAGTTGGTCTTTCAGGTGACTACCTTTTGATTTTATAGATTCAGGTGAAGAGGTCTTCCACTTACGTCGGCGCTTGCCCTTAAATAAGATTCTCCTCCGCACGTTCCTCGCAGCTACTTCATGTATTATGTTATTTAATAATCCAACATTACCAGTGGCATCATCCGAGAACTTAGCCCTATCAATTCTTCTATCAAGTTGCTGTCTGAAAGCACTCCAGTTTGTAGATTTGAAATCCCAGACAGTTCGTTTCCTTGCTCCAACTGTTGCTTGAGAGAGGTGAGCCATTGTGTCGAAGATAGCGAGTAGAGGTCGATGATCCGAGTTATGTTTACTGTCTTCATTTATGATTGAAAATTCTTCTAATACAATTGATCCTTTAAAGAATATAACGTCAGGTGAGGTACCACCGCCAGGAATGTCGTGTTTGGGCCGAGTTATTTGACCAGGTCTGTTTGCTACGAGAACGTCATTGCGATCCGCCCAATTAAATAATTCTTTACCAGATTTGGTTGTCCTGGTAGACCAGACGAGGTTGTGTGCGTTGAAGTCGCCCGCAATAATAGACTTCGTTGTGATCGGAAGATCATCTTCTCTAATGATACACCCAGGGGGAGCGTAAACGTTAATAACATTGACACCACCAACATTCAGCATCATAGCTTCGATACCGCTTGTTCTCGAAAACAATTCTTCATCACTGATTCCTTGTGAGAAGCATCTCTTTGCCATTATTATAATGCCACCACCTTTTGTATTTCTGTCCTTCCTATATGTATAATAGCCAGGGTGCGAAATGTGTTCCTTCGACCAGGTTTCCTGTAAGCACAGTACATCCGGCGAGTAGTGAGAAAGGAGTCTTTGAATATAAGACCCCTTCTGACTTATCGATCTACAGTTCCAGCTCAACACTGAGAGTAACGAATTTTCAGGTCCAGGGTTGCGTTCAACGTCGCCTGCCAGCAGTAATAAACTTCGGGTCAGTTCTTTTTCAGTTTGAGAGATAGTCGGTGCTGTTACAGTAGTCGGCTTCACCAGAACTTTACTATGATGTGAGTCATTTTTAGAATTTGAAGTTGACGGTGTTCGTTTGTCAAGTCAGTTTGAATTATCCATTTCCACATCAGTCGTTTCAGTAGTATCGGTTGGTTCTTCAGCACAGTGTCGCTTCAGATCACCAGATATAACTGGACCCTTGCCCGGGTTGAAGGTCGGCCCCAATTTGACCGGCTTTTCTCTTTTAGTTTCCATGTTGATTACAAGGTACGCATCTTTACCCATGTCGACGAAGCTTGGTGATGGAACCGATTCAGAGATTGCAATTAACGTTTTGTTGCCTCCCTTATGAAAACTAGCCACAATTGTGTGACTCCACTTGTATGCGTGCAACAGGTGATCGCTGATCTGTTGCGTCGTGAACTTCTTAATAGCCAGTGATTTAATTATAAAACGCTGACCAGTCGGCAGTGCGGGTTTCAGAGAATCCCCGAGTGATTCTCTCACTTTTTGAGTAAACCCGGGTTGAACTTTCAGCCCAAAGCACTCTCGGAACTTCGTGATGTAGAAGCTACCTTTGATTGCTGAAAGAACTGAAAGTTTGCCCAGCACCGCTTTGAAGCCCAAGTCCTTAACGAACTGAACTGTGTTCCAAGAGTCTTGGCCATTAGACCAAGATGGGTTTCTGATGAATAGATCTCTCTTCTCACTGGAGGTGTCGCTGTTGTTGTATTCCAGAATTTCAGAAATTCTGAAGTTTGGCACACGGATCGCCATAGATGTGTGCATATCGCATTTTTTAAATCCGAAGGGCGATGTCTTCAGCTCCCACTTTTTAATTAATTCTTTCACCTTAGTGGTGAGAGTGCTCTCTGCTGATTTACTCCAGTCTTGTACGAATAGAACTGGGTCCGGCTGTGGTGGCTCGATGGCGTCTTCTCTTGCGGCAGTGAAATCTTTGCCACAAATCGGGGTGACAAATACCCTACGAATGACGCAGGTTCCGCACTTCTTTACGACTGGAAGTGCGACTGGGACTGTTGTTTTAAACAGTTTAGACTTTGAGATGGCAGTCCAGTCGCCCTTCGTTCGTGTTTGCTTCAGTGCTTCATAATCAGCCTTTGAGCTGATGAGCACGAGTCCGTCCGCGTTGTTTTTGGAGGCATCGATTGCTTCTGAGAATTTAAGCGTAGGTGTTGCTTTAGCCCACGCTGCGTGAATGTACCACTCTGGCAGAGTGGGTTTCTTGTTGTTGGTAGTTGGCGTCGGGCCTCCATCATTTCCATCCCTCACCGTGCTCGCCGCTTCCTGTCGTTGTCCCCCGGACTCCTTCCCCTTCCTCTCTTGCTCTGTCGTCTTTCTCTTTGACGACTCTCCTTGTTTCTCTCCGGAGTCCTCCGTCAGCTGCTCCAGCACTCTCATCGTGAGAGTCAAAACCCTCCTTCTCTTTTCTTCTCCAAAAAAAAAAAAAAAAAAAAAAAAAAAAAAAAAAAAAAAAAAAAAAAAAAAAAAAAAAAAAAAAAAAAAAAAAAAAAAAAAAAAAAAAAAAAAAAAAAAAAAAAAAATTTTTTCTTTTTGAAAGCAGTCGTACCCAAGCGGTTACGGGGTTGGACTAGAAATCCATTGGGCTCTGCCCGCGCAGGTTCAAATCCTGCCGACTGCGATTTTTACTCATGCATGCATGTTGTGTTGTCAACTGTCAACAAAAAAAAAATGTTTCAAAGAAAATTGAAATCAATTACTACACATGTTGTCAGGATATCACAAACTGCCCAATAACAAAATTTTGAGAGGAAGTTTAAAAATACCCTCAACAAGCATACTAATAAGTTGAGGGATTTTCAGAGTGAGAATTGTGGAACTTTCTTCTTTCCTTCTTTCAACAGTGGCAAGAGCATAGACTTTTGTACTCTTACAAGTAAAACGTTCGGTAAATAAACCAAGAAATAAAAGGAAAGCGGCAGCTTCCAAGAGAGGAAAAGATAAGGGAAATCAAAAAAAAGAGAACATGGTGCTTAAGGCGAACCTGGAACAGGAGCACTGAGAGGTGGTGGAGCCGTTTGTGGAGCAGGGTAGCCAGGTGTGAGTAATAGGCCTGACCCCGGTCTCGCATAATCATAGTAAACACCGCGAAGAATTTCAGCTGGAAGCCAAGGGACATCAGGGGGACGTGTAGGAAAGCCAGGAACATCAGTAAATTTCGACCACCAATCTTCACCAGGAGGAGCTGAAAGAACATAGGTACCCGAGTCGCCTATAACTAGTATATCAGGCGACTCTGTGATAACTACAGGAGGAACTGGTGTTGCTCTGCCATATGAACTTAAGTTCAACCCGGATATGTGATTTGGGTCTGCTCCAACTGCATGCAAGAAAATCGAATTACCCCCAGGAACTGGCTCTGTCCAAGCACAAATAAGCCCCAACTGAGAATTTTTTGTAGAAGCTGGGTACATATTATATGATGGAGGGAATGTATCATTATTTGGTTGTCTATGCTTAGAAAGCCACACTCCTGTATATTTTCCGACTATTGTGGCATCGGGATTGAACTTGTCATGTGCAAGGTTAACTACTGCAGCTTTCCAAGTAGCATGAAACCCGTTTGGGTTGTCATAAATTGAAAAATCATCTGCGCAACAACTTCCATTGAATTCTGTGAACAAAGCAGTTTGATCAGGATAAAGTGGGACTAATGGGTAAACTGCATTCTTTGATGTGTATCTTATATCCGAAAACCGAGGCGATCGCATCTCACGTGAATCTTTAGAACGTCCAACATATTGCAGTTTTCCCTTTGGTAACCACCAAGCGACGTCAAACAGAGATGAGTCAAGCTTCATGGAGTACACTAACAGTTTTTCATATTGAAATTCAACACGGATATCTTCTATTCGTGTGTCACCAATCATGCCGATGTGTTTTTTTGAATCAAGAACTGGGTTATATCTAAATGCCCAACCGTACTGTACTGTGATGCATGCAAACACCAAATCAATGTCTTTAGGGTGTGTGGCAACATCAAATCCTCGAATGTCAGTTGCTGCTACAAATGGTTTGCTTAAAACTGGGTTTCTGTTTTTTTGTATTAATTCTGGTGCAGGAGTTTACTAAAGTTAAAATTTTTTGCTTGTGGGGAAAGACGGTTTCAATTTAATGATCACAAAAAAAATAAAAACAACAAACCTATAAAGGTCACCATCCAACCTAACTTGAAACATCCTCACAGTGAGCCAGTTGCTCATCCAACTGTCTAGTGTAGTGTTTTGAAGGTAGTAAATATGAGTTTCCGGATAGGAATGAGCAGGCATTACAATTCGAACATTCCAAGGGTGCCAGTAGTAGTCTGAAAGATCGAAGTTAAGATCTTGGTTCATCATTCTGCCTGTCCATTCATAACCTTGATACCAGAGTACACTCCTCCCTAAGGTATTGAATCGTGTAGTACGACCTGCAAGAATAAACCCATTGTGGCATTTACCAACAGTTAAAGTTTCTGGTTTGTACCATTTGAAGTCTGCTTTACCTTGGCATCGACCTCCGTAAAGTTTGCGACAAGGAAAAAATGGACTTATGAATTCGTAGTCAGCACCCTTCATTTGAAAACGGACTTTTTGAGTTTCAACTTTTCGAGGTACCATATGTTCATCAAACAGCTGCCAGTAAAATTCATAGTCTTCTTCTCCATCTCTGTTTGTGAATATTTCTTTCCAGTAGACAACAATTGAATTCTCACCAGTTGTGACACCAACATCAACACGCACCCCTCGTGGACCATCTGGAGAAGGTACTTCAATAGTCTCAAATAGTCCTGGGACTGTATAGTCAGCGTTTTCAGGCCACTCCACAGCTACCCATCCTCCTGCATACCACTCCCCTGGAAGATTCCAATAACTGTGGGCATCCCAGTAGGTCACTGCCCACATCAGATTTACCTGACCTTTTCGTGGTGGTCCTGTTTTCATTTAATAGAAATAATAACTTTTAACATTATCTAGTATAACACATACCAACGGGTGGAGGTGACTGAGAGAGGTCAACAAGAGCTGAAGGTATCAGGTAGCCTTGATGATCTCGTTTGGCGTCAATGACTCTTGCCCAAGAGAGTTCGACGTCAAAACTATCGAAGATAATCCTCTCTTCTAATATTCCATAACTTTGAACAAATACTCCGAAGTTAGTAACCCAAGAAATCGCAAAACCATTACCACAGGCAATAAGCGATGGCACAATATTCTGCACACCGTGCACTGTTCGCTTAGTATAAGCTGAGAATGAAGTTTCGTAAGGTTGGAATTGATTGTCTGCCATCGGATAGTAGTCACCACGAGGAATGAAATGGTCAAAAGCTTCATTGGTTTCAAACCCGCTGTACATTCTTGCCCTGAGGTACATACCAGCTTCTGCTACTCCAGTTTCTTTGATAACATAACTAATAATAACTCTATCTTTATCATGTAAATATGCACAGGCTGGAGTTGATGAACCAGTACCTTCAGAATCAATTTTATATGGTTTCTTAGAGTACATTACATTCCCCCAAACGTCAGTAATGCTGGCATAGATTCCTGTCATTCCTAATTGACCCCAAAGAACAATATATCTCGCAGCGCCTATCCCACATATATTTGGTTGGTACGCAAACTCATGATTTTCCGCATCAAATTTCCTGTTAGAGTTTGTCTCACTGATATGCACGTGTAGTGGTCGATGAAATTGAATAAAAATACCTGTTTATTAGTGTTATATTCACACTCTTCAGACTACGGAAGACATAACAAAGACAACACATACCACCTGGGGACGGCTGTTCTCCAGGGAGAGAGTGCTTGGTGTAGACAGAGACTGCACTCTGTTTTTCCGAGGAAGCAACTTTGATCCAATTTCTTAGACGAGGTTCACTTAGTGCTATGCTGAATGATGTGGGGTCCTTGCCGTAGACCCGCATCATCATCTCTCCATATGACGTTTGCGCAATCATATAAAAGTATTCCGTATCTAATATGTTACACACAGAGACTGTAGTGTAGCTGAGTAGTGGTTCTACACCAAAAAGATTCATCTCCTCTGTTTGTGTTTTGTTTTGTCTCGGTGCTTGAGGAGTATCGAGGATCCAACGGATTAGCAGAGGGTGCATGAAGAGCGGTCGTCAATTCCTCGATCTGCGGACCAAAGCAGGCTTGTGTTGATCTCAAGGCCTTCGGAAGGCAGATAACAACCCGCACGCCGTTATTCACAAAATTGGAGTTGGTTACCCCCGAAATGATGGTATGTTAAGAATGCTGCAAGGACCAGCAACAAGGGAATCTTGCAGAAGACACAGGCTTGCGAAGGTGCTAAAATTAAGAAATATTTCCTTGGACCATTCCCCTTCCCGAGTAAGGAAGACGTTAAGAATATGATTTTTGTATTGAGCGGGTTTTTTCGAAAATTGCGGTTTGAAATCTTGTATTTTATAAAACATTGTGCGGGGGGACACATCCAAAAAAAAATCATAAGAATTAGATATCATGACTTGAAATTGACATCTCAACAGCAACAGAGAAGACCTGCTGAACGAGAGACTGTTTGTCTTATTTACATTCAAGTAATTTGACTTAGCAGGATTTAGCTGGATTTAATTCAAAGAGGACTCACACTTTTTTGAGATACTTTTTTTGGGGGAGATGATCTTTTACGAATCCTATTTCTGTCGGTATCCTTCGTTAGTTTTTACCACACAAATACAAAAAAAAAGGTAGGTGAAATTATGCTTTAATTACGTGGAAAAACTATGCAAAAAATAAATCAAGGCAACACATACCTGTGGTGCCATTTCTCGTCCAGCTGACAACTTTGCCATAATTGTTCTCATACGAAGCTTTAAGCAGAATGTGCTCTCTGGAGTTTGACGCAGCTGCGAACCCCATCTTAGTCGGGAAATATCTGTATGCGTGACAACAGCAAGTTGTGAGGAGCATCAATGCGACCCGAAGGCTCATTTTCTCTTTTTTTTTCTCCCTTTGGGTATAATAAAACCCCTGAGAACATAAAGTATTAACAACAAGACAGAAACAAGACGACGGCACTACACTATCACATTAATATTTTAATTGCGTTTTGTTCTAAATATTCTTTTTTTTTCTCGTAAACACACCTGTTGTGAAAATGGTAAATAAAAACACCGCCTTACAAACCTTCACAACGATTTGAATATGTTCAAGGTCAGTATCTGCGTGTGTGCTCGCTGCGTGTAGAAAAGCAATACTCCTTCTTCTTCAAAATGAGTAAAAGATAATTTTGGCAGCATATTTTCCTTTTTTAGGTTTTTTTTTTTTGTTTGTTTGTTTTCCCGTTTGCGCAATAAAACTTGTTTTGTTTTCGATATTTTTTTTTTTTTTTGAGAACGTTATAATATTATTATTGTGAGAAGCTAGATTTTTTTTTTTTTTTTTTTTTTTTGTCCTGACTTTATCAAGGAAGCAACCCATTCAGATGAAAAACCTATCTAAGCAAACCACGACTTATAAGGCTACCGTCTGCTTTGAAAGGTCATCTCAGAGTTGCTCTATTTTGTTTACGATACACATGACAATAAGGAGTTAGGCGAGAAGATTTTTTTTTTTTAGTTCGAGAAGGTTTTTTTTTTTTTTTTTTTTAAATATTAATGTCTCGAAGTCACTTGACCTGATGTCACATGACTATCGAAAACACGTCGTTCGAAATAAAAAATAATGTTCGTTCGTTACAAAAACATACTCCGTGTGGTGGCAACAGGCATGTAATTGGTACTACCACTACGTTATATGCAAGAAGAAAACTAGGCGACAGAAAAAGTGATGAAATGATAGTTGTCGCAAAATAAAACATACTCGGGGGTCAGCACGACATCAGTACTTGTTGTGAAACAATAACAAAAAAAAAACAAGTCAGCCGCAGGCTCACTCACTTCACAACAGGCCACGTAAATTACACCTCACATATGAAACAATCATGATCTACTCCCTTGGGGTACGCGGAGTGTACCCATCGAGGACTCGCTTGTCAACTGGAGACTTTGAATTATTAGGACGTCTACACATAATAAGAACTAATGATCTCCAAGCTTTTTTTGATTTATCAGCAGCAATGAAGTCAGAAGCGTCGTGTTTAAACTTTGTATCAGAGAATGTGATTGCTTCAAAAGGTTCTTTAAGTGTGTGACTTACCAGTCGGTACTTCTTCAGAATTTTTTCATCATCTGGATCATCACGAAGAAGACCCATCGGACAGTCTGCAGAGTAAAGACTTGTTGTTCCTCCCCCTCCAATGTTCGAACGCTCGATTAACATGACTGCAACCTTTTCAGTACTGTCAACGTGTGTTCCCTCCAAGGTTGCGTGTAATTTATTGTGAATCATTCCCTCATGGTAATTCCTGACTAGTGTGGGATGAACTCCGATGTGAACTTCAGGTCCGAGTTCACCTCCCCAGACATCTTCGAGTAAAATTTGAAGCATTTTTGTTAAAACTGGAGAATCTCTAATACAGTCGTCAATTCTATCAAATGGTCTTGGAGTAGATCCAACGATAACATTGTACTCAGGCTTCACTTGAAAGAATGGTTTGTATTTAAGACCATGTACACTACCATTCCTGTACATGAATCTGGCGTACGCAACATTTCTAAATGATGTGTAAGGGGCTATGTCTGGGATCACTCTTGACCAGGCAGACTTACACTTTTCGTGAAAGTCTTTCAAATCAGACTCAGAAATCCCTCCTTCAATCCAAACAGATGGTTTTATTACGGAATAGTCTCTCTGACGAAATGATTCTGAACAGGAATTTAGTTCCGGAGTCGCGTCATTCAAAACAACTTCAAAGTTGTCACTCAACTGTTGTCTAATACCCAACAATGGAGTATTAGCGATAACAAAGTTCACAACACGATTGTTAAAGCCTTCTAAAGAGGGTAACGTCCACCACTTCGATGAGCTAAAAACAGTTTTGCAACCATTGTAAAGACTGGCAACTGTTTCAGTTCTGTATTTCATCGTGGCATTGAAGACATCTTGTTTTAACAAAGGGACTCCAGTGATGAGTTCGGCTATTCGAGTGAGTGACGCCATGAAGGTACAAGCTTCATTCAACATATGAACGTCGCCTTCCGTGAAGGTAGTTTTAGCTTCTGTTGTGTTGAAGTCAAAGCCCACAAATCCAGACACACAAGATTGCTTTACTGGATCACATATCGGCATTAGGATCAGTGAATTGATGTCTTCTTCGGACATCTCTGCGAACTCGTTTGGCATTGAGCTCTCAATCTCTGATTTATTCTTTACATTAATACTCTCACCAGCTCTGATGACAGTGGAGAACTCAGGTAATTCATCGACTGATATGTCGGAGAGTTTGTCACGAAACCCAACGACTCCCTTATTAGTCCACTCATGAGTATTTAACAATCTCTCTCCTCTAAAATGCATGGTGTAGGCTCGACTGGCTCCAGCTGCAGCTCCAATCTCCCGAAGGATATCATTTGTGATGTTGTCGACTTTCATCATTTTAATCAACTGAGAGAACCGTAAAAAAGTGATTGTTGTTGTTTTTTTTTAAACAGACAAACGAAATCAAACACTATCCTCATTCATAAGCTGTGAACTGCACACATAGATGATGGTGATACCTGATACAATATAAAAAAAAAAAATTTAGATAACACACTCAGTGATAAAACAAAGACCACCATCACAATTGAGAAGGTTTTCTGTACAACAATCAATCAGTATGAATATTTGTCTATGTAGGTCTGACAAGGATCTGGTACTGAGATCGGTTCATCGTCAAAAACAAACAGTTTCAATCCGATCTTGTGTGAAGTCGGATCGATACCTTTAAATGCACCAACACCACTCCAAATAAATTTTTCAACTTTTAATTGTGTGAAACACCATGATAACACATATTTATAAATTGGAGTCAGATGATGTGCCTTTCCCCGAACATCATAAAGTGATTTCTTTCCAACAACAAATGCAGACGAAATCACTGATGACAATAACAACAAAACTTGATTTGACGGATTTAAACTTAAGAATCTCACTTCGTTTATAAGCACCGAGCAGTATTTATTTCCCTTCTTAGGATCCAGAGTTGACAAACACCACAACAAGATGCATATTGTTTCTTCTGTGCAAGTATCTCCTTTTGATATGTTCCGAAGTTTTTCAGATATTAAAGTTGTTAGTTTACAGCTGACGTGCTGTTCCATTCCGACTGTTGTCATAATAACGACCGATTTTGCGAAATCATCCATCGATAACGTCGCTGATAAGTCAACAATTGCATTGTAACATTTGACTACAACAACTTCTGTTGAGTTTACTTCCGATAGAATCTGACAACACATTTTAAATAAACTCCCACTAATTGTATGAACGTCACTCAATTTGGTCATCAAAACAGTAACAGCTTTCATAGATACATCTTCTCTAACACAATAAAGACAGATTACAAAATCATTAAATGACAGAGTGCTTGCAAAAGACAAAATAACTTCTATCAACTGATCACCGAACAACACGATGTTTGAATTTTTTTTTTGTAATTTTCGAAGAGCCACCAAAATAGGTAATAGCGATTGGTGATCATGGGTGTCTTGAAATTCTGATGGACTTCGTAGAATTGTGTTGTTTATAATTTCAGACATGACCGCTGAAAACTCATCTCTACACCGACTTATTGGAAGATAATTCAAAGCTGTCATAACCATCCCTACCAACTGGACGTCGAAGGATCCCTGTACTGGTAGGGCTTTTGAAAATGCTTTTTTTATAACATCAAAAACAGCGTTATTAGCAAATCTCGGCATCGGTTGACAAAAAGAAGCACAAGCGACAAAGATACCAACAACATGCTTCGTGTAGGCCGCAACTGCCCTGCTGTCATTTTGTAGACTGACGTCCCTCAATTGGTGTTCTACAGCTGAAAATAAAAACGGAGACGGCAAATGTTTTCCAACCGCAAACACACAACAAAGCATTGCAATGTGTGATATAGATACGGTTGTTCTTTCAAGGTACTCTAGGGAGGTGTGTTCAGTTATTTTGATGGCTTCTTTCATGTCAGATGATGTAATTATTCCATCCTGAGCCAATCGTAAACTCGCAAACAACATCACAGCCTGTTCCTGAACGTGGTGAGAAATCGAATCTGCAAAAAAAAATTTCAAAAGATAAGACGCAGTTTTCGATGATTCCGCCCCCTTTACACAACTAGTTGACTGTAAAAACAACAAACTAACTGCACTAACGTTATGTAACAATTGTTTATCAGAAGTGAATGTTTCAACAACAGAGTTTACAGTCCTTCGTTGAGTATTGTTTGAATTTGTTAGTAGCATCGTCTTACCGAGGACGTAGAGTAGATGGCTTGATACGTCCTTTAGGAATATTGTGTCAGACTCGAGTAGGGTTTTGCTGATCAGATCTACTAACAATCGACAGATTACTAATCTTTGGGCTGAATGAAACATCGCAGCTTCGAGAAGAATAATCATATCGTCTGGTGAGAGTTTGTTGTCGTCGTCATTTCCATCAACAATTCCATAAAGACATTCAAAAATAATCCTTCCAACATTCTCACGTTTCACATCGTTTTTTAAAACAACTAAAATTCTCACTATCTCCGATGCCTCGTCAGAATTTTTAATTCCTTTTTTAAACAGCTGCAACACTCCATCAGATTGTAATAAGAACACCACCTTATCGTATGCATCACTCTTGATTGGCAATCGACTTGTAAATAGTGAGATGCTTTTCAAAATTTTGAACAACACTTTCAACGTGATTCCGCTGACGGCGGCATCACAGATGGTGCAAATACACAACGAAAGAGGAACATGAGACCTGTTTTCATGATTAGTTCCCAACAATAGTTCACAAATATCAATAATTTGATTACCGTGGCATAGTTGTGTTGCGACTTTCAAAACCGTTTCTTTGAGAAGAATTCCAGCCGATGATAACTTGATACAGATGGCAACTGGAAGAGGCTGCGAGTTTTTATCACTCAATAGC
The DNA here is from genome assembly GCA_964019425.1 of Flectonema sp. DT1601. Classification (NCBI taxonomy): domain Eukaryota; phylum Euglenozoa; class Diplonemea; order Diplonemida; family Diplonemidae; genus Flectonema; species Flectonema sp. DT1601. The sequence continues at coordinate 519,419 of OZ025850.1, read as the reverse complement.
TGAAGTTGAATGTTTTTTAGGTATTTTTTATCCATTGGACTAGTTTGGAGAGCATTTTCTATTCTGAGAACGTCCTCGTTTTTACAAACGATCTCCGCAGACTGATTTTCCATCGCTGATTCTACCACAGCAGGTGATAGATTTACGTCTTCTGAAGACGTTAGTGTTGAAGCCAATGCCTTGACAGTTTTGTTGGTATTCGTTGAAAGGTTTTTAGTAATTTGTTTTTTTGATATTTCAGTAAGGTCATCGTAGTATTCCTTTATAACGTGATTGGGATCCTTACCAACAACTGCGCTGATTATTAAGTAATTTGAAATAATTTCAACAGATTTTTTACTCGACAAATAAAATAATTTCGTAGCCGATTCGTAATCACTTATTTGAAGTGCTATTCTCATTGCAATTCGAACGGCTTTGTTATTAATTTCATTGGAGTTTTGGTTTGAAATCCACAACGTGAGTTCTTCTTTTGTTTTAATCATCTCAACAAGAACATACGAGAAATCAATTTTTTTAACATCCAATGCGTGTTTGATAATATCAAAACAACTTTTCACATCACCAGTTTGGTATGCTTTGTTAATCAGCAGTGGATATATTTTGTTTGTAAGAACCCACTTATATTCAAGACAATAAGACATGAAAATAGTTTGAGAGATCACTTTTGAAAACCACAAGAGTGACTTAGAAGATGGAATGATTCCACTTTGGTGCATTTCTTTGACTAAACAATCGATTTCAACATTTGAATACGGTGAATCACAACGACCCATTGAGGATATAATTCCGTCATAGCATCGGCTAATAATGTGTGTTGGAATGCTCTTCGAAAATTTTTTAATTATTTTTCTCAATTGTGAGATTTGTTGTTTAGAACAGACCGTCGATGACGTCAGGCCAATACTATCACTGTGGTAGTACTCAAGAACAAGATGAACGACAGGGTGAAGTCTGAACCTGTTGGAGTGTTCTAACAATACATTGATGACTTCTTCAACTGGTCGTTCTTTACAATATTTCAAAACAGTTTCAATCCGACCGACATTTCTATCCCACAATATCAACTCCCTCTTGAAACGAGGAGTAAAATTCAGTATCAGTGACTTCCCAGTCTCGTGAAGTGATAAACACCTGCGCAACATTGCTTGTAGACAGGCATCTCACTGTTAAAAGAGTATGATGTAAGAAGAAGAGATTGTTAATAATAATTTTGATACACTTCTAAGGGAGAGAATATCCCGATCGTTCTTTACAGCAGCTGGCATCCAATTGGTTGGATGATTAAATAAATTAAGATTAGTAGCAGTAAATTGAATTTTAAAAAAAAAAAAAGAATTTACAGTCCGATTTGCCGCAGCTGTTGCGATAGAATGAAGGGGCAGGACACTTGGCTTGCGTTTGTTTTTTTTTTCAATTTTTTTTGTTTTTTTTTTCTCCCCCTCATATTCTTATCTGTTCTTAGTTTTTTTTTTTTTTTTTTTTCCTTCTCTCCCCATTTCCTGTGATTATTTTGGGCGAGCTCTTCTTACAGATATTTTTTTTTGTTTTATACTCAAACTTCAGAAATATAAAGTTACGATCACCTGCTTCAAGTGACCCTCTGGTCACATTTTTATGTATTTTTTTTTTTTAAAAAAAAAAAAAGATTCCCGGATTACGTACATCTAATTACAGACGAGAATCGAACGGGGAAAAAAAAAAAAAAAAATCATAACAGTAACAAACAATCAACAAAACCAAAAGGGTTGGCCGTTAGGTATATTATTGAGCTAGGCAGATATACAATTATGAAAAGGAGGGAAAAGGAATTGGACGACGGAGGTAATGCGATTTCTCCCTTTCTAGTTTTTTTTTTGTTAACATTTTTTAACCAATTCAGTATTCATTCTCCTCTCAATGATTTTGATATGCTTGTAACATAGCTTTTAACGTACTTACTGAAGTTCCTTCAGACATTGCAACCTGTTTTTTTTTTTTTTTTTTTTTTTTGATTATTGCGGTGTTTTAACGTTAAAAACTGAAAATAAAATAAAATAAAATAAACGACATTTGAACTAAAGAGGCATACCTTAACAACTGCCAGTCGCAATTCGTTGATATCTGGTCCACATCTCCACCCACCTGTGGATGGTTCAAAGATAGGGGGTTCAACTGTTACTCCTCTACTAAGAGCTCTGTGACTAAAGATCTCATTCTGACTAGCTTGTTGAGAAGTTGAGTGATTTTGTTGAGGTTGTGCTTTAGGAGGTGGAGAGCTGATTTCCTTATTGTGATTAAGTGTATTGAGGGAAGCAGGTTGTTGATGTTGTTGTACGCCAGCTGTAGAATTTGAAACATTAAAAATTGAATCAACTCCAACACCATTCGGAGATGATGGAAATCCTGAATTAACTCCCCCAGTTGGATTAATCGTCGCACTGGTTGGTGTTGGAATTGGAGGCGGAGCTGATGATTGTCTTCGCTGTTCAGATCCACTTCTCGACTTTACAGTATTCCCGCTTCCAATAGGAGTCATCACAACACTACCAGCTGGTCTACTTCCTGATGTTGCAATAGGTGGAGGAGGAATATCAGTCACTTTTTGTTGTTCCTTCACAGGACTCAATACAACAACAGATCCAGGCGGTTTACTACCTGATGTAGCAACTGGTGGGGGTGGTAGTGGTCCTCCAGTATTAGCGTGTCCTGGAGCATTATGAGATTGTTGTTGTTGGTGTAATACTCGTTTAGTGTTCTTTAAATGAACTATTGTTTCCCTGCACTTCATTGCTTGAAGCTCTGAATCAAATAGTAAAGACACAAGTGAGAGTGAGTCTGCTTCTCGGATTAGGATGACTATCCTCGCTTCACTTAACTGGGTTTGTGTTTGTGTTGGTTTGCTTTATAATAATGTTTTTATTTACTTTTTTTTTTTTTAGTGAAAAAAAAAAAAAAAAAAATTATTCATACTTGTATTTCCTTTTCTCCAACTCCAATTTCCCAAAATTTTTGCTTCATATCCTTACTGAATATACAAAGTACAGGACCCGGATCACTACGTTTTCTGATTGCGATTGCGAGACCTTCAATGTTTCTTGGTTTCTGTGTTATTAATAATTGTTGTTTTTTTTTTCTGTACCTACAAACCAATTGTTTTTTTTTCAGACACAAATCGACATACCCAATACTCATTGATATATTCGTAGACAGATGCTATTCCGAAAGTCCCCTCGACACTTTCAATGTCAGGGTCGAGGTGTTTAAGCTGTTCTAATGTCATTATGTTAGTGTACAGTACTGTGTAAAGTTGGGTAATGGTATGCGTCAATTCGTTTTGTTGTTTGGATATTAATTATGTGATGCTGTGTAATGAAAAAAAGGGTTTTCGTTAGCAAAAAAATATGGGATAAAAGATAAATTAAAAAAAAAAAATAAAAAAAAAAGAAGAGGAGAAATCCGCGACCAGAAATATCCACATCCTCAAAAAAGGGTTAATTTAACGCACAATCGGAAAATGTTATTTTTACAACACACACACATAACGTATTAGTTTTTGTGCAAAAATATTATTTCATCACAACGAAAATGACTATTTGCACATGACTCGCAGTAGTCATAAAAATTCGAAAGCCGACAGCCTCAACTCAAACTACTCCCGTGGGTTATATATATAAGGGGGTTGGACTGGCAGTTGGGAGTTTTTTTTTTTTTTTTTTTTTTTTCAAAATAATATAAATGTACAACATTCTAATATGCATTTAAGGAAAGTCAACGTATCCCTGTCAACACCTTTCGAGAAACAGAGCCTTATACTTTTAGACTGTAGATTTTAAGGTACAAACAACATGTTTGGAATATGGCCTTCAACCAGTCTAACTAACCTTCGCACAAGAACGAAAAAACTGAAAAATGGGGGGGAAAAAAAAAAAAAATTATGTAACGTTAGCGTTTTTTTTTTTTTTTGTCTTTTGTTTCTCAGCTTTCTGGGTACGCATGAAAGAGAATAAAAGTAGCAAAAAAAAAAAAAAAAAAAAAAATGGAGATAAAAAAAAAGAGAATTCCGAACCTTGAATCCAATTATGAATAAAAAGCCAAGAATGATACCTACAAACCTCGGTGTATAAAACATGATAATTAAAAAAAGAAATTAAGAAAAAAAATACATATCACACAAAAACGAGTTAACAAGGTTTGTTATAAAATAGTGCACCATAAGAAGTACAACTATTAAAAAAAAAAAAAAAAAGTGAATTGTCCTGCCAGTGGAAATACGTAGTTTTCAGGAGCCTTAATCTTATACTACTTGTTTCCCCTCTTAGGTCTTCATTAATAAGTTTTCAGGGACTTAATTCCAGCTTTTTTTTGATAGTTCGGATTTTATCAAACGGTTCCATTTCAAAAAGAAAAACCACACAAAACGAGAGAAGGATGCAGGAATTACATCTTCCTTTTGTTTGGAAGGAACTACATACGCTTTTTTTATTATTATTATTTTTCCTTTCTTTCATTCTTTCTTTTCCTGCGCAATGAAAATGCTGTCCACGCACATTTCGAGGCTAAAAAACTAAAAGGGGACTCGCAGCCGAATATAAAAAAGTTTTTGGGGGGACTACGCACAGATTGAGCGTTCCTGTCTTGTGATCCGCAACAGAATCAGAGCAGGATATTATCTACGGTGTTCTATATTTAAGAACCACAACATGGTTCTTAACAAAACTGTTCACAATTCAGATTGCGTTACTATTCAAGACCAATACCAAGCCATTTGCGATGCAGAGGAAAAGAAAGAAATGAAATTAATTCATAACTACTATCCACAGCAGAGGAGGTGGAAAGGAAAACAAAAAAAAAAAAAAGGGAGGGGGAAGGGGGAAATCGTAATCTCGATTAAAGGATAGAGGGAACCATAACAATGATAAGGAGTGAAACAACGAAATACCGACGCAAAAATGGTAGGCTTGTAGTAAATGAACGAGAATAAAAATTGAATTTTAACAAAAACAACAAAACAACACATTTGATGAGACATATCTATCGAAGATGTTTTTTTAAAAAAAAAAAACAAAAAAAAAAACGGAACGTTTCATTAAGTTCTGAAGTAGTTTAATCGAATATTATTGTCAAAAGGAACAGAGTACGTGATGAAGGCTATTCCATTTCGTTAAGTGAGTATGACGAGTTTACCTACAAAACTGAATCATCAGAGAGAGCAGCAACACTATCGAAAGATGGATTTAAATAAGCTCCATCACTATGTAGAAATAACGATGTTGGAAGTCTTTGAGCAGAAGGATGACGTTCGATGTGAAATTTTTTATTTTCAGCTGGACGAGATTCATCCCAGCTGACGGAGGCGCAATCTTCTAAGTGGACGAGACATTTACGAGCGATGATTCCAGCGGGGAAGAAATTCTCATTAACAACTACCAGGTGTCGTAATCCCAAATCCCTAAATATCCGATAAACCCTGGGAAGTGGACTCGTCGTCCTGACAATAAACGGATGAGCATCCATATAACGTGATAAGCATAACTTCTGAGACATGTCGTGGGGGTTCAGTTCCAAGGCGTATTTTTGAATTTTTAAAATCTCACGCTCATGAGCAGATTTAACGAAATTCGAGAAATCGAGTGAGTTCGAAGCAGCTCCCCAAGCCCTTGATCTGATTAATATTAATAAATACCTTCTGAGAATCAATCCAAGCAGCGGTTCCGATCGAGTTCCATGCTGAGTAATAATAAAAGCTTGATGATGAGGCTTGTCCCTTAGCAATTCCAAAAGATCCCTCACAGTTGGACGAACTTCAACAACAGCAACATCAACTTCGTTCATAACATCTTGTGCTGTTGCACAAGCGAGTTTATCTGCGTCGTGATGTCCTAATTTATGTTCCAATAAAGGAACTTTTGACAGCATAATATGCTCATCGTATATCCCATGATTAAACAAATCACCAACCCATTTAGCTGTACAAGTTATAAGCATCAGTGGAATGACGTACGTTGCATTTCCAGTAGCTTCCATCATAATTACCGACAGTGAAACTGTCATTCGGATGACCCCTCCCAGAACAGCAGCAGCTCCAAAACACGCATAAGTTCCAAGACTGAGGTCAAAACCAGTCACGTCGTGAATACTTTGTCCATAAAACCTTCCAAGAGAACTACCCAACGCCAAACAAGGTAAGAACAATCCTGATGGTACAGCAATTCCATACGTTACAATTGTTAAAAAGTAGTAGGGTACAAAATGCATTGCTAAAGAAGCATAGCTGAAGTCAGAAGGACCGTGAAACATGTGTCGAATGTTTGCTTCCGATTGCGCAAAAAAGAACGTTGCCATGTCATTAAACTGTGGTACAGCACCAGTTGAATTATCAGTTCTGCATCCATACGATGAGAACCCGTCTGAAGAAGTTCCGTTACCAGCAAGTTGAGTGACTGGTTCACAATTATAAAGTCTCGATGTGAGCACAAACAGTACCGTTGAAACCAATAAGTTTATTACACAAACTTCAGTCATTCTTCTTAATGGTCTTCCTTTTACTATTTTCCTTCTTATTTTAGTAATTCTTAGATTAGCGGCGTTGAAGAATGCCCCCAACAATCCTCCCAAAGCACCCAATATGACGCACAAAGGAAGCTCCCAGATTTTATATGGTAGGTCAACTTGACCAAAATTAGCTTGGCCGGATGCAGGTGACAGTGGGTCTTTAAATTTTGTATACATATTGATAGCGAGAGAAGAGCATGCAGCGCAGAAGAATACCTGAACAGACATTTCTAAATTCCAGAATGAGCCGACTTCTTCAACTGCGAACAGAACGCCTCCGACAGGGGCTCCGAATGCCGCTGCTACACCTGCGGCAGCTCCAGCAGTAACAAATAGTCTTTTGTCACTGTCACCACGATACTCTTTAAAGAATCCAGTGTCAAAATGAAACTTTGATGATTTACCAGTAGCGACACCTCCTCCTATGATAGCACCAGAGTGAATCATCGGACCTTCCTTACCACAAGGAAGACCTGAGGCAACTGAAAATAAGATTCCAGTTGCCTTTGCCACTAACGTTCGTAGTCTGACCACTCGGTAGATTTTAACGCCGTTTAAGTAACATTTTACTTCAGGAATACCACTTCCAGCTGCTAATGGTTCAATATAGACTACGAAGAAACAAGCAATAGCAGCCAATACAATATTCATAGATACAAACATCAGGTATGGAGTAGTGAAAGGGACCTGTCCGGGGTTGAGGGGGTCGGTTTTCATTTGGTCACCGACCCATTTCCATTTCTTTTTTGTAATGAAGTTGATGCCTTCGTCTATAATAAAAGCTGTTGTTCCAGTGAGAAGCCCGATGACGAAGAGAAGAAGCCAACGTGTTGCTGTTGTTGAGGTGGCCTTACCGAGGGCACGTTTGGCTCGTTGCTCTTTCAAGAGATCGTTTTCAACTTCTTGAAAATCAAGACTTTCATAAGAAAAATTAGAATCGCTCACCCATTTCAATCTGTTAGCTGACACACTTTCACGAAGAAGTCGTTGACTTTCATTTCTCTTTGAGAGCATAAAACTACCACTTGATCCCCACTCTCTATCTTCACCACTCAACTCATCATCGTTTATACTAAGATGTCCACTGCTGCCGGATACCCGGTCTCGGAGTTTATTCGACGACAACATCACCTGCAGGATGGAAGTTAAAATAAATTTACGACATTAATTCGTATTAAAGATCATTTTTGTTATCTCTCGTGGGATTTCATCTTTTTTTGAAGGGACACCTGACTGAGTCACGAAAAGTTGTTTTCTTTACAAAAAATATTTCTTCCTTCTTCTTTTTCTCTTTTCCCGAAAAAAAGAAAAGGGGAAGAAGAAGAAAAAAACACTGGGAAGAGAAAAAAAAAAAAAAAAAGAAGAAGATTACTGATACAGTTATCGACATCCCGTTTGTAGTCTAGAAAAACGAGTTGCTTTCCTCTTCGTGGGGTTCGAACGTTTTGCCCGTACAGATTTTTTTTTTTTTTTTTTTTTTTTTTCTTAATTCTGATTCAACTGTATTACTTCTCACGGTCTGCCGGGTGACTCCGCACGAACTTCGACACGGTGATGCTGAAGAGGAAGTGCTAACTCCATACCTTCGAGAATCTCAACCTGTTGGAGTTGTTTCATAAGTTAATTGTAATTATTACAACAAAGATCTCCTCTTCTATAAGATACATACCTCATGGGGTTCGTCTCTAAACAAATATCTGACACGAAGATATTTCTCTTCTCCATTTGGATCAACGTCACAAAACCCGTTGTAGGTATGCTTAGGACCTGCCTGCAATATAAGATGATGCTGTTGAACCATCGACTGAATTGCAATGGTAACGTCGATGACACGAGGGGGAAGAGCAGTTTTTTCTTCTGGAGTCTCATCATCAAAAATAGGATGCAAGACTCCATACTTTGCATTTTGAATTACCAATCCACTTGTTTGCAATTCCTCGTCTAATCGTTTCTTTGCTTCAGATCTCAACAAGTTGGTAACTTCATTAGTCCTTCTTTGTTCTTCCCAAAGTTGTTCTTTTTGGGAGATTCGACGTTTGACATTTTCTCGACGACGGCGCATTCTATTGTAAGGTTTTATTGCGATCTCTTGAGCCAGTTTATACAATAAAATAGGAGCAGACATCAATGTCATTATCGTCGGGAAATCTTCTACTGTTGAGATGAGAATGGGAACTTGAACAGCAAAACTATTCCTCTGAAAGACCAACTGCAATATTGTTTGACTGGATGGCTCTGTGGCTTCCAACATCCCAAACGGTGATAACGCAAATGGTAATGAAGATGAGACACCAAATCCAATTTGAGTACTCGTTGATTTCTTAGATGTATTGAACATTGCCTTCCATGATAAACTTGTTGTTCCATCTAAAAGACTTTTATCAATTACTGTCGTGAGGCTTCCAAGTGTCTTGGATGCTTCAACTTCATCTTCGTCTTCTAACGTTTCGAGTACTGGATTCCTTCTTGGAATTGTCATCTTATTTAATACTTGTGATGATAATGTTAAAAACCCTAAAGTGATGGCAACCTTTGTAAACATTGCTTCACTAGCAGTAGTGTATCCCCATTCTAAGTTATTATTCCTATCTCCAGGACCACAACACAGTTTTGAAGTCAGAGATCTCCCACCACCAAGTGAACGAGTAAATGTATTCGTGAGTTGTGTTCCATAAGCTGTTCCTGTCGATGCTAAATAACATTTCATATTCCACGTCAAGTTAGAGGTGATCTGACGAAGCCAACTGAAAGAAACAATTGCCTGACTTGATCTCCATTTTATGAACGCCTTCCATTCTTGTAAACTACTTTGAGTGTATTCCCATGCTAGTTTTGTCCAAGAGTGAGATGATGACCCTCCTCCTGAGAATTTCAAAACCTGCCCAGAAGCAATAGGATATGAGAAAGAGTGTCTCAACATAACACCACTAGATCTCGGTATCATTGACAAAGCTTCAATAGAATTCATTAACCGTTGATAAGTGTTATATTTAACTTCTGTTTGTACAGATGATGGTGAAGCTGCCTTCGCCGATGCCGATTCAACTCTGGCCTTTATCTGTTCTGCTACTGCACCTTTAGGGACTAAGACATACGTTTCTTTTCCATTAAGGTTTACCTTCGCGACGCTGAATTGGTTATTAATACCTCCTCCTGTTGATGAGTCTTCAGTTTCGGAGTCTTGTTGGTTGGCATCGGTTTCCTGTTCTTCTTCGTCAAGTTCTTGTTGTTCTTCCTCTTCTTCTTCTTCCTCTTCTTCGTAGTCGTAATCGTAGTCTGGAGGAGTGTAACCGACGGTTGATAACATGGAGTGGATCTTGTCAGTCACTGGCAGCATCTTCTCTCTAAAGTCAAAGTTCACAACCACCGATCCGGTCGACTGCAGTTGTTGTTGAGTTTGAAGAAGTTTTTCTCTTTTATCAATCAAATCCAAAACGTTTAAAAATTCCTTCACTCCGATATTCGCAGGTACTAATTCAGCCCTTCCAACACCAGTCATTCCCTGTTTTGAGTATGCCGCAGTTAGTTTTGGATCGATAAGTACTTCCTTTGCAGCATTTACTTTCTGCTGAAGTTCCTTAGCGAGGTTTACCTGTTCGTGTCCTGAACTTGAATGACGATCTTCGTGTAGTAATAAACTCATCTTTCTGTGAGCGTCTTTCACTTCAGCTGCTGTAGCATCAGGTCCAAGTTGTAAAGCAGCATAGAGTCCTTCTGGGTCGTTATTTGATAATATTTTTGCGATTTGAACTAATATCGATATCGATCCGACAACGACTGCTCTTCCCGACTCTTCTTTTACTTTTGCTGCTTCCACGACCGGAGACAACATTGAAGCAGCTTCATCTCTGCTACAATCATGTGATAAAGTGACGCCATGCTCTTTAGCAAGAATGTGGAGATCACTGATAGTCGTGTTGTCCATGTTTTTTGTTATATTATTAAGTTGGACCACACTGAAAGTTAAATACCGTAATTAAAATATAAAGCAACTTGAAATCTGAATATAGTTCTGATCGATAGCTTGGGTAATGTACTGTTGAGATTGATGAACAAAAAAAAATATATATAAAAAAAAGTGAACTCATGAGCCACAACCAACAACTTCATAAAAGAATACTCGTGAAAACACTAACAAGTGACTCGGAGGACTTGTATAGTGTTTTACAATAATAATCACATAAATAATATCAAGAAGGCAAGCTACAAACAACAATCCCCTTGCTGAACCCAAGATGGGCACTCACTTTGTAAGATACATAAAAAAAGACTAAACATATTTTTTTTTTCATTAAAGCAGCATCACATAAAGACAATACGGCAAAGGTTCATCCGAAACTGTAATATTTGCGACAAGTTAAGAAATACACGGAAAGAGTTAGAGCAAACAAATGATCGACTCGAACTGTCAATCAGATTAAAACTCTTTTTTTTTTTTTTTTTTTTTTTTTTTTTAAAACGTTATCGAAGTTGAAGAAGAACACCATTCAGAGAAAAAGAGATCCATCAATAGCACCACTGGTCGTGATGTCAATAAATTAAAAAGGTTTTTTTTTTTTTTATCTGAATGAGTTCTTCCCGTAAATAATTAATTCTGTCGGTGTTAACCTTTTATATTTTGTCATTTATCAAATTTACGAATCAGTTTTAATATTATTTCGGTAACCGAAAGATTAAAGCAATCACATATCAAATAGCGACACAAAAGGTTCAGCAACAAGAAATTTCTTTTTTTTTTTTTTTTTTTTTTTTTTTCCCCGCTCTTCTCTTCAAGAGGAGCAGAAGGATGGTTGGTCTTGGGTAGGAGTTCTGTCGGTTGTGCTTTCAAACATGTCATCAAACTCCTCCTCGTCTTTTACAGAAAATAGGGTAGATGAAGCTCTGAGAAAGTTGCATCCCGAACCTGGTTTTAAATCCAATCCTTTGGAAGTTTTACTGCGATCATCCATCTCGTAGTGGAGTACTTTATTAGTCCAAGAACCCCTGTCTCCTTTCCAGTCAATTAACGAGATGTTCCCGACGTCTATTTTAACACATCGTTCTCGGAGAGATTCAGGTGTTCCTTTGCTGTGATGACCTTCGACTAGTTGATTAAGAAGTTGTGTTCTGTTCATAGTTCGAGGTGGTTTAATAGATAAGTAGTCGATTACAGTGTAACACTTGGCACATTTAAAATGGTGTTCTAATTCTAACTTATCAACAATCTTATCCATTTCACAACAACTGTCATCTTCCAATTGAGTTCGGAGGATTTTCGCGTTTTCCAATTTCCGTTTGGTTTCTGGATCTTCTTTTTCTCCAAAAAATCTAATCCAAACCTTACGTGTAGCCCAAGGTAGTCTCGCTGGATATGATTCAGTCGTGCACAATTCATATCCAAAAGTTGTCATGTTCTTCCTGAGAACAATTGTGTTACAGTTTTCAAGATTATAAACAGTTTCAAAAGTTTCAACTGACCAGTGGTAGATTGCCATCAGTAAGAGTCTGATAGTCAATCCATGCGTAACGAGTAACCCTGTAGTGTAACTTTCTCTACCAGATAATATTGATGTTGGCCCACCCTGTTCTGACAACAAAGAGTCCCAAAACCCAGATACTCTGTCATAGACGTCAGCAGAAGACTCAGCATTTGGTCTTCGATAGTAGAATCTGCCGACGGCTTTCTCTTCAGCTCTGACAGCAGCCGTCAGACCGATGCTTTGAAAATTTCCAAATTCCTGTTCGCGAATCCGAGGATCGTGATGAACCTTACCAACCTTTTCTCTTGGAAACCCCCCGGCATACAATCCATACAACGTTTGAATAGTTCTCTCAAAGGGAGATACGGCTACAAATATTTTGTCGTCAGGACCTACTAATTGAGCCAAACGAGCACCTGCTTCTCTAGCTTGCTGAAATCCCTTATTTGTTAATTCAAGTTGACTGTCTCCCCTACTGCTGTATAATGTGTGATCAACATTACCTTGAGACTCACCATGCCGAAGTAGTATTATCCTTTCGGGTAGGGATTTCCATTTCAAGAAGTTCTTTCGAGCTTCTATGGAGCTGAGAACGTTATCGAGTTCTCCGCTATTTAATTGGGTTTGCAACTTCGGGAGCAGCTCAAGAAGCTGACCCATCGCTTCATCGGTGCCATTTTTCATTATAACCTATTGTTGTATAATGTAATGTTAGTATTTTAGATGGTATCATTAATTTTAGAACTGAAAAGGTGAGAATAAGAAAAAGTAGAGATTAGTAAAATAAAAGTATTCATTTCCACAGTTTACTAACATCAAAAGGGTAATAGAATATGTAGTTTTCAGGAGCCTTAATCTCATACTACTTGTCCCTTTTTAGGCCTTCATCAGTTAGTTCTAAGGGACTTCATTCTGTGTTGAAGTTGCTATCGTTCTAAGATAAAAATTCATCGGAGCTCGCCAAGATAGGGCTAGCTCTTGTAATGTTAGTATTTAGATGGTTAGTTTCGGACTTGAAATTTAAAAAAAAAAAATTCTTTCATTTGTTGAATGGTGTTGAATACCTGTAAAATAAAGATTTTTAATAATAAAAAACAACAACAAGCAGAATCTTAATGGATCATTCTTCAATATGAAAAGCAGGTATCACAAATACCTTGCGGCCCATAACTGGGCTACGGAAAACTTGTCAGGTAGCTAAAAACAGTGCTATGTGCAAAAAAAAAAAAAAAAAAAAAAAAAAAACCAAAACCAGAAATAAGGTAAGGGATGTAATAGGTCAAAGTTCTATTTTGATTTTGATTTTTATCTTATATAAAACAATTCAGATATATATAAAAAAAAAAAAAAAAAAAAAGGGTCCCTGACAAAGTCATTGAAAAGTGTATGTGCTAAAATCCATCTTCGTGAGATCGTTGAGGAGAAGCGCCAGTTAAAATATGATCGTATGTTTTCTGAAGTACGTAAGCCTCAGATATCCAAATACCGACTTCCTCTTCAGTCAATTGTTCTGTAGGAAGGGCTCTGAGGAATACTTTTAATTCAGAAAAATCCTTTTCAAGAATTGCGGTCCTCCACTGAAACAGAAATCTCAAACAAATAAATATCAAAAACTCACCACAATCAGCCCCTTCAGCTAAGAAGCAATCCCAAAGTCGTTTGGCGAGTCTCAAGGGAACTTCTCTAACAAGAAAACAAGTCGACCACCTCCAAATAAAATCTCTCATTATATCAGCGCCAAGACCTATGATGTGATCGTAAAGTTGCTTATCAATCTTTTCACAAAGTAAACTTACTTTTTGTGATGTGATCTGCACACCAGGTTGACTCGGTATATAAAAATCCTGAACATGTTCAAGCAATACAGACAAACACGCATAACACTCACACTCGAGTATGAGTAGTTCTTCAGGACAAATATTTAATAAATTAGATTCTAAGTCAGCTGTTGATTCGCAAAGCAACGCATCGAATCCGAGTTCTTCAGAAAACGCAACTACGATAAACGGTGACAGTAAAGCGTCCATTCCCTGAACGTATCCACTTGCCGGATGACGAACTCCCCAGCAATATAATATTCTAACACAGATGTCAAAGATTGGTTTTGTTCTGAATAATGCTACACCAGGTTGCATTCTTTTTACGTCTACTTTTACCTGACGGAGTATGGAGTCGTCAATTTGAGGATTTCCATCGTCGCTATCGATGTCATTCGACCAATATTTTGATAACAAATGTTTGTATTCGGATAATTTGAATTCCGCTTCTTGAGGACGTCTAAATTTTTCACAAGGAGTACACCCTGTTATTATTTTCCAACAATCATATCGATACTGGTCAGGGACACCATTCCAAGCGAGTGATCGAAGACCACAGTCACGAGTCTCTCCTAATTCCACACACTTTGCGTTGAGCGAATCCTGAAAAGGATCGCTTCTACTTTCCTGTTTTGAAGCAACAGTTTCCGGAGGTGACGACTGAGGAGTCAGCGGAGTTGAAGCAAAATTGTCATTCCCTTCAAACTGAAGTAAAACAAATCCTCCAACTGCTACTTCATTCATCGCTTTGACTACTTCTTTTAAATTGTTAACTTCTGTTTTTCCAACTTTTATTACTCGTTTACCACAATACTTTTTTAAGTCAAAGTTCAAATCAAGTTCAGTATTCTGTAATATCATATCCCGGAATACGATTCCGTAGCCGTCTTCTCCTCGATATGCTTTAACGACATCATCACGTTTTAGTTTTGAAATTATATTTGATAAGCTATTTCGGAATGACATAGATCACCTCCAACTTGTTTTATTAATAAGAAGATTCGATGAATCCAAACTTCAAATCTGCATAAGATTGTGTATTGTCATATATCTATTTTTTCAGAAGGGGGGTGAAAAAAAAGAAATATATTTATAAAAATAGAATTCATCACACGAGTTTTGTTGTGTGTTCTCAACGGTATTTATGTTAAAAAATTATGTTCTGCACAATGGGCAAATAAGACAAGCGATCAAAAGAAAAAAAGAAAAATTAATTTTTTTTTTTTTTTTGTTTTTTTTTTTTCATTATTAGTTTTTCCCCCCTTAATAATGTCTTTTTGCAACTGTCCGAAGTTGTGTTGCGCTCTTGTTGTTGAAAAAAAAAAAAAAAAAAAAAAAAAAAGGGGAAAATATGCAAGCTGGCAGTCTGGAAGTAGAGTGGCTACAGGTTGGTGGATGCATTCTTCATATGAACACTTCAGCACCACACAACCGTTGTGTACAACAGTGAAATAAGAATAAAGAAAAAATAAAAATAAAAAAAAATTGCAATCCCAGTTAGACTATGAGGGCCAGAACCACATGCTGTCGATAATTACTATGTTTTGTTTAAAAAAAAAAAAGAAAAAAAAAAGAAAAGGAAAAGAATGGAAAAGATAAAGAAAAAAAGAGGGAAAAAAAAACACTGTGCAAAAGTATCCTTTAAAAAAATGAAACACAACTCAAATAAAAAAAAAAACAACTCTAAAGGAGATATTGCTGACCTGTTTAGTCAATTTTTCTTCTCTTAGTTTCTTCAGTAACAAGTGGTGAGCATTTATTTTTCAACCAATCATCAAATATTGGATCAGAGCTAAGGGCTAACAACTCTTTCAAAACAGTAGCGTGGTAACTGTTAATCCAATCAACTTCAGTTGAAGTGAGTAGAGAAATATCTATTAACTTCTTCTCTAACGGAACCATCGTTAGAGTTTGAAAAGTGAAGTACTGAACTCCGTTGAATTGATATTTTGTTTTCACAGGAACAACGAGCTCCAAGTTCTCAATACGAATACCGAACTCACCATCAACATAGAATCCTGGCTCGTTAGAAACTACAGAACCTTCGTTTAGAACAGCCTTTAAACTTCCAATTCCACAGGGACCATCGTGAACTCCTAGAAAATGACCAACACCATGACTTGTTCCATGACCATAATTAAGACCATAATTCCAAAGAGATTGCCTACAGATGCCTTCGAGATAACATCCCCTGGTATTGTGAGGAAAGATTGAGTGCTGTACATTTAAATTTGCCTTTAACACTAAAGTGTAAGATTCAATTTCTCTTTCAGTCGGGTTTCCAAAATGAGTAGTTCTGGTGACATCAGTGGTCCCATCGAGGTATTGACCTCCAGAGTCTAAAAGATAGGTTCCATCACGGCCAAGTACTTTAGAGTTTTTTTCAGTTGGTCGATAATGGATGATTGCAGCATTTTCTTTATAACCACTGATGGTTTCGAATGACAAAGAGTGAAATAACGGCTGTGCAGATCTGAAGGTAGCTAACTTATCCGAGGCTTCTAATTCCGTAATTGCTTTCCCAGAAGCAACTCCTTCCTCAATCCATTTTAAGAATTGAGTCAAAGCTAAACCGTCTCTCTTATGGCAGTCGATGAACCCTTGTCTTTCAACTTCATTTTTAATAATCTTCTTCTTCATGATGCAGCTGAGCTCTTCTTTTGTTGGGACGCAATCAGATTTTTTTATTGCTGAAAGGATGGCAACAGAAGTCTGTTCGCTGTGTAGAAATCTTTTAAAACCAGTCTCAACCGACTCAGTAAGTTCCTCAATCCCTTTTGTGATGTCGAGGTACGGACGAATCTCACACAGTTTGAGTGTTTCTTGACGCGCGGCAGGTTCAAATTCAGCATCCGTAAATAGGAAAACATTTTTTCCTGAAGAATTTGATTTCTTTGATACGACACAATAAGCAGTGAAGATCGGTGTGAACTTGGTGTCACCCCCTCTCAAGTTTAACAGGTAAGCAATTTCATCTAATTGAGAGAAGATAGCGAGGGCAGCGTTGTTTTTTTCCATGTGTTCCTGGACGAACTGTACCTTGTCAGACGCAGACATTCCTGAGTATTTTGTTGGATGAATCATAACTGGTTTAGACGACGGTGAAGGTCTGGAGTCTCCCCAGACCATGTCAACTAAATTACGTTCAATTGGAACCAGCGCTGAATCTTCAACAAAATCGAGTGATTTTTGATATTGTTGGAGAAGAGTTTCTGACATCAGTTGAGGATCGTATCCAATTTTAGTTCCCTTGCTGAGCGTTTTCAACCATTCTAATTTTTTACAAGGAACACCTGGAGCGCTCGATTTCATTAAAGTCCAGCTTTTTGATAATTCATTCTCAGCTTGTAACCAGTACCGACTGTCTGTCCAAAGCAAAGCTTCTTTTTCAAGTACGAAAATGTTAGCTGAAGAACCAGTGAAATTACTCGACGCGGATACTCTGTTAACAAAGTCAGGACAGTATTCACTGCTGTGGGCATCACATGATGGGATGAAATATGCGTTCACGCCTGCGGATGCGAACTGTCCCCTGAGAGCACTTAGTACTCTGTCACGACTCATTCTTATTTGTTTACTTTTTTTGTTAACAATATTGTGAAATTAGATTTATTAAAAAAAAAAAAAAAACTGATCAGCCAAATCATATCATTTAGTGTTCGTGAAAAAAAGAATAGATTTTTTAAACTCCTGAAGTTAAGTAAAAAAAAACTACAGGCACAAATCCTCCTCAAAAGAAAAGCAAATTTCAGACGACCAGACGCACAAAGCAACCTATCGTTTTGGTTTCTTGTCGTTATTGTTTTTTTTTTTTTTTTTTTTTTTTTTTTCTCCTTTCTATTCTTGAAGGGGAATAGGGCAAATCAGTAAATCGCATAAACGGAGAAAAATAAAGAACGAAAAAGTTTTTTTTTCTTTTTAAATAAAACAAAAATCCCACATTATCGTACTGCAACTGAAAACAACGGCTCCTCAACAATGCAAAAAAAAAAAAAAAAAAAAAAAAAAAAAGGAAATCAACAGAAAACTACATTGATTTCTTGTCAGGTAAGTGCGCGCCTTTTTAAGAAAAAGGAAGAATGGGGAAAGAGGGACGACCTATCGCACGGGTGTTCTTCTTTTTACCCTCTTTTTGATGTGATGTAGATTGCAACTTTCTTTTGAGGGCAGAGAACACAAAGTGGGCACTCAGATATAGAGTACGCAGATGGCACTAAACTTAAAAAAGAATCAGGTTTCAAGAACAAAAACAACAAAAACAACAACAAGAAGAAAAAGAAAAAAAAAATGGGGGGGAAAAAACCAGTCTGTTACCATCGCACGAAGAATGGAAAAAATAAAAAAAGAAAAATTGACTTTCACGAGTAAACAAAGTTTAAAACAGTTCGTTAAGAACACTAATTTGATTTGTCTTGAAAAAAAAAAAAAAAGAGAAAAAAAAGGGGTGGAAAAAAAAACCTGCTATCTTACTTTGCGTAACCAATGAGCTCATTACAAAAGTATACCTCAATTCGATATAACCACACGATATTGCCTTACTTATCACGCTTTGCAAAGGTTACGTAATCAGTACTGTTGTGATAAAATTACTAGTAGATCGATTTTGTATTTAGGGGGAAAAAAAGAGGTAGGGTGAAAACAATAAATCCACAGTCAGGTGTCGTGGTTTTTTTTTTTTTTTTTTTTTTTTTTTTTCTCTTCTCTGTGAGTAAGCATTTCATTTGTTTTTTTTTTTTTTTTGTTTTTTTTTTAATTCTTGATTATTATTCCCTCTCTGTCATCCGTACTAATCCTTTTTTAAAAAAAAAAAAAAAAAAGAAATAAAAAATAGAAATTAAAAAAAAAAAGCAAATAACAATATATCAGTCAACTCCAAGTTTCCCCTCACAAGCAAATCTCAATGTCGAGCCTCAATTCCGTCGTATATATAAACAAGTTGAGAATAGTTCTCCACCTAAGCATTGAAGAATGATGATGCTAAGGCGTCAACAGCAGTAATACGCTGGCTAGGTTCGTACCTGTATTTGGTTATTGTTAACAATTTCTTCAGTCATGTATGCCGTACTATAAAAGAATATATACAAACCTTAAAAATCTCTTTATCAAATCGACACCATCAACACCTAAAGTCTTGAATGGAACCGAAGCGAAGTACTCAGCGTGTGAACCCGGCTGTTTGTTTTGTTTATTGAGGTCAAGAACTAAAATAAACTACATTCATCACTAACAAGAATAGCAGTTATTACGAAACAGAAACACGTCCTCAGCCGGGTAACGGGGTTTTAAAAGCTGTACAAGTGTCTCGCATGGTTTCCTTGAGTGCTTTTTTATCTTCATTGGATAGAAGGAGAGAGAACAAGAATGAGAAACACATAAAAACAAGAATAAAAGACACAATCAGGGCTTAGTTATTAGGTTCGATAAAGCAGGTATTCGTCAAAACCATTCGGAAGAGGGAGACTGCTTATGTAGATCATCATATTTGTGGAAGAAACAGAAGAAACGACAACACGTCCTCAGCCGGGTAACGGGGTTTTAAAAGCTGTACAAGTGTCTCGCATGGTTTCCTTGAGACCGGAGAGGGTGCTTTTTTTATCTTCATTGGATGGAAGGAGAGAAAGAGAGAGAGAATGAGAATGAGAAAGAGAAACACACAAAAACAAGAATAAAAGACACAATCAGGGCTTAGTTATTAGGTTCGATAAAGCAGGTATTCGTCAAAACCATTCGGAAGAGGGAGACTGCTTATGTAGATCATCATATTTGTAGAAGAAACAGAAGAAACAGAAACACGTCCTCAGCCGGGTAACGGGGTTTTAAAAGCTGTACAAGTGTCTCGCATGGTTTCCTTGAGACCGGAGAGGGTGCTTTTTTATCTTCATTGGATGGAAGGAGAGAGAGAGAGAGAATGAGAACGAGAAACACACAAAACAAGAATAAAAGACACAATCAGGGCTTAGTTATTAGGTTCGATAAAGCAGGTATTCGTCAAAACCATTCGGAAGAGGGAGACTGCTTATGTAGATCATCATATTTGTGGAAGAAACAGAAGAAACGACAACACGTCCTCAGCCGGGTAACGGGGTTTTAAAAGCTGTACAAGTGTCTCGCATGGTTTCCTTGAGACCGGAGAGGGTGCTTTTTTATCTTCATTGGATGGAAGGAGAGAGAGAGAATGAGAATGAGAAAGAGAAACACATAAAAACATGAATAAAAGACACAATCAGGGCTTAGTTATTAGGTTCGATAAAGCAGGTATTCGTCAAAACCATTCGGAAGAGGGAGACTGCTTATGTAGATCATCATATTTGTGGAAGAAACAGAAGAAACAGAAACACGTCCTCAGCCGGGTAACGGGGTTTTAAAAGCTGTACAAGTGTCTCGCATGGTTTCCTTGAGACCGGAGAGGGTGCTTTTTTATCTTCATTGGATGGAAGGAGAGAGAGAGAGAGAATGAGAACGAGAAACACACAAAACAAGAATAAAAGACACAATCAGGGCTTAGTTATTAGGTTCGATAAAGCAGGTATTCGTCAAAACCATTCGGAAGAGGGAGACTGCTTATGTAGATCATCATATTTGTGGAAGAAACAGAAGAAACGACAACACGTCCTCAGCCGGGTAACGGGGTTTTAAAAGCTGTACAAGTGTCTCGCATGGTTTCCTTGAGACCGGAGAGGGTGCTTTTTTATCTTCATTGGATGGAAGGAGAGAGAGAGAATGAGAATGAGAAAGAGAAACACATAAAAACATGAATAAAAGACACAATCAGGGCTTAGTTATTAGGTTCGATAAAGCAGGTATTCGTCAAAACCATTCGGAAGAGGGAGACTGCTTATGTAGATCATCATATTTGTGGAAGAAACAGAAGAAACAGAAACACGTCCTCAGCCGGGTAACGGGGTTTTAAAAGCTGTACAAGTGTCTCGCATGGTTTCCTTGACACCGGAGAGGGTGCTTTTTTATCTTCATTGGATGGAAGGAGAGAGAGAGAATGAGAATGAGAAAGAGAAACACATAAAAACATGAATAAAAGACACAATCAGGGCTTAGTTATTAGGTTCGATAAAGCAGGTATTCGTCAAAACCATTCGGAAGAGGGAGACTGCTTATGTAGATCATCATATTTGTGGAAGAAACAGAAGAAACGACAACACGTCCTCAGCCGGGTAACGGGGTTTTAAAAGCTGTACAAGTGTCTCGCATGGTTTCCTTGAGACCGGAGAGGGTGCTTTTTTATCTTCATTGGATAGAAGGAGAGAGAGAGAGAGAATGAGAACGAGAAACACACAAAAACAAGAATAAAAGACACAATCAGGGCTTAGTTATTAGGTTCGATAAAGCAGGTATTCGTCAAAACCATTCGGAAGAGGGAGACTGCTTATGTAGATCATCATATTTGTAGAAGAAACAGAAGAAACAGAAACACGTCCTCAGCCGGGTAACGGGGTTTTAAAAGCTGTACAAGTGTCTCGCATGGTTTCCTTGAGACCGGAGAGGGTGCTTTTTTATCTTCATTGGATGGAAGGAGAGAGAGAGAGAGAATGAGAACGAGAAACACACAAAACAAGAATAAAAGACACAATCAGGGCTTAGTTATTAGGTTCGATAAAGCAGGTATTCGTCAAAACCATTCGGAAGAGGGAGACTGCTTATGTAGATCATCATATTTGTAGAAGAAACAGAAGAAACAGAAACACGTCCTCAGCCGGGTAACGGGGTTTTAAAAGCTGTACAAGTGTCTCGCATGGTTTCCTTGAGACCGGAGAGGGTGCTTTTTTATCTTCATTGGATGGAAGGAGAGAGAGAGAGAGAATGAGAACGAGAAACACACAAAACAAGAATAAAAGACACAATCAGGGCTTAGTTATTAGGTTCGATAAAGCAGGTACTCGTCAAAACCATTCGGAAGAGGGAGACTGCTTATGTAGATCATCATATTTGTAGAAGAAACAGAAGAAACGACAACACGTCCTCAGCCGGGTAACGGGGTTTTAAAAGCTGTACAAGTGTCTCGCATGGTTTCCTTGAGACCGGAGAGGGTGCTTTTTTATCTTCATTGGATGGAAGGAGAGAGAGAGAATGAGAATGAGAAAGAGAAACACATAAAAACATGAATAAAAGACACAATCAGGGCTTAGTTATTAGGTTCGATAAAGCAGGTATTCGTCAAAACCATTCGGAAGAGGGAGACTGCTTATGTAGATCATCATATTTGTAGAAGAAACAGAAGAAACAGAAACACGTCCTCAGCCGGGTAACGGGGTTTTAAAAGCTGTACAAGTGTCTCGCATGGTTTCCTTGAGACCGGAGAGGGTGCTTTTTTATCTTCATTGGATAGAAGGAGAGAGAGAGAGAATGAGAACGAGAAACACACAAAAACAAGAATAAAAGACACAATCAGGGCTTAGTTATTAGGTTCGATAAAGCAGGTATTCGTCAAAACCATTCGGAAGAGGGAGACTGCTTATGTAGATCATCATATTTGTAGAAGAAACAGAAGAAACAGAAACACGTCCTCAGCCGGGTAACGGGGTTTTAAAAGCTGTACAAGTGTCTCGCATGGTTTCCTTGAGACCGGAGAGGGTGCTTTTTTATCTTCATCGGATGGAAGGAGAGAGAGAGAGAATGAGAAACACACAAAAACATGAATAAAAGACACAATCAGGGCTTAGTTATTAGGTTCGATAAAGCAGGTATTCGTCAAAACCATTCGGAAGAGGGAGACTGCTTATGTAGATCATCACGCTGACTGCACAAAATGATTACTAAAAAAATTGAATAATAAAAAGAAGAACAGCAAACCTTGAAAGTAGGGAATTCCTTCTCATCAAGCATCTTAGAGTTCGGATAAGAACGCATGCTTGGCCATACAGTAGTGTCAGGGGTACCTAAGAATTTAAATATTCTACCTAACTGATCAGAGTCAGTACGACCTGTTACGAGGGCTTTTCCAGTAACCATCTCACAGAAAATGCATCCGATCGCCCAAAGGTCGACACCAGGTCCATAGTGGTTTGATCCAAGTAAAACATCAGGAGCTCTGTACCAAAGAGTTACTACTTCACTTGTTAGTTTGTTTACTGGAATTCCACAAGACTTTCCGAGTCCAAAATCTGCCAATTTCAACTCCCCAGTCGATTGTCTGATTAACAAATTCTGCGGCTTCAAATCCCTGTGAAGAACATTTCTGTGATGACAATATTGAATCGACAACAATAATTGTTTCATAAATGATCTCACCTGGTCAAGTGTAACGTGTCCCTTATTGGTGTCTAAATAATGTTTTAAATCCATGTCTAAGTATTCGAACACTAGTGTTAACTTCTTCTCATTTAAATCAACAGTGTGGAGTTTAACGATGTTAGGGTGCTTTAGCTCTTTTAGTAGTGATACCTTTTGTGTTGTTGTTTGTTAGGAAATGAATTGGAATCCTTTCTTTTATTCTTTTTTTTTTTTATTAAAATTACATAGATAGATACCTCACGGATAGCAGTGCATGTAACTCCTTCTTCTTCGTTGTCGAGACGGATGCATTTCAACGCTACCAAATCGTTAGTCATTTTATCCTTTGCCTTGTACACTGTTCCGTATGTACCCTCTCCAACTTTATCCATCTTTTGGTACCTGCTTATACCAACTCCTCCAGAGGTTGCCGGGTGTGACATCTTTTTAAGACGACTTCTACTGAGTGTGTGTCAAAGTATTATTTAAAAAAAAAAAAAATAGTTGTTTTTTTTTTTCCTCCACTAACTTACTAATACAGAAAAGGATGGGGAGATTGGATGGGAAAGTTACAATACAACAGGAAACGCCGCCATCAAACGTCAGCTATAAGCGGAAGGGTCTGTCACACCACTTAGATGATACGGCTACTAATTAAGAATATAATAAAAATCTTTTCTACTAATACACATTATTGTTTATTATGAAAAACGCCGTCGAGAAACTTTTAAAAATGCGGAGGCTGAGCCATCCAAATTCGAGTCCTTCTGCAATCATCTTCAGACCAATAGTGAAGTGAATGGAATCCGAGTGTGTCAGCTTCTCTTGCTGCTAATTCAATGTTTTGATATTCGGTAGTCATGTGTTTACGTAGTACACAAACTTCAGCAGGAGTAGGAGCGAGTGCGGAAACACTATAACGAGGAGGGGCTATACTAGGGTGATCTATCTGAATCACAGGATTTGATACTACTGAAGAACCACTAACAGCTGGAGGTGCAATTACTGAACTAACAGCCAGGACTGGATCCCTTTGCTGTGGTGCAGCTGGTGGTGGAGGTGGAGGTGGTGGAGGAGGAGGAGGTGAATGATTTCTACTTTGTCCACTCTGACTTAATATAAGCTGGTCACTAACACTCTGAGTCACCTCATCAGGTGGAGGTGGAGAGAGAGACGCAGACCTACTCGAAGCAGGTCTTTTAGCAACTGGTTTTATAATATCAATCTCAACAGGTTTAGCAGTTGATGAATAAGAAGGACTTCTAGGGATTGGTACGGCAACTGTCGCTATCTCAACAGCAGGTGTACAACTCCTATGAACTGGTGTCACCATTGCTGCTGAGGCGAGCGCATTATTCAACGCAATTTGTAAACTTTCAATTTGAGAGTCTTTCTCTCCATTAAGTTGACGTAACTTTTCAGCTTCTATTTCGAGTGATCTTTCCTTGTCAGTACTCCCTTGTTGCATAGTAGTCATTCCTGTGATGGTTAGTTGAAGACGGGTACTCAGCTGATCATTCTCCTTTTCCATTCTTTCAACTTTATTGAGTAATGAAGTCATTTGTTGATCTTTCTTAGAAGTGAGGGAATCGTTATCGAGTTGCTTCTCCGCTGCAATTTGTTTATTCTTCGAAACCAATTCCTGTAAAATAAAGACTTCCTGTTTGTTATGTTCACTACGACGAGCCATTGCAGTGTCTAGAACTTCTTTTTCTTGTTGATGGTAGGCTTGTTGTTCGAGAAGCTGCTTGCGAATGGCTGCTTTTTCAATTTCTGAAGTTGCTGTTAGGGTATTGATGTCAGACTTGTGACGACTTCTCTCAGCGTTTAACAACTGTTCGATATCGTGAAGGCGTCGTTTCAAGGAATCTGATTCATCAGTTAGTGGGTTGGTGATTGTTTTCATTTGTTCAGCTGTCAGTACTTGTCTGTCGCTAATTTCTTTTTCAAGAAGTTGAATTTTTATATTCTGTTCGTTCAGTTTTGATGAATTGATCTCCAACTGCATACGAGAGTTGTTTTCAATCCTCTCAATTTTCTTTTCACGTTCCTCAAGCAACGCCGCCAAATGATCCCTCGACTTCTCAACATCAGAGAACTGACTTGAACGGATATTAGCAGTTGCAAGTTCACCTTGCAATAACGGTATTTGTTGGTTCATTTTTTGAAGTCGATCGTAATCTTGTTTCACTGTCGATGCGTCCTTCACAATACCATGAAGACGGTCAATCTCAAATTCCATCATTTTGTTTCTCGTTGACTGCTCAGTTAAGATCTCAATTTGTTGTAGTAATTCAGGTATTTGCGCATTCTCGGTTGCCAGATGCTGAATTTTTTTATTAAGAGTTGGGATATCGTCTGCCATTTGCTCGCAGGCTTGGATTAGTAAGTCGCGTTCGTTTTGTAAAGGTTCAACTTTTGAGGACTGAACTCGTAATGTTTCCAATTCGGTCGCAAGTCGCGGAACCATTTCAGCCAAACTGTTAAGTCGTTGTGTCTCTGCGCGAAGACCCATGTTAGTTACTGCGTGTTCTTTAAGAGCCTCGCACTCGTGTTGGAGATCCGGGACCATGGATCCCAAACGTTCCGCTTCAGTGTTTAGGATGTGATTTTGATTAGCTACTTTCTGTGATACGCCTAACAGATGTTGGTATGCATCGTTTTGCTTTTTTAATTCATCTTCTTTTTCACATATTTTTTGCTTTAAATCTTCATAGTTACTTTGATCAGATAGAGTTCTCCTTAACGTATCAATTTCTATAGCGGCAGATTGCAAGTTTTGACTCAATAAATCTCTACTGCATCTAATCTCGTCAACACCTGCCACAGCTTCAGCATTCCTCGATAGTAGTAATTCTAGTTCTATTATTCTGCTTTGGAGTTGGGTAGATATGTCACATTTAACTTTAAGTTCTTCAGCTAATTTCTCTGCCACTTGCCTGTTTAGTCTAGCCTCCGCATCCTTTTCACTGTGTTTTTTTAACATGTGTTCTCCCATCCACTCTTGCGCAACTGCCGCAGGACTCGCTATTGAGTGGCTTGATGAACGATTAACTTTTGGAGATACTATTTTACTTGTGAATTCATCCATTTTGTTTGTCACTCCCGAAGCCGATTCGGCTTTTTTTTTTTTCGGTGTAAGTACCTGTAAATAATTAATGTAACTAATAATAAATACAAAAGGAACTTGAAGCTGAGACGTCAATTAAATAACATTTCTTCTTCTTATTCCTTTTTTTTTTTTTTTTTTTGAAATTCCGCCTGGCATTGAAAAACGATACTAAAACAACAAATAAAAACAGCAAAACAAGGAAAACCACTTTTTTTTTTTTTTTTTTTCCACAGTATTCATTTGGCTCGATCGCCTTGGTATCGTATATGTATGTCACAAAAGAAGAATAAATTTGATAAAATGGGTCTGAAAAATCCCATCATGCACAGGGGCAGCAAAATCTATCACTAAAATCCAAATCGAATCACTTTTTTGAATCCGCGATGTAATTAAACTCCCCTAACTCACTGTTATCCATAACTGCAAAAAAGAAAAAAAGGAAAATATTTCTCACGAGAAAATCATTCTTTTTTTTTAACTTAATTAAAGCTCACCTAAACCACCCCTCAATTAATTTATGACCTTCGTCATGAGGAGGCAGTGGTTGAGCAAGCAAAAAAAAAAAAAAAAAAATCTGAATCGAAAAAAAAACTAACTTTTTTTTTTTTTTTTTTCTATTACACTGAGAGAATCAAAAAAAATGGGAACAAGAGGAACAACAATTGACTTGAAAAAATTGACTTGAAAAAAAAAAAAAAAAATAAAGATAGGATCGTTCCCTTCCCACAGAACTTCAATATTTTTGATGTGCAATAGCACTCTCTTAATCAGTCAAAGCCGAATAAAAAAAACGAACAGAAAAAAGAGAAGAAAATAGTAATCAATAATGGAATCTCTAAACTTAAAACCGAAATCCTTCCCTACAAAAGGAACTGAACAATTCAACAAGGAAAATGAGATAAATAATAAAAAAAAAACAAGTTGTTTTTTTTTTTTTTTTTTTTCTGTTAACTTTAGCTGCAACATACGAAAACATAGAAAAAAAAAAAAAAAAAGGGACCCACAAAAAAAAACTGTCAAAATAAAAATTTTAAAAAAAAAGATGAAAAAGCAACAATGAATTAGGACGTGCCTGACAACGTAAAGTCCCCTACCTGTCTCTCAAAGTAAATAATCAACATTACACATGCAACAAAAAAAAATACTAAAAGACTGGGCTCTAACAAAAGCTTCCAGTAAGGGAGGAAAGGAAAGAAAAGGAGGAAAAATCGTTTGGAGGGGGTTGAAGTGAATAAAAGCACAAACGATAATTTCAATCATAAAGACTAGTTAACTCATCCTCTTTTA
Organism: Flectonema sp. DT1601; assembly: GCA_964019425.1. Taxonomy (NCBI): domain Eukaryota; phylum Euglenozoa; class Diplonemea; order Diplonemida; family Diplonemidae; genus Flectonema; species Flectonema sp. DT1601. Next base: position 491,985 of record OZ025850.1, on the reverse strand, counting down.
AAGTTGCTTTTTTTTTTTTTTTTATTGTTAAGTTAGGAGGGAAAAAAGGAAATGAACAGATTCAAAGTAGCAATAATCCCTTAGAAATCAACTACTGCGAAAAAAAGAAGTATATTCGCTGTTTTGTTAAGTTAGAATATGAGTAAAGCTTAGTATAAATAGTTATCAATCAAAAAAAAAAAAAAAAAAAAAGTTATGTTAAGTTAGAATATGATTTAACTCAGCTACTCAACTTAATCCATAATAATTTATGAGCACAGCAGGAAGGTTACTCACAGCAACAGATGAACAGCAGGAATGTTTTTTTTTTTTTCCCCCTATTTAACCTAATTAACAAATTGGTAAACAACCTCTTATAAGGGCTGCCATCCCAACTTTATCTATTCCCGGTCAGCTTTACAAGGAAACGGTTAGAACGTAACTTTGTTATAAAACAGTGAATGTAAGTCAAAAGATATTTTTAAAAAAAAAAGAAAAAAGAGAAAGAGAAAAAACCATATTACCCTGCTGTTCCCTTTAACACTGTAAAACAGTGACAATATGTTTATAGTTAGCTAAGTCATCAGATGGTATGCTGCTGTACAGTAAGAAAACCTTAGGAGTGACTCACAGTGGCACAGAAAATCCAATACTGCCAAGGCAATGAAGAGGAAATCAGAAACTCAAAGAACGCAAGAAAGTACTTCGAGAGGAAGCGACATCACTGTTCGGGTTTGATGTCTTTTGGAAAGCATTCAACTCGTTTAAAAAAGAAAAAAAAGAAATATCACATCACATTTGCTCGAAGGTACTTACCAACATCTAGTCCACGTAGTATTGCTGCAGTAAAGCAAGCAGAGAAAAGGAAAATCGTGAAGCATACAAAAAAAAAAAATTCTCGAAGGGCGGTCCAAATTCTTTTTTTTTTTTTTTTTTTTTTTTTTTTTTGCGACATCGAAAATCAACAGAGAGAGGTGTGTCACAAAACAACAAAACAGAAGGGAAAAAAAAAAAAAGGAGGGGAAAAGTAAATTGTTTGTCACAGAAAAATATAATAAAAACAGAACCTACAATGAAACTAAACTACATACAACCAAACTAAAGAGGAGATTGAAATGACAAAGTTTTACTCAACAGATGTTACCAACAGCTGTGACGATTTTTCTACGCCCGACCTTATTGAATCTCTTAAACGTATTCCATAAGGCACGATCACAAGTTCCATAGGGAGGCATCTATAAGAACCTGGAAAAGGGTCAGCATTCAAGATATCAAGTATTTTTTCCTGACCAAAAATTGCCACTAGGTAAATCCGCAAAGGTAAAAAAGGTAACGCAGTCGTTATAATTTCCTTAAAGGTGGAAGATATTCCCACACGTGTGTTTTATTTTATTTTATTTTTTTATTTTTTTAATATTTTGAAACTCTTTTCCTGTCAGGGAATACCTATATCTCTATTCACAGTATTCAAAAAAAGTTTTGCAAAGGACAAGAAGGAAATATTCTGATAGGTAGAAAAAAAATTGAATTAAAATCTCATCTGGGGGAACGTTACATCGATTCCTCTTTACCACTTACTGGTGTACTTATAATAACCAATTCTGGTTCAATGCGAAAGTTAATTGCCTTTCGTAGTCAACAAAAGAACAAGAAGTTCTTGTTCTTACAAAACAAGATGCCAGCGTTCACCCAGTTTAAGGAATCGCCAAGCCTCACAACACCGCAGTACCACAAAACATGCATCGCATGTACTTTTAATCTGCTTTAAGTATTATTCCAAACAGAAAATTATTTTTACAAACAGAACCTAATTTTTACCAACACCATCGTATGCAACACCGAGGTACTCATCAGCGGGGCAAGTTGAAGAATCGCCCTCCTCTTTGCAGCTAGCCGATGTTGAAGTTAAGAAGCTGTGCATTACTCGGCTGCCACGCAAGTTATTTCATTGGGTGAGTTAAAGAAACGCTGCCTCCTTTCCTTTAGCTGCTGCTCGAAGTCTTTCTTTACAGCGGCAGCAGATGCCTCGCTGTCGATAACATGGCGAAACCCTCGAGGGGTACTAACCACAGGTGTGACTGGTGTTGAGATGTGAGACGACGTGCCAATGCTTTCACTTGGTGACGGGAATTGCGGTGTTCGAAATGACGATTCGAAGGATCCACTTCGCAACATTGATGCTTTCTTTAATATGCCTCTGGGTTCAACATATCCGTGAGACGATTGTATTGGTACATGGTTTCCTCCACATCTATTCATTGCGTGACCAATTGCAAAATCATATGAACTTACTACTTCTCTACAGAAGCAGCATTGAACCCTTCGTAACTCCGCTGGTGTTCGCCGCAGACCATTAGATGCTCCTGAAAGCAGAGATTCTAAATGTTTTTTCATCGTTGAGGGACCAGCTGCATTCTCTGCCAAGAGGGTGTCAAAGAAATTCAGAGTCTTCGTATAATAAATTACATTTGCACGTATCGTAAACTGCTGAAGTGATTTTTGACGAGCAGTAAGCTTCCCGTTGGGCGATGCGGGTTCTACTGAAATATTTGGGTGCACAGGCTCACACCACAACACACTCGCAGAACATCCCTCAACTGTAACTTCAATGGAATGTTGCCCGAGTTCGAGGGAGACAATCGCACCGAGAAGCAAACATTTTAAATGCTCTTCGCGAATGTGTCCTCCAGAGCAGTCCGGATCTTGGCAAAGACGACCTTTTGCCCGATGACCAATACACGAAACAAGAGGAGTAACAGAGAAAAACCTATTCCAGAGCAATGAAAAGCATTCCGACAACGATCCAAACACTCCATTTATCCGATGGGCTATTTCTCTTCCGACGGCATATGCAAATGCAGCAACTGAATTTGTAACTCCAAGAATAGCCCAGTTTCTTGGTGACTCCGCAAAAGTTACACATCGGTAGTATCCAACAGTATTCTGTACAACAAAAAGGTCAGCGAATCTTTCTCGTTCCTCCAACTCGTGGATTCCGAAACCTGTTTTACCAAGTTGCGCAAACAATATGTCTGATAATTCATTCAATTTGTTTCCGTATTTTAGAGGAGAGCCGTTATTGTAAGCAAGTCTCCACAATACAGGGTTAAACTGCAGAGATAATAATGTCTTACAGACGGGAAACACTGATCGTACTATCTCAACACCCTCCATATACGAAAGTATTCTAATCAATAAATGAACATTAGAAAACATCGGTCGATGACTTATCACCTCTGTTAGGGTTTGTTGTGTAATTACTTCTCTTTGTTTATGTATCATACGAATTATTCCACCAACTCTCTCAACGTCATCTTCGTGACCTATCACCCCAAGAGATCCCGAAGGGGATCTTATCATATTCTTAATGATATCTGAGTTAGTATAAATATATAATTAAAACAATAGAACTCAATCGAAATGGTAAACAGATCATACAACAAACCACTCAGTGACAGAACGCTACCCAGCAGCTTATAAACATCACTACATAGTCATCTGATCACTAACCCAATCATGTGTGTATATATTAAGCAGGCTGATCATCTCACAAAGAAATATGCGTGTTCGCTCACACATTATTAATAAGTGTTTATTAACTGCTATTGAGTGTCTTCTAGTTTTAAAATGTTCTTATTCCCTCGCTTAGGTAAGCACCAAGTATAACCCACCCGATATACCATCTCGAGAGGAAGTTTCACATGGTAATTTGCTTTCCATGTCTGTACAGCACCTGAATAAAGAATATAAAGTAATACGCACAACTGGCAGAACAGATACTAAGGACATTCATGTGACCCTATCCTAATCTTAGATAGGTTCACCGCGCTGGGGTAGTGCCAGGTCCTGACGGGACACCGGCACCTGGTTGGATCTTCGCAGTCAAATTTCTTCTTCCAGATAACTTCTAACACTTCAGGGAAATCAAAATCAATTAACATATTGACATTTTGAATTGAAGAGTGGAAGTGGGTGAGTGGCTGTGAACTGCAGAAGAAGTTCGATAATAACGATAAAACTAATAACAGTACCACTCACACCGAATAAATAATATGCACGAAGTAAGAGGAGTGGAATAAAATACACACAAAGTAATTTCGGTACTTTATGTTTTCTTTATCATCGGCGCTGCTTTAGGACAAGGTAGCAAATTACCTAAATGGAATTTCAAGTATCTTTGTAATTGTGTGTGGTTGCTACCCTCTTCAACTGCTCAGCGAAGGCATAATTAATACGATCCTCACTTCTGGCTTTGATTACGTCAATAGAAAGACCTGCAAGGAGGTATCTAACGCACCGGATTGGGCTGATGAAGGGCCAGGTATCTTTGCAGTGAAGTAATGCATTCTCCGCTAGCTGTCTGTGGATGGGTGACCTAAAATTAGAACCAGCACCAAGAATCGACCTCTTTCGCAGTTCATTGTAGCATGTAGTGTCAACAGCCTCCACACCTGGATTGCACAAGAGACTCATCTACTGCTCGACAGTAGTTCTCGAGTAAGTCAATCCTACCCTCGGACCGTTGTCTCGCAATAGGTGTATTCTCTTTAACGGAGATAACGTGACTCTCTTGTCGTAAAATCTTGGTCGGCGTGCGGTCGAGAGCTTCACTCTGCGGCATTGTCGGAGGAATTGAGGCTAGAGGACAAAGAGGGGTGATATAATTAAGGGTAGGGATAAGGGGTTTAATAAGTGGAGTAAAAAGACTACTCGTAGTTGTAAAGAGCGAGAGGTAGTTCTTTGCTATCTTCATCATAGCAACAGATTCATACAAAATAGGGGATCGGGGGGAAACTTGTTGACTAAAGTGGGTCATGTGGGGACGTGCGGCACGCAAACTCTCGACCTCCTGTTGAGTATAGAAAAGTCTTATTTTACTTTCTCTTTCCTCATTACATTTGGTCTCCAATTCGTTCGACAGAAGAACAAACCTTTGATGGTAATTGAAAAGCGCCATTTCCGATAGGTCTGCTCTCTGAGTCAGATTTGCGAGCTCACGTTTCCTGTAATCTTCCACTAAGTCATATTGACGAACTAGTGCAGAAAGAGAAGTCTTCGATTCATCGCGTTCTACTGTTAACCGTTGAATTACTCCTTCCAGAAGTTCATATTCTTTTCTATCTTTTTCAATAATTAAAACAGGGGGCGCAGGAGGAAGTGAGGATGGATCCTGGTTGGTAGCTTTGATCTCAACAGGTAATCCATTTAGTAACTGCTTGTCTTTCTCGAGGGAGGCTGACATCGCATTAAAGTAAAATAAAAATAGAACATAAAAAATTCGTTCTTTCATTTGTTCTAATTCGTTTTCTAAAATCTGGCATTTCAAGGAAAGTTTCAGCCTTAATCTTCCTTTTTTTTCTTTGTACAAGGGGGTTTGAGAACCAATGTCAGATTGACATCTTAACACCATAGCAAAATCAGTAGGGAGTGTTTGCGATCCCGTTGACGTGAGTTCAGGTGGGGGAGTCTGGAAAGAGATGGAAGAAATAGAAGAGAATGACAAGGAGAGTCCAGTGAGCTCATCCTCATCTAACAAAAAAGAAGGGGCCGGGGAGGAAGAACCATTGGCAATAAGTAGAATAGAAAGAGCCGATGCGTAACAAGTTTGCCAGATAAAACATTTCTCAAGCCACGATCTTTCAATGGTGAGCTTTTCGATCGTTTTCAGTTTTGTTACTTTGTGGATTTTGACTTCTTCTACAGGGAAGATTTCTTTACCATCTTTTATAAAACTTGCAGTGGCAGGTTCTTCTTTAATGCTGCGCATTAGAGGTCTTGAATGCCACGTGGGGAGGTTCCTCGTCTGGAACAGAACATATGAGCACTGTCTGGCGATTCTGGTGCATTCACAAAATAAAGCTTTTGTTGGTGCTAAAGGTGAACCGATGTGACGTGTCCAGATGTTCAGCTGGTCCATGCAGATGTTTCCTCGTACGCCAACTTCAATAGTAAAAATGTTACAGTCGAAGCCATTAGCGATGATCGAGTCTCTTAGCTTTAGGTATTTTTTTTCCTTTAAGACATGAGAGGTTTCGAAACGATCTTCATTTGGACACGTCAGCTCCAGAATCAGTGCTCTTTTCGCAAAAAAAGAATAAATAAAAATGTCTGGTCTTAGAGAGGACGAGACATGGCACACTTCAAGAGGAACAATTAGGCGGTTATCACCGACATCGTCGAGGATGACCCAATCATTCGCTAGTGAAAGTTCGCCTGTCTCTTTAGAAATTCTTTCTAGGGGTTTATTTTCCCCTGTTTTTAAAAAAGTTTGAAAGGGAGGCGGGAGGTTTTCTTTTCTTTTGTTGGCTTTTATTATCAACTCTTCCAAGAAGATAACAATGCGTTTTAGAACGCTGTCATGACGCCACGTGAACCTCCCTTGTGTTAAAGAGACAGGACAGCCTGTTAAGACATGCCTGAGGGTAGGATTCACTTTGCCACACAATACACAATTTTGGTCCACGTTGGTGATGTTCCACCTCTTTAAATTATCTTGTGAGGGGAGGGTGTTTGTAACCGCTTTCAGTTGAAATGAGATATAGGCAGGATTTCCCTCCCTAAGTACCTTATTCCAGGTGAAATCGTTTATCATACATTTAGACCACTCCTTCCACTGACCTTGGACTTGTAATTTATTCAAAGAGTTCAGTAGTTCATCTGTGGCTTCCACTTCAAAACGCTTAAGGAGATCGGGGCGAGTAGTACGTAGATCGCGCAATCGGTGACCAAGACCAGCTGATTGCTTCGCGAGAGAACGGTAAGAAAAAAACTTAATAAGGCGCTCCCATTCAGCAGAAGCTGAAAACTTTTTCGACCAATTGGACGATTTCTCCATACTGCAACTGGAAATATTACTGCGCTGAATAATTACTGCGGGGAAATATTACTGCGCGGAAAAATTAGTGCGGTTTTTTTGAGAAAAGATTAGTGCGCTTTTTTCCACTCGGTGGTAGAAAAAAATTTGGTTGCTTTTTTGCTGTGTAAGGCACCAGCAGAAAAATGCAGCTGGAGAAAAAATCACTTCTGAGCAGAAATATTAGTGCGGTGGAAATATTACTGCGTGGAAAAATTAGTGCGGTTTTTTGCAGATTTGGAAATTAGTGCGGTTTTTTCCGCGCAGTAATATTTCCAGTTGCAGTAATAACATTGTAGACACCGTGCATGTCAGAGTCCTGTGAGGATCTGAGTATGTCTAGTTTAATTGATTGCGCTTGTTTATATAGCGTCTCGACTCTTTTGTGTCTGAGACCAACAGTGTTCTTTGAACCGGTAAAAAGGATGACTGTGTTCGCAGAGCGGACAAATCCCCACCATTTCTTCAAAAAAGGTTTAATAATTTTGTCCATTTTTTTGGCAAAAGGGAGAGATAAGTCATGGATCATTAAACTCCATGTTAACCTTGACAATAACAAATGTTGGACAGACCAAGCCTTCTGAGACCATACAGTGGCATGGCGTCGACTTTTTTTAAAAAATTCCTGGTAAAAGTGGTCAGGCGCTCTCGCAATTTCTGTTCTTTGGCGTTCGGCTCAAACCAACGCCCGAGGTATTTGAACTCTCCAGCTTCCTGGAGATTCGTAATCGGAACTTTGTTAATCTGTTAATGTTTTTTTTATCGATCGACTATGTCGATTACTTTCTATTTTCCGTCCTGGTCAGGACGCTAAACTGATTGTTTTTTCTTTAAGAAATAAATAAAAAGTTAAAAAAAAAAAAAAAAAAAAAAAGGAATAAACAATGTTATCATTGTTTTTTTTTTATCGATCGACTATGTCGATTACTTTCTATTTTCTGTCCTGGTCAAGACGCTAAACGGAAGTTTTTTCTTTAAAATAATTAAAAGGATTTAAAAAAAAAAAAAAAAAAAAAAAAAGAATAAACAATGTTATCATTGTTTTTTTTCTATCGACCGACCATGTCGATTAATTTCTATTTTCCGTCCTGATCGAGACGCTAAACTGATTGTTTCCTTTTTTTTTAAATAATAAATAAAAAAAAAAAAAATAAAAAAAAAAAAAAAAAAGAGCATCTCCCTGCTATCCCTCATATCCCCACAATAATATTATACCTTTTCATTTTCTCTTTCCTTTTCTGGTCTTTATTTTTTTTTTCCTTTTTCATACAACGTTTTTTTTATTTATATATATTTTTTTTTTTTTTTTTCATGTTTGATTATTTCCTCTTCATATTTTTTTTCTTTTTTCTTTTCTTTCTTTTTTTTCTTTTTTTTCTCTGCCTCTCTCTTAATTCTGTTCGTTTCTTTGAAACGAAAATTCATTTGAATATTATTCCTTGGTCAGCAACCATCATTGTCGCCCTTTGGGCCTGTTAAAAAAAAATAAAAAATAAAAAGAAAGTTTACATCGGGAATAGGGCAGGAGCCAAAAGCTCCCAGTCCGTTACTTCCCACTTTATCGAAATTCAGGTCCGGGTTAGCTGGTTTCCCTTGTACAAAGCTGTGGGCAATGCATTTCTGGGGTTTCGCTTTCATACCACGAGACCAGGAAAGAAACTGTTCGAGCGACTTGATTAGCAATTTTGCCCCTGCCTTTGATGACGTGGTAAGTTGTAAATCATCAGCAAAAGCTGCAACTAATAGTTGGAGGGATTTATTGTTAAACTCGTAGGCTTCCTGTTGATGAACTGCTAAGGAAAAGAGCAGTAGTTGGAATACCAAATTAAAAAGGGTTGGGGAGGAAACGCAGCCTTGAAAGACACCAACTTCAAAAGGGATAGTGGGCGTCAGGCCTTCTCCAACTCTGATTTGGACGCGCATGGAGGAATAATACCTTTTATAGAAACCGATTATTCTTTCGTGAATTCCGAAATATTTTAAAGCAAAGAAAATTAATTGATGTTTGACTGATCCGAAAGCATCTGCCAAATCCACCCAGACAATTGTTAGGTTTTTCCGGAGAGCTTTCACTTCTTTAAAAATCTCTGAGGTGATCGTGGCATGTTCGATACACCCAGAGACACCTTTCCTAAAGCCTTTTTGAAAATTAAATTTAGAAAGAGTGTGGTTTGTGACGGCTTCCTGAATGACCGTATTAAAAATTTTCCCGTCGCAGTTGCCCACAGCTATCGGTCTCGTTTTCGAGATGTCTTTCCCATCGGAGTTGGGCTTTGGGAGCATCGAAAATTCTCTTTAATACCTTGTAAAGAGGGATGGGTGAAATCAGTTTTTTTTTTTTCATTGTCACAATAATTGTTTCAATAATAAATAAAAAAAAAAAAAAAAAAAAAAAAAAAAGCATCTCCCTGCTATCCTCATATCCCCACAATAATATTATACCTTTTCATTTTCTGTTTCCTTTTCTGGTCTTTTTTCTTTTTTTTTCTTTTTTTTCCTTTTTCATACAACGTTTTTTATTTATATTTTATTTTTTTTTTATTTTTTTCATGTTTGATTATTTCCTCTTCATATTTCTTTTTCTTTTCTTTCTTTTTTTTTTTTTTTTCTCTGCCTCTCTCTTAATTCTGTTCGTTTCTTTGAAACGAAAATTCATTTGAATAGTATTCCTTGGTCAGCAACAGTCATTGTCGCCCTCTGGGCCTGTTAAAAAAAAAAAAAAAAATAAAAAGAAAGTTTACATCGGGAATAGGGCAGGAGCCAAAAGCTCCCAGTCCGTTACTTCCCACTTTATCGAAATCCGGAGCCAAAAGCTCCCAGTCCGTTACTTCCCACTCTATCGAATTCAGCCTTTAAAATGTTCAATTATTTTTTCCTCTGGAATATCAAGGGAGGGGGGTTGAGGATCTTCTTTTTGGAGTTCTTCTTTTATGGCAGTAAACGGATTTTGACGAAATTTATCTTGTAATTTTTTGAATAAATTTTTCTTTTCTAAATTCCGATACATTCGGAAAATCCTTTTCATTCTCGTTCTTGCCTCTTTCCATTTGACAGCGTTCTCTATAGAAGGCCCAGATTTGCGGAGCTCCTGTCTTAGCTGTTTCATTTCCAGACGACATTCACGTTTTTCTTGGTCGAGGATGACCTCTTCCCTTGATTTCTGTTTGCGGGGTAAATAACTGACGGAGTCAAGACCATGAAGCTGGCGGGTAAACTGCGGAGCGCATGGCGATGTGCTGCAAGAGGATCGGGACAACTGTACTTGGTGGCTGTGGGCGGAGATGCAGGGTCCCAGCAACAGTGTATTGCGATACACCGTCAACCTCACCAATCTTCTCATCGCACCAGATCAGCATGCCATCCGTGCCAGCAACACGAGCCCTAACCTCCAAGTCATCTTCAACTTCTAGTCCCATACCACCCAATACATCTAACAGCTTTGATCTGCTAGTCACATACAGCAAGATCTCTGCTGGCAAGGAATCGCGAAGTTGCACTGTTACTCTTACGAGAGCCATGTGAATGCCTTACCACAATAAACTTTAGAGAACGATAGGATTAACAAGCACCACCACTTCAACGATCACCACACATGCCTATCAACCCACCTGTGCTAGAATAGTTCAGCAACCACATGAAACTGTAACAAGAGCTGGATTAAAGAGAAGTAGTATTAACAATAAACTGTAGAGAACGATAGGATTAACAAGCACCGATGACAACTACGAAGCAGTGCAGTTCAGGCACCCCCTGAGTAGTTTTTTTTACCAAACCACAAATCTCAATATCAAAATTCACGAAAATTCACGATTATTCACGAAAATTCACGATTTTTCACCATGCTTTTTGGCAGTGAATTTTCGTGAATTTTCGTGATAGGTAGTGACAACTCGTGACAAACCGAATTCGATAGAGTGGGAAGTAACGGACTGGGAGCTTTTGGCTCCTGCCCTATTCCCGATGTAAACTTTCTTTTTATTTTTATTTTTTTTTTTTTTAACAGGCCCAGAGGGCGACAATGACTGTTGCTGACCAAGGAATAATATTCAAATGAATTTTCGTTCCAAAGAAACGAACAGAATTAAGAGAGAGGCAGAGAAAAAAAAAAAAAAAAGAAAGAAAAGAAAAAAAAAATATGAAGAGGAAATAATCAAACATGAAAAAAATAAAAAAAAAAAATAAAATATAAATAAAAAACGTTGTATGAAAAAGGAAAAAAAAGAAAAAAAAAAAAAGACCAGAAAAGGAAAGAGAAAATGAAAAGGTATAATATTATTGTGGGGATATGAGGATAGCAGGGAGATGCTCTTTTTTTTTTTTTTTTTTTTTTTTTTTTTTTTTTTTTATTTATTATTTAAAAAAAGGAAACAATCAGTTTAGCCTCGATCGGGACGGAAAATAGAAATTAATCGACATAGTCGATCGATAGAAAAAAAAACAATGATAACATTGTTTATTCTTTTTTTTTTTTTTTTTTTTTTTTTTAAATCCTTTTAATTATTTTAAAGAAAAAACAATCAGTTTAGCGTCTTGACCAGGATGGAAAATAGAAAGTGATCGACATAGTCGATCGATAAAAAAACAATGATAACATTGTTTATTCATTTTTTTATTTTTTTTTAAATTCTTATTATTTATTTTTTAAAGAAAAAAAAACGGAAAATAAAAATTAGTCGACAAAGTCGAACGATAAAAAAAAAACAATGATAACATTGTTTATTTTTTTTTTTTTTTGTTTTTTTTTTTATATTCTTGAATTTCGATAAAGTGGGAAGTAACGGACTGGGAGCTTTTGGCTCCTGCCCTATTCCCGATGTAAACTTTCTTTTTATTTTTATTTTTTTTTAACAGGCCCAAAGGGCGACAATGATGGTTGCTGACCAAGGAATAATATTCAAATGAATTTTCGTTTCAAAGAAACGAACAGAATTAAGAGAGAGGCAGAGGAAAAAAAAAAAAAAAAGAAAGAAAAGAAAAGAAAAAAAAAAAATGAAGAGGAAATAATCAAACATGAAAAAAAAAAAAAAAAAATATATATATAAATAAAAAACGTTGTATGAAAAAGGAAAAAAAAGAAAAAAAAAGACCAGAAAAGGAAAGAGAAAATGAAAAGGTATAATATTATTGTGGGGATATGAGGGATAGCAGGGAGATGCTCTTTTTTTTTTTTTTTTTTTTTTTTTTCTTATTTATTATTTAAAAAAAGGAAACAATCAGTTTAGCGTCTCGATCAGGACGGAAAATAGAAATTAATCGACATAGTTGATCGATAGAAAAAAAAACAATGATAACATTGTTTATTCATTTTTTTTTTTTTTTTTTTTTTTTAAATCTTTTTAATTATTTTAAAGAAAAAACAATCAGTTTAGCGTCTTGACCAGGACGGAAAATAGTAAGTAATCGACATAGTCGATCGATAAAAAAAAAACAATGATAACATTGTTTATTCCTTTTTTTTTTTTTTATTCTTTTATTTATTTTTAAAGAAAAAACAATCAGTTTAGCGTCCTGACCAGGACGGAAAATAGAAAGTAATCGACATAGTCGATCGATAAAAAAAACAATGATAACATTGTTTATTCTTTTTTTTTTTTTTTATTTTAATTCTTTTTATTTATTTTTTAAAAAGAAAAAAAAATGGAAAATAGAAATTAGTCAACAAAGTCGAACGATAAAAAAAAACAATGATAACATTGTTTATTCTTTTTTTTTTTATTTTTTTTATATTCTTTTTTATTAATTTTGAAAAAAAAAAACAATCAGTTTAGCGTCTTGACCAGGACGGAAAATAGAAAGTAATCGACATAGTCGATCGATAAAAAAAACAATGATAACATTGTTTATTCCTTTTTTTTTTTTTTTATTCTTTTATTTATTTTTAAAGAAAAAACAATCAGTTTAGCGTCCTGACCAGGACGGAAAATAGAAAGTAATCGACATAGTCGATCGATAAAAAAAACAATGATAACATTGTTTATTCTTTTTTTTTTTATTTTAAATTCTTTTTATTTATTTTTTAAAGAAAAAAAACGGAAAATAGAAATTAGTCAACAAAGTCGAACGATAAAAAAAAACAATGATAACATTGTTTATTCTTTTTTTTTATTTTTTTTTTTTAATATATTTTTTTTTTTTATTTTGAAAAAAAAACAATCAGTTTAGCGTCTTGACCAGGACGGAAAATAGAAAGTAATCGACATAGTCGATCGATAAAAAAAACAATGATAACATTGTTTATTCCTTTTTTTTTTTTTTTATTCTTTTATTTATTTTTAAAGAAAAAACAATCAGTTTAGCGTCCTGACCAGGACGGAAAATAGAAAGTAATCGACATAGTCGATCGATAAAAAAAACAATGATAACATTGTTTATTCTTTTTTTTTTTATTTTAAATTCTTTTTATTTATTTTTTAAAGAAAAAAAACGGAAAATAGAAATTAGTCAACAAAGTCGAACGATAAAAAAAAACAATGATAACATTGTTTATTCTTTTTTTTTATTTTTTTTTTTTAATATATTTTTTTTTTTATTTTGAAAAAAAAACAATCAGTTTAGCGTCTTGACCAGGACGGAAAATAGAAAGTAATCGACATAGTCGATCGATAAAAAAAACAATGATAACATTGTTTATTCTTTTTTTTTTTTTTTTTTTTAAATTCTTTTTATTTATTTTTTAAAGAAAAAAAACGGAAAATAGAAATTAGTCAACAAAGTCGAACGATAAAAAAAAAACAATGATAACATTGTTTATTCTTTTTTTTTATTTTTTTTTTTTTTAATATTTTTTTTTTTATTTTGAAAAAAAAAACAATCAGTTTAGCGTCTTGACCAGGACGGAAAATAGAAAGTAATCGACATAGTCGATCGATAAAAAAAAACAATGATAACATTGTTTATTCTTTTTTTTTATTTTAAATTCTTTTTATTTATTTTTTAAAGAAAAAAAACGGAAAATAGAAATTAGTCGACAAAGTCGAACGATAAAAAAAAAACAATGATATCATTGTTTATTCTTTTTTTTTTGTATTTTTTTTAATATTCTTTTTTATTAATTTTGAAAAAAAAAACAATCAGTTTAGCGTCTTGACCAGGACGGAAAATAGAAAGTGATCGACATAGTCGATCGATAAAAAAACAATGATAACATTGTTTATTCTTTTTTTTTATTTTAAATTCTTTTTATTTATTTTTTAAAGAAAAAAAAACGGAAAATAGAAATTAGTCGACAAAGTCGAACGATAAAAAAAACAATGATAACATTGTTTATTCTTTTTTTTGTATTTTTTTATATTCTTTTTTATTAATTTTGAAAAAAAAAAACAATCAGTTTAGCGTCTTGACCAGGACGGAAAATAGAAAGTGATCGACATAGTCGATCGATAAAAAAAAACATTGATAACATTGTTTATTCTTTTTTTTTTATTTTAAATTCTTTTTATTTATTCTTTAAAGAAAAGAAACGGAAAATAGAAATTAGTCGACAAAGTCGAACGATAAAAAAAACAATGATAACATTGTTTTTCCTTTTTTTTTTTTTTTTTTTATATTCTTTTTTATTAATTTTGAAAAAAAAAACAATCAGTTTAGCGTCTTGACCAGGACGGAAAATAGAAAGTGATCGACATAGTCGATCGATAAAAAAACAATGATAACATTGTTTATTCTTTTTTTTTATTTTAAATTCTTTTTATTTATTCTTTAAAGAAAAGAAACGGAAAATAGAAATTAGTCGACAAAGTCGAACGATAAAAAAAAAACAATGATAACATTGTTTATTCTTTTTTTTTTTTTTTTTATTTCTTTTTATTTATTAAAAAAAAAAAACAATCAGTTTAGCGTCTTGACCAGGACGGAAAATAGAAAGTGATCGACATAGTCGATCGATAAAAAAACAATGATAACATTGTTTATTCTTTTTTATTTATTTTAAATTCTTTTTATTTATTTTTTAAAGAAAAAAAACGGAAAATAGAAATTAGTCAACAAAGTCGAACAATAAAAAAAAACAATGATAACATTGTTTATTCTTTTTTTTTTTTTTTTTTTTTATATTCTTTTTTATTAATTTTGAAAAAAAAAAAACAATCAGTTTAGCGTCTTGACCAGGACGGAAAATAGAAAGTAATCGACATAGTCGATCGATAAAAAAACAATGATAACATTGTTTATTCTTTTTTTTTTATTTTAAATTCTTTTTATTTATTATTTAAAGAAAAGAAACGGAAAATAGAAATTAGTCGACAAAGTCGAACGATAAAAAAAAAACAATGATAACATTGTTTATTCTTTTTTTTTTTTTTTTTATGTTCTTTTTATTAATTTTTTAAAAAAAAAAAAAAAAAACAATCAGTTTAGCGTCTTGACCAGGACGGAAAACTGGAAGTAATCGACATAGTCGATCGATAAAAAAAACAATGATAACATTGTTTCATCCTTTATATTTTTTAATTTTTTTTTATATTTGAAGAAAAGAAAGAAGAAAAAAAAAAAAAAAAAAAAAAACAAGCGGAATTGATCATAATGGGTGGCAGGGGTTGATATAACTTCATTTGAAAATTCTTCTTTTTTAATTTCTTTTTTTTTGAAATTTTTTTTTTTATTTAACAGGAGTTAAGATCACTTACATGAGTTAACACAACACAGATACGAGAGTAGCAAAATGAGGTAACACTACCAATTCAACAAAAAATAATCAGGATCGGACACAAGGAGGAGAGTTCATTCTACCTCTCACTGTCCTGAATTTGGATAAAGTGGGAAGTAACGGACTGGGAGCTTTTGGCTCCTGCCCTATTCCCGATGTAAACTTTCTTTTTATTTTTATTTTTTTTAACAGGCCCAAAGGGCGACAATGATGGTTGCTGACCAAGGAATAATATTCAAATGAATTTTCGTTTCAAAGAAACGAACAGAATTAAGAGAGAGGCAGAGGAAAAAAAAAAAAAAAAGAAAGAAAAGAAAAGAAAAAAAAAAATGAAGAGGAAATAATCAAACATGAAAAAAAAAAAAAAAAAAAAAAATATATATCAGTCATTCCTTTTTTTTGCGAACAAAAAACACCATTTTCTCACCGCCTGAGCAAGGTTACACGATATGTTACTTTTGCTCGATTTTTTATTTTTTGGAATCGGGGAGGGTGCGATCTGTAAAATTAGGCATAGGGATATACTTTTAAACATGGTAAGTGCTGCTAAAAAGAGATAAACGTCTCTTTGCAAAATTTCCTTGGTACTACTCAATGATAAATATTAATCCCAGACCTGGAATGGAAAGATCGAGAAAATCTGAGTAAAAAACACCCCTAATTTTTTTTTTTTCACTATTTTTTCCCCCTTCTCCCGCACTCAAGAGATATGCACCTTTTTACTAACAAATCAACCCTAGTAGCAATTATGTAAGGAAAATGTTGCATCTGTGGTGGTGATAATGATCATTAAGTATCAAAGTAGGTCCAAAAAGACAGGTAGTAAAGATGAGGATGAGCTCACTGGACTCTCCTTGTCATTCTCTTCTATTTCTTCCATCTCTTTCCAGACTCCCCCACCTGAACTCATGTCAACGGGATCGCAAACACTTCCTGCTGATTTCGCTATAGTGATAAGAACTCAATCTGACATGGGTTCTCAAACCCCCTTGTACAAAAAAAAAGAAGGAAAATTAAGGCTGAAACTTTCCTTGAAATGCCAGATTTTAGAAAACGAATTAGAGCAAATGAAAGAACGAATTTTTTATGTTCTATTTTTATTTTACTTTAATGCGATGTCAGCCTCCCTCGAGAAAGACAAGCAGTTACTAAATGGATTACCTGTTGAGATCAAAGCTACCAACCAGGATCCATCCTCACTTCCTCCTGCGCCCCCTGTTTTAATTATTGAAAAAGATAGAAAAGAATATGAACTTCTGGAAGGAGTAATTCAACGGTTAACAGCAGAACGCGATGAATCGAAGACTTCTCTTTCTGCACTAGTTCGACAATATGACTTAGTGGAAGATTACAGGAAACGTGAGCTCGCAAATCTGACTCAGAGAGCAGACCTATCGGAAATGGCGCTCTTTAATTACCATCAAAGGTTTGTTCTTCTGTCGAACGAATTGGAGACCAAATGTAATGAGGAAAGAGAAAGTAAAATAAGACTTTTCTATACTCAACAGGAGGTCGAGAGTTTGCGTGCCGCGCGTCCCCGTATGACCCACTTTAGTCAACAAGTTTCCCCCCGAACCCCCGTTCTGTATGAATCTGTTGCTATGATGAAGATAGCAAAGAACTACCTCTCGCTCTTTACAACTACGAGTAGTCTTTTTACTCCTCTTATTAAACCCCTTATCCCTACCCTTAATTATATCACCCCTCTTTGTCCTCTAGCCTCAATTCCTCCGACAATGCCGCAGAGTGAAGCTCTCGACCGCACGCCGACCAAGATTTTACGACAAGAGAGTCACGTTATCTCCGTTAGAGAGAATACACCTATTGCGAGACAATGGTCCGAGGGTAGGATTGACTTACTCGAGAACTACTGTCGAGCAGTAGATGACTCTCTCGAAACAAACGAGAAAGCGGCAGAGCTCTCAGAACAACTTTTGGATGCCCAACTTCGCCTCTCGGAGCTGAATCACCAACGGTGTACAACTCACGCAGAGCAGCTTGAGCAATCCATGATGTTAACGGGACTGGCGAGCGATTTAAATGTTCAACTCGCCTTGGCACGGTCTCAAATTGCGGCCCTGAAGTTCCAATTAGCTTCATGGGCAGAAGGTTTGAGTCCGCCAGACACAGAAGAACATGAGGAAATTGAAACTCCGCCGAGAAAGTCTGAGCGTTCAACTCTGAAAAAACGGACCCCTCCATCAAGATATCGTTATAATCGAAGGAGATGTTCTGCTGATGACGTTCACGGTGACTCCACCCCCTTGTAATTCTCTTTTTCCTTACTTTCACATCACTTTGTTTATTTAGTTTATTAGCTTATTTATTATTTATTATTTATTGTTCGTTTTGTTTGTAATATTTTGTCGATATGTTTATGTCCGTCAGATCATAACGTTAATCAGATTAATTGTTAATTGTAAATGGTCTAAACCCCAATCCAAGTTCCCAAGGCTTGGCATAGATTTGAGTGACGCCTTACTGGCCTCCTCATCCTCTATGAGTGGTGAGGGGGCCAGCAATGGTTTTTTTTTTTTCTCTTATTTCTTTTTTTCTTTTTCTTTTACTCTAATATGAAATATTTTTGAACAAAATGTGATTATTAATTTAAAAAAAAAAAAAAAAAAAAAAAATGTAAATGAATAATAAAAAAAAAAAAAAAAAAAACATGCCTTGGGAATACAACCAAAGCCCCAATTAATCGGTCCTTTCTTTTTTCCTTCTTGTCAAGTGATCGCTCCACTCGTCGATCACCAAAACCGATTGTATTTATATCTGTTCTTTTCTCAACGATCGGCTATACCGATCATTTTTTTTAAAAACAATTGTTTTCTTCTTCTCGACGATCAGATCCAATTGATCGACCTTTTCTTTTTTTTTCCTTTATTCCTTCCATCCCTCCCGCTCCCCTTATTTTAATAAAAACAAGATCAGCTCAGCTTGATCGTTAAACTTTTTTTTTTTTTTTATTTATTTATTTTTTTTTTTTTTTTTATTTAAACTGATTGTATTTATATCTGGTTATTTTTCTCAACGATCGGCTATGCCGATCGACCTTTAAAATAATTGTCTTCTTCTTCTCGACGACCAGATCCAATTGATCGACCTTTTCTTTTTTTTTCCTTTATTCCTTCCATCCCTCCCGCTCCCCTTATTTTAATAAAAACAAGATCAGCTCAGCTTGATCGTTATTTATTTATTTATTTATATTTTTTTTTTTTTTGTTGGTCCTAGTCAAGACCTTAAACTGACTAATCGGTCTTAACTTTAACTAAGTGAATGAACCCTTTCCGTTTTCCTTTTCCCTTTATTACTCTCTATCTGGTCTGTTATGTCATAAATCTCATTTAATTTTATCATTCATTTTAATTTTCACTGTTTCCCATCTACATTTTATTTTCAAATAGTTCCGGTCTGTCTCTGATGATAAATAAAACTGATCATGTTAACTCAATATTTTTTTTTATTATGTGCAAGAGATACCAACACGCAAGAGATACCAACGCACATACGAGATACCAGCACTTCCGAGATACCGACACACAAGAGATACCAAGACACTTAAGATACCAGCAAGGACAGTGAGAGGTAGAATGAACTCTCCTCCTTGTGTCCGATCCTGATTATTTTTTGTTGAATTGGTAGTGTTACCTCATTTTGCTACTCTCGTATCTGTGTTGTGTTAACTCATGTAAGTGATCTTAACTCCTGTTAAATAAAAAAAAAAATTTCAAAAAAAAAGAAATTAAAAAAGAAGAATTTTCAAATGAAGTTATATCAACCCCTGCCACCCATTATGATCAATTCCGCTTGTTTTTTTTTTTTTTTTTTTTTTCTTCTTTCTTTTCTTCAAATATAAAAAAAAATTAAAAAATATAAAAGATGAAACAATGTTATCATTGTTTTTTTTATCGATCGACTATGTCGATTACTTCCAGTTTTCCGTCCTGGTCAAGACGCTAAACTGATTGTTTTTTTTTTTTTTTTTTAAAAAATTAATAAAAAGAATATAAAAAAAAAAAAAAAAGAATAAACAATGTTATCATTGTTTTTTTTTTATCGTTCGACTTTGTCGACTAATTTCTATTTTCCGTTTCTTTTCTTTAAATAATAAATAAAAAGAATTTAAAATAAAAAAAAAAGAATAAACAATGTTATCATTGTTTTTTTATCGATCGACTATGTCGATTACTTTCTATTTTCCGTCCTGGTCAAGACGCTAAACTGATTGTTTTTTTTTTTTCAAAATTAATAAAAAAGAATATAAAAAAAAAAAAAAAAAAAAAAGAATAAACAATGTTATCATTGGTTTTTTTTTTATTGTTCGACTTTGTTGACTAATTTCTATTTTCCGTTTTTTTTCTTTAAAAAATAAATAAAAAGAATTTAAAATAAATAAAAAAGAATAAACAATGTTATCATTGTTTTTTTATCGATCGACTATGTCGATCACTTTCTATTTTCCGTCCTGGTCAAGACGCTAAACTGATTGTTTTTTTTCAAAATTAATAAAAAAGAATATAAAAAAAAAAAAAAAAAAAGAATAAACAATGTTATCATTGTTTTTTTTTTATCGTTCGACTTTGTCGACTAATTTCTATTTTCCGTTTCTTTTCTTTAAAGAATAAATAAAAAGAATTTAAAATAAAAAAAAAAAAATAAACAATGTTATCATTGTTTTTTTTATCGATCGACTATGTCGATCACTTTCTATTTTCCGTCCTGGTCAAGACGCTAAACTGATTGTTTTTTTTTTTCAAAATTAATAAAAAAGAATATAAAAAAATACAAAAAAAAGAATAAACAATGTTATCATTGTTTTTTTTATCGTTCGACTTTGTCGACTAATTTCTATTTTCCGTTTTTTTTTTCTTTAAAAAATAAATAAAAAGAATCTAAAATAAAAAAAAAGAATAAACAATGTTATCATTGTTTTTTTATCGATCGACTATGTCGATCACTTTCTATTTTCCGTCCTGGTCAAGACGCTAAACTGATTGTTTTTTTTCAAAATTAATAAAAAAGAATATAAAAAAAAAAAAAAAAAAAAAGAATAAACAATGTTATCATTGTTTTTTTTTATCGTTCGACTTTGTCGACTAATTTCTATTTTCCGTTTCTTTTCTTTAAAGAATAAATAAAAAGAATTTAAAATAAAAAAAAAGAATAAACAATGTTATCATTGTTTTTTTTTATCGATCGACTATGTCGATCACTTTCTATTTTCCGTCCTGGTCAAGACGCTAAACTGATTGTTTTTTTTTTCAAAATTAATAAAAAAGAATATAAAAAAATACAAAAAAAAGAATAAACAATGTTATCATTGTTTTTTTATCGTTCGACTTTGTCGACTAATTTCTATTTTCCGTTTTTTTTTTCTTTAAAAAATAAATAAAAAGAATTTAAAATAAAAAAAAAGAATAAACAATGTTATCATTGTTTTTTTATCGATCGACTATGTCGATCACTTTCTATTTTCCGTCCTGGTCAAGACGCTAAACTGATTGTTTTTTTTTTTTCAAAATTAATAAAAAAGAATATTAAAAAAAATACAAAAAAAAAAAGAATAAACAATGTTATCATTGTTTTTTTTTTTATCGTTCGACTTTGTCGACTAATTTCTATTTTCCGTTTTTTTTCTTTAAAAAATGAATAAAAAGAATTTAAAATAAAAAAAAAGAATAAACAATGTTATCATTGTTTTTTTTTATCGATCGACTATGTCGATTACTTTCTATTTTCCGTCCTGGTCAAGACGCTAAACTGATTGTTTTTTTTTTCAAAATAAAAAAAAAATATTAAAAAAAAAAAATAAAAAAAAAGAATAAACAATGTTATCATTGTTTTTTTTTTATCGTTCGACTTTGTTGACTAATTTCTATTTTCCGTTTTTTTTCTTTTAAAAAATAAATAAAAAGAATTTAAAAAAAAAAAAAAAAAAAGAATAAACAATGTTATCATTGTTTTTTTTATCGATCGACTATGTCGATTACTTTCTATTTTCCGTCCTGGTCAAGACGCTAAACTGATTGTTTTTTTTTTCAAAATTAATAAAAAAGAATATAAAAAAAATACAAAAAAAAGAATAAACAATGTTATCATTGTTTTTTTTATCGATCGACTATGTCGATTACTTTCTATTTTCCGTCCTGGTCAAGACGCTAAACTGATTGTTTTTTTTTTTCAAAATTAATAAAAAAGAATATAAAAAAAATACAAAAAAAAGAATAAACAATGTTATCATTGTTTTTTTATCGATCGACTATGTCGATTACTTTCTATTTTCCGTCCTGGTCAAGACGCTAAACTGATTGTTTTTTTTTTCAAAATAAAAAAAAAATATATTAAAAAAAAAAAATAAAAAAAAAGAATAAACAATGTTATCATTGTTTTTTTTTATCGTTCGACTTTGTTGACTAATTTCTATTTTCCGTTTTTTTTCTTTAAAAAATTAATAAAAAGAATTTAAAAAAAAAAAAAAAAAAAAAGAATAAACAATGTTATCATTGTTTTTTTTATCGATCGACTATGTCGATTACTTTCTATTTTCCGTCCTGGTCAAGACGCTAAACTGATTGTTTTTTTTTCAAAATTTATAAAAAAGAATATAAAAAAATACAAAAAAAAGAATAAACAATGTTATCATTGTTTTTTTTTATCGTTCGACTTTGTCGACTAATTTCTATTTTCCGTTTTTTTTTCTTTAAAAAATAAATAAAAAGAATTTAAAATAAAAAAAAAAAAAAGAATAAACAATGTTATCATTGTTTTTTTATCGATCGACTATGTCGATTACTTTCTATTTTCCGTCCTGGTCAAGACGCTAAACTGATTGTTTTTTTTCAAAATTAATAAAAAAGAATATAAAAAAAAAAAAAAAAAAAAAGAATAAACAATGTTATCATTGTTTTTTTTTATCGTTCGACTTTGTCGACTAATTTCTATTTTCCGTTTCTTTTCTTTAAAGAATAAATAAAAAGAATTTAAAATAAAAAAAAAGAATAAACAATGTTATCATTGTTTTTTTTTATCGATCGACTATGTCGATCACTTTCTATTTTCCGTCCTGGTCAAGACGCTAAACTGATTGTTTTTTTTTTCAAAATTAATAAAAAAGAATATAAAAAAATACAAAAAAAAGAATAAACAATGTTATCATTGTTTTTTTATCGTTCGACTTTGTCGACTAATTTCTATTTTCCGTTTTTTTTTTCTTTAAAAAATAAATAAAAAGAATTTAAAATAAAAAAAAAGAATAAACAATGTTATCATTGTTTTTTTATCGATCGACTATGTCGATCACTTTCTATTTTCCGTCCTGGTCAAGACGCTAAACTGATTGTTTTTTTTTTTTCAAAATTAATAAAAAAGAATATTAAAAAAAATACAAAAAAAAAAAGAATAAACAATGTTATCATTGTTTTTTTTTTTATCGTTCGACTTTGTCGACTAATTTCTATTTTCCGTTTTTTTTCTTTAAAAAATGAATAAAAAGAATTTAAAATAAAAAAAAAGAATAAACAATGTTATCATTGTTTTTTTTTATCGATCGACTATGTCGATTACTTTCTATTTTCCGTCCTGGTCAAGACGCTAAACTGATTGTTTTTTTTTTCAAAATAAAAAAAAAATATTAAAAAAAAAAAATAAAAAAAAAGAATAAACAATGTTATCATTGTTTTTTTTTTATCGTTCGACTTTGTTGACTAATTTCTATTTTCCGTTTTTTTTCTTTTAAAAAATAAATAAAAAGAATTTAAAAAAAAAAAAAAAAAAAGAATAAACAATGTTATCATTGTTTTTTTTATCGATCGACTATGTCGATTACTTTCTATTTTCCGTCCTGGTCAAGACGCTAAACTGATTGTTTTTTTTTTCAAAATTAATAAAAAAGAATATAAAAAAAATACAAAAAAAAGAATAAACAATGTTATCATTGTTTTTTTTATCGATCGACTATGTCGATTACTTTCTATTTTCCGTCCTGGTCAAGACGCTAAACTGATTGTTTTTTTTTTTCAAAATTAATAAAAAAGAATATAAAAAAAATACAAAAAAAAGAATAAACAATGTTATCATTGTTTTTTTATCGATCGACTATGTCGATTACTTTCTATTTTCCGTCCTGGTCAAGACGCTAAACTGATTGTTTTTTTTTTCAAAATAAAAAAAAAATATATTAAAAAAAAAAAATAAAAAAAAAGAATAAACAATGTTATCATTGTTTTTTTTTATCGTTCGACTTTGTTGACTAATTTCTATTTTCCGTTTTTTTTCTTTAAAAAATTAATAAAAAGAATTTAAAAAAAAAAAAAAAAAAAAAGAATAAACAATGTTATCATTGTTTTTTTTATCGATCGACTATGTCGATTACTTTCTATTTTCCGTCCTGGTCAAGACGCTAAACTGATTGTTTTTTTTTCAAAATTTATAAAAAAGAATATAAAAAAATACAAAAAAAAGAATAAACAATGTTATCATTGTTTTTTTTTATCGTTCGACTTTGTCGACTAATTTCTATTTTCCGTTTTTTTTTCTTTAAAAAATAAATAAAAAGAATTTAAAATAAAAAAAAAAAAAAGAATAAACAATGTTATCATTGTTTTTTTATCGATCGACTATGTCGATTACTTTCTATTTTCCGTCCTGGTCAAGACGCTAAACTGATTGTTTTTTTTTTCAAAATTAATAAAAAAGAATATAAAAAAAATAAAAAAAAAAAGAATAAACAATGTTATCATTGTTTTTTTTTATCGTTCGACTTTGTTGACTAATTTCTATTTTCCATTTTTTTTCTTTTTAAAAAATAAATAAAAAGAATTAAAATAAAAAAAAAAAAAAAAGAATAAACAATGTTATCATTGTTTTTTTTATCGATCGACTATGTCGATTACTTTCTATTTTCCGTCCTGGTCAGGACGCTAAACTGATTGTTTTTTCTTTAAAAAAATAAATAAAAAGAATAAAAATAAAAAAAAAGGAATAAACAATGTTATCATTGTTTTTTTTTATCGATCGACTATGTCGATTACTTACTATTTTCCGTCCTGGTCAAGACGCTAAACTGATTGTTTTTTCTTTAAAATAATTAAAAAGATTTAAAAAAAAAAAAAAAAAAAAAAAATGAATAAACAATGTTATCATAGTTTTTTTTTCTATCGATCAACTATGTCGATTAATTTCTATTTTCCGTCCTGATCGAGACGCTAAACTGATTGTTTCCTTTTTTTAAATAATAAATAAGAAAAAAAAAAAAAAAAAAAAAAAAGAGCATCTCCCTGCTATCCCTCATATCCCCACAATAATATTATACCTTTTCATTTTCTCTTTCCTTTTCTGGTCTTTTTTTTTTCTTTTTTTCCTTTTTCATACAACGTTTTTTATTTATATGGAGAATTCTCCGTTGCCTACATAAAAAAAAGTTTTTTCTCCGTTGCCTGTCACCTTAACTTTTTTTTCTCCGTTGCCTGCACCCAAAAAGTTTTTTCGCTGTTGTGAACAACTCTTTTTTTTTTTTCTCTGTTGGGTACCAGCACTTTTTTTTTTTCTCTAAAAAAAAATTTTTTTTTCTGGAAAAAAAAAAAAAAAAAAAAAAAAAGAAAAAAGAAATAAGAAAAAAAATCAGAGGTAGAATCTTCACATCTTCTCACATTCTTGACAGTGTTTCCTTGTTAGACGAAAAGTTTTATAAAGCAAGAATAGAAAACACTATAAATGAATCAGATGATGACCTTGCATCGAAAAATATTAAAGCTCATCAGATGATGAACTTGAATCACACTTCTTTCTCTTTCCGGATATCCGGTTTCTCCTAATCGATGTATCGACAGTCTTCTTGGGGGCCGACTTCTTCGCTGATTTCTTGGGGGCCGACTTCTTCGCTGATTTCTTGGGGGCCGACTTCTTGGGGGCCGATTTCTTAGGGGCTGACTTCTTCGGGGCCGACTTCTCGTGTAAGGGGTTTTTACACGTAGTCTTATTGTGGCCCACCTTACCACAACGACTACACAAGTTCTTTCCCTCCCCTTTGGAAGGAATCCTCTTCGTGGGGGCACCCTTCGGCTTCTTCGTTGTTGGCGGTAACAGTTCAGTCTTCGCCGACTGAAACTGATACAGCCCAACTGGCCGTACTGGGTCGTCATACGCCTTTCGTAAGGCTCCCAAACGAAAGCAGGTTGGAACGTACTGCATCTCGTTGAAACCAAGAAACCTGTTTATTTAGTCCAATTAATTCGCCACAAGTAGCGTTGACCACGACAACAAAAAGACAAAAAGAAGAAGTACCTGATAGCCGCGCAGGTATGAACGCATGGCAAGGCAGTCTGCTCTGGGAGCAAACAGGTGCAAGCCATTTCTTTACCCACCAGCTTGACCAACTCCTGCCTCTGTCCATGTACAACGTTCGCTGTTTGTTGTTATTATCCCTGCAGATGATTCTACAAGCCCCGAGAAAGATACCATACCTTCAAACACTTCGCCTTCGTGCATCACTGGTTCAACAGTGAACACTGCTGCTTCAACGGCAGCCGTCTCCACGATCTCTCGCACCCACCCCAAAACCATCTCGTCATCACCCTCTGCATCGTGCGCACTACGCCGTCGCTCGTAGTGCCACTTCTGCACAATGCTGACAATGCTGTTAAGCATCCCCAACACATTCTTGTCCCTGGCTGAAGAGATAACATTGTTAAACCCTTCAGCCAGGTTGTTCGTACTTTGATTGTACGTCCTAGAGCGGATTGCACCGCGAGCCCAAGTCTCAGGCTCCTTTTCATCCAGGTATTCGTGGAGTACTTCAAGCTCGTTCTCCTCCGCAGACTCACCAAGAGCATCAAACATGGGTAGGAACCTGTATGAAGGTGCCGTACACAGATGTTTGAACCTACCAAACATCTCCTTGCTGAACTTGGCCTTGATGTTTCGACCCATGTGTTGTGTGCATTTGAGGGCAATCACATCGTTGTAATCCCCACGAAGCACCGACAGTAGGCCCTTGTCCTGATCGGCCATAAGGCCAAACCCTTCGCCCAAAAACTCCGGAACCTTCACCGCCGACTCCAGCTTCCCAAGGAAGTACTTCCACCCTTCGGCGTCTTCATTGCCTATCAAGGCGAAACCCACAGGGAATTGACTTCCCAGTGGGTCCATTGCAACAAATGTAAGCAATGTCCCCAAGTAATGTGCTCGTAAGAAGCACCCATCAACAACCCCAAATCCCCCCGGACATGCACCTACACCCTCCAGCGATGCCCCCAAAGCAAGGAAAAAGGACTTAAACCTTCCACCCTCTTCTTTTATGTCCCACTGGGTACCGGGGTTTTGTTCCGCCAGTGAGGTGAACCAGGCCTGTAACCAGGCAAATCCCTCATGGGGGTCACCATTGATCTCTTTATCGGCCTCTCCGAGGGCCCGGTATACAGTATCCTTCCCTACTGTTATGCCGCAAGACTTTAAGTCTTGTACAAGGTGGGACTTTTTATATTTTGTACCCAACTCCTTGTATTTTGCCAGGGAAAGGTAGGCTATGGTGGTCTTGAGCCCGTACACCCTCCCCTCCCCAGGGTTGCAAGCGTCCGTATGCCGCAGCTGTGACACCGTCACAGTTCTCTCTTCACAACTCCCTGTAGCGCACACCCTCCACTCACATGAGTCGGATGTGCAATGGAACGATATCCGGTTCTCACGCTTTTGTCTGCTAAACCTCCTTCCAGTGGAGCAGCAGGCGAGGGTGACGCTTGCCAGGAGTGCACTCTCGCTAGGGAAGACACGTCCCAGGGTTGGTGTCGGAACATTGAACACCGGCACGTTTATGGTCGGGACAGGTGTAACAGTATCCTCAGATGCGATCACAGGTGCAGTCTGCGGGGAGTCCATGTTTCCAGGCATTTGGTAGTAGGTAGGTAGGTAGGTAGGTGTTGAGTAGTTATTATCTGGAAACGTAGAGTAAAAAAACAGACAAACTATCAAGGGGACCTAGGTCCAGAACAGCAAGAAAAAAATGAGAATCCCTAAAACCACTACCAAAATTTATTTTCAGCCACAAAGTTTCCATGAACACCCTCTCACCTTAAGCGCACACGGATGTTGAGATAACGTTTGTACGATGTTCATCTGGCTTGACGAGATTAGCAAAGACAAGTACTCACGGAAAGGTTGGGTTGTTCGTCAGGTCTTGATAGTGTTCTCAGCCTCTGGGAGTTTTACTACAAGTGCATGCAAAGAACGGTATGTGTGCAGGGCTGGGTCACCTTACAGAGAACTGTTGTCCTCTTACACGTCATTCCAACCGAATTTCAAGGCCAAGACACCTGCGAGTTACAGACAGCCTGGTCGCAAGCGACACTCCTGTTTCTGACCGGGTTATCAGGGTATCTAACTCATGCAAGCATGAGAGCTTTTTTAAGGCTACCTTAAATTATCAAGAGCGCAGTACTGCCCGAAGGGTTCCCGCGTGTCAAGATGCATTTGCGTGTACTGAGCAGAAGTTCCAGAAGGAAGATTACTTTTATCATTTCCCAAGTCATCACATCCTTAACCGTTTGTGTTATTAGCTTTCAATCAATCCATCAGATGAGTGTATGGTATCTAACTAACTAACCAGGTAGACAGGTGCACAAAAAAAAAAAAAAAAAAAAAGGAAAAAAAAAAAAAAAAAAAAAAAAAAAAAAAAAAAAAAAGGAAAAGGGAAAAAAGGTCAAGTGACACACAACAGAGAAAAATAAATATAGGTGGCACACAACAGCGAAAAATAAATATAGGTGGCACACAACAGCGAAAAATAAATATAGGTGGCACACAACAGCGAAAAAAAAGTTTAGGTGGCACACAACAGCGAAAAAAAAAAAGAAAAAAAAACACAACGGAGAAAAATTCTTTTAGGTGGACTACAACGGAGAAAAATAAAGTTTTGGGGTAGCAACGGAGAATTTTCCTATTTATATATCAGTCATTCCTTTTTTTTGCGAACAAAAAACACCATTTTCTCACCGCCTGAGCAAGGTTACACGATATGTTACTTTTGCTCGATTTTTTATTTTTTGGAATCGGGGAGGGTGCGATCTGTAAAATTAGGCATAGGGATATACTTTTAAACATGGTAAGTGCTGCTAAAAAGAGATAAACGTCTCTTTGCAAGATTTCCTTGGTACTACTCAATGATAAATATTAATCCCAGACCTGGAATGGAAAGATCGAGAAAATCTGAGTAAAAAACACCCCTAATTTTTTTTTTTTACTAATTTTTTTTCCTTCTCCCGAACTCAAGAGATATGCACCTTTTTGCTAGCTAATCAACCCTAGTAGCAATTATGTAAGGAAAATGTTGCATCTATATAAAGAAAGTGTTTTCATTAAGTATCAAAGTAGGTCCAAAAAGACAGGTAGTAACAATCTGCCTCACCGGCACATGCTGAGTACTCTTTAATATATTTTTGCTCGATTATTTTTTCTCTGAATCCCGCTGGGTCAGCAGTGTAAAATTAGACCCTTCGATTAATTTTTAGTTTTGGTACTTGTCCACGGCTGAGCTGATTTAGTAAACCACAAAATCTCTTTTCTCAATTCGGGAGACAAGTATGTGATGCCAACCTCCCGATTTCGGACGGAAATGAACCCAACGATGCAGCGCATTAAAATGCCGCTTCGATCGAAATTTTTACAATTTTTTTTTGAAAACTTTTTTCAGTGTCCAGAATTTGTTCGCAAAAAAAAGGAATGACTGATATATATTTTTTTTTTTTTTTTTTTTTTCATGTTTGATTATTTCCTCTTCATTTTTTTTTTTCTTTTCTTTTCTTTCTTTTTTTTTTTTTTTTTCCTCTGCCTCTCTCTTAATTCTGTTCGTTTCTTTGAAACGAAAATTCATTTGAATATTATTCCTTGGTCAGCAACCATCATTGTCGCCCTTTGGGCCTGTTAAAAAAAATAAAAATAAAAAGAAAGTTTACATCGGGAATAGGGCAGGAGCCAAAAGCTCCCAGTCCGTTACTTCCCACTTTAAAAAAATATCTGCCTCACCGGCACATGCTTAGTACTCTTTAATATATTTTTGCTCGATTATTTTTTCTCTGGATCCCGCTGGACCGGCAGTGTAAAATTAGACCCTTTGATTAATTTTTAGTTTTGGTACTTGTCCACGGCTGAGCTGATTTAGTAAACCACAAAATCTCTTTTCTCAATTCGGGTGACAAGTATGTGATGCCAACCTCCCGATTTCGGACGGAAATGAACCCAATGATGCAGCGCATTAAAATGCCGCTTCGATCGAAAATTTTACAATTTCTTTTTGAAAATCTTTTTCAATGTCTAAAATTTGTTCGCAAAAAAAAGGAATGACTGATATATAAATAAAAAACGTTGTATGAAAAAGGAAAAAAAAGAAAAAAAAAGACCAGAAAAGGAAAGAGAAAATGAAAAGGTATAATATTATTGTGGGGATATGAGGGATAGCAGGGAGATGCTCTTTTTTTTTTTTTTATTTATTATTTAAAAAAAGGAAACAATCAGTTTAGCGTCTCGATCAGGACGGAAAATAGAAATTAATCGACATAGTTGATCGATAGAAAAAAAAACTATGATAACATTGTTTATTCATTTTTTTTTTTTTTTTTTTTTTTTAAATCTTTTTAATTATTTTAAAGAAAAAACAATCAGTTTAGCGTCTTGACCAGGACGGAAAATAGTAAGTAATCGACATGCTGGTATCTTAAGTGTCTTGGTATCTCTTGTGTGTCGGTATCTCGGAAGTGCTGGTGTCTCGTATGTGCGTTGGTATCTCTTGCGTGTTGGTATCTCTTGCACATAATAAAAAAAAATATTGAGTTAACATGATCAGTTTTATTTATCATCAGAGACAGACCGGAACTATTTGAAAATAAAATGTAGATGGGAAACAGTGAAAATTAAAATGAATGATAAAATTAAATGAGATTTATGACATAACAGACCAGATAGAGAGTAATAAAGGGAAAAGGAAAACGGGAAGGGTTCATTCACTTAGTTAAAGTTAAGACCGATTAGTCAGTTTAAGGTCTTGACTAGGACCAACAAAAAAAAAAAAAAAAATATAAATAAATAAATAAATAATGA
This sequence comes from Flectonema sp. DT1601, assembly GCA_964019425.1. Taxonomy (NCBI): domain Eukaryota; phylum Euglenozoa; class Diplonemea; order Diplonemida; family Diplonemidae; genus Flectonema; species Flectonema sp. DT1601. The sequence continues at coordinate 461,422 of OZ025850.1, read as the reverse complement.
TCAAGCTGAGCTGATCTTGTTTTTATTAAAATAAGGGGAGCGGGAGGGATGGAAGGAATAAAGGAAAAAAAAAGAAAAGGTCGATCAATTGGATCTGGTCGTCGAGAAGAAGAAGACAATTATTTTAAAGGTCGATCGGCATAGCCGATCGTTGAGAAAAATAACCAGATATAAATACAATCAGTTTAAATAAAAAAAAAAAAATAAATAAATAAATAAAAAAAGTTTAACGATCAAGCTGAGCTGATCTTGTTTTTATTAAAATAAGGGGAGCGGGAGGGATGGAAGGAATAAAGGAAAAAAAAAGAAAAGGTCGATCAATTGGATCTGATCGTCGAGAAGAAGAAAACAATTATTTTTAAAAAAAATGATCGGTATAGCCGATCGTTGAGAAAAGAACAGATATAAATACAATCGGTTTTGGTGATCGACGAGTGGAGCGATCACTTGACAAGAAGGAAAAAAGAAAGGACCGATTAATTGGGGCTTTGGTTGTATTCCCAAGGCATGTTTTTTTTTTTTTTTTTTTTATTATTCATTTACATTTTTTTTTTTTTTTTTTTTTTTAAATTAATAATCACATTTTGTTCAAAAATATTTCATATTAGAGTAAAAGAAAAAGAAAAAAAGAAATAAGAGAAAAAAAAAAAAAAACCATTGCTGGCCCCCTCACCACTCATAGAGGATGAGGAGGCCAGTAAGGCGTCACTCAAATCTATGCCAAGCCTTGGGAACTTGGATTGGGGTTTAGACCATTTACAATTAACAGTTGACAATTAATCTGATTAACGTTATGATCTGACGGACATAAACATATCGACAAAATAATACAAATAAATAAATACTAATAGAAATTAGAACTTAGCAATCGTCATCTAAAAAGATTCATCTGCGATCATGAAAGTTCGTTGAGGTTGGAGTTCGCTTTTTTTTTTTTTTGATAAGCGCTCAAACCAATTACAATTAACAATTAATCTGATTGACGTTATGATCGGACAGACATAAACATATCGACAAAATAATACAAATAATTTAATACTAATAGAAACTAGAACTTAGCAATCGTCATCTAAAAAGATTCTTCTGCGATCATGAGGATTCGTTGAGGGTGGAGTTCGCTTTTTTTGTGATAGGCGCTCCCTCGGACGCTTTGGGGTCTCATTTTCTTCTTGCGCTTCCTTTTTGGGTGGGTTAAAACCATTTGCCCATGTTTGTAACTGAAATTTGAGAGCTCTGTTTTGGTCTTTTGCCAAATAGAGTTGCTCAGAGAGCTCACTGGCCATCTCCATCAACAACATGGAATGATCCAGTTGTTCTTTATGGATAGTCTTCTGTTGATAGCTCAACTCGGAGCATCGACGTTGCTCTTCCACTAGTTTTTCCGAGAGCAGCGCCACTTTCTCATTTGTCTGGAGAGAGTCACTTACCGCTTGACAGTAGTTGTCCAGTAAATCGAGTCTACCTTCGGACCATTGCCTCGCAATAGGTGAATCTTCCGTCGATGAGGTCGCCGCACTGTCTTTTTCTTGTTCCGTTTGAGCAGAAGACGATACCAGTAGTCTACTTTGAGACAGTTCAGAAGGGAACGTGATCAATGGAGAATGAGGTTTAAAAAAAAAGGAAAGACGGGGTTTGGGAGTCCAGGAGTAATAGGTTGTTGCGATGAGAGGGAGTCGATAATTCTTTACCGTGGACGTTGATTCGAATAAAAAAGGGGGTGTTGGGGAAAATTGTTGGGAAAAATGGGACAGTTGAGGGCCAGCACGCAATGTTGCGACCTCTTGTTGAGACAAATAGAGTTGAATTTTTGTTCCAGTTTCATCCCTACACTTAGATTCTAATTCATTGTTTAATAGAATGAACCTTTGTTGTAAGTTGAAATAAAACATTTCAGCGTGGTCCGCTCTTTGTGATTGTCGCGCCAGCTCGCTCGTCCTTTTTTCCTCCAGAGAGTTAGTTCTTTGAACTAATGAGAGAAGAGAACTTTTCACTAAATCACATTCAGCGATCAGGTGTTGATTCTCTTTTTCCAATAGTTCACGTTTTTTCTGTTCCGTTTCTACGTTAAAGACAGATGGGGGTGCGGATAGATTTAAAGGGAGTGGGCTGTGAGATACACTCTCGGCGGCCCGTTGTTTGGATGCTTTGTTCTCAATAGACAATCCATTCAGTAGCTGCTTGTCATTCTCAAGGGAGGCTGACATCGCATTAAAGTAAAATAAAAATAGAACATAAAACATTCGTTCTTTCATTTGTTCTAGTTCGTTTTCTAAAATCTGGCATTTCAAGGAAAGTTTCAGCCTTAATCTTCCTTCTTTTTTATTGTACAAGGGGGTTTGGGAACCCATGTCAGATTGACTTCTTATCACTATAGCGAAATCAGCAGGAAGTGTTTGCGATCCCGTTGACATGAGTTAATTTTTATTAATTTTGAAAAAAAAAAACAATCAGTTTAGCGTCTTGACCAGGACGGAAAATAGAAAGTAATCGACATAGTCGATCGATAAAAAAACAATGATAACATTGTTTAATCTTTTTTTTTAAATTCTTTTTATTTATTTTTTAAAGAAAAAAAACGGAAAATAGAAATTAGTCGACAAAGTCGAACGATAAAAAAACAATGATAACATTGTTTATTCTTTTTTTTTATTTTTTTTATATTTTTTTTTAATTAATTTTGAAAAAAAAACAATCAGTTTAGCGTCTTGACCAGGACGGAAAATAGAAAGCGATCGACATAGTCGATCGATAAGAAAACAATGATAACATTGTTTATTCTTTTTTTTTTTAAATTCTTTTTATTTATTTTTTAAAGGAAAAAAAAAACGGAAAATCTGATTGCTGAGTATTGTATTCTGTTTTCTTGTTCTTTTTTTAATTTATTTCAAACAGGGCAACAGGGGGAAAGTTTGGTTTGTATCCCCTGGGTGTTTAGCGTCACCTGTTGAGGTGTAATGTATTCTGTTTACTTCTATCCCTTTGTTTTTTTTTTTTTTTTTTTATTTCAAACAGGACAGCAGGGGGAAAGTTTGTTTCGTACCCCCCGGGTGCTTAGCGTCACCCTCCATGCGATGCTTGCGCAGGGAGAGCCAAGGGTCGAGAACCCTGGAGATTACCTTTGTTTCTTTTTGTGACTGGATTGCAGTGGCGCAACCCATCACCCCACCTGTTGGTATCTTTTTATTTTTTTTATTTAAAGAAAAAAGCAGGCTAAGTCGCCTGAGCTGGCATCGCCAGAATATTTAACTTCACATGGCAATGTCAGCTCGTGAAGGGATCCAGTTGGATCAAAGGTTTTCTCCCCCCCCACTCTATTTATCGTCATTGGTGCGCACCTTCGAACAGGAAGGCCAACACTGACGGAATTTTTTACTTCTCTTCCCAGGGTTGAACCTTGGGAAAAAAACAAACAATAAACACAGTGTAGACAAACACCCGCCGGACATCTGCAGAGCAGCGATCGATGTCGATGTCTTCGTTGTCGAACTTCCTGGCGTTTATGTTTTTGTTTTTAACAACAACACAACACCAACTAACAGGTTTGTCTCATAGCTGCCCGAAATTAAAAAAAAAGGAATAGTTTAAAAAAAAAGATCTTAACTCATCGATATTGTTTCTGAGCCATTCTCTTTTCTACTTTTTTTTTTTTTATTATTGCTACTTCACAACAAAAAAAAAAAGAAACACCGGGCCGGCGGTGTCATAAAGATACTGGCAACCATCTCTCAGCCAACCCAGCCCCCGAGGCTTTACAAGAGGCTATTTCGAGATCGGCTCTGGATGGGGATAAAACTTTAGTAGCCAAATGTCCTTTATGTTTTGAGACATACCTCAAAGGTCCAGTTGCGCATTTTAGACGTAACTGTAAGTTTAGTAAGGAATTTAAGGACTATAAGTCACGTTTTCCCCCATCTACCCACTCCCAAGTTAAAGATTGTTACCACTTACCTTGTCCAGAATGTGGTAAGCTTTTCAAAAGTATCGCTACGAGAGCGAAACACTGTGTTAACGGTACATGTAAAGGTACACCTCTGTCTCCCCTCACAGGGAATAATTCAGACCTGGAACCTCCCTTTGTAGGAGAATCTGTAGATTTTAAAACTTCACAAACAGCTTTCGTTCCTTATAACTCTACAACACCCACTTTTACCCCGTTACACCCGTCTCGTCTCAAATTCCGATCTTTTGGAACTGAATGGAAGGACATCGACGTTTCTGCTGCAGAAAAACTTCAAACTTTCACCGTCGAAACAGAAAACTCTTCAAAACCTGCCGACCAACTTGATAAACTACTCAAAACGGTTTATCAAATATGTAGCGGTTTCTTTGAAGAAACAAAGCGGAATTTACCCCGCAAACAGAAATCAAGGGAAGAGGTCATCCTCGACCAAGAAAAACTTGAATGTCGTCTGGAAATGAAACAGCTAAGACAGGAGCTCCGCAAATCTGGGCCTTCTATAGAGAACGCTGTCAAATGGAAAGAGGCAAGATCGAGAATGAAAAGGATTTTCCGAATGTATCGGAATTTAGAAAAGAAAAATTTATTCAAAAAATTACAAGATAAATTTCGTCAAAATCCGTTTACTGCCATAAAAGAAGAACTCCAAAAAGAAGATCCTCAACCCCCCTCCCTTGATATTCCAGAGGAAAAAATAATTGAACATTTTAAAAACAATTATTGTGACAATGAAAAAAAAAAAACTGATTTCACCCATCCCTCTTTTTTACCTAAGTCTGACTACAAGACAATGGATGATATCCAGTTCCCGAGCTTCGAACAGTTTGGTATTCTCTTATCAAAGAAAAAAAACAAATGTGCCCCTGGTCCCAATTGCATACCTTATGTTGTATGGAAAAAGGTGAATTTCGATAAAGTGGGAAGTAACGGACTGGGAGCTTTTGGCTCCTGCCCTATTCCCGATGTAAACTTTCTTTTTTTTTTTTTTTTTTTTTTTAACAGGCCCAAAGGGCGACAATGATGGTTGCTGACCAAGGAATAATATTCAAATGAATTTTCGTTTCAAAGAAACGAACAGAATTAAGAGAGAGGTAGAGAAAAAAAAAAAAAAAAAAAAAAAAAAAAAGAAAGAATAGAAAAAAAATATGAAGAGGAAATAATCAAACATGAAAAAAAAAAAAAAATAAAATAAAATATAAATAAAAAACGTTGTATGAAAACGGAAAAAAAGAAAAAAAAAGACCAGAAAAGGAAAGAGAAAATGAAAAGGTATAATATTATTGTGGGGATATGAGGATAGCAGGGAGATGCTCTTTTTTTTTTTTTTTTTTTTTTTTTTTTTTATTTATTATTTACAAAAAAAAAGGAAACAATCAGTTTAGCGTCTCGATCAGGACGGAAAATAGAAATTAATCGACATAGTCAAAAAAAAACAATGATAACATTGTTTATTCTTTTTTTTTTTTTTTTTTTTTTTTTATTCTTTTTATTTATTTTTTAAAGAAAAAACAATCAGTTTAGCGTCTTGACCAGGACGGAAAGTAGAAATTAGTCGACAAAGTCGATCGATAACAAAACAATGATAACATTGTTTATTCTTTTTTTTTTTTTTTTTTTTTTTATTCTTTTTATTTATTTTTTAAAGAAAAAACAATCAGTTTAGCGTCCTGACCAGGACGGAAAATAGAAAGTAATCGACATAGTCGATCGATAAAAAAAAACAATGATAACATTGTTTAATCTTTTTTTTTTTTTTTTTTTTTTATTCTTTTTATTTATTTAGAAAAAACAATCAGTTTAGCGTCTTGACCAGGACGGAAAATAGAAATTAGTCGACGAAGTCGATCGATAAAAAAACAATGATAACATTGTTTAATCTTTTTTTTATTTTTTTTTTTGTATTCTTTTTTTATTAATTTTGAAGAAAAAAAAACAATCAGTTTAGCGTCTTGACCAGGACGGAAAATAGAAAGTAATCGACATAGTCGATCGATAAAAAAACAATGATAACATTGTTTATTCTTTTTTTTTTTTTTTTTTAAATTCTTTTTATTTATTTTTTAAGAAAAAAAAAACGGAAAATAGAAATTAGTCGACATGGTCGAACGATAAAAAAACAATGATAACATTGTTTATTCTTTTTTTTATTTTTTTTTTTTAATCTTTTTTATTAATTTTGAAAAAAAAAAAAAACAATCAGTTTAGCGTCTTGACCAGGACGGAAAATAGAAAGTAATCGACATAGTCGATCGATAAAAATACAATGATAACATTGTTTAATCTTTTATAATTTTTTATTTTTTTTTTGTTTTAAAAAAAAAAAAAAAAAACAAGCGGAATTGATCATAATGGGTGGTAGGGGTTGTTATAACTTCGTTTGAAAATTCTTCTTTTTTGATTTCTTTTTTTTTTTTTTTCTTTTTACAGGAGTTAAGATCACTTTCAGGAGACAACACATACACATTAACAAGAGCAGCAAGCAGAGTTGACACTATCAATTCAGATTTGAAATACCGGGAATTAATTTACAAGGAGGTATCTCAAGTGACTTGGTATCTCTAGCGTGTCGGTATCTCTGGAGTGCTGGTATCTCGTATGTGCGTTGGTATCTCATGAGTGATGGTATCTCTTGTGCATTAGAGAAACGAAAAAGAATGTCATGACCATGACGGAAGAATTGAGGAATTGAGTTAACATGTTCAATTTAACTTATTTAAACTTTTTTTTTTTTTAACAGACCGTAACTATTTGAAAATAAAATGTAGATGGGAAACAGTGAAAAGTAAAATGGATGATAAAATTAAATGAGAAATATGACATAACAGACCAGATAGAGAGTATTAAAGGGAAATTGAAAAGGAAAAGAGAAACTAGGTTAACACTTATTTAAAATTAAGACCGGTTAGTCAGTTTAAGGTCTTGACTAGCAACAAAAAAGAAAGAAAAAAAATTAACGATCAAGCTGAGCTGATCCTGTTTTTATTACAAATAGGGGAGCGGGAGGGATGGAAGGAATAGAGGAAAAAAAAAGAAAAGGTTGATCATTTGGATCTGATCGTCGAGAAGAAGAAATTATTTTAAAGGTTGATCGGTATAGCCGATCGTTGAGAAAAATAAACAGATATAAATACAATCAGTTTAAATTAAAAAAAGAAAAAAAGATTAACGATCAAGCTGAGCTGATCTTGTTTTTATTTAAAATTAGGGGAGCGGGAGGGATGGAATAAAGGAAAAAAAAAAAAAAAAGGTCGATCAATTGGATCTGATCGTCGAGAAGAAGAAAACAATTATTTATAAAAAAAAGAAAAAAATGGTCGGTATAGCCGATCGTTGAGAAAAGAACAGATATAAATACAATCGGTTTTGGTGATCGACGAGTGGAGCGATCACTTGACAAGAAGGAAAAAGAAAGGACCGATTAATTGGGGCTTTGATTGTATTTCCCAAGGCATGTTTTTTTTTTTTTTTTTATTATTCAATTACATTATTATTATTTTTTTTTTTTTTTTTTAAATTAATAATCACATTTTGTTCAAAAAAATTTCATATTAGAGTAAAAGAAAAAGAAAAAAAGAAATAAGAGAAAAAAAAAAAAAACCATTGCTGGCCCCCTCACCACTCATAGAGGATGAGGAGGCCAGTAAGGCGTCACTCAAATCTATGCCAAGCCTTGGGAACTTGGATTGGGGTTTAGACCATTTATAATTAACAATTAACAATTAACCTGATTTACGTTATGATCTGACGGACATAAACATATCGATAAAATAATACAAACAAAAACGAACAATAAATAATAAATAAGCTAAAAAACTAAATAAACAAAGTGATGTGAAAGTAAGGAAAAAGAGAATTACAAGGGGGTGGAGTCACCGTGAACGTCATCAGCAGAACATCTCCTTCGATTGTAACGATATCTTGATGGAGGGGTTCGTTTTTTCAGAGTTGAACGCTCAGACTTTCTCGGCGGAGTTTCATTTTCCTCATGTTCTTCTGTGTCTGGCGGACTCAAACCTTCTGCCCATGAAGCTAATTGGAACTTCAGGGCCGCTATTTGAGACCGTGCCAAGGCGAGTTGAGCATTTAAATCGCTCGCCAGTCCCGTTAACATCATGGATTGCTCAAGCTGCTCTGCGTGAGTTGTACACCGTTGGTGATTCAGCTCCGAGAGGCGAAGTTGGGCATCCAGAAGTTGTTCTGAGAGCTCTGCCGCTTTCTCGTTTGTTTCGAGAGAGTCATCTACTGCTCGACAGTAGTTCTCGAGTAAGTCAATTCTACCCTCGGACCATTGTCTCGCAATAGGTGTATTCACTTTAACGGAGATAACGTGAATTTCGATAAGGTGGGAAGTAACGGACTGGGAGCTTTTGGCTCCTGCCCTATTCCCGTTGTAAACTTTCTTTTTATTTTTATTTTTTTTAACAGGCCCAAAGGGCGACAATGATGGTTGCTGACCAAGGAATAATATTCAAATGAATTTTCGTTTCAAAGAAACGAACAGAATTAAGAGAGAGGTAGAGAAAAAAAAAAAAAAAAAAAAAGAAAGAATAGAAAAAAATATGAAGAGGAAATAATCAAACATGAAAAAAAAAAAAAAAAAAATAATAAAATATAAATAAAAACGTTGTATGAAAAAGGAAAAAAAAGAAAAAAAAAGACCAGAAAAGGAAAGAGAAAATGAAAAGGTATAATATTATTGTGGGGATATGAGGATAGCAGGGAGATGCTCTTTTTTTTTTTTTTTTTTTTTTTTTTAAATCCTTTTAATTATTTTAAAGAAAAAACAATCAGTTTAGCGTCTTGACCAGGACGGAAAATAGAAAGTAATCGACATAGTCGATCGATAAAAAAAAAACAATGATAACATTGTTTATTCCTTTTTTTTTTTTTTTTTTTTTATTCTTTTTTTTTTTTTTTTTTTATTTATTTTTAAAGAAAAAACAATCAGTTTAGCGTCCTGACCAGGACGGAAAATTGAAAGTGATCGACATAGTCGATCGATAAAAAAACAATGATAACATTGTTTATTCTTTTTTTTTTTTTTTTTTTTTTTTTTTTTAAACCTTTTAATTATTTTTTAAAGAAAAAACAATCAGTTTAGCGTCTTGACCAGGACGGAAAATAGAAAGTGATCGACATAGTCGATCGATAAAAAACAATGATAACATTGTTTATTCTTTTTTTTTTTTTTTTTTTTTTTTAATCCTTTTTATTATTTTAAAGAAAAAACAATCAGTTTAGCGTCTTGACCAGGACGGAAAATAGAAAGTGATCGACATAGTCGATCGATAAAAAACAATGATAACATTGTTTATTCTTTTTTTTTTTTTTTTTTTTTTTAATCCTTTTTATTATTTTAAAGAAAAAACAATCAGTTTAGCGTCTTGACCAGGACGGAAAATAGAAAGTGATCGACATAGTCGATCGATAAAAAACAATGATAACATTGTTTATTCTTTTTTTTTTTTTTTTTTTTTTTTTAATCCTTTTTATTATTTTAAAGAAAAAACAATCAGTTTAGCGTCTTGACCAGGACGGAAAATAGAAAGTGATCGACATAGTCGATCGATAAAAAAACAATGATAACATTGTTTATTCTTTTTTTTTTTTTTTTTTTTTAAATTCTTTTTAATTATTTTTAAAGAAAAAAAACGGAAAATAAAAATTAGTCGACAAAGTCGAACGATATAAAAAAAAAACAATGATAACATTGTTTATTCTTTTTTTTTTTGTTTTTTTTTATATTCTTTTTTAATAATTTTGAAAAAAAACAATCAGTTTAGCGTCTTGACCAGGACGGAAAATAGAAAGTAATCGACATAGTCGATCGATAAAAAAAAACAATGATAACATTGTTTACTCTTTTTTTTTTTTTTTTTTTAAATTCTTTTTATTAATTTTTTAAAAAGAAAAAAAAACGGAAAATAGAAATTAGTCAACAAAGTCGAACGATAAAAAAAAAAACAATGATAACATTGTTTATTCTTTTTTTTCTATTTTTTTTATATTCTTTTTATTAATTTTGAAAAAAAAAAAAAAAAAACAATCAATTTAGCGTCTTGACCAGGACGGAAAATAGAAAGTGATCGACATAGTCGATCGATAAAAAAAAACAATGATAACATTGTTTATTCTTTTTTTTTTTTTTTTAAATCCTTTTTTTTTTTTTTTTAAAGAAAAAACAATCAGTTTAGCGTCTTGACCAGGACGGAAAATAGAAAGTAATCGACATAGTCGATCGATAAAAAAAAGACAATGATAACATTGTTTATTCTTTTTTTTTATTTTAAATTCTTTTTATTTATTTTTTAAAAAGAAAAAAAAAAAACGGAAAATAGAAATTAGTCAACAAAGTCGAACGATAAAAAAAAAACAATGATAACATTGTTTATTCTTTTTTTTTTTTTTTTTTTTTTTTTTTTTAAATCCTTCTTATTATTTTTTAAAGAAAAAACAATCAGTTTAGCGTCTTGACCAGGACGAAAAATAGAAAGTGATCGACATAGTCGATCGATAAAAAAACAATGATAACATTGTTTATTCTTTTTTTTTTTTGTTTTTTTTTTTAAATCCTTCTTTTTATTTTTTAAAGAAAAAACAATCAGTTTAGCGTCTTGACCAGGACGGAAAATAGAAAGTAATCGACATAGTCGATCGATAAAATAAAAACAATGATAACATTGTTTATTCCTTTTTTTTTTTTTTTTTTTATTCTTTTTATTTATTTTTAAAGAAAAAACAATCAGTTTAGCGTCCTGACCAGGACGGGAAATAGAAAGTGATCGACATAGTCGATCGATAAAAAAAACAATGATAACATTGTTTATTCTTTTTTTTTTTTTTTTTTTTTTTTTTTATTCTTTTTATTTATTTTTTAAAGAAAAAACAATCAGTTTAGCGTCTTGACCAGGACGGAAAATAGAAATTAGTCGACAAAGTCGATCGATAAAAAAAACAATGATAACATTGTTTATTCTTTTTTTTTTTTTTTTTTTTTTTTTTAAATTCTTTTTATTTATTTTTTAAGGGAAAAAAACGGAAAATAGAAATTAGTCGACAAAGTCGATCGATAAAAAAAACAATGATAACATTGTTTATTCTTTTTTTTTTTTTTTTTTTTTTTTTTAAATTCTTTTTATTTATTTTTTAAGGGAAAAAAACGGAAAATAGAAAGTAATCGACATAGTCGATCGATAAAAAAAACAATGATAACATTGTTTATTCTTTTTTTTTTTTTTTTTTTTTTTTTTTATTCTTTTTATTTATTTTTTAAAGAAAAAACAATCAGTTTAGCGTCCTGACCAGGACGGAAAATAGAAAGTAATCGACATAGTCGATCGATAAAAAAAAAACAATGATAACATTGTTTAATCTTTTTTTTTTTTTTTTTTTTTATTCTTTTTATTTATTTAGAAAAAACAATCAGTTTAGCGTCTTGACCAGGACGGAAAATAGAAATTAGTCGACAAAGTCGATCGATAAAAAAAACAATGATAACATTGTTTATTCTTTTTTTTTTTTTTTTTTTTTAAATTCTTTTTATTTATTTTTTAAGGGAAAAAAACGGAAAATAAAAATTAGTCGACAAAGTCGAACGATAAAAAAACAATGATAACATTGTTTATTCTTTTTTTTATTTTTTTTTTTTATATTCTTTTTTATTAATTTTGAAAAAAAAAAAAAAAAACAATCAGTTTAGCGTCTTGACCAGGACGGAAAATAGAAAGTAATCGACATAGTCGATCGATAAAAAAACAATGATAACATTGTTTATTCTTTTTTTTTTTTTTTTTTTTTAAATTCTTTTTATTTATTTTTTAAGAAAAACGGAAAATAGAAATTGGTCGACAAAGTCGAACGATAAAAAAACCAATGATAACATTGTTTATTCTTTTTTTATTTTTTTTTTTTTATATTCTTTTTTATTAATTTTGAAAAAAAAAAAAAACAATCAGTTTAGCGTCTTGACCAGGACGGAAAATAGAAAGTAATCGACATAGTCGATCGATAAAAAAACAATGATAACATTGTTTAATCTTTTATAATTTTTTTATTTTTTTTAATTGTTTTTGAAAAAAAAAAAAAAAAAAAAAAAAAAAACAAGCGGAATTGATCATAATGGGTGGTAGGGGTTGTTATAACTTCGTTTGAAAATTCTTCTTTTTTGATTTCTTTTTTTTTTTTTTTCTTTTTATAGGAGTTAAGATCACTTCAGGAGACAACACATAAACGAGAGCAGCAAGCAGAGTTGACACTATCAATTCAAATTTGAAATACCGGGAATTAATTTACAAGGAGGTATCTCAAGTGACTTGGTATCTCTAGCGTGTCGGTATCTCTGGAGTGCTGGTATCTCGTATGTGCGTTGGTATCTCATGAGTGATGGTATCTCTTGTGCATTAGAGAAACTAAAAAGAATGTCATGACCATGACGGAAGAATTGCGGAATTGAGTTAACATGTTCAATTTAACTTATTTAAACTTTTTTTTTTTTTTAACAGACCGTAACTATTTGAAAATAAAATGTAGATGGGAAACAGTGAAAAGTAAAATGGATGATAAAATTAAATGAGAAATATATGACATAACAGACCAGATAGAGAGTATTAAAAGGAAATTGAAAAGGAAAAGAGAAACTAGGTTAACACTTATTTAAAATTAAGACCAGTTAGTCAGTTTAAGGTCTTGACTAGGACCAACAAAAAAGAAAGAAAAAAAAATTAACGATCAAGCTGAGCTGATCTTGTTTTTATTACAAATAGGGGAGCGGGAGGGATGGAAGGAATAGAAGAAAAAAAAAGAAAAGGTTGATCAATTGGATCTGATCGTCAAGAGGAAGAAATTATTTTAAAGGTTGATCGGTAAAGCCGATCGTTGAGAAAAATAAACAGATATAAATACAATCAGTTTCAATTAAAAAAAGAAAAAAAAGATTAACGATCAAGCTGAGCTGATCTTGTTTTTATTTAAAATTAGGGGAGCGGGAGGGATGGAAGGAATAAAGGAAAAAAAAAAAAAAGGTCGATCAATTGGATCTGATCGTCGAGAAGAAGAAAACAATTATTTATAAAAAAAAAATGGTCGGTATAGCCGATCGTTGAGAAAAGAACAGATATAAATACAATCGGTTTTGGTGATCGATGAGTGGAGCGATCACTTGACAAGAAGGAAAAAGAAAGGACCGATTAATTGGGGCTTTGATTGTATTTCTGGTCTTTTTTTTTTCTTTTTTTTCCTTTTTCATACAACGTTTTTTATTTATATATATATATTTTTTTTTTTTTTTTTTCATGTTTGATTATTTCCTCTTCATTTTTTTTTTCTTTTCTTTTCTTTCTTTTTTTTTTTTTTTTTTCCTCTGCCTCTCTCTTAATTCTGTTCGTTTCTTTGAAACGAAAATTCATTTGAATATTATTCCTTGGTCAGCAACCATCATTGTCGCCCTTTGGGCCTGTTAAAAAAAAAATAAAAATAAAAAGAAAGTTTACATCGGGAATAGGGCAGGAGCCAAAAGCTCCCAGTCCGTTACTTCCCACTTTATCGAAATTCACCCAAGGCATGTTTTTTTTTTTTTTTTTTATTATTCATTTACATTATTATTTTTTTTTTTTTTTTTTAAATTAATAATCACATTTTGTTCAAAAATATTTCATATTAGAGTAAAAGAAAAAGAAAAAAAGAAATAAGAGGAAAAAAAAAAAAAAAAAACCATTGCTGGCCCCCTCACCACTCATAGAGGATGAGGAGGCCAGTAAGGCGTCACTCAAATCTATGCCAAGCCTTGGGAACTTGGATTGGGGTTTAGACCATTTATAATTAACAATTAACAATTAACCTGATTAACGTTATGATCTGACGGACATAAACATATCGATAAAATAATACAAACAAAAACGAACAATAAATAATAAACGTGACTCTCTTGTCGTAAAATCTTGGTCGGCGTGCGGTCGAGAGCTTCACTCTGCGGCATTGTCGGAGGAATTGAGGCTAGAGGACAAAGAGGGGTGATATAATTAAGGGTAGGGATAAGGGGTTTAATAAGAGGAGTAAAAAGACTACTCGTAGTTGTAAAGAGCGAGAGGTAGTTCTTTGCTATCTTCATCATAGCAACAGATTCATACAGAACGGGGGTTCGGGGGGAAACTTGTTGACTAAAGTGGGTCATACGGGGACGCGCGGCACGCAAACTCTCGACCTCCTGTTGAGTATAGAAAAGTCTTATTTTACTTTCTCTTTCCTCATTACATTTGGTCTCCAATTCGTTCGACAGAAGAACAAACCTTTGATGGTAATTAAAGAGCGCCATTTCCGATAGGTCTGCTCTCTGAGTCAGATTTGCGAGCTCACGTTTCCTGTAATCTTCCACTAAGTCATATTGTCGAACTAGTGCAGAAAGAGAAGTCTTCGATTCATCGCGTTCTGCTGTTAACCGTTGAATTACTCCTTCCAGAAGTTCATATTCTTTTCTATCTTTTTCAATAATTAAAACAGGGGGCGCAGGAGGAAGTGAGGATGGATCCTGGTTGGTAGCTTTGATCTCAACAGGTAATCCATTTAGTAACTGCTTGTCTTTCTCGAGGGAGGCTGACATCGCATTAAAGTAAAATAAAAATAGAACATAAAAAATTCGTTCTTTCATTTGCTCTAATTCGTTTTCTAAAATCTGGCATTTCAAGGAAAGTTTCAGCCTTAATTTTCCTTCTTTTTTTTTGTACAAGGGGGTTTGAGAACCCATGTCAGATTGAGTTCTTATCACTATAGCGAAATCAGCAGGAAGTGTTTGCGATCCCGTTGACATGAGTTCAGGTGGGGGAGTCTGGAAAGAGATGGAAGAAATAGAAGAGAATGACAAGGAGAGTCCAGTGAGCTCATCCTCATCTTTACTACCTGTCTTTTTGGACCTACTTTGATACTTAATGATCATTATCACCACCACAGATGCAACATTTTCCTTACATAATTGCTACTAGGGTTGATTTGTTAGTAAAAAGGTGCATATCTCTTGAGTGCGGGAGAAGGGGGAACACATGAACAAGAGCAGCAAGCAGAGTTGACACTATCAATTCAAATTTGAAATACCGGGAATTAATTTACAAGGAGGTATCTCAAGTGACTTGGTATCTCTAGCGTGTCGGTATCTCTGGAGTGCTGGTATCTCGTATGTGCGTTGGTATCTCATGAGTGATGGTATCTCTTGTGCATTAGAAAAACGAAAAAGAATGTCATGACCATGACGGAAGAATTGAGGAATTGAGTTAACATGTTCAATTTAACTTATTTAAACTTTTTTTTTTTTTAACAGACCGTAACTATTTGAAAATAAAATGTAGATGGGAAACAGTGAAAAGTAAAATGGATGATAAAATTAATTGAGAAATATGACATAACAGACCAGATAGAGAGTATTAAAAGGAAAATGAAAAGGAAAAGAGAAACTAGGTTAACACTTATTTAAATTAAGACCGGTTAGTCAGTTTAAGGTCCTGACTAGGACCAACAAAAAAGAAAGAAAAAAAAATTAACGATCAAGCTGAGCTGATCTTGTTTTTATTACAAATAGGGGAGCGGGAGGGATGGAAGGAATAGAGGAAAAAAAAAGAAAAGGTTGATCAATTGGATCTGATCGTCGAGAAGAAGAAATTATTTTAAAGGTTGATCGGTATAGCCGATCGTTGAGAAAAATAAACAGATATAAATACAATCAGTTTAAATTAAAAAAGAAAAAAAGATTAACGATCAAGCTGAGCTGATCTTGTTTTTATTTAAAATTAGGGGAGCGGGAGGGATGGAAGGAATAAAGGAAAAAAAAAAAAAAAAAAAGGGTCGATCAATTTGATCTGATCGTCGAGAAGAAGAAAACAATTATTTTAAAAAAATGATCGGTATAGCCGATCGTTGAGAAAAGAACAGATATAAATACAATCGGTTTTGGTGATCGACGAGTGGAGCGATCACTTGACAAGAAGGAAAAAGAAAGGACCGATTAATTGGGGCTTTGGTTGTATTCCCAAGGCATATTTTTTTTTTTTTTTTTTTTTATTATTCATTTACATTATTTATTTTTTTTTTTTTTTTTAAATTAATAATCACATTTTGTTCAAAAATATTTCATATTAGAGTAAAAGAAAAAGAAAAAAAGAAATAAGAGAAAAAAAAAAAAAAAAAAACCATTGCTGGCCCCCTCACCACTCATAGAGGATGAGGAGGCCAGTAAGGCGTCACTCAAATCTATGCCAAGCCTTGGGAACTTGGATTGGGGTTTAGACCATTTATAATTAACAATTAACAATTAACCTGATTAACGTTATGATCTGACGGACATAAACATATCGATAAAATAATACAAACAAAAACGAACAATAAATAATAAATAAGCTAAAAAAACTAAATAAACAAAATGATGTGAAAGTAAGGAAAAAGAGAATTACAAGGGGGTGGAGTCACCGTGAACGTCATCAGCAGAACATCTCCTTCGATTGTAACGATATCTTGATGGAGGGGTCCGTTTTTTCAGAGTTGAACGCTCAGACTTTCTCGGCGGAGTTTCATTTTCCTCATGTTCTTCTGTGTCTGGCGGACTCAAACCTTCTGCCCATGAAGCTAATTGGAACTTCAGGGCCGCAATTTGAGACCGTGCCAAGGCGAGTTGAGCATTTAAATCGCTCGCCAGTCCCGTTAACATCATGGATTGCTCAAGCTGCTCTGCGTGAGTTGTACACCGTTGGTGATTCAGCTCCGAGAGGCGAAGTTGGGCATCCAAAAGTTGTTCTGAGAGCTCTGCCGCTTTCTCGTTTGTTTCGAGAGAGTCATCTACTGCTCGACAGTAATTCTCGAGTAAGTCAATCCTACCCTCGGACCATTGTCTCGCAATAGGTGTATTCTCTTTAACGGAGATAACGTGACTCTCTTGTCGTAAAATCTTGGTCGGCGTGCGGTCGAGAGCTTCACTCCGCGGCATTGTCGGAGGAATTGAGGCTAGAGGACAAAGAGGGGTGATATAATTAAGGGTAGGGATAAGGGGTTTAATAAGAGGAGTAAAAAGACTACTCGTAGTTGTAAAGAGCGAGAGGTAGTTCTTTGCTATCTTCATCATAGCAACAGATTCATACAAAACGGGGGTTCGGGGGGAAACTTGTTGACTAAAGTGGGTCATGCGGGGACGCGCGGCACGCAAACTCTCGACCTCCTGTTGAGTATAGAAAAGTCTTATTTTACTTTCTCTTTCCTCATTACATTTGGTCTCCAATTCGTTCGACAGAAGAACAAACCTTTGATGGTAATTAAAGAGCGCCATTTCCGATAGGTCTGCTCTCTGAGTCAGATTTGCGAGCTCACGTTTCCTGTAATCTTCCACTAAGTCATATTGTCGAACTAGTGCAGAAAGAGAAGTCTTCGATTCATCGCGTTCTGCTGTTAACCGTTGAATTACTCCTTCCAGAAGTTCATATTCTTTTCTATCTTTTTCAATAATTAAAACAGGGGGTGCAGGAGGAAGTGAGGATGGATCCTGATTGGTAGCTTTGATCTCAACAGGTAATCCATTTAGTAACTGCTTGTCTTTCTCGAGGGAGGCTGACATCGCATTAAAGTAAAATAAAAATAGAACATAAAAAATTCGTTCTTTCATTTGCTCTAATTCGTTTTCTAAAATCTGGCATTTCAAGGAAAGTTTCAGCCTTAATTTTCCTTCTTTTTTTTTGTACAAGGGGGTTTGAGAACCCATGTCAGATTGAGTTCTTATCACCATAGCAAAATCAGTAAGAAGTGTTTGCGATCCCGTTGACATGAGTTCAGGTGGGGGAGTCTGGAAAGAGATGGAAGAAATAGAAGAGAATGACAAGGAGAGTCCAGTGAGCTCATCCTCATCTAACAAAACAGAAGGGGCCGGGGAGGAAGAACCATTGGCAATAAGTAGAATAGAAAGAGCCGATGCGTAACAAGTTTGCCAGATAAAACATTTCTCAAGCCACGATCTTTCAATGGTGAGCTTTTCGATCGTTTTCAGTTTTGTTACTTTGTGGATTTTGACTTCTTCCACAGGGAAGATTTCTTTACCATCTTTTATAAAACTTGCAGTGGCAGGTTCTTCTTTAATGCTGCGCATTAGTGGTCTTGAATGCCACGTGGGGAGGTTCCTCGTCTGGAACAGAACATATGAGCACTGTCTGGCGATTCTGGTGCATTCACAAAATAAAGCTTTTGTTGGTGCTAAAGGTGAACCGATGTGACGTGTCCAGATGTTCAGCTGGTCCATGCAGATGTTTCCTCGTACGCCAACTTCAATAGTAAAAATGTTACAGTCGAAGCCATTAGCGATGATCGAGTCTCTTAGCTTTAGGTATTTCTTTTCCTTTAAGACATGAGAGGTTTCGAAACGATCTTCATTTGGACACGTCAGCTCCAGAATCAGTGCTCTTTTCGCAAAAAAAGAATAAATAAAAATGTCTGGTCTTAGAGAGGACGAGACATGGCACACTTCAAGAGGAACAATTAGGCGGTTATCACCGACATCGTCGAGGATGACCCAATCATTCGCTAGTGAAAGTTCGCCTGTCTCTTTAGAAATTCTTTCTAGGGGTTTATTTTCCCCTGTTTTTAAAAAAGTTTGAGAGGGAGGCGGGAGGTTTTCTTTTCTTTTGTTGGCTTTTATTATCAACTCTTCCAAGAAGATAACAATGCGTTTTAGAACGCTGTCGTGACGCCACGTGAACCTCCCTTGTGTTAAAGAGACAGGACAGCCTGTTAAGACATGCCTGAGGGTAGGATTCACTTTGCCACACAAAACACAATTTTGGTCCACATTGGTGATGTTCCACCTCTTTAAATTATCTTGTGAGGGGAGGGTGTTTGTAACCGCTTTCAGTTGAAATGAGATATAGGCAGGATTTCCCTCCCTAAGTACCTTATTCCAGGTGAAGTCGTTTATCATACATTTAGACCACTCCTTCCACTGACCTTGGACTTGTAATTTATTCAAAGAGTTCAGTAGTTCATCTGTGGCTTCCACTTCAAAACGCTTAAGGAGATCGGGGCGAGTAGTACGTAGATCGCGCAATCGGTGACCAAGACCAGCTGATTGCTTCGCAAGAGAACGGTAAGAAAAAAACTTAATAAGGCGCTCCCACTCAGCAGAAGCTGAAAACTTTTTCGACCAGTTGGACGATTTCTCCATAATAACATTGTAGACACCGTGCATGTCAGAGTCTTGTGAGGACCTGAGGATGTCTAGTTTAATTGATTGCGCTTGTTTATATAGCGTCTCAACTCTTTTGTGTCTGAGACCAACAGTGTTCTTTGAACCGGTAAAAAGGATGACTGTGTTCGCAGAGCGGACAAATCCCCACCATTTCTTCAAAAAAGGTTTAATAATTTTGTCCATTTTTTTGGCAAAAGGGAGAGATAAGTCATGGATCATTAAACTCCATGTTAACCTTGACAATAACAAGTGTTGGACAGACCAAGCCTTCTGAGACCCATATAGTGGCATGGCGTCGACTTTTTTTAAAAAATTCCTGGTAAAAGTGGTCAGGCGCTCTCGCAATTTCTGTTCTTTGGCGTTCGGCTCAAACCAACGCCCGAGGTATTTGAACTCTCCAGCTTCCTGGAGATTCGTAATCGGAACATTGTTAATCTTCAGGTCCGGGTTCGCTGGTTTCCCTTGTACAAAGCTGTGAGCAATGCATTTCTGGGGTTTCGCTTTCATACCACGAGACCAGGAAAGAAACTGTTCGAGCGACTTGATTAGCAATTTTGCCCCCGCCTTTGATGACGTGGTAAGTTGTAAATCATCAGCAAAAGCTGCAACTAATAGTTGGAGGGATTTATTGTTAAACTCGTAGGCTTCCTGTTGATGAACTGCTAAGGAAAAGAGCAGTAGTTGGAATACCAAATTAAAAAGGGTTGGGGAGGAAACGCAGCCTTGAAAGACACCAACTTCAAAAGGGATAGTGGGCGTCAGGCCTTCTCCAACTCTGATTTGGACGCGCATGGAGGAATAATACCTTTTATAGAAACCGATTATTCTTTCGTGAATTCCGAAATATTTTAAAGCAAAGAAAATTAATTGATGTTTGACTGAGCCGAAAGCATCTGCCAAATCCACCCAGACAATTGTTAGGTTTTTCCGGAGAGCTTTCACTCCAAAGTCCAAATCTCACCTGGAAATTCAACTCTTTAAAAATCTCTGAGGTGATCGTAGCATGTTCGATACACCCAGAGACACCTTTCCTAAAGCCTTTTTGAAAATTAAATTTAGAAAGAGTGTGGTTTGCGACGGCTTCCTGAATAACCGTATTAAAAATTTTCCCGTCGCAGTTGCCCACAGCTATCGGTCTCGTTTTCGAGATGTCTTTCCCATCGGAGTTGGGCTTTGGGAGCATTGTTACAAACGCTAAGCCCCAACTATCCGGATAGGCCTTGAGTTCGAAAATTCTCTTTAATACCTTGTAAAGTGCTTCCATAAAAGTTGGGACCTTTTTCCATACAACATAAGGTATGCAATTGGGACCAGGGGCACATTTGTTTTTTTTCTTTGATAAGAGAATACCAAACTGTTCGAAGCTCGGGAACTGGATATCATCCATTGTCTTGTAGTCAGACTTAGGTAAAAAAGAGGGATGGGTGAAATCAGTTTTTTTTTTTTCATTGTCACAATAATTGTTTTTAAAATGTTCAATTATTTTTTCCTCTGGAATATCAAGGGAGGGGGGTTGAGGATCTTCTTTTTGGAGTTCTTCTTTTATGGCAGTAAACGGGTTTTGACGAAATTTATCTTGTAATTTTTTGAATAAATTTTTCTTTTCTAAATTCCGATACATTCGGAAAATCCTTTTCATTCTCGATCTTGCCTCTTTCCATTTGACAGCGTTCTCTATAGAAGGCCCAGATTTGCGGAGCTCCTGTCTTAGCTGTTTCATTTCCAGACGACATTCAAGTTTTTCTTGGTCGAGGATGACCTCTTCCCTTGATTTCTGTTTGCGGGGTAAATTCCGCTTTGTCTCTTCAAAGAAACCGCTACATATTTGATAAACCGTTTTGAGTAGTTTATCAAGTTGGTCGGCAGGTTTTGAAGAGTTTTCTGTTTCGACGGTGAAAGTTTGAAGTTTTTCTGCAGCAGAAACGTCGATGTCCTTCCATTCAGTTCCAAAAGATCGGAATTTGAGACGAGACGGGTGTAACGGGGTAAAAGTGGGTGTTGTAGAGTTATAAGGAACGAAAGCTGTTTGTGAAGTTTTAAAATCTACAGATTCTCCTACAAAGGGAGGTTCCAGGTCTGAATTATTCCCTGTGAGGGGAGACAGAGGTGTACCTTTACATGTACCGTTAACACAGTGTTTCGCTCTCGTAGCGATACTTTTGAAAAGCTTACCACATTCTGGACAAGGTAAGTGGTAACAATCTTTAACTTGGGAGTGGGTAGATGGGGGAAAACGTGACTTATAGTCCTTAAATTCCTTACTAAACTTACAGTTACGTCTAAAATGCGCAACTGGACCTTTGAGGTATGTCTCAAAACATAAAGGACATTTGGCTACTAAAGTTTTATCCCCATCCAGAGCCGATCTCGAAATAGCCTCTTGCAAAGCCTCGGGGGCTGGGTTGGCTGAGAGATGGTTGCCAGTATCTTTATGACACCGCCGGCCCGGTGTTTCTTTTTTTTTTTGTTGTGAAGTAGCAATAATAAAAAAAAAAAAAAATAGAAAAGAGAATGGCTCAGAAACAATATCGATGAGTTAAGATCTTTTTTTTTAAACTATTCCTTTTTTTTTAATTTCGGGCAGCTAACCCTAGAGTTTTTTTTTGGTAAATACTGTTTAAAGGAAAACGAGCTACGCTCTAAAACAGAAAAATCGGAGTAACTACTTAGGCTTAGCATTTGTAACAATGCTCCCAAAGCCCAACTCCGATGGGAAAGACATCTCGAAAACGAGACCGATAGCTGTGGGCAACTGCGACGGGAAAATTTTTAATACGGTTATTCAGGAAGCCGTCGCAAACCACACTCTTTCTAAATTTAATTTTCAAAAAGGCTTTAGGAAAGGTGTCTCTGGGTGTATCGAACATGCCACGATCACCTCAGAGATTTTTAAAGAAGTGAAAGCTCTCCGGAAAAACCTAACAATTGTCTGGGTGGATTTGGCAGATGCTTTCGGCTCAGTCAAACATCAATTAATTTTCTTTGCTTTAAAATATTTCGGAATTCACGAAAGAATAATCGGTTTCTATAAAAGGTATTATTCCTCCATGCGCGTCCAAATCAGAGTTGGAGAAGGCCTGACGCCCACTATCCCTTTTGAAGTTGGTGTCTTTCAAGGCTGCGTTTCCTCCCCAACCCTTTTTAATTTGGTATTCCAACTACTGCTCTTTTCCTTAGCAGTTCATCAACAGGAAGCCTACGAGTTTAACAATAAATCCCTCCAACTATTAGTTGCAGCTTTTGCTGATGATTTACAACTTACCACGTCATCAAAGGCGGGGGCAAAATTGCTAATCAAGTCGCTCGAACAGTTTCTTTCCTGGTCTCGTGGTATGAAAGCGAAACCCCAGAAATGCATTGCCCACAGCTTTGTACAAGGGAAACCAGCTAACCCGGACCTGAAGATTAACAATGTTCCGATTACGAATCTCCAGGAAGCTGGAGAGTTCAAATACCTCGGGCGTTGGTTTGAGCCGAACGCCAAAGAACAGAAATTACGAGAGCGCCTGACCACTTTTACCAGGAATTTTTTAAAAAAAGTCGACGCCATGCCACTATATGGGTCTCAGAAGGCTTGGTCTGTCCAACACTTGTTATTGTCAAGGTTAACATGGAGTTTAATGATCCATGACTTATCTCTCCCTTTTGCCAAAAAAATGGACAAAATTATTAAACCTTTTTTGAAGAAATGGTGGGGATTTGTCCGCTCTGCGAACACAGTCATCCTTTTTACCGGTTCAAAGAACACTGTTGGTCTCAGACACAAAAGAGTTGAGACGCTATATAAACAAGCGCAATCAATTAAACTAGACATCCTCAGATCCTCACAAGACTCTGACATGCACGGTGTCTACAATGTTATTATGGAGAAATCGTCCAACTGGTCGAAAAAGTTTTCAGCTTCTGCTGAGTGGGAGCGCCTTATTAAGTTTTTTTCTTACCGTTCTCTTGCGAAGCAATCAGCTGGTCTTGGTCACCGATTGCGCGATCTACGTACTACTCGCCCCGATCTCCTTAAGCGTTTTGAAGTGGAAGCCACAGATGAACTACTGAACTCTTTGAATAAATTACAAGTCCAAGGTCAGTGGAAGGAGTGGTCTAAATGTATGATAAACGACTTCACCTGGAATAAGGTACTTAGGGAGGGAAATCCTGCCTATATCTCATTTCAACTGAAAGCGGTTACAAACACCCTCCCCTCACAAGATAATTTAAAGAGGTGGAACATCACCAATGTGGACCAAAATTGTGTTTTGTGTGGCAAAGTGAATCCTACCCTCAGGCATGTCTTAACAGGCTGTCCTGTCTCTTTAACACAAGGGAGGTTCACGTGGCGTCACGACAGCGTTCTAAAACGCATTGTTATCTTCTTGGAAGAGTTGATAATAAAAGCCAACAAAAGAAAAGAAAACCTCCCGCCTCCCTCTCAAACTTTTTTAAAAACAGGGGAAAATAAACCCCTAGAAAGAATTTCTAAAGAGACAGGCGAACTTTCACTAGCGAATGATTGGGTCATCCTCGACGATGTCGGTGATAACCGCCTAATTGTTCCTCTTGAAGTGTGCCATGTCTCGTCCTCTCTAAGACCAGACATTTTTATTTATTCTTTTTTTGCGAAAAGAGCACTGATTCTGGAGCTGACGTGTCCAAATGAAGATCGTTTCGAAACCTCTCATGTCTTAAAGGAAAAGAAATACCTAAAGCTAAGAGACTCGATCATCGCTAATGGCTTCGACTGTAACATTTTTACTATTGAAGTTGGCGTACGAGGAAACATCTGCATGGACCAGCTGAACATCTGGACACGTCACATCGGTTCACCTTTAGCACCAACAAAAGCTTTATTTTGTGAATGCACCAGAATCGCCAGACAGTGCTCATATGTTCTGTTCCAGACGAGGAACCTCCCCACGTGGCATTCAAGACCACTAATGCGCAGCATTAAAGAAGAACCTGCCACTGCAAGTTTTATAAAAGATGGTAAAGAAATCTTCCCTGTGGAAGAAGTCAAAATCCACAAAGTAACAAAACTGAAAACGATCGAAAAGCTCACCATTGAAAGATCGTGGCTTGAGAAATGTTTTATCTGGCAAACTTGTTACGCATCGGCTCTTTCTATTCTACTTATTGCCAATGGTTCTTCCTCCCCGGCCCCTTCTGTTTTGTTAGATGAGGATGAGCTCACTGGACTCTCCTTGTCATTCTCTTCTATTTCTTCCATCTCTTTCCAGACTCCCCCACCTGAACTCATGTCAACGGGATCGCAAACACTTCTTACTGATTTTGCTATGGTGATAAGAACTCAATCTGACATGGGTTCTCAAACCCCCTTGTACAAAAAAAAAGAAGGAAAATTAAGGCTGAAACTTTCCTTGAAATGCCAGATTTTAGAAAACGAATTAGAGCAAATGAAAGAACGAATTTTTTATGTTCTATTTTTATTTTACTTTAATGCGATGTCAGCCTCCCTCGAGAAAGACAAGCAGTTACTAAATGGATTACCTGTTGAGATCAAAGCTACCAATCAGGATCCATCCTCACTTCCTCCTGCACCCCCTGTTTTAATTATTGAAAAAGATAGAAAAGAATATGAACTTCTGGAAGGAGTAATTCAACGGTTAACAGCAGAACGCGATGAATCGAAGACTTCTCTTTCTGCACTAGTTCGACAATATGACTTAGTGGAAGATTACAGGAAACGTGAGCTCGCAAATCTGACTCAGAGAGCAGACCTATCGGAAATGGCGCTCTTTAATTACCATCAAAGGTTTGTTCTTCTGTCGAACGAATTGGAGACCAAATGTAATGAGGAAAGAGAAAGTAAAATAAGACTTTTCTATACTCAACAGGAGGTCGAGAGTTTGCGTGCCGCGCGTCCCCGCATGACCCACTTTAGTCAACAAGTTTCCCCCCGAACCCCCGTTTTGTATGAATCTGTTGCTATGATGAAGATAGCAAAGAACTACCTCTCGCTCTTTACAACTACGAGTAGTCTTTTTACTCCTCTTATTAAACCCCTTATCCCTACCCTTAATTATATCACCCCTCTTTGTCCTCTAGCCTCAATTCCTCCGACAATGCCGCGGAGTGAAGCTCTCGACCGCACGCCGACCAAGATTTTACGACAAGAGAGTCACGTTATCTCCGTTAAAGAGAATACACCTATTGCGAGACAATGGTCCGAGGGTAGGATTGACTTACTCGAGAATTACTGTCGAGCAGTAGATGACTCTCTCGAAACAAACGAGAAAGCGGCAGAGCTCTCAGAACAACTTTTGGATGCCCAACTTCGCCTCTCGGAGCTGAATCACCAACGGTGTACAACTCACGCAGAGCAGCTTGAGCAATCCATGATGTTAACGGGACTGGCGAGCGATTTAAATGCTCAACTCGCCTTGGCACGGTCTCAAATTGCGGCCCTGAAGTTCCAATTAGCTTCATGGGCAGAAGGTTTGAGTCCGCCAGACACAGAAGAACATGAGGAAAATGAAACTCCGCCGAGAAAGTCTGAGCGTTCAACTCTGAAAAAACGGACCCCTCCATCAAGATATCGTTACAATCGAAGGAGATGTTCTGCTGATGACGTTCACGGTGACTCCACCCCCTTGTAATTCTCTTTTTCCTTACTTTCACATCATTTTGTTTATTTAGTTTTTTTAGCTTATTTATTATTTATTGTTCGTTTTTGTTTGTATTATTTTATCGATATGTTTATGTCCGTCAGATCATAACGTTAATCAGGTTAATTGTTAATTGTTAATTATAAATGGTCTAAACCCCAATCCAAGTTCCCAAGGCTTGGCATAGATTTGAGTGACGCCTTACTGGCCTCCTCATCCTCTATGAGTGGTGAGGGGGCCAGCAATGGTTTTTTTTTTTTTTTTTTTCTCTTATTTCTTTTTTTCTTTTTCTTTTACTCTAATATGAAATATTTTTGAACAAAATGTGATTATTAATTTAAAAAAAAAAAAAAAAATAAATAATGTAAATGAATAATAAAAAAAAAAAAAAAAAAAAATATGCCTTGGGAATACAACCAAAGCCCCAATTAATCGGTCCTTTCTTTTTCCTTCTTGTCAAGTGATCGCTCCACTCGTCGATCACCAAAACCGATTGTATTTATATCTGTTCTTTTCTCAACGATCGGCTATACCGATCATTTTTTTAAAATAATTGTTTTCTTCTTCTCGACGATCAGATCAAATTGATCGACCCTTTTTTTTTTTTTTTTTTTCCTTTATTCCTTCCATCCCTCCCGCTCCCCTAATTTTAAATAAAAACAAGATCAGCTCAGCTTGATCGTTAATCTTTTTTTCTTTTTTAATTTAAACTGATTGTATTTATATCTGTTTATTTTTCTCAACGATCGGCTATACCGATCAACCTTTAAAATAATTTCTTCTTCTCGACGATCAGATCCAATTGATCAACCTTTTCTTTTTTTTTCCTCTATTCCTTCCATCCCTCCCGCTCCCCTATTTGTAATAAAAACAAGATCAGCTCAGCTTGATCGTTAATTTTTTTTTCTTTCTTTTTTGTTGGTCCTAGTCAGGACCTTAAACTGACTAACCGGTCTTAATTTAAATAAGTGTTAACCTAGTTTCTCTTTTCCTTTTCATTTTCCTTTTAATACTCTCTATCTGGTCTGTTATGTCATATTTCTCAATTAATTTTATCATCCATTTTACTTTTCACTGTTTCCCATCTACATTTTATTTTCAAATAGTTACGGTCTGTTAAAAAAAAAAAAAGTTTAAATAAGTTAAATTGAACATGTTAACTCAATTCCTCAATTCTTCCGTCATGGTCATGACATTCTTTTTCGTTTTTCTAATGCACAAGAGATACCATCACTCATGAGATACCAACGCACATACGAGATACCAGCACTCCAGAGATACCGACACGCTAGAGATACCAAGTCACTTGAGATACCTCCTTGTAAATTAATTCCCGGTATTTCAAATTTGAATTGATAGTGTCAACTCTGCTTGCTGCTCTTGTTCATGTGTTGTCTCCTGAAAGTGATCTTAACTCCTATAAAAAGAAAAAAAAAAAAAGAAATCAAAAAAGAAGAATTTTCAAACGAAGTTATAACAACCCCTACCACCCATTATGATCAATTCCGCTTGTTTTTTTTTTTTTTTTTTTAAAAACAAATAAAACAAATAAAAAAAATTATAAAAGATCAAACAATGTTATCATTGTTTTTTTTATCGATCGACTATGTCGATTACTTTCTATTTTCCGTCCTGGTCAAGACGCTAAATTGATTGTTTCTTCTTTAAAAATAAATTAAAAAAAAATATAAAAAAAAAAAAAAAAAAAAAAAAAAAGGAATAAACAATGTTATCATTGTTTTTATCGATCGACTTTGTCGACTAATTTCTATTTTCCGTCCTGGTCAGACGCTAAACTGATTGTTTTTTCTAAAAATAATTAAAAAGAATAAAAAAAAAAAAAAAAAAAAAAAAAAGGGATTAAACAATGTTATCATTGTTTTTTTTTATCGATCGACTATGTCGATTAATTTCTATTTTCCGTCCTGGTCAAGACGCTAAACTGATTTTCGATAAAGTGGGAAGTAACGGACTGGGAGCTTTTGGCTCCTGCCCTATTCCCGATGTAAACTTTCTTTTTTTTTTTTTTTTTTTTAACAGGCCCAAAGGGCGACAATGATGGTTGCTGACCAAGGAATAATATTCAAATGAATTTTCGTTTCAAAGAAACGAACAGAATTAAGAGAGAGGTAGAGAAAAAAAAAAAAAAAAAAAGAAAGAATAGAAAAAAAATATGAAGAGGAAATAATCAAACATGAAAAAAAAAAAAAAATAAAATAAAATATAAATAAAAAACGTTGTATGAAAACGGAAAAAAAGAAAAAAAAAGACCAGAAAAGGAAAGAGAAAATGAAAAGGTATAATATTATTGTGGGGATATGAGGATAGCAGGGAGATGCTCTTTTTTTTTTTTTTTTTTTTTTTTTTATTTATTATTTAAAAAAAGGAAACAATCAGTTTAGCGTCTTGACCAGGACGGAAAATAGAAATTAATCGACATAGTCGATCGATAGAAAAAAAAACAATGATAACATTGTTTATTCTTTTTTTTTTTTTTTTTTTTTTTAAATCCTTTTAATTATTTTAAAGAAAAAACAATCAGTTTAGCGTCTTGACCAGGACGGAAAATAGAAAGTAATCGACATAGTCGATCGATAAAAAAAAAACAATGATAACATTGTTTATTCCTTTTTTTTTTTTTTTTTTTTATTCTTTTTATTTATTTTTAAAGAAAAAACAATCAGTTTAGCGTCCTGACCAGGACGGAAAATTGAAAGTGATCGACATAGTCGATCGATAAAAAAACAATGATAACATTGTTTATTCTTTTTTTTTTTTTTTTTTTTTTTTTTTTTAACCTTTTAATTATTTTTTAAAGAAAAAACAATCAGTTTAGCGTCTTGACCAGGACGGAAAGTAGAAAGTGATCGACATAGTCGATCGATAAAAAACAATGATAACATTGTTTATTCTTTTTTTTTTTTTTTTTTTTTTTTAATCCTTTTTATTATTTTAAAGAAAAAACAATCAGTTTAGCGTCTTGACCAGGACGGAAAATAGAAAGTGATCGACATAGTCGATCGATAAAAAACAATGATAACATTGTTTATTCTTTTTTTTTTTTTTTTTTTTTTTAATCCTTTTTATTATTTTAAAGAAAAAACAATCAGTTTAGCGTCTTGACCAGGACGGAAAATAGAAAGTGATCGACATAGTCGATCGATAAAAAAACAATGATAACATTGTTTATTCTTTTTTTTTTTTTTTTTAAATTCTTTTTATTTATTTTTAAAGAAAAAAAAAAACGGAAAATAAAAATTAGTCGACAAAGTCGAACGATAAAAAAAAAACAATGATAACATTGTTTATTCTTTTTTTTTTTGTTTTTTTTTATATTCTTTTTTATTAATTTTGAAAAAAAACAATCAGTTTAGCGTCTTGACCAGGACGGAAAATAGAAAGTAATCGACATAGTCGATCGATAAAAAAAAACAATGATAACATTGTTTACTCTTTTTTTTTTTTTTTTTTTAAATTCTTTTTATTTATTTTTTAAAAAGAAAAAAAACGGAAAATAGAAATTAGTCAACAAAGTCGAACGATAAAAAAAAAACAATGATAACATTGTTTATTCTTTTTTTTTTATTTTTTTTTATATTCTTTTTTATTAATTTTGAAAAAAAAAAAAAAAAAACAATCAGTTTAGCGTCTTGACCAGGACGGAAAATAGAAAGTGATCGACATAGTCGATCGATAAAAAAAAACAATGATAACATTGTTTATTCTTTTTTTTTTTTTTTTTAATCCTTTTTTTTTTTTTTAAAGAAAAAACAATCAGTTTAGCGTCTTGACCAGGACGGAAAATAGAAAGTAATCGACATAGTCGATCGATAAAAAAACAATGATACTGTAAAGTGAAATATTCTCGCGGGGAAATATTCTTGCGGGGAAATATTCCCGCGGGGAAATATTCTCGCGGATTTGGGGATTTTTTTTCAAACTTGCGGGTTTTTCCCCACAAGAATACTTCCCTGGTACAGAGGATTTTTGCAAAAGTGACCAAGAATGTGAGGAATCATCAAGTGCAAGCTGGAAAAAAGAATTATTTACCAGCTAACACAACTAAAAACAACCATGCTGCATAATGAAAATAATTTTTGCTGTAACCTTCCTTTGTAACACATGTATTTTCTTCACAAAAAGGAACTAAAAAAAATGGCTGTATAAAAATGTATGCTGTCAGGGAAATACTCTCGCGGGGAAAAATTTTCGCGGATCCAGAAAAAATAAAAAAAACTCGCGGGTTTTTCCCCACAAGAATATTTCCCTTTACAGTAACATTGTTTATTTCTTTTTTTTTTTTTTTTTAATCCTTTTTTTTTTTTTAAAGAAAAAACAATCAGTTTAGCGTCTTGACCAGGACGGAAAATAGAAAGTAATCGACATAGTCGATCGATAAAAAAAAAAACAATGATAACATTGTTTATTCTTTTTTTTTTTTTTTTAAATTGTTTTTCTAAAAATAAATAAAAAGAATAAAAAAAAAAAATAAAAAAAAAGAATAAACAATGTTATCATTGTTTTTTTATCGATCGACTCTGTCGACTAATTTCTATTTTCCGTTTTCTTTTTCTTTAAAAAATAAATAAAAAGAATTTTAAAAAAAAAAAAAAAAAAAAGAATAAACAATGTTATCATTGTTTTTTTTATCGATCGACTATGTCGATTACTTTCTATTTTCCGTCCTGGTCAAGATGCTAAACTGATTGTTTTTTTTTAAAAATAAATAAAAAGAATATAAAAAAAAAAATAAAAAAAAAAGAATAAACAATGTTATCATTGTTTCTTATCGATCGAATTTGTCGACTAATTTCTATTTTCCGTCCTGGTCAAGACGCTAAACTGATTGTTTTTTCTTTAAAAATAAATAAAAGATATAAAAAAAAAAAAAAAAAAAAAAAAGGAATAAACAATGTTATCATTGTTTTTTTTTATCGATCGACTTTGTCGACTAATTCCCGCAAACCCGCAAACCCGCACTAGAGATACCCCTTCCAGGCTCGCGTTGCTCGCACACAACTTTTTTTTTTTAAGCTTTCTGAACAAACATTATTTTTACAACCAAGTCACGTCTGTTTTTATTCCCTGGCTAGGGGGTACCCGTCCAGGGTACAAATTTGAACTTAACTTTACGCTCGCTTTGCTCGCGTTAAGTTAAGTCCAATTTTGTACCCTTTTCCTTGCTACTTTCTTCTTACTAATTTTTCTGGTTGAAAAACACAAAGAATGTGCCTGGGAATTGAACCCTTGCCACGGCTACCGAAGAGATTTAAGGTATCCACTCGGCTGTGCAGCCCTGTAGCCTCTTTATGGAAATCCTTCCATTTTCCCTTCCCTCCCTTAACGTAGGGGTGTCTACCAGGTGCCTACCCTGGACGCCCTTCGGGCGCAGGATTTGAACTACTGTACGGGCGCGATGGGTTATTGCAGTGGCAGGGGGTCGAACCAGCGATCACCCAGCCCCAGGGCGAGGGTTATACCACTACCCCTGGGATATCGCAACTTTTTATTATTATTACTTTTCTGCAATTTTTATTTATAAATAAGTTTTCGAAAAGGTGGGAAGTAACGGACTACATAGCCGAGTGGATATGGTCACCGACCTTAAGTCTATTCGGTAGCCGTGGCACGGGTTCAATTCCCTGTTACGGCATATTTGGGGGGCGTCATAGTGCAGTGGATGGGGTGGTGCCCCCGCACCCAATCGGCCTCGGCTCAAACCCCGCTGTGCGCAATCAGTTTCCGTGTCGCATCCCCCATTGCCTCGAAAAAGTGAACGGCCAAGTAAGGGCAGCGCCTAAGCAATTATAGTAGTAACAAAAAGAAGGAGAAGCACAGTAGTGAAACACTCAAAAAAAAAAAAAAAAAAAAAAAAAAACGGACTGGGAGCTTTTGGCTCCTGCCCTATTCCCGATGTAAACTTTCTTTCTTTTTTTTTTTTTTTTTTTTTAACAGGCCCAAAGGGCGACAATGAAAGATGCTGACCAAGGAATAATATTCAAATGAATTTTCGTTTCAAAGAAACGAACAGGATTAAGGGAGAGGCAGAAAAAAAAAAAAAAAATAATATGAAGAGGAAATAATCAAACATGAAAAAAAAAAATAAAATAAAAATAAATAAACGTTATATATAAGCAATTTCTTTTTTTTTTCGCAATTTTTTATTTATTTATTACTTTTCTGTCCCAGCGGGACGACAAATGAAAGATGTCCTCCCTTAGCTGAAAATGCACACTGCACCCTGTTTTATCAAGTCCTTTGTTTTTGTTTTTCTGAAAGATATCTGTAGTTGTTGTTATATTAATATGCTAGCATGAAAACGACGGCTAGGTTTATGATTGGATATGTGGCTTAGGTTATCTGTTTGTTACATTTGGAAGTATTTTACAACAGGTTTATCGAACCTGTATCTGCAATGTGTGCGACCCTGGGATGGGAATATAGGAATTTAGTTATATTAATAAGGTTATCGTTCATTATTTCCAATAAAATAGAAATGTGGGAAGAACTATGGGATGGCGGAACGCAGCCCCCCCCCCAACCCCCCCCCAAGGGGGGGGAGCCACTAATAAAGGCCAACCTCCTGAAAAAGAATCAAGAAAAAACAAAAATGCCCTCACCCAGGGTCGAACTGGAACTGGTTTACAGCCATTTTGGGTTTTGTAAAGTGGTTAGTTCTGAAACTATTTGTGTAGGAAAGACCCTTTACCCAAAAAGAAATGAAATCAAAGATTGCTTTTTCAGAATAGTGAGATGTAACAGAGTGGCAAATAACTGCAAAAGTGAAAGAACTTTTTCACAGCTTGGCACCTAAAATCTAAAACTCATTAAGAAGGAAAAGATTATTTCAAAAAGAAAATTTTTGCTAACTAAATTGGCAGCCATACACCTAAATTTCAAAACCATACCACTTACTAACAAAATTTCTTTCTCATCACTTTTTATATTTTAAGAAAATGGTTAACAGGGATTTATGAAGACTTTTGGATAGGTCAACTATGTGTTCCCATCTTTTTTAGGAGATCTGTAGAAAAAAATAAATCTTTCAGAAAATATTATAAAGGAAAGACTTTTTCTGAAGAATTCTTTTTTAACTACCTACTAAATTGGCAACCATACACTTAAATTTCAAAACCATACTAAGAAAGAATTTTCATCACATTTTATACTTTAAGAAAATGGCTACCCATCTTTTTTAGACCTGCTCGGGCACAAAAATCCAGCATTTTTCCTTAGGCAAAAATAAATCTTACTTACTTCCTACTGAAGAAAATTGGCAGCTTAAATTTGTTTTCAGGAAAAAAGTAAGCAGCTAAAATTTGCTCGCGGGAAGAAAATAAGCAGCCAGAATTTGCTTGCGGGAAGAAAATAAGCAGCCAGAATTTGCTTGCGGGAAGAAAATAAGCAGCTAAAATTTGCTTGCGGGAAGAAAATAAGCAGCTAAAATTTGCTTGCGGGAAGAAAATAAGCAGCTAAAATTTGCTTGCGGGAAGAAAATAAGCAGCTAAAATTTGCTTGCGGGAAGAAAATAAGCAGCTAAAATTTGCTTGAGGGAAGAAAATAAGCAGCCAGAATTTGCTTGCGGGAAGAGAATCAGCAGCCAAAATTTGCTTGCGGGAAGAGAATCAGCAGCCAAAATTTGCTTGCGGGAAGAAAATAAGCAGCTAAAATTTGCTTGCGGGAAGAAAATAAGCAGCTAAAATTTGCTTGCGGGAAGAAAATAAGCAGCTAAAATTTGCTTGCGGGAAGAAAATAAGCAGCTAAAATTTGCTTGCGGGAAGAAAATAAGCAGCTAAAATTTGCTTGCGGGAAGAAAATAAGCAGCCAGAATTTGCTTGCGGGAAGAAAATAAGCAGCTAAAATTTGCTTGCGGGAAGAAAATAAGCAGCTAAAATTTGCTTGCGGGAAGAAAATAAGCAGCTAAAATTTGCTTGCGGGAAGAAAATAAGCAGCTAAAATTTGCTTGCGGGAAGAAAATAAGCAGCTAAAATTTGCTTGCGGGAAGAAAATAAGCAGCCAGAATTTGCTTGCGGGAAGAGAATCAGCAGCCAAAATTTGCTTGCGGGAAGAAAATAAGCAGCTAAAATTTGCTTGCGGGAAGAAAATAAGCAGCTAAAATTTGCTTGCGGGAAGAGAATCAGCAGCCAAAATTTGCTTGCGGGAAGAAAATAAGCAGCTAAAATTTGCTTGCGGGAAGAAAATAAGCAGCTAAAATTTGCTTGTGGGAAGAAAATAAGCAGCTAAAATTTGCTTGCAGGAAGAAAATAAGCAGCTAAGATTTGCTTGCGGGAAGAGAATCGGCAGCTAAAATTTGCTTGCGGGAAGAAAATAAGCAGCCAGGATTTGCTCGCGGGAAGAAAATAAGCAGCTAAAATTTGCTTGCGGGAAGAGAATCAGCAGCCAAAATTTGCTTGCGGGAAGAAAATAAGCAGCTAAAATTTGCTTGCGGGAAGAGAATCAGCAGCCAAGATTTGCTTGCGGGAAGAAAATAAGCAGCTAAAATTTGCTTGCGGGAAGAGAATCAGCAGCCAAGATTTGCTTGCGGGAAGAAAATAAGCAGCTAAAATTTGCTTGCGGGAAGAAAATAAGCAGCCAGAATTTGCTTGCGGGAAGAGAATCAGCAGCCAAAATTTGCTTGCGGGAAGAAAATAAGCAGCTAAAATTTGCTTGCGGGAAGAAAATAAGCAGCTAAAATTTGCTTGCGGGAAGAGAATCAGCAGCCAAAATTTGCTTGCGGGAAGAAAATAAGCAGCTAAAATTTGCTTGTGGGAAGAGAATCGGCAGCTAAAATTTGCTTGCGGGAAGAGAATCAGCAGATAAAATTTGCTTGCGGGAAGAGAATCGGCAGCTAAAATTTGCTTGCGGGAAGAGAATCAGCAGCCAAGATTTGCTTGCGGGAAAAAAATAAGCAGCTAAAATTTGCTTGCGGGAAGAAAATAAGCAGCTAAAATTTGCTTGCGGGAAGAGAATCAGCAGCCAAGATTTGCTTGCGGGAAGAAAATAAGCAGCCAGAATTTGCTTGCGGGAAGAGAATCAGCAGCCAAAATTTGCTTGCGGGAAGAAAATAAGCAGCTAAAATTTGCTTGCGGGAAGAAAATAAGCAGCTAAAATTTGCTTGCGGGAAGAAAATAAGCAGCCAGAATTTGCTTGCGGGAAGAAAATAAGCAGCTAAAATTTGCTTGCGGGAAGAAAATAAGCAGCTAAAATTTGCTTGCAGGAAGAAAATAAGCAGCTAAAATTTGCTTGCGGGAAGAAAATAAGCAGCTAAAATTTGCTTGCGGGAAGAAAATAAGCAGCTAAAATTTGCTTGCGGGAAGAAAATAAGCAGCCAGAATTTGCTTGCGGGAAGAGAATCAGCAGCCAAAATTTGCTTGCGGGAAGAAAATAAGCAGCTAAAATTTGCTTGCGGGAAGAAAATAAGCAGCTAAAATTTGCTTGCGGGAAGAGAATCAGCAGCCAAAATTTGCTTGCGGGAAGAAAATAAGCAGCTAAAATTTGCTTGCGGGAAGAAAATAAGCAGCTAAAATTTGCTTGTGGGAAGAAAATAAGCAGCTAAAATTTGCTTGCAGGAAGAAAATAAGCAGCTAAGATTTGCTTGCGGGAAGAGAATCGGCAGCTAAAATTTGCTTGCGGGAAGAAAATAAGCAGCCAGGATTTGCTCGCGGGAAGAAAATAAGCAGCTAAAATTTGCTTGCGGGAAGAAAATAAGCAGCCAAAATTTGCTTGCGGGAAGAGAATCAGCAGCCAAAATTTGCTTGCGGGAAGAAAATAAGCAGCTAAAATTTGCTTGCGGGAAGAAAATAAGCAGCTAAGATTTGCTTGCGGGAAGAAAATAAGCAGCCAGAATTTGCTTGCGGGAAGAGAATCAGCAGCCAAAATTTGCTTGCGGGAAGAAAATAAGCAGCTAAAATTTGCTTGCGGGAAGAAAATAAGCAGCTAAAATTTGCTTGCGGGAAGAGAATCAGCAGCCAAAATTTGCTTGCGGGAAGAAAATAAGCAGCTAAAATTTGCTTGCGGGAAGAAAATAAGCAGCTAAAATTTGCTTGTGGGAAGAAAATAAGCAGCTAAAATTTGCTTGCAGGAAGAAAATAAGCAGCTAAGATTTGCTTGCGAGAAGAGAATCGGCAGCTAAAATTTGCTTGCGGGAAGAAAATAAGCAGCCAGGATTTGCTCGCGGGAAGAAAATAAGCAGCTAAAATTTGCTTGCGGGAAGAGAATCAGCAGCCAAAATTTGCTTGCGGGAAGAAAATAAGCAGCTAAAATTTGCTTGCGGGAAGAGAATCAGCAGCCAAGATTTGCTTGCGGGAAGAAAATAAGCAGCTAAAATTTACTTGCGGGAAGAAAATAAGCAGCCAGAATTTGCTTGCGGGAAGAGAATCAGCAGCCAAAATTTGCTTGCGGGAAGAAAATAAGCAGCTAAAATTTGCTTGCGGGAAGAAAATAAGCAGCTAAAATTTGCTTGCGGGAAGAGAATCAGCAGCCAAGATTTGCTTGCGGGAAGAAAATAAGCAGCTAAAATTTGCTTGCGGGAAGAGAATCAGCAGCCAAGATTTGCTTGCGGGAAGAAAATAAGCAGCTAAAATTTACTTGCGGGAAGAAAATAAGCAGCCAGAATTTGCTTGCGGGAAGAGAATCAGCAGCCAAAATTTGCTTGCGGGAAGAAAATAAGCAGCTAAAATTTGCTTGCGGGAAGAAAATAAGCAGCTAAAATTTGCTTGCGGGAAGAGAATCAGCAGCCAAAATTTGCTTGCGGGAAGAAAATAAGCAGCTAAAATTTGCTTGTGGGAAGAGAATCGGCAGCTAAAATTTGCTTGCGGGAAGAGAATCAGCAGATAAAATTTGCTTGCGGGAAGAGAATCGGCAGCTAAAATTTGCTTGCGGGAAGAGAATCAGCAGCCAAGATTTGCTTGCGGGAAAAAAATAAGCAGCTAAAATTTGCTTGCGGGAAGAAAATAAGCAGCTAAAATTTGCTTGCGGGAAGAGAATCAGCAGCCAAGATTCGCTTGCGGGAAGAAAATAAGCAGCTAAAATTTGCTTGCGGGAAGAAAATAAGCAGCCAGAATTTGCTTGCGGGAAGAGAATCAGCAGCCAAAATTTGCTTGCGGGAAGAAAATAAGCAGCTAAAATTTGCTTGCGGGAAGAAAATAAGCAGCTAAAATTTGCTTGCGGGAAGAGAATCAGCAGCCAAAATTTGCTTGCGGGAAGAAAATAAGCAGCTAAAATTTGCTTGTGGGAAGAGAATCGGCAGCTAAAATTTGCTTGCGGGAAGAGAATCAGCAGCCAAAATTTGCTTGCGGGAAGAAAATAAGCAGCTAAAATTTGCTTGCAGGAAGAAAATAAGCAGCTAAAATTTGCTTGCGGGAAGAAAATAAGCAGCTAAAATTTGCTTGCGGGAAGAAAATAAGCAGCTAAAATTTGCTTTCGGGAAGAAAATAAGCAGCCAGAATTTGCTTGCGGGAAGAGAATCAGCAGCCAAAATTTGCTTGCGGGAAGAAAATAAGCAGCTAAAATTTGCTTGCGGGAAGAAAATAAGCAGCTAAAATTTGCTTGCGGGAAGAGAATCAGCAGCCAAAATTTGCTTGCGGGAAGAAAATAAGCAGCTAAAATTTGCTTGTGGGAAGAGAATCGGCAGCTAAAATTTGCTTGCGGGAAGAGAATCAGCAGCCAAAATTTGCTTGCGGGAAGAAAATAAGCAGCTAAAATTTGCTTGCAGGAAGAAAATAAGCAGCTAAAATTTGCTTGCGGGAAGAAAATAAGCAGCTAAAATTTGCTTGCGGGAAGAAAATAAGCAGCTAAAATTTGCTTTCGGGAAGAAAATAAGCAGCCAGAATTTGCTTGCGGGAAGAGAATCAGCAGCCAAAATTTGCTTGCGGGAAGAAAATAAGCAGCTAAAATTTGCTTGCGGGAAGAAAATAAGCAGCTAAAATTTGCTTGCGGGAAGAAAATAAGCAGCTAAAATTTGCTTGTGGGAAGAAAATAAGCAGCTAAAATTTGCTTGCAGGAAGAAAATAAGCAGCTAAGATTTGCTTGCGGGAAGAGAATCGGCAGCTAAAATTTGCTTGCGGGAAGAAAATAAGCAGCCAGGATTTGCTCGCGGGAAGAAAATAAGCAGCTAAAATTTGCTTGCGGGAAGAAAATAAGCAGCCAAAATTTGCTTGCGGGAAGAGAATCAGCAGCCAAAATTTGCTTGCGGGAAGAAAATAAGCAGCTAAAATTTGCTTGCGGGAAGAAAATAAGCAGCTAAGATTTGCTTGCGGGAAGAAAATAAGCAGCCAGAATTTGCTTGCGGGAAGAGAATCAGCAGCCAAAATTTGCTTGCGGGAAGAAAATAAGCAGCTAAAATTTGCTTGCGGGAAGAAAATAAGCAGCTAAAATTTGCTTGCGGGAAGAGAATCAGCAGCCAAAATTTGCTTGCGGGAAGAAAATAAGCAGCTAAAATTTGCTTGCGGGAAGAAAATAAGCAGCTAAAATTTGCTTGTGGGAAGAAAATAAGCAGCTAAAATTTGCTTGCAGGAAGAAAATAAGCAGCTAAGATTTGCTTGCGAGAAGAGAATCGGCAGCTAAAATTTGCTTGCGGGAAGAAAATAAGCAGCCAGGATTTGCTCGCGGGAAGAAAATAAGCAGCTAAAATTTGCTTGCGGGAAGAGAATCAGCAGCCAAAATTTGCTTGCGGGAAGAAAATAAGCAGCTAAAATTTGCTTGCGGGAAGAGAATCAGCAGCCAAGATTTGCTTGCGGGAAGAAAATAAGCAGCTAAAATTTGCTTGCGGGAAGAGAATCAGCAGCCAAGATTTGCTTGCGGGAAGAAAATAAGCAGCTAAAATTTGCTTGCGGGAAGAAAATAAGCAGCCAGAATTTGCTTGCGGGAAGAGAATCAGCAGCCAAAATTTGCTTGCGGGAAGAAAATAAGCAGCTAAAATTTGCTTGCAGGAAGAAAATAAGCAGCTAAAATTTGCTTGCGGGAAGAGAATCAGCAGCCAAAATTTGCTTGCGGGAAGAAGATAAGCAGCTAAAATTTGCTTGTGGGAAGAGAATCGGCAGCTAAAATTTGCTTGCGGGAAGAGAATCAGCAGATAAAATTTGCTTGCGGGAAGAGAATCGGCAGCTAAAATTTGCTTGCGGGAAGAGAATCAGCAGCCAAGATTTGCTTGCGGGAAAAAAATAAGCAGCTAAAATTTGCTTGCGGGAAGAAAATAAGCAGCTAAAATTTGCTTGCGGGAAGAGAATCAGCAGCCAAGATTTGCTTGCGGGAAGAAAATAAGCAGCCAGAATTTGCTTGCGGGAAGAGAATCAGCAGCCAAAATTTGCTTGCGGGAAGAAAATAAGCAGCTAAAATTTGCTTGCGGGAAGAAAATAAGCAGCTAAAATTTGCTTGCGGGAAGAAAATAAGCAGCCAGAATTTGCTTGCGGGAAGAAAATAAGCAGCTAAAATTTGCTTGCGGGAAGAAAATAAGCAGCTAAAATTTGCTTGCAGGAAGAAAATAAGCAGCTAAAATTTGCTTGCGGGAAGAAAATAAGCAGCTAAAATTTGCTTGCGGGAAGAAAATAAGCAGCTAAAATTTGCTTGCGGGAAGAAAATAAGCAGCCAGAATTTGCTTGCGGGAAGAGAATCAGCAGCCAAAATTTGCTTGCGGGAAGAAAATAAGCAGCTAAAATTTGCTTGCGGGAAGAAAATAAGCAGCTAAAATTTGCTTGCGGGAAGAGAATCAGCAGCCAAAATTTGCTTGCGGGAAGAAAATAAGCAGCTAAAATTTGCTTGCGGGAAGAAAATAAGCAGCTAAAATTTGCTTGTGGGAAGAAAATAAGCAGCTAAAATTTGCTTGCAGGAAGAAAATAAGCAGCTAAGATTTGCTTGCGGGAAGAGAATCGGCAGCTAAAATTTGCTTGCGGGAAGAAAATAAGCAGCCAGGATTTGCTCGCGGGAAGAAAATAAGCAGCTAAAATTTGCTTGCGGGAAGAAAATAAGCAGCCAAAATTTGCTTGCGGGAAGAGAATCAGCAGCCAAAATTTGCTTGCGGGAAGAAAATAAGCAGCTAAAATTTGCTTGCGGGAAGAAAATAAGCAGCTAAGATTTGCTTGCGGGAAGAAAATAAGCAGCCAGAATTTGCTTGCGGGAAGAGAATCAGCAGCCAAAATTTGCTTGCGGGAAGAAAATAAGCAGCTAAAATTTGCTTGCGGGAAGAAAATAAGCAGCTAAAATTTGCTTGCGGGAAGAGAATCAGCAGCCAAAATTTGCTTGCGGGAAGAAAATAAGCAGCTAAAATTTGCTTGCGGGAAGAAAATAAGCAGCTAAAATTTGCTTGTGGGAAGAAAATAAGCAGCTAAAATTTGCTTGCAGGAAGAAAATAAGCAGCTAAGATTTGCTTGCGAGAAGAGAATCGGCAGCTAAAATTTGCTTGCGGGAAGAAAATAAGCAGCCAGGATTTGCTCGCGGGAAGAAAATAAGCAGCTAAAATTTGCTTGCGGGAAGAGAATCAGCAGCCAAAATTTGCTTGCGGGAAGAAAATAAGCAGCTAAAATTTGCTTGCGGGAAGAGAATCAGCAGCCAAGATTTGCTTGCGGGAAGAAAATAAGCAGCTAAAATTTACTTGCGGGAAGAAAATAAGCAGCCAGAATTTGCTTGCGGGAAGAGAATCAGCAGCCAAAATTTGCTTGCGGGAAGAAAATAAGCAGCTAAAATTTGCTTGCGGGAAGAAAATAAGCAGCTAAAATTTGCTTGCGGGAAGAGAATCAGCAGCCAAGATTTGCTTGCGGGAAGAAAATAAGCAGCTAAAATTTGCTTGCGGGAAGAGAATCAGCAGCCAAGATTTGCTTGCGGGAAGAAAATAAGCAGCTAAAATTTACTTGCGGGAAGAAAATAAGCAGCCAGAATTTGCTTGCGGGAAGAGAATCAGCAGCCAAAATTTGCTTGCGGGAAGAAAATAAGCAGCTAAAATTTGCTTGCGGGAAGAAAATAAGCAGCTAAAATTTGCTTGCGGGAAGAGAATCAGCAGCCAAAATTTGCTTGCGGGAAGAAAATAAGCAGCTAAAATTTGCTTGTGGGAAGAGAATCGGCAGCTAAAATTTGCTTGCGGGAAGAGAATCAGCAGATAAAATTTGCTTGCGGGAAGAGAATCGGCAGCTAAAATTTGCTTGCGGGAAGAGAATCAGCAGCCAAGATTTGCTTGCGGGAAAAAAATAAGCAGCTAAAATTTGCTTGCGGGAAGAAAATAAGCAGCTAAAATTTGCTTGCGGGAAGAGAATCAGCAGCCAAGATTTGCTTGCGGGAAGAAAATAAGCAGCTAAAATTTGCTTGCGGGAAGAAAATAAGCAGCCAGAATTTGCTTGCGGGAAGAGAATCAGCAGCCAAAATTTGCTTGCGGGAAGAAAATAAGCAGCTAAAATTTGCTTGCGGGAAGAAAATAAGCAGCTAAAATTTGCTTGCGGGAAGAGAATCAGCAGCCAAAATTTGCTTGCGGGAAGAAAATAAGCAGCTAAAATTTGCTTGTGGGAAGAGAATCGGCAGCTAAAATTTGCTTGCGGGAAGAGAATCAGCAGCCAAAATTTGCTTGCGGGAAGAAAATAAGCAGCTAAAATTTGCTTGCAGGAAGAAAATAAGCAGCTAAAATTTGCTTGCGGGAAGAAAATAAGCAGCTAAAATTTGCTTGCGGGAAGAAAATAAGCAGCTAAAATTTGCTTTCGGGAAGAAAATAAGCAGCCAGAATTTGCTTGCGGGAAGAGAATCAGCAGCCAAAATTTGCTTGCGGGAAGAAAATAAGCAGCTAAAATTTGCTTGCGGGAAGAAAATAAGCAGCTAAAATTTGCTTGCGGGAAGAGAATCAGCAGCCAAAATTTGCTTGCGGGAAGAAAATAAGCAGCTAAAATTTGCTTGTGGGAAGAGAATCGGCAGCTAAAATTTGCTTGCGGGAAGAGAATCAGCAGCCAAAATTTGCTTGCGGGAAGAAAATAAGCAGCTAAAATTTGCTTGCAGGAAGAAAATAAGCAGCTAAAATTTGCTTGCGGGAAGAAAATAAGCAGCTAAAATTTGCTTTCGGGAAGAAAATAAGCAGCCAGGATTTGCTTGCGGGAAGAGAATCAGCAGCCAAGATTTGCTTGCGGGAAGAAAATAAGCAGCTAAAATTTGCTTGCGGGAAGAAAATAAGCAGCTAAAATTTGCTTGCGGGAAGAAAATAAGCAGCTAAAATTTGCTTGTGGGAAGAAAATAAGCAGCTAAAATTTGCTTGCAGGAAGAAAATAAGCAGCTAAGATTTGCTTGCGGGAAGAGAATCGGCAGCTAAAATTTGCTTGCGGGAAGAAAATAAGCAGCCAGGATTTGCTCGCGGGAAGAAAATAAGCAGCTAAAATTTGCTTGCGGGAAGAAAATAAGCAGCCAAAATTTGCTTGCGGGAAGAGAATCAGCAGCCAAAATTTGCTTGCGGGAAGAAAATAAGCAGCTAAAATTTGCTTGCGGGAAGAAAATAAGCAGCTAAGATTTGCTTGCGGGAAGAA
Source organism: Flectonema sp. DT1601 (assembly GCA_964019425.1). NCBI lineage: Eukaryota > Euglenozoa > Diplonemea > Diplonemida > Diplonemidae > Flectonema > Flectonema sp. DT1601. Next base: position 419,158 of record OZ025850.1, on the reverse strand, counting down.
AATAAGCAGCCAGAATTTGCTTGCGGGAAGAGAATCAGCAGCCAAAATTTGCTTGCGGGAAGAAAATAAGCAGCTAAAATTTGCTTGCGGGAAGAAAATAAGCAGCTAAAATTTGCTTGCGGGAAGAGAATCAGCAGCCAAAATTTGCTTGCGGGAAGAAAATAAGCAGCTAAAATTTGCTTGCGGGAAGAAAATAAGCAGCTAAAATTTGCTTGTGGGAAGAAAATAAGCAGCTAAAATTTGCTTGCAGGAAGAAAATAAGCAGCTAAGATTTGCTTGCGAGAAGAGAATCGGCAGCTAAAATTTGCTTGCGGGAAGAAAATAAGCAGCCAGGATTTGCTCGCGGGAAGAAAATAAGCAGCTAAAATTTGCTTGCGGGAAGAGAATCAGCAGCCAAAATTTGCTTGCGGGAAGAAAATAAGCAGCTAAAATTTGCTTGCGGGAAGAGAATCAGCAGCCAAGATTTGCTTGCGGGAAGAAAATAAGCAGCTAAAATTTGCTTGCGGGAAGAGAATCAGCAGCCAAGATTTGCTTGCGGGAAGAAAATAAGCAGCTAAAATTTGCTTGCGGGAAGAAAATAAGCAGCCAGAATTTGCTTGCGGGAAGAGAATCAGCAGCCAAAATTTGCTTGCGGGAAGAAAATAAGCAGCTAAAATTTGCTTGCAGGAAGAAAATAAGCAGCTAAAATTTGCTTGCGGGAAGAGAATCAGCAGCCAAAATTTGCTTGCGGGAAGAAAATAAGCAGCTAAAATTTGCTTGTGGGAAGAGAATCGGCAGCTAAAATTTGCTTGCGGGAAGAGAATCAGCAGATAAAATTTGCTTGCGGGAAGAGAATCGGCAGCTAAAATTTGCTTGCGGGAAGAGAATCAGCAGCCAAGATTTGCTTGCGGGAAAAAAATAAGCAGCTAAAATTTGCTTGCGGGAAGAAAATAAGCAGCTAAAATTTGCTTGCGGGAAGAGAATCAGCAGCCAAGATTTGCTTGCGGGAAGAAAATAAGCAGCTAAAATTTGCTTGCGGGAAGAAAATAAGCAGCCAGAATTTGCTTGCGGGAAGAGAATCAGCAGCCAAAATTTGCTTGCGGGAAGAAAATAAGCAGCTAAAATTTGCTTGCGGGAAGAAAATAAGCAGCTAAAATTTGCTTGCGGGAAGAGAATCAGCAGCCAAAATTTGCTTGCGGGAAGAAAATAAGCAGCTAAAATTTGCTTGTGGGAAGAGAATCGGCAGCTAAAATTTGCTTGCGGGAAGAGAATCAGCAGCCAAAATTTGCTTGCGGGAAGAAAATAAGCAGCTAAAATTTGCTTGCGGGAAGAAAATAAGCAGCTAAAATTTGCTTGCGGGAAGAGAATCAGCAGCCAAAATTTGCTTGCGGGAAGAAAATAAGCAGCTAAAATTTGCTTGTGGGAAGAGAATCGGCAGCTAAAATTTGCTTGCGGGAAGAGAATCAGCAGCTAAAATTTGCTTGCGGGAAGAGAATCGGCAGCTAAAATTTGCTTGCGGGAAGAGAATCAGCAGCCAAAATTTGCTTGCGGGAAGAAAATAAGCAGCTAAAATTTGCTTGTGGGAAGAAAATAAGCAGCTAAAATTTGCTTGCAGGAAGAAAATAAGCAGCTAAGATTTGCTTGCGGGAAGAGAATCGGCAGCTAAAATTTGCTTGCGGGAAGAGAATCAGCAGCTAAGATTTGCTTGTAAGAAGAAAATTAGCAGCCAAAATTTGCTCAGGGGTGCTACATAAGCATTGGCTTGCAGAAAGGTGGCAAAAATGAAAGGAATTATTTATTAAAACCCAAATTGCCTAAACCATAACAGGTTAACATGCAACACTCTACCTTTCTTCCCGTAATGCGTGACACCATTCAACACTTACGTAGCACTTAGCACCAGGCCTGCTTGCGGGAAGAAACAGAAGCCCCATTCTCAGTACGGAAGTAGCTAGGCCTGGCGCTTACATAGCACTTCTGGGCGACCTGGTGGTGCCGGTGTCCCGTCGAATCTAAACGGCCCGGTACAACCCCTACGCAGAAGTAATCTGCACCACAGTGTAGATTCTTCTTTGTGATCTCAGACTTGTTAACTGCATGTTCATTCAATTAAGTATACTTCTCTTTCCCAGGTGCATACAGTATAGGAAGGCTAATTACTGTAATGCGTGGCACTATTACGTAGCACTTAGCACCAGGCCTGCTAGCAGGAAGAAACAGAAGCCCCATTCCCAGTACGGAAGTAGCTAGGCCTGGCCAGCTTACAGTGCTGCGTAAGTTTTGACTGGCAAGCAACTTCAAAACTTTTTTCTCCACCCAGAAATTTGTGAAGACTTTTCGGGGCCGATAGATCGAGATAACCATAAAAAGAGATGTACTCATGTTTTTTTGGAGGTGAGTGGCGCAAAAAGTGGTAAAAAAAAAAAAAAAAATTCCGTGACAAAGGCAAATAAAAGCAATTTTCTTTCTGCAAACGCCCGTCGTAGATCATCAGGCTGTCATTTGGTAGCGCCGACTTGCCACAGGTCAATATGCAACGCTACTTTTCTTTCCATAATGCGTGGCACCAGTCAACACTTATGTTGCACTTAGAACCAGACCTTCTTGCAGGAATGCAAAGAAGAATTAGTGTGTAATTAGGTGAGGCGTGGCCTGGGTACCTGGCCCAGGACTTGGTGGATTTCCTCAGAACCCAAAATATCCCCAATGCTGACAATTATATAGGAGACTAGAGATACCCCTTCCAGGCTCGCGTTGCTCGCACACAACTTTTTTTTTTTAAGCTTTCTGAACAAACATTATTTTTACAACCAAGTCACGTCTGTTTTTATTCCCTGGCTAGGTACCCGTCCAGGGTACAAATTTGAACTTAACTTTACGCTCGCGTTAAGTTAAGTCCAATTTTGTACCCTTTTCCTTGCTACTTTCTTCTTACTAATTCTTCTGGTTGAAAAACACAAAAAATGTGCCTGGGAATTAAACCCTTACCACGGCTACCAAAGAGATTTAAGGTATCCACTCGGCTGTGCAGCCCTCGGATTTTTTTTTTTTTTTTTATTTATTTATTTGTGTGTTCTTAGCCTCTTTATGGAAATCCTTCCATTTTCCCTTCCCTCCAGTCTTAACGTAGGAGAGTCTACCAGGTGCCTACCCTGGACGCCCTTCGGGCGTGGGATTTGAACTAATTGCGTGTACGGGCGCGATGGGTTATTGCAGTGGCAGGGGGTCGAACCAGCGATCACCCAGCCCCAGGGCGAGGGTTATACTACTACCCCTGGGATATCGCAACTTTTTATTATTATTACTTTTCTGCAATTTTTATTTATAAATAAGTTTTCGAAAAGGTGGGAAGTAACGGGCTGGGAGCTTTTGGCTCCTGCCCCTATTCCTCCCGATGTAAACTTTCTTTTTTTTTTTTTTTTTTTTTTTTTTAACAGGCCCAAAGGGCGACAATGAAAGATGCTGACCAAGGAATAATATTCAAATGAATTTTCGTTTCAAAGAAACGAACAGGATTAAGGGAGAGGCAGAAAAAAAAAAAAAAATAATATGAAGAGGAAATAATCAAACATGAAAAAAAAAAATAAAATAAAAATAAACAAACGTTATATATAAGCAATTTCTTTCGCATTTTTTCTTTCGCAATTTTCTATTTATTTATTACTTTTCTGTCCCAACGGGACGACAAATGAAAAATGTCCTCCCTTAGCTGAAAATGCACACTGCACCCTGTTTTATCAAGTCCTTTGTTTTTGTTTTTCTGAAAGATATCTGTAGTTGTTGTTATATTAATATGCTAGCACGAAAACGACGGCTAGGTTTATGATGATTGGATATGTGGCTTAGGATATCTGTTTGTTACATTTGGAAGTATTTTACAACAGGTTTATCGAACCTGTATCTGCAATGTGTGCGACCCTGGGATGGGAATATAGGAATTTAGTTATATTAATAAGGTTATCGTTCATTATTTCCAATGAAATAGAAATGTGGGAAGAACTATGGGATGGCGGAACGCAGCCCCCCCCCCAACCCCCCCCAAGGGGGGGGAGCCACTAATAAAGGCCAACCTCCTGAAAAAGAATCAAGAAAAAACAAAAATGCCCTCACCCAAGGTCGAACTGGACGGTTTACAGCCATTTTGGGTTTTGTAAAGAATGGTTAGTTCTGAAACTATTTGTGTAGGAAAGACCCTTTACCCAAAAAGAAATGAAATCAAAGATTGCTTTTTCACAGCTTGGCACCTAAAGCCCAAAACTCATTAAGAAGGAAAAAATTATTTCAAAAAGAAAATTTTTGCTAACTAAATTGGCAGCCATACACCTAAATTTCAAAACCATACCACTTACTAACAAAATTTCTTTCTCATCACTTTTTATATTTTAAGAAAATGGTTAACAGGAATTTATGAAGACTTTTAGATAGATCAACTATGTGTTCCCATCTTTTCTAGGAGATCTGTAGAAAAAAATAAATCTTTCAGAAAATATTATAAAGGAAAGATTTTTTCTGAAGAATTTTTTTTTAACTACCTACTAAGTTGGCAACCATACACTTAAATTTCAAAACCATACTAAAAAAGAATTTTCATCACATTTTATACTTTAAGAAAATGGTTACCCATCTTTTTTAGACCTGCTCGGGCACAAAAATCCAGCATTTTTCCTTAGGCAAAAATAAATCTTACTTACTTCCTACTGAAGAAAATTGGCAGCTTAAATTTGTTTGCAGGAAAAAAGTAAGCAGCTAAAATTTGCTTGCGGGAAGAAAATAAGCAGCCAAAATTTGCTTGCGGGAAGAAAATAAGCAGCTAAGATTTGCTTGCGGGAAGAAAATTAGCAGCTAAGATTTGCTTGCGGGAAGAAAATTAGCAGCTAAGATTTGCTTGCGGGAAGGGAATCAGCAGCTAAAATTTGCTTGCGGGAAGAAAATTAGCAGCTAAAATTTGCCTGAAAGAAAGAAATAAGCAGCTAAAATTTGCTTGCGGGAAGAGAATCAGCAGCTAAAATTTGCTTGCAAGAAGAAAATTAGCAGCCAAAATTTGCTCAGGGGTGCTACATAAGCATTGATTGCAGAAAGGTGGCAAAAATGAAAGGAATTATTTATTAAAACCCAAATTGTCTAAACCATAACAAAAAGGCAGCTTGGCACCAAAACCCTAAAGCCTATTCTCCTCAGGGGTTTGTGAAGCCTTTTCGAGATCGATAGGCCAAGGGATAACCATAAAAAAGGTGTAACCATGATTTCTTGTAGTGGCACAAAAAGCAGTAAAAAAAAAAAAAAAAAAATCCCGTGACAAAGGCAAATAACTGCAAAAGCAGCAATTCTCTTTCCGCAAACGCCCCCCCGTGGGTCATCAGGTCATTTGGTAGTGCCAACCTGCAACAGGTTAACATGCAACACTCTACCTTTCTTCCCGTAATGCGTGACACCATTCAACACTTACGTAGCACTTAGCACCAGGCCTGCTTGCTGGAAGAAACAGAAGCCTCATTCCCAGTACGGAAGTAGCTAGGCCTGGCCAGCTTACAGTGCTGCGTAAGTTTTGACTGGCAAACAACTGCAAAACTTTTTTCTCCACACAGAAATTTGTGAAGACTTTTCAGGGTCGATAGATCGAGAGATAACCATAAAAAAAGATTTACTCATGTTTTTCTGGAGGTGAGTGGCGCAAAAAGTGGTAAAAAAAAAAAAAAAATTCCGTGACAAAGGCAAATTTCTTTCTGCAAACGCCCGCCGTGGATCACATTTGGTAGCGCCGACTTGCCACAGGTCAATATGCAACGCTACTTTTCTTTCCGTAATGCGTGGCACCAGTCAACACTTATGTTGCACTTAGAACCAGACCTTCTTGCGGGAATGCAAAGAAGAATTAGTGTGTAATTAGGTGAGGCCTGGCCTGGGTACCTGGCCCAGGACTTGGTGGATTTCCTCAGAACCCAAAATATCCCCAATGCTGACAATTATATAGGAGAAACCCGAATTTCTATTTTCCGTCCTGATCGAGACGCTAAACTGATTGTTTCCTTTTTTTTTAAATAATAAATAAAAAAAAAAAAAATAAAAAAAAAAAAAAAAAGAGCATCTCCCTGCTATCCCTCATATCCCCACAATAATATTATACCTTTTCATTTTCTCTTTCCTTTTCTGGTCTTTATTTTTTTTTTTTTTTCCCTTTTTCATACAACGTTTTTTTATTTATATATCAGTCATTCCTTTTTTTTGCGAACAAAAAACACCATTTTCTCACCGCCTGAGCAAGGTTACACGATATGTTACTTTTGCTCGATTTTTTATTTTTTGGAATCGGGGAGGGTGCGATCTGTAAAATTAGGCATAGGGATATACTTTTAAACATGGTAAGTGCTGCTAAAAAGAGATAAACGTCTCTTTGCAAAATTTCCTTGGTACTACTCAATGATAAATATTAATCCCAGACCTGGAATGGAAAGATCGAGAAAACCTGAGTAAAAAACACCCCTAATTTTTTTTTTTCACTATTTTTTCCCCCTTCTCCCGCACTCAAGAGATATGCACCTTTTTACTAACAAATCAACCCTAGTAGCAATTATGTAAGGAAAATGTTGCATCTGTGGTGGTGATAATGATCATTAAGTATCAAAGTAGGTCCAAAAAGACAGGTAGTAACAATCTGCCTCACCGGCACATGCTTAGTACTCTTTAATATATTTTTGCTCGATTATTTTTTCTCTGGATCCCGCTGGACCGGCAGTGTAAAATTAGACCCTTCGATTAATTTTTAGTTTTGGTACTTGTCCACGGCTGAGCTGATTTAGTAAACCACAAAATCTCTTTTCTCAATTCGGGTGACAAGTATGTGATGCCAACCTCCCGATTTCGGACGGAAATGAACCCAATGATGCAGCGCATTAAAATGCCGCTTCGATCGAAAATTTTACAATTTTTTTTTGAAAATCTTTTTCAATGTCTAAAATTTGTTCGCAAAAAAAAGGAATGACTGATATATATTTTTTTTTTTTTTTTTTTTTTCATGTTTGATTATTTCCTCTTCATTTTTTTTTTTAAATATATTAAAGAGTACTAAGCATGTGCCGGTGAGGCAGATTGTTACTACCTGTCTTTTTGGACCTACTTTGATACTTAATGATCATTATCACCACCACAGATGCAACATTTTCCTTACATAATTGCTACTAGGGTTGATTTGTTAAGTAAAAAGGTGCATATCTCTTGAGTGCGGGAGAAGGGGGAAAAAATAGTAAAAAAAAAAAAATTAGGGGTGTTTTTTACTCAGATTTTCTCGATCTTTCCATTCCAGGTCTGGGATTAATATTTATCATTGAGTAGTACCAAGGAAATTTTGCAAAGAGACGTTTATCTCTTTTTAGCAGCACTTACCATGTTTAAAAGTATATCCCTAATGCCTAATTTTACAGATCGCACCCTCCCCGATTCCAAAAAATAAAAAATCGAGCAAAAGTAACATATCGTGTAACCTTGCTCAGGCGGTGAGAAAAAGGTGTTTTTTGTTCGCAAAAAAAAGGAATGACTGATATATATTTTTTTTTTTTTTTCATGTTTGATTATTTCCTCTTCATATTTTTTTTCTTTTTTCTTTTCTTTCTTTTTTTTCTTTTTTTTCTCTGCCTCTCTCTTAATTCTGTTCGTTTCTTTGAAACGAAAATTCATTTGAATATTATTCCTTGGTCAGCAACCATCATTGTCGCCCTTTGGGCCTGTTAAAAAAAATAAAAAATAAAAAGAAAGTTTACATCGGGAATAGGGCAGGAGCCAAAAGCTCCCAGTCCGTTACTTCCCACTTTATCGAAATTCACTGTAAAGGGAAATATTCTTGTGGGGAAAAACCCGCGAGTTTTTTTTATTTTTTCTAAATCCGCGAGAATTTTTCCCCGCGAGAGTATTTCCCTGCCAGCATACATTTTTATACAGCCATTTTTTTAGTTCCTTTTTGTGAAGAAAATACATGTGTTGCAAAGGAAAGTTACAGCAAAAATTATTTTCATTATGCAGCATGGTTGTTTTAAGATGTGTTTGCTGGAAAATAATTCTTTTTTCCGGCTTGCACTTGATGATTCCTCACATTCTTGATATCACTTTTGCAAAAATCCTCTGTGGCAGGGAAAGTTGAATTACCAGGTGAGATTTGGACTGTTAGCTTTTGGCTAAGGCCCTCCCTGAAGAGCAAGAACAAAAAAACTACTCACACCTGAAGAAAACTTCTTGTGGGGAAAAACCCGCGAGTTTGAAAAAAAAATCCCCAAATCCGCGAGAATATTTCCCCGCAAGAATATTTCCCCGCGAGAACATTTCCCTTTACAGTATTTAAAAAAAGGAAACAATCAGTTTAGCGTCTCGATCAGGACGGAAAATAGAAATTAATCGGCATAGTCGATCGATAGAAAAAAAACAAGAGTTGAATTTCCAGGTGAGATTTGGACTGTTAGCTTTTGGCTAAGGCCCTCCCTGAAGAGCAAGAACAAAAAAACTACTCACACCTGAAGAAAACATACACAAAGAACACACTGTAAGCTGTGCGTGTATTTTGTGTTTGTCACAACAGGAGAGAAAAGAAAGAATGTCAAGGTTGATCACCTTGCCTATCAACGCACAACATTGGTGGTCTCTACTAGACCCTGAGTGATCCCACTGGATCTCTCATCGTTCATAGTACCTATGTGAAGTTATAAAATCAAAGGTAAACTATGAACTACAAATGACTTAGCCTGTTATTATAATGCCACAGGCAGGCCCTGCATTCAGCAACTATCCAGCAGTGCTTGGATGTCCTGATCTTCTTCTAAAAAAAAGAAAGAAAAACAAAACTGTAGCTGGGATCACTCAGGATCAACAGACTACCAATGCTACCTGTTGTACTTGCTCACTATGGGGGGTGATGCCAAACACCCAGAAGTACTTAACTGCTTTCCTTCTTGCTGCCCAGGAGTTTCTGACCAGAACTAATAGAAAATAAAAAGTAGATGGGAAACAATAAAAAGTAAAATGGATATAACTGAAGTTAAACAAGACAAATGAAGTAACAGACCAGAACAGAAAGAGAATTGTAACATTGTTTACTTTACATGAGCATCGGCTCGAACGGCTCTGGCGAAGCGAGTGAACGAGTCTGATTGCTGAGTATTGTATTCTGTTTTCTTGTTCTTTTTTTAATTTATTTCAAACAGGGCAACAGGGGGAAAGTTTGGTTTGTATCCCCTGGGTGTTTAGCGTCACCTGTTGAGGTGTAATGTATTCTGTTTACTTCTATCCCTTTGTTTTTTTTTTTTTTTTTATTTCAAACAGGACAGCAGGGGGAAAGTTTGTTTCGTACCCCCCGGGTGCTTAGCGTCACCCTCCATGCGATGCTTGCGCAGGGAGAGCCAAGGGTCGAGAACCCTTGAGATTACCTTTGTTTCTTTTTGTGACTGGATTGCAGTGGCGCAACCCATCACCCCACCTGTTGGTATCTTTTTATTTTTTTATTTAAAGAAAAAAGCAGGCTAAGTCGCCTGAGCTGGCATCGCCAGAATATTTAACTTCACATGGCAATGTCAGCTCGTGAAGGGATCCAGTTGGATCAGAGGTTTTCTCCCCCCACTCTATTTATCGTCATTGGTGCGCACCTTCGAACAGGAAGGCGAACATTGACGGAATTTTTTACTTCTCTTCCCAAGGTTGAACCTTGGGAAAAAAACAAACAATAAACACGGGATCGCAAACACTTCTTACTGATTTTGCTATGGTGATAAGAACTCAATCTGACATGGGTTCTCAAACCCCCTTGTACAAAAAAAAAAGAAGGAAAATTAAGGCTGAAACTTTCCTTGAAATGCCAGATTTTAGAAAATGAATTAGAACAAATGAAAGAACGAATTTTTTATGTTCTATTTTTATTTTACTTTAATGCGATGTCAGCCTCCCTCGAGAAAGGTCTGAGTTGAATTTCCAGGTGAGATTTGGACTGTTAGCTTTTGGCTAAGGCCCTCCCTGAAGAGCAAGAACAAAGAAACTACTCACACCTGAAGAAAACATACACAAAGAACACACTGTAAGCTGTGTGTGTATTTTGTGTTTGTCACAACAGGAGAGAAAAGAAAGAAAGTCAAGGTTGGTCACCTTGCCTATCAACGCACAACATTGGTGGTCTCTACTAGACCCTGAGTGATCCCACTGGATCTCTCATCGTTCATAGTACCCTGTGTGAAGTTATAAAATCAAAGGTAAACTATGAACTACAAATGACTTAGCCTGTTATTATAATGCCACAGGCAGGCCCTGCATTCAGCAACTATCCAGCAGTGCTTGGATGTCCTGATTTTCTTCTAAAAAAAAGAAAGAAAAACAAAACTGTAGCTGGGATCACTCAGGATCAACAGACTACCAATGCTACCTGTTGTACTTGCTCACTATGGGGGGTGATGCCAAACACCCAGAAGTACTCAACTACTTTCCTTCTTGCTGCCCAGGAGTTTCTGACCAGAACTAATAGAAAATAAAAAGTAGATGGGAAACAATAAAAAGTAAAATGGATATAACTGAAGTTATACAAGACAAATGAAGTAACAGACCAGAACAGAAAGAGGATTGTAATAGAAGATTACAAATAAAAAAATGCAAGTATCAACACATGATCAAGATACACCAGCAGCTAACAAACAACATAAAATTGAAGATCAGTTGCCAGAGTATTTCAACCATGGTAGAATACTCGCCCCTCTGGCAGGGATTATCCCAGACTTGTCCTTTAATCTAGTTGGACACCATGGCTTACAACCCTTCCAGAGGGAAGCACTATTATGACTTCTATTTTTTTTCTTCAAGAAAATCATAAGGTGGGAACAAAGAAAAATGCTAAGAGGAACCCCCTATTAACACCTAAGACATCTAAACTGCAGCCCAGCCTATGCCCAATGCACTAACAGGTCATTCCCTCACACTCAGATCAAAAAATCAAAGTTCAGAGTGCATCTTAGCGTGAATGAGAGAATTTCCTCCCGCTTATTTTGAACAAAAGGGATAGGAGAAGGGATAGAAAACGAACATAAAAATAAAATTCTAAGTGAGAAACACTTAGCAGAAACACTTAGCAGCTTTTAAGGAGCTGAAAAGCAAAAAAAAAATCTAAGTGAGAAACACTTAGTAGAAACAATTTGTAGCTAATTAAGCTGAAAATAAAAAAATAAAAAATTTCTAAGTGAGAAATACTTAGCAACTTTTAGAACAAATATTTCAGTAAATAACCTGTAATGATTAAACCATTACAAGTTTGATGCCAAAACTGACAAGGACTGAGTTGAATTTCCAGGTGAGATTTGGACTGTTAGCTTTTGGCTAAGGCCCTCCCTGAAGAGCAAGAACAAAGAAACTACTCACACCTGAAGAAAACATACACAAAGAACACACTGTAAGCTGTGTGTGTATTTTGTGTTTGTCACAACAGGAGAGAAAAGAAAGAAAGTCAAGGTTGGTCACCTTGCCTATCAACGCACAACATTGGTGGTCTCTACTAGACCCTGAGTGATCCCACTGGATCTCTCATCGTTCATAGTACCCTGTGTGAAGTTATAAAATCAAAGGTAAACTATGAACTACAAATGACTTAGCCTGTTATTATAATGCCACAGGCAGGCCCTGCATTCAGCAACTATCCAGCAGTGCTTGGATGTCCTGATTTTCTTCTAAAAAAAAGAAAGAAAAACAAAACTGTAGCTGGGATCACTCAGGATCAACAGACTACCAATGCTACCTGTTGTACTTGCTCACTATGGGGGGTGATGCCAAACACCCAGAAGTACTCAACTACTTTCCTTCTTGCTGCCCAGGAGTTTCTGACCAGAACTAATAGAAAATAAAAAGTAGATGGGAAACAATAAAAAGTAAAATGGATATAACTGAAGTTATACAAGACAAATGAAGTAACAGACCAGAACAGAAAGAGGATTGTAATAGAAGATTACAAATAAAAAAATGCAAGTATCAACACATGATCAAGATACACCAGCAGCTAACAAACAACATAAAATTGAAGATCAGTTGCCAGAGTATTTCAACCATGGTAGAATACTCGCCCCTCTGGCAGGGATTATCCCAGACTTGTCCTTTAATCTAGTTGGACACCATGGCTTACAACCCTTCCAGAGGGAAGCACTATTATGACTTCTATTTTTTTTCTTCAAGAAAATCATAAGGTGGGAACAAAGAAAAATGCTAAGAGGAACCCCCTATTAACACCTAAGACATCTAAACTGCAGCCCAGCCTATGCCCAATGCACTAACAGGTCATTCCCTCACACTCAGATCAAAAAATCAAAGTTCAGAGTGCATCTTAGCGTGAATGAGAGAATTTCCTCCCGCTTATTTTGAACAAAAGGGATAGGAGAAGGGATAGAAAACGAACATAAAAATAAAATTCTAAGTGAGAAACACTTAGCAGAAACACTTAGCAGCTTTTAAGGAGCTGAAAAGCAAAAAAAAAATCTAAGTGAGAAACACTTAGTAGAAACAATTTGTAGCTAATTAAGCTGAAAATAAAAAAATAAAAAATTTCTAAGTGAGAAATACTTAGCAACTTTTAGAACAAATATTTCAGTAAATAACCTGTAATGATTAAACCATTACAAGTTTGATGCCAAAACTGACAAGGACTGAGTTGAATTTCCAGGTGAGATTTGGACTGTTAGCTTTTGGCTAAGGCCCTCCCTGAAGAGCAAGAACAAAGAAACTACTCACACCTGAAGAAAACATACACAAAGAACACACTGTAAGCTGTGTGTGTATTTTGTGTTTGTCACAACAGGAGAGAAAAGAAAGAAAGTCAAGGTTGGTCACCTTGCCTATCAACGCACAACATTGGTGGTCTCTACTAGACCCTGAGTGATCCCACTGGATCTCTCATCGTTCATAGTACCCTGTGTGAAGTTATAAAATCAAAGGTAAACTATGAACTACAAGCAGTTACTAAATGGATTACCTGTTGAGATCAAAGCTACCAACCAGGATCCATCCTCACTTCCTCCTGTGCCCCCTGTTTTAATTATTGAAAAAGATAGAAAAGAATATGAACTTCTGGTTTCGATAAAGTGGGAAGTAACGGACTGGGAGCTTTTGGCTCCTGCCCTATTCCCGATGTAAACTTTCTTTTTATTTTATTTTTTTTTTAACAGGCCCAAAGGGCGACAATGACGGTTGCTGACCAAGGAATAATATTCAAATGAATTTTCGTTTCAAAGAAACGAACAGAATTAAGAGAGAGGCAGACGAAAAAAAAAAAAAAAAAAATATATGAAGAGGAAGTAATCAAACATGAAAAAAAATAAAATAAAATATAAATAGAAAAACGTTGTATGAAAAAGGAAAAAAAAGAAAAAAAGACCAGAAAAGGAAAGAGAAAATGAAAAGGTATAATATTATTGTGGGGATATGGGGATAGCAGGGAGATGCTCTTTTTTTTTTTTTTTTTTTTTTTATTACTGTAAAGGGAAATATTCTTGTGGGGAAAAACCCGCGAGTTTTTATGTTGCGCAGGGAGAGCCAAGGGTCGAGAACCCTTGAGATTACCTTTGTTTCTTTTTGTGACTGGATTGCAGTGGCGCAACCCATCACCCCACCTGTTGGTATCTTTTTATTTTTTTTATTTAAAGAAAAAAGCAGGCTAAGTCGCCTGAGCTGGCATCGCCAGAATATTTAACTTCACATGGCAATGTCAGCTCGTGAAGGGATCCAGTTGGATCAAAGGTTTTCTCCCCCCACTCTATTTATCGTCATTGGTGCGCACCTTCGAACAGGAAGGCCAACATTGACGGAATTTTTTACTTCTCTTCCCAAGGTTGAACCTTGGGAAAAAAACAAACAATAAACACAACAATAAAAAGATTTAAAAAAAAAAAAAAAGAATAAACAATGTTATCATTGTTTTTTTTATCGATCGACTATGTCGATTACTTTCTATTTTCCGTCCTGGTCAAGACGCTAAACTGATTGTTTTTTCTTTAAAAAAAAAAAAGGATTTAAAAAAAAAAAAAAAAAAAAAAAAAAAAGAATAAACAATGTTACTGCAACTGGAAATATTACTGTGCTGAATAATTACTGCGGGGAAATATTACTGCGCGGAAAAATTAGTGCGGTTTTTTTGAGAAAAGATTAGTGCGGTTTTTTCCACTTGGTTAGAAAAAAATTTGGTTGCTTTTTTGCTGTGTAAGGCACCAGCAGAAAAATGCAGCTGGAGAAAAAATCACTTCTGAGCAGAAATATTAGTGCGGTGGAAATATTACTGCGTGGAAAAATTAGTGCGGTTTTTTGCAGATTTGGAAATTAGTGCGGTTTTTTCCGCGCAGTAATATTTCCAGTTGCAGTATCATTGTTTTTTTTTATCGATCGACTATGTCGATCACTTTCTATTTTCCGTCCTGGTCAAGACGCTAAACTGATTGTTTTTTTTTCAAAATTAATAAAAAAGAATATAAAAAAAAAAAATAAAAAAAAAAGAATAAACAATGTTATCATTGTTTTTTTTTTATCGTTCGACTTTGTCGACTAATTTCTATTTTCCGTTTTTTTTCTTTTTAAAATAAAAAGAATTTAAAAAAAAAAAAAAAAAAAGAGTAAACAATGTTATCATTGTTTTTTTTTATCGATCGACTATGTCGATTACTTTCTATTTTCCGTCCTAGTCAAGACGCTAAACTGATTGTTTTTTTTTCAAAATTAATAAAAAAGAATAAAAAAAAACAAAAAAAAAAAGAATAAACAATGTTATCATTGTTTTTTTTTTATCGTTCGACTTTGTCGACTAATTTTTATTTTCCGTTTTTTTTTCTTTAAAAATAAATAAAAAGAATTTAAAAAAAAAAAAAAAAAAAAGAATAAACAATGTTATCATTGTTTTTTTATCGATCGACTATGTCGATCACTTTCTATTTTCCGTCCTGGTCAAGACGCTAAACTGATTGTTTTTTCTTTAAAATAATAAAAAGGATTAAAAAAAAAAAAAAAAAAAAAAAAGAATAAACAATGTTATCATTGTTTTTTATCGATCGACTATGTCGATCACTTTCTATTTTCCGTCCTGGTCAAGACGCTAAACTGATTGTTTTTTCTTTAAAAAATAATTAAAAGGTTTAAAAAAAAAAAAAAAAAAAAAAAAAAAAAAAAGAATAAACAATGTTATCATTGTTTTTTTTATCGATCGACTATGTCGATCACTTTCAATTTTCCGTCCTGGTCAGGACGCTAAACTGATTGTTTTTTCTTTAAAAATAAATAAAAAGAATAAAAAAAAAAAAAAAAAAAAAGGAATAAACAATGTTATCATTGTTTTTTTTTTATCGATCGACTATGTCGATTACTTTCTATTTTCCGCCCTGGTCAAGACGCTAAACTGATTGTTTTTCTTTAAAATAATTAAAAGGATTTAAAAAAAAAAAAAAAAAAAAAAAAGAATAAACAATGTTATCATTGTTTTTTTTCTATCGATCGACTATGTCGATCACTTTCAATTTTCCGTCCTGGTCAGGACGCTAAACTGATTGTTTTTTCTTTAAAAATAAATAAAAAGAATAAAAAAAAAAAAAAAAAAAAAGGAATAAACAATGTTATCATTGTTTTTTTTCTATCGATCGACTATGTCGATTAATTTCTATTTTCCGTCCTGATCGAGACGCTAAACTGATTGTTTCTTTTTTTAAATAATAAATAAAAAAAAAAAGAAAAAAAAAAAAAAAAAAAGAGCATCTCCCTGCTATCCTCATATCCCCACAATAATATTATACCTTTTCATTTTCTCTTTCCTTTTCTGGTCTTTTTTTTTTCTTTTTTTCCTTTTTCATACAACGTTTTTTATTTATATTTTATTTTTTTTTTTTTTTTTTCATGTTTGATTATTTCCTCTTCATATTTTTTTTCTATTCTTTCTTTTTTTTTTTTTTTTTTTTTTTTTTTTCTCTACCTCTCTCTTAATTCTGTTCGTTTCTTTGAAACGAAAATTCATTTGAATATTATTCCTTGGTCAGCAACCATCATTGTCGCCCTTTGGGCCTGTTAAAAAAAAAAAAAAAAATAAAAAGAAAGTTTACATCGGGAATAGGGCAGGAGCCAAAAGCTCCCAGTCCGTTACTTCCCACCTTTTCGAAATTCGTGTAGACAAACACCCGCCGGACATCTGCAGAGCAGCGATCGATGTCGATGTCTTCGTTGTCGAACTTCCTGGCGTTTATGTTTTTGTTTTTAACAACAACACAACACCAACTAACAGGTTTGTCTCATTGCCCGTTCTTTCTTGTTTCCCTTTGCCGCCGGAAGAACGAAGGTCGACGGAGGTCCGAAGCATTGCTTGCGATGATGTTCCGGTATGTGTTGCGTCTCTGTTATTTGTTTGTTTCAACTCAATTGGTTCATCTCAGGTTTTAGAAGTCCTCGTCCTGTTCGATGGGAAGGGCCTGAACCAAAAGTTCACTGCCCCTATTCCTCTCCCAAATCTCTTATCCTTTTTTCTGAATCCGCGAGAATATTTCTATAAAAGAATATAAAAAAAAAAAAAAAAAAAAGAATAAACAATGTTATCATTGTTTTTTTTATCGTTCGACTTTGTTGACTAATTTCTATTTTCCATTTTTTTTTCTTTTTAAAAATAAATAAAAAGAATTAAATTAAAAAAAAAAAAAAAGAATAAACAATGTTATCATTGTTTTTTTTATCGATCGACTATGTCGATTACTTTCTATTTTCCGTCCTGGTCAGGACGCTAAACTGATTGTTTTTTCTTTAAAAATAAATAAAAAGAATAAAAAAAAAAAAAAAAGGAATAAACAATGTTATCATTGTTTTTTTTTATCGATCGACTATGTCGATTACTTACTATTTTCCGTCCTGATCAAGACGCTAAACTGATTGTTTTTTCTTTAAAATAATTAAAAAGATTTAAAAAAAAAAAAAAAAAAAAAAAAAAAAAAAAAATGAATAAACAATGTTATCACTGTTTTTTTTTTTTTCTATCGATCGACTATGTCGATTAATTTCTATTTTCCGTCCTGATCGAGACGCTAAACTGATTGTTTCCTTTTTTTAAATAATAAATAAGAAAAAAAAAAAAAAAAAAAGAGCATCTCCCTGCTATCCCTCATATCCCCACAATAATATTATACCTTTTCATTTTCTCTTTCCTTTTCTGGTCTTTTTTTTTTTCTTTTTTTTTCCTTTTTCATACAACGTTTTTTATTTATATATATATCAGTCATTCCTTTTTTTTGCGAACAAATTCTGGACACTGAAAAAAAATTTCAAAAAAAAATTGTAAAAATTTCGATCGAAGCGGCATTTTAATGCGCTGCATCGTTGGGTTCATTTCCGTCCGAAATCGGGAGGTTGGCATCACATACTTGTCTCCCGAATTGAGAAAAGAGATTTTGTGGTTTACTAAATCAGCTCAGCCGTGGACAAGTACCAAAACTAAAAATTAATCGAAGGGTCTAATTTTACACTGCTGGCCCAGCGGGATCCAGAGAAAAAATAATCGAGCAAAAATATATTAAAGAGTACTAAGCATGTGCCGGTGAGGCAGATTGTTACTACCTGTCTTTTTGGACCTACTTTGATACTTAATGATCATTATCACCACCACAGATGCAACATTTTCCTTACATAATTGCTACTAGGGTTGATTTGTTAGTAAAAAGGTGCATATCTCTTGAGTGCGGGAGAAGGGGGAAAAAATAGTAAAAAAAAAAAAATTAGGGGTGTTTTTTACTCAGATTTTCTCGATCTTTCCATTCCAGGTCTGGGATTAATATTTATCATTGAGTAGTACCAAGGAAATTTTGCAAAGAGACGTTTATCTCTTTTTAGCAGCACTTACCATGTTTAAAAGTATATCCCTATGCCTAATTTTACAGATCGCACCCTCCCCGATTCCAAAAAATAAAAAATCGAGCAAAAGTAACATATCGTGTAACCTTGCTCAGGCGGTGAGAAAAAGGTGTTTTTTGTTCGCAAAAAAAAGGAATGACTGATATATATTTTTTTTTTTTTTTTTTTTTTCATGTTTGATTATTTCCTCTTCATTTTTTTCTTTCTTTTCTTTTCTTTTTTTTTTTTTTTTTTTTTCTCTGCCTCTCTCTTAATTCTGTTCGTTTCTTTGAAACGAAAATTCATTTGAATATTATTCCTTAGTCAGCAACCATCATTGTCGCCCTTTGGGCCTGTTAAAAAAAAATAAAAATAAAAAGAAAGTTTACATCGGGAATAGGGCAGGAGCCAAAAGCTCCCAGTCCGTTACTTCCCACTTTATCGAAATTCCGCGGGAATATTTCCCTGCAAGCATACTTTTTTTCTAGCCATTTTTTTGTTCTTTTTTGTGAAGAAAATATGTGTGCTACGAAGGAAAGTTTCAGCAAAAATTATTTTTATTGTGCAGTATGGTAGTTTTTTATTGTGTTTGCTTGGAGAATAATGCTTTGTTCTACCTGACACTTGATGGAAGCACAAAGATTTCTTAGATTCTTGATCAACTGGCTGGCTTTCACAAAAATCCTCTGTGGCAGGGAAATATTCTTGTGGGGAAAAACCCGCGAGTTTGAAAAAAAATCTCCAAATCCGTGAGAATATTTCCCCGCGGGAATATTTCCCCGCAATAATATTTCTTCGCGAGAATATTTCCCTTTACAGTATTTAAAAAAAGGAAACAATCAGTTTAGCGTCTCGATCAGGACGGAAAATAGAAATTAATCGACATAGTCGATCAATAGAAAAAAGCAATGAAAACATTGTTTATTCTTTTTTTTTTTTTTTTTTAAAAAAAGGAGTAATTCAACGGTTAACAGCAGAACGCGATGAATCGAAGACTTCTCTTTCTGCACTAGTTCGACAATATGACTTAGTGGAAGACTACAGGAAACGTGAACTCGCAAATCTGACTCAGAGAGCAGACCTATCGGAAATGGCGCTCTTTAATTACCATCAAAGGTTTGTTCTTCTGTCGAACGAATTGGAGACCAAATGTAATGAGGAAAGAGAAAGTAAAATCTCTCACTTAGAAATTTTTTATTTTTTTATTTTCAGCTCAATTAGCTACAAAGTGTTACTACTAAGTGTTTCTCACTTAGATTTTTTTTTTGCTTTTCAGCTCCTTAAAAGCTGCTAAGTATTTCTGCTAAGTGTTTCTCACTTAGAATTTTATTTTTATGTTCGTTTTCTATCCCTTCTCCTATCCCTTTTGTTCAAAAAAAGCGGGAGGAAATTCTCTCATTCACGCTAAGATGCACTCTGAACTTTGATTTTTTGATCTGAGTGTGAGGGAATGACCTGTTAGTGCATTGGGCATAGGCTGGGCTGCAGTTTAGATGTCTTAGGTGTTAATAGGGGGTTCCTCTTAGCATTTTTCTTTGTTCGCACCTTATGATTTTCTTGAAGAAAAAAAATAGAAGTCATAATGGTGCTTCCCTCTGGAAGGGTTGTAAGCCATGGTGTCCAACTAAATTAAAGGACAAGTCTGGGATAATCCCTGCCAGAGGGGCGAGTATTCTACCATGGTTGAAATACTCTGGCAACTGATCTTCAATTTTATGTTGTTTGTTAGCTGCTGGTGTATCCTGATCATGTGTTGATACTCCTGCATTTTTTTATTTATAATCTTCTATTACAATTCTCTTTCTGTTCTGGTCTGTTACTTCATTTGTCTTGTTTAACTTCAGTTATATCCATTTTACTTTTTATTGTTTCCCATCTACTTTTTATTTTCTATTAGTTCTGGTCAGAAACTCCTGGGCAGCAAGAAGGAAAGCAGTTTAGTACTTCTGGGTGTTTGGCATCACCCCCCATAGTGAGCAAGTACAACAGGTAGCATTGGTAGTCTGTTGATCCTGAGTGATCCCAGCTACAGTTTTGTTTTTCTTTCTTTTTTTTAGAAGAAAATCAGGACATCCAAGCACTGCTGGATAGTTGCTGAATGCAGGGCCTGCCTGTGGCATTATAATAACAGGCTAAGTCATTTGTAGTTCATAGTTTACCTTTGATTTTATAACTTCACATAGGTACTATGAACGATGAGAGATCCAGTGGGATCACTCAGGGTCTAGTAGAGACCACCAATGTTGTGCGTTGATAGGCAAGGTGACCAACCTTGACATTCTTTCTTTTCTCTCCTGTTGTGACAAACACAAAATACACACACAGCTTACAGTGTGTTCTTTGTGTATGTTTTCTTCAGGTGTGAGTAGTTTTTTTGTTCTTGCTCTTCAGGGAGGGCCTTAGCCAAAAGCTAACAGTCCAAATCTCACCTGGTAACTTAACTCATTCTTTGTCAGTTTTGGCATCAAACCTGTAATGGTTACATTAACTACCATTTCAACAGGTTATTTACTTAATTATTTGTTCTAAAAGTTGCTAAATTTCGATAAAGTGGGAAGTAACGGACTGGGAGCTTTTGGCTCCTGCCCTATTCCCAATGTAAACTTTCTTTTTATTTTTATTTTTTTTTAACAGGCCCAAAGGGCGACAATGATGGTTGCTGACCAAGGAATAATATTCAAATGAATTTTCGTTTCAAAGAAACGAACAGAATTAAGAGAGAGGCAGAGAAAAAAAAAAAAAAAAAAAGAAAGAAAAGAAAAGAAAAAAAAAAATGAAGAGGAAATAATCAAACATGAAAAAAAAAAAAAAAATATATATATATATGAGAACGTGCCAAAAGTAGGGTACAATTTTGGGCCACGGGTATCTGACAGTCCCTAAGTGTGAATCCGACCACTTTTCACAAGATATTTTATACTCAAAAAATGCAATTCCGTGTCTGGGAAATGATTTTACTCACCGCTAGTTTCAAAATTCCATATTTTCCCTAAGAGCTTACCTGTAGTATAAGGAGAATGGTAGTGATACTAAGTTCGACCAGGTGCTTAATAGGCAGTACTGATAATGCAATGATGTGCTTTCTTTTTTATAAAAATCATTGATTTTGCTGAAGTTCTTAATTGCTACACGTCACTGGGAGTACTGGAAGTACTGCTACTAGCACAGGTACTACTGATACTGGTACACATATTGTCACTACTGGTAATGATGCTACTGGTGCTGCTTTCAAATTCTGATCTAGGGCAGTTGCGCAAGTCGTGGTCAACCTCACTGCACCCCTTACACTGACGCTGCTTTCTTTTCCTTTTGGGTATCTGTGTCCCTTTTCCCCCAAGCAACTGTATTTCCCCTGCTCGTAGAAATGGCTGTTGCCTTCCTGCGGAACCTGTGGCAATGTACCCTTTTCTTTGTAGTCTAGGGTGATCACCAGACTGTCACCTGGGTCTTGTGTTTTTTCAGCGTAAATCGCGTTCTGGCGTCGGAATTCCTCAGTGTGAAGATCAATCTCTACGAGTTGCTGAATGTATTCTGCAGCCTGAAGTTTAATATTTTGGGGTACACTTCCAGAAGAATTGAGCATGCACTGGAGAATAAGACCACTTGAGCGAGAGACATTCTAGACACTCATCGAGTAACCGGACTTCCCTTTAGCACTTTTAAGGAGCTTCCCCAGTTTCTTCCTGATTGACTGGCCTGCCAGGCAGTAGTTACAAACATCAGTTCGGCGGGCCAGTTTGCGGAATTCTTCTTTTCTCATCCTACGAAAGGTTGTCATTGAAATCTTATCTCTGAGAGAGCTGCTCTCATAGATGCTCCGGAAAGTTGGCAAGACATTCTGGATGGTGACGGTTGAGTCTCGCACCTTCGACAGCCTCTTCAGTGTGATAGAGGTTTCCGCCGATGCTGCCCTGTGCTCGCTGTCGACAACTTCTGCCATCTCCTCATTGGTTTTTCTTGGCCGTCCTAGCATCTGAGCCTCACTGTTTCTCTCATCCCATGCCTTCCTTCCGATCTTAATACCGGCTTCTGCAAAGTGTTAAAACTTCCACCCGTTGCTGTCAAGTGTTTTAAAAACTCTCCTCCTCTTTCCAACTTCTAAACTACTTATCATCTCACCTACACAAGGGGGAGCAACACATTTCCACAGACTTGATATGCCAATAACATCCCTGAGCATGCTGTCAACATCGCCTCCTGAAAGGCACTCAAGCAGCTGTTTCGCTAATGTCACCCGTCTCTTTGTCGACCCACTAGCACTGTTTCGCTCCCCCTATTGGAGCTGCTCACCCATTTCTGTCATTAGCTCTTTGAACCGCGAGATAACAACTTTTTCTTGTATGTTTCTGGATGTTGCAGGGATTTAACTGGTTTCAGATAAATAAACGACATGATTTAAAAAGGCAGCAAAAATGGTTCATACAGGACAAAGGCCTGTTAGCCTACAAAGAGGGGTCTTTAGTGAAGGAAATATGGAATTTTGAAACTAGCGGCGAGTAAAATCACTTCCCAGACACGGAATTGCATTTTTTGAGTATAAAATATCTTGTGAAAAGTGGTCGGATTCACACTTAGGGACCGTCAGATACCCGTGGCCCAAAATTGTACCCTACTTTTGGCATCCTCTCATATATCAGTCATTCCTTTTTTTTGCGAACAAATTTTGGACATTGAAAAAGATTTTCAAAAAAAATTGTAAATTTTTCGATCGAAGCGGCATTTTAATGCGCTGCATCGTTGGGTTCATTTCCGTCCGAAATCGGGAGGTTGGCATCACATACTTGTCACCCGAATTGAGAAAAGAGATTTTGTGGTTTACTAAATCAGCTCAGCCGTGGACAAGTACCAAAACTAAAAATTAATTGAAGGGTCTAATTTTACACTGCTGGCCCAGCGGGATCCAGAGAAAAAATAATCGAGCAAAAATATATTAAAGAGTACTAAGCATGTGCCGGTGAGGCAGATTGTTACTACCTGCCTTTTTGAACCTACTTTGATACTTAATGATCATTATCACCACCACAGATGCAACATTTTCCTTACATAATTGCTACTAGGGTTGATTTGTTAGTTAAAAGGTGCATATCTCTTGAGTGCGGGAGAAGGGAAAAAAAATAGTAAAAAAAAAAAATTTAGGGGTGTTTTTTACTCAGATTTTCTCGATCTTTCCATTCCAGGTCTGGGATTAATATTTATCATTGAGTAGTACCAAGGAAATTTTGCAAAGAGACGTTTATCTCTTTTTAGCAGCACTTACCATGTTTAAAAGTATATCCCTATGCCTAATTTTACAGATCGCACCCTCCCCGATTCCAAAAAATAAAAAATCGAGCAAAAGTAACATATCGTGTAACCTTGCTCAGGCGGTGAGAAAATGGTGTTTTTTGTTCGCAAAAAAAAGGAATGACTGATATATAAATAAAAAACGTTGTATGAAAAAGGAAAAAAAAGAAAAAACAAAGACCAGAAAAGGAAAGAGAAAATGAAAAGGTATAATATTATTGTGGGGATATGAGGGATAGCAGGGAGATGCTCTTTTTTTTTTTTTTTTTTTTTTCTTATTTATTATTTGAAAAAAGGAAACAATCAGTTTAGCGTCTCGATCAGGACGGAAAATAGAAATTAATCGACATAGTTGATCGATAGAAAAAAAAACAATGATAACATTGTTTATTCATTTTTTTTTTTTTTTTTTTTTTTTAAATCTTTTTAATTATTTTAAAGAAAAAACAATCAGTTTAGCGTCTTGACCAGGACGGAAAATAGTAAGTAATCGACATAGTCGATCGATAAAAAAAAAACAATGATAACATTGTTTATTCATTTTTTTTTTTTTTTTTTTTTTTTAAATCTTTTTATTTATTTTTAAAGAAAAAACAATCAGTTTAGCGTCCTGACCAGGACGGAAAATAGAAAGTAATCGACATAGTCGATCGATAAAAAAAACAATGATAACATTGTTTATTCTTTTTTTTTTTTTTATTTTAATTCTTTGGGCCGAAAGACGGGTCTATACGACTGCTGGCGGGAAGCGAGCTCGATGGTGAACGGGTACAGCAAAAACCAGTACAAGGCCTTCGACTCGCGGGAAGAAGCCTCTCTGTATTGGTGGGACCACATGGCAGGAGGACCCCAGCAGGACTCTCCTCGCATGTGCCTTTTCTTCGCCAGTCACAAGAACTCGGCCACCGGGAAGACGGGAGCGGCTGCCTGCCTGCTGGACACGCTTTTGGGTCTAGAACAACGCAACCCTTTTCGCTTTTTATGACTCACCTGCCACTTCAAGAATGGATGACCTGACAAGGAGGGCAGGAGTGACATGGAAACCAAGTGACTCGATTGATTGTTCTACTTGTTATGAGTTTCTTGGTGTTCTGTTTTCACAAAAAGAAAACGGTGGGATTGGGTACCAAGATTAAGATGCCGGTGTCCCGTCAGGACCTGACACTACCCCAGCGCGGTGAACCTATCTAAGATTAGGATAGGGTCACATGAATGTCCTTAGTATCTGTTCTGCCAGTTGTGCGTATTACTTTATATTCGTTATTCAGGTGCTGTACAGACATGGAAAGCAAATTACCATTCTTAGTACTTGTAGTTTACTATTATTTAACATATAAGTCTTCTTATGTAAAATTACCCACTCTCAAGTAAAAATAAGTAAATCGACTCCTTGAATAACACAGCGAATTCAATTTTATTGTTCGATAAGACCAAGGTGTGATTTAAATTCCCTTAATAAGAATTCACAAAAAAAATGCGTTGTTTGCTACTACTAATAGCAGGATGTCTTGTCAGTGGTGATACTGTTGGAGATAAATGTCACATTTCAACCGTGAATTTCGATTGTGGGCGTCAGTTGGCGTGTGTTGACGGACTATGTGGATGTTGTGAATTAGATACCGATTGTGGCGACGAAGGCTTTCATACTTGCGAAGTACTGTCTCACCTTAAAAAAATGAGTGGAGCAGAGTGCATAAAGGAATGTACGCACAAGGATTTAGTACCTGTATTACCGAGAGATTATGCAGCCATGGCTGTAGTAGCAGTCTGCGTGATGATTGCCGCATCCGCAGGTATAGGAGGAGGAGGATTAATTGTGCCAACATTCATCTTCATTCTAGCTATGCCTGCGGACTTGGCATCACCGCTCAGCTCAGTCACCATCACTGGTGGTGCACTTGCAAATTATCTCGCTTTTAATAAAAAGCCTCACCCACAGTATCCTTTGGTTAAAAAGCCCCTAATTGATTATGAGACAATGCTTTTGCTTCTTCCGGCCTTGCTAACAGGCGTTGGATTTGGTGCAATTCTTGACAAAGTACTTCCTGTGTGGTCCATTACAGTGTTGTTATTTATTCTTTTGATGGCGCTGTCGATCCGTACGAGTATTAAGGCGTGGAAAGCTTACAAGGAGGAAATGCAACAAAACAAAGAAAGGAAAGCAGATGAAAATGCAACTCAAGATGATCAGGTGACTACCAACAAGAGCTGCTGCACTATAGCACAGAAGATGCTTGTGTTCTGCTGCACCTGCAGTGGATCGAAGCAGCAGATCAACGACGTTGAGTTTTATCCAATGAGAACCCTGCTTATGATGCTTGGTGCGTGGCTAATTACAGCACTCTCAGCCTTGTTAAAGGGTGGCAAAAACTTTTCATCTATAATTCCAGATGTGAGTTGTGGCAACGTCGGGTACTGGCTAATCTTCTTTGGTTCAACAATGCTTCTTGTTCTACTCACAGTACAGATCAGGGCGGATATACTAAAGAAACGCCAGGAAAAGATTACAAAGCAAGCTACTGCGAAGGGCAGTAAGTTGTCAGTTGTTAAAAAGGCTGACTCACTTGGAGAAGCTGAACCATTAACTGTAAGTGTGGAAAACATTGCAAATACTAACGGAGACGTCCAAGCAATTGTAGAAGAGGAAGTTATGAACCATGATGTGCTGTCTGAAGGGAGTGAAATAATGAGACCAGAAGTTACCACTGAAATTAGTAGTGTACCTTGGGATAGTCGAAACACTATAATATTTCCATTCATTTGCCTGCTATGCGGTATTTGTGCAGGTATGCTTGGTATAGGTGGAGGTATGGTTGTGGGTCCACTACTAGTGGAGTTGGGTCTTCACCCAAAGGTTGTTGCTGCTACTTCTGCTTTTGCCGTTCTTGTGTCCGCTTCAGCTGCAACCGTCTTGTTTCTTGTTATGGGGCTTCTGTTTCCATTTTACTCAATATTGTATCTTTTCCTTGGGTTCTTTGCTACCCTAGCTGGCCAAAAAATCATGGATGCCCTCATTCGTCGTCTCAACCTCAACTCAATAATTATTATTGTCATCGCTTTCGTAACGATTGCAGCTACTTGCGCTCTTGGTTACCGAAGCATCACAGGACTTGTCCAAACTGTTAATAGCGGTAGTTCATTGGGATTCAGAGACTTGTGTGAGTCTGATTAAGTTGGCAAGTTTCTGTACTGATGGGTGTATCAATAATTATGTTATCTTGTTGCTTTTGTGAAATAATCTTTTTTTTTTGGAAATCAGATATTACAAAAAGACAGAAACAATTTTTTTTTTTTTTAATTTTTTTTCTCTCTGTTTCTTGCTTCTTTCCTTTCCTTTCCTTTTTTTTTTTTTTTTTTTTTTTTCTTTTTATGTGCGTAACTCTAATCATGAGTACCTCACTTTAGAAATCAGTTTGCAGGTTTTACAGTTAAATGATAGGGAAGTTTATCACTATTCAACTATTCAAAGCTGGCTAACAGTAGAAGTAGTAGTTTAGGGCTGTTCTTAGGTATCGAGAACGACGTCTAATCTCATCGAGTTTTTAACCAATGTGAAACATTATTGTTTGTAACAGTTATGAATGCGGTTTACATCGCATGTAGGTCATGATTTTTTCGTAGTATCAAAAAAAAAACCTTTTCTCCAGCTGATTGAAGATACTTTTCCCGCCTCTTTTTTTTTTTTTTTTGTAGGTTTTTCCTGCAAATTAGAACCATTTGGAGGGGAAAAAAAAAAAAAAAAAAAGTAATATTTTTTCTCGCGTAAACACCTTTTATTGTTGACAGAGGGATCTTGAAATGGAACATAACTGGAAAAGATATTTTCCCCGAGACCCTTTTAAAACTCTATTAGGCTCGCTCTAGAATTAAATATTTTCTCCTATCATCGGGCTGTGAGGTGTTGGAAAGTGGGTAAGTGTTTTCTTCCATTGAAAATCTGTAGTATCACTTAGTATGTTAAAGTGAGTATGTTACTTATTCTCTTACCTAAACTAAATAAGGTCCAAAAGACACAATCTTGTATTAGAAAAGTAATGGTACCATGTAGTTTAATCGAATATTTCCTGGTGTCCGTATTGATGATATTTCGTTCTAATTGTCCCCACAGAGAAGTCATTAAAATGAAGGTGCCTGGGGGAGGTCGTGCGTCTCCAGAGCCCCAAAATACTAATGAGTCTCTTATAGCTGTAGTCATTGTTATGGCAACTATTATGAGTGTTATGTTTTGGAGAAAAAAGCGCAAGAAAGGAGGGAGTGTGCAACGAAGGGTGACCCCAGTTTCCTCCGCAGTGGAGCCGCAATCGGTTAACACGGTATCGCCCGAGAAGGACAAGAAACAACCAAGTAAGGAGAAGCCGAAGAAGGTACCAAAACCAAAACCAAAGAAGGAAAAGCCTGCACCGCCACCCCTGAAGCCGGAACCAACACCTGAAGAAGTTGCATCCGCGCGCAAAGCTATGGAAGAGAGGAAACAAAAAGAGAAGGAAATGCGCGAAGCCAAGGAAATGGAAGCACGTCGAAAAGAAACGGAAAAAAAGAAGGAGAAGGATAAAAGGGAAAAGGAAAAAAAGAAGCGCGAGAAGGCTGAGCGAGAGAAGGAACGAAAGCGCAGAGAAGAAGTTGAAGCAGAGGCCAGAGTGAGAAAGCTAGAGCGGGAGGAGCAGGAGAAGGCGCAGCGCGCTGCTAAAGAAGCAGCTCTTGAAGCTGAACGTAAGTTAAGCGAACAGCGCGAGCGTGATGAGAAAAAGCGCAAGGAACGTGAAGCTATAGAAAAGGAATGCGTCGAACGCAAAAAAGAGAAGGAGTTGAAAAAAGAGCGTGAGACGAAGGAAGAGAAGAAGCCTAAAATTAAAGCAGTAAAATCCGTTCCGACTCCTGAGTCCACCTGTGAGACGACATCCCGTCTTCCTTCAGCGGAGGACAAAATTAATGAAAATACATCTGAACTCTCTGCATCTCAATCTTCACCGATAACTACTTCGAATAATACAAAAACAAAGGCAAAACCTGCAATCAAGCCGGACCCGAAACTGGTCGCAAAGGGGGAGAAAAAAGGGGAGAAAAAGGTGGAGAAGAAGCACCCGGCGTTGAATACTTCTGTAGCAGCCACGGCTGCAGCGAATGGTAAGAGTTGCAGCGACAAATCGAAAATTGCAACTTCGGAATCACCAACATCACCTGCGAGGTCTGGAACGGATGCTGCGAATCCAATTGAAATTGCTATCGATGGAGAGAGTCTTGGTCAACAAGATTCAACTGAGAATTTAAAAGGCTCTAATGAAGATATCGGAAAAGAGGACAGCCCGGTAACGGACAACGTGTTGCAACAGCAAATGAACCATCCGCACATGGTCCTTCATCACCACCATCATCATCATCATCATCACCACCACCACCACCACCAGCATCACCAGCTACATCATCAACACCAGCATCACCATCACCATCATCAACATCATCCTCACAGTCACCTCGACCAACATCACCACCACCACCATCATCACCACCATCACCATCACCACCACCACCAGCATCACCACATTCATGCGCACCAAGGACATCAGCAATTCTATCAAGTTATGCCTCCTTTCGTCCAACAACAACAGCCATCTAAGCCCGGAGAGCAAATAGTTCCTCCTGCGATTAATCAACCTCCACAACACCCTCCAGTGGTGCCGCAGATGCATCCTTCTCAAATGCACAAAATACCTCAGCATCAACAGGGACAACAAGTGGGACAACAAGTTCCACTACCGTATATGGTTCCACCTCAAGTAATGTTGAATTCTGCTTATCGAGAGGAGCTTCCAATGTGTCCAAACGACACTACTTGCAAATATAAAAACGACGGAACTCATCAACAACAGTACCGCCACACTTGCCTTATCAAAAAATGTAGCTATGCTGGATATCTTTACCACTCTAGATTATTTGTGCACCCTGATTCTCAGTCTAGCATAAGCGTTTTTAATACAGAAGATCCTGGACATTTATCAATGAAAGGGAATTGGAAAAAAGTGAGAATATCGACAATAAAAGAAAAGATATTTCAGAATTCACACATTCCTGTAGAAGAGCAGCAGTTGACAAATAGATATGGAGTGGAACTAGAGGATAATAAATTATGTCATGAATACGGCATAGCCGGGGGATCAGCATTGTTCGTGACACATAGGAGACCTGGACAGAATGGGACACTCATTCCAGGATTAAATGTACATTCTCCACCCTTTTTCGCTCAGCAGCAACCGCAGCAACTGCCTGGTAGTGGGCAACCTGCTTCTATAACTCCCCAAGGCATTCCACATCATGTACATCATAATGTTCCTAACGTCGTTGGTCAGTTCCCACAGCAACGGCAACAGCAGCAGCCACCGCATCCGGCAGTTCCTTCACTCCCTCAGTTACACGGTGACAGTATTCATCAGACAGCTGGATTAGTTCAGCTATCTGCTATACCACAGCCTCTTGCTCCGATTCCTCCTAAAGTTGTTGCGCCCGTTAACGGAAACCCTTCAGGGAAAGGCACTAAAAATTCTGCAACATCAAAGTCACAAGTTTCAGATAAACATAGTAAGAAAAACGGGAGTGGAAAAGGACAAAAAAACAACGACATTGTGTGGTCAGATGAAGTCCCTAGCACAGAGTATGTTTATTTTTGTTTTTCGGTGATGTACAAAACTAACTAGAGCTCTCCTGACTAGGACTTATTTTTCCCTTGTTATATCTTTTTCTACTTGTCCAGTAGAACATAATCATTACGGTGTAACTTAACCTATTACATCCCGGAGATGTTAATAATTAACTCAACTACAGGACGGGGTACGGAGATCACTCTTTCCTTGTTGCTTACTGAGTTGTGAAGTGTTTAAAGTGGTGTCAGTTTTTCTCTTTATGAGCAAAACAGATATCACTTTTTCTGATAAAACTTTGCAGCTTAATTTCTTGTTGCTTAGAAAGAAGTGTTTCGGGTGAGTTCTTTGTTTCAAGCAACAGCAGGGGTCAACCGTTTTTTCGGTAACAGTGCAACAGGACTCTGTGTCAAGATTGCACAGTGTACTCACTATGGTTTGTGTTCAATTTACAGATCGATTCGACTCGTTCGGTGCAAAGGGAGGATGAGTATCTGACCGACGGGCAGATGCTTCTTCATTCAACGTCTCTTTTATTTTCTCTTATCCTGTTATGTTTATTCTCCACCCCTTTCGCTCAGGTTTCGTAACTCCTCCCTTCCACCCTTTTTTAATACTTTATTAAGTTTAAAAATCTTGGTAGATTTTCTTATTTTTTTGCTTCTTTTTTTACCAACGTTGAGCGATTCATCCTTCCGCACGTTTTCTTTATATCCTTTTTCTTTAAAAGGTCACATTGGCATTGCGCAGAGCAGAAAGATTTTGATTATCGACAGTGCAAAACTTTCAATTAGAGACTCCTGTCGATGATTCAAAACAGTAATGCAATAATCTCTTTTTTTTCCCTTTTTTTTTTTTCTTCTTCTTTTTTCTTATTTTTTTTTGGCCTTGTATTCACGAGAACACGTCCACTACAAGTAAGACTTAACCGATGGGATGATTTCCTGCTCTCGGTATCAGATAACTTTGGATGTTGGCTTTTTTATTGCAAAAGCGGGACAAGATTATTGTGTTTTTATGTTGTTATGGTTACATGCTTCTCTCAGTACTCTTGTGAAATTCGCGTTTTTTGTTTTTTAAAAAAAGCAACAGCTGTTGGGAAAGGAACCTAAAGTTAGTAGTATACAAAAAAAAAAAAAAAAAAAAAAAAAAGGGAAAAAGGTACGTCTAACGACCTCAACCCGTGTGTCTCTCTTCCCCTTTCTTTCCTGTATTCCTCGGCGTAAATCTCTTGCTTCCTCAATTGTCCTGGCTAGCTGTTAGTCTTATAGGTTATGCATGACCAGTCTTTTTCGTTCTTTTTCGTGTGTTGCTTATTCAACTGTGGTCTCCCCCCCCGCTGCCCTTTATTATTCTCTTTTCTTTTTGAGATGTTAAATTATCTTTGTGTTGTGATGCAATACAGTTGTAACACTTATCCTTTTCTTTTTAAAATTTTTTTAAGGTTCACCCCCCCACGTAACGACCTGCAGGGTATGGGATGCTCAACCTGTAGTGCGTGGTCCCCGGGTCAATTCGACTTGACAGCATTTCTTTCTCTGGTAGTTTATTTAAAGCATGCGATTTTGTGTGGACAGAATCCAGTTATAATGATTCATGTCTAATTTGTTGCGTGTTAACCTTGATTTATTTATCCAAGTCCCCCCGGACGGTATCCAGTATTATTGATAAACGTCTATTTTGTTGCGTGTTAAACCTTGATTTGTGAATCCAAATCCCCTCCTTTTTTTTAATATAATTATCCTAATCTGTACCAATAAGACAGAAGGTAAGGGAGAGAAAAAAAAAAAAAAAAAAAATGGAACCTTTCAACCTTCAGATAGCGAACGGTCTTCTTTTTTTTTTTCCCCTTAATTGCGTCTTCTATTAAATTGAATTCCCTGAAGCGGGATTGCGAAGTCAGTTTGTCAGTTTCTTCGATTTGTTAAGGCGCGAAATTTCGAAGCTTTTTTTGTGCAGTTGGCACAGCAAGCAAAGATGTTTATCGACCCTTCTTCGTAATTAAGCAGAGTTTTCAAAAAATAAAATTAATTTGTCGTTTTTTTTTTTCGTTCTTTTTCTTCTCATTGTTCCAAAAAAAAAAAAAAAAAAAAAAAAAAGCTTTGTTCACTGATCGAGTAAGACTCGCACAACGCATCTCGTGCAAAGAAAGAAAAAAAGAAGGGAGGACAACTCTTCCACGTGGTATTAACAAGCTTCACAGAGAGGTCCCTCTTGAGAGGTTGATTGTAATTATTAAGCTATGATCAACAAGCAAAAAAAAAAAAAAAACCAAAAAAAAAAAAAAAAAAAAAAAAAAAAAAAAAAAACCAAGCGCAGAGCAAGAAAAAAAAAAAAAAAAAAAAAACTAAAATAAAGTCAGTCTGTCTATCTGCACAGGTCTGTCTAAAACAGGAGATAGAAAGAATAAATTTGCAAAGAAACCCGTCCCTGCTTCCCAATGCTTCCCAATGCTTCAACCACGTTGTTTTTAAAGCTCTTATTCGTTCGCTCGCTTCCCGTTTAAGGCCTCCTCGTTTGTTCCAATCCATTAAGTGCATTTGTACGTCGAGTTTCTTGTTAAAATTATAGGATTCAGAAGGTTACGTCTTTTGTTTGTTTGTTTTTTTAAATAAAGGTTTAATATTCTCTTATTTACTACAGCAGGTTGAGTGCTTTATTAATTTTTTTGTTGTTTTTTTTTTTCTTTTCTACACTATTTTTTTTCCTATGTCAGATCTCTTCGGGAAGGAAAAAAAAAAAAAAAAAAAAACTAAAACGATGGTTCCAATGAGCAGCTGGCACATCGACGACCGTGCTGTGAAAGGATTGTCAAAATATAAATACTCAGGAACCGATCTGAGTCTCTTAAGCAAGTATGTTATGCAGCCTTATTGGAGATGGGGGATAACATTATTTCCAAAGAGTATGGCGCCTAATTTAATTACATTGTGCGGCACAGGTATGATCGTTGCCTCATACATTGTCCTTTCGATTTTCAGTCCGGAATGCACATCTGAAGTTCCTAGTTGGTGTTGGGTTCTCGCAGGTCTTTGTTTATTTGGTTATCAAACGTTTGATGCTCTCGATGGAAAACAAGCTCGTCGAACAGGAACGTCATCACCACTTGGTGAATTATTCGATCACGGTTGTGATGCTGTTGGAACTCATTTAATATCATTAAACACAATGTGTGCTATTATGCTCTCTCCAAGTGAAGTCCATTACGGCTATTGGTATGTTCTTTTATTATCAGGTGGATTTTACTTCTGTGCCTGGGAACAATACCACACTGGAACCCTAACTCTTGGATACGCAAACGGACCAGTTGAAGGCATCTTATTAGCTGTTTCTATTTACTTCACAACTGCGGTTATGGGAAATGATTTCTGGAAGACTACAATTGTCAAAGGACTTCCAATATCACATTGGTTGTTACTGCTAACAGCCGTTATGGGAATTTTTACACTTTCAGGTAACGCCCTTAATGCGATTTCAGCAAAGAGAGACGGGAAGTTACATCCGATTTCAACCATCATCCCTGTAGTGGTAATGGTATCGTCTGCATTACTGTTGCAGTATTATCAAACTGACTATGTTTTGGGTGCTGGTTTCCGTACTGTCTGCTGTGCCTACGGAATGGCTATTGCTAATTGCTGCAGTAAATTTGTAATTTCACACGTCTGTGGTGTTCATGATACGGTTCATCCAGGTCTCTTTGTACCTGTTATTGGTTTTCCGGTAGCTGTTGTCCTCTACGTCGTCTTTCCAAATTTTAATATTTCATACGAGTTGGTTCCTCTATTATCAACCTTTATGAATACATATCTTATCTTACTTTGTCTGTTGTACACTCATATGGTATTTAGTGTTTGTCATGTTATTTGTAAGGCTCTTGGAATTAACACTCTCACAATGACTGAAAAACAATTGAAAATTGCGATGGAATCAAAAGACGTTTAGGGGGGGGAGGGGGGTTCCCCTATCCCGTTTTTTTTTTGTAATATTATTTCTCAACTTTGCTTGCCCCTGTTGGTATTTAGTTTTTTTTTTTAATCCATTTTTTTTTTCCCTCTAATTGATATTCACTAGTAGTCAATTCACCGCAATAATGTTGCCTTCCCTCAGTGGACTCAGTTTACTGTTTTTTTTTCTTTTGTATGGAATAAATGTTGTATTATTGATATGTATGAAAATCGGATTTAAGTTTTTTTTAAATAAATTCGCACTGTCGATTCTCTCAATATATTGATAAAAAAAAAAGGGATCGAGAAGGGGGGGGGGGGGGTAGGGGGGGGTACAAGCTGTCGATAAAGTACTTTTTCCGAATTTTGGTAAATATAACCTTCCCGGGGGCAAAAAATACCCAGGACCCCATCAGAACCCCCAAAAATGTGATTTCGGGGCCGAAAAAACCTCGATTTGGCTGATTTCGGCAAAGGAATGAAAAATCTCAAAAAGTGTGGACCGTGTGGTACCTGGGGGTCCAATTTTGAGGCCTGTGAAATGCACCTTCAAATAATTTTTTTTTACAATGAGAAGAGGCGAGTCTTGGTGTGCCCCTGTATGCGCAGTTTGCTAATATACCATTTACGTATCAGTTTCCGCCTCAAGAACACGCCACGAAAAAGAACAGCGCTCTCGCTCGGCCATGCTTGAGGCCACGAGGCTCATGGGCAGGATAACGCAGCGGAAAACAACGTTCTGCAGGGCAGCTCACAAAGTCATTCTGCGGAGGAGAGCATTGATCCCAGAGTGCATGAAAACACCACCCGAGGCATCTCTGAAGTCACGCAACAACACTTGGACAGTCAGAAGTAAGATACGCGCGAGAAAGGGGTCCAGAAACGTCCAGTATCTGAATCGTGATCACAGAAGGCTCACAGAATGGAGAAAGCGCCACGTCAGTACCCCAAACAGGGATAATCCTGAAGACAGCTGTAGTGGTAGTGCGTCAAATAGCAGTGCCATAGATAAGCAGCAGCGACATAGGGCAACATGCCCTATCCAAAAAGCCGTTCAAGGCATCACTTAAGACCCAACCATACTCACCAGCAGGGCATACAAGACACTCTAGTATATGCAGCATAAGGAGAAGTACGAAAGACACACCCGCTTGCAACTGTACCCAAACGAGGGAGATATACTCCTGGAGTCTTGGAGTCGTAACAACACTGCAGATATTGCGGCAAGAAGGGATCGCCGCAGAGACATCCAACAAAGTCCTGAGTGAGTGACATAGTTGAAGCTGTCGCAGGTGCGCAGACAGAAGGGAAGCGGGTCGAAGTCACCAACTATATCTCGAAGGACAGTCCGACTTGTTGATGGATTCAGGTGATCTGTCGGTGACCTGACTTCTTGAAGCAGCAGCTTCCTCCTCACCCTCCGTCACATTGCTGCAGCATGATACTTCCTCTAGTGCCTGTCGTGCTCGTGGGATGAAGCTAACAACCGTTGTGTTCGTTGTCATCCTGCACCCCTCAAGGGATGGGGAGGTTATTCAGTGTTGTTGATAGTTCTTGGTCAACTGATGGAACCAGTGGCGTGAATGTTGCCCTACTGATAACGTACAACATATTCCAGAGGCACACGGACTTCCAAAGGCTACCACATCAACGTAGGACCACCGACCCTCTTCAGATTGGCAAGAACAAGCACAACAGGAGGCGCTACAGGGGCTGAACGTACCACCCCGTCCTCACAGGGAAGACCTCTAGACAGCAAGGTCTAATGCTAATCTGCCGTCTGCATCCAAGGATTGGTCCTCTGTCTATCTTGTACAGAAAGAAGCACAGCTTCGGGCCGAATTTCGAAAGCTGAGCACATGAGATGCTCAAGAGAAGGCCAGTAGCCTAAACATCGGACAAGGGGGAATTAACACGCCGGGTCTCGTGTAGCATATTATTAAGGTTCAAATCAGGTCGATAAAAATAAAAACTGGGTTCCCTTTTCATCCCCCACTCAACTCGGAGGGAAACCCTGGTTATGGATTGCTCAATGCACGGAATTACTTGTAATTTTTGTGAGCCCTCCTAACACACCCCTTGTTTTCACCCCCCTCAGGTACCACACGGTCCACACTTTTTGAGATTTTTCAAAGACTTGCTCTAAAGTGCCGAAGAACTGTTTCTTTGGATCGCAATCCCCATTTTTGGGGTATATGTTGCAGTTTTCATAATTTGGGTGCACAAAAAACTTGTTCTCCGGAAAAAAACCGAAAGTGCCCAAAATCTCCGTAAAATCGATGCTTGTACCCCCCCCTAGGGGGGGGGGGGGAAATTTTTTTTTCATTTTTTTTTATTTCTCTTATATTTAGTTATAATACAACATTATTACCCAACGCGAGAAGTACCTCTGGTCCGCTGTGGGGATGTCACAAAAAAAAAAAAGAAACTGCGAGAAACAATGAAAAAGAAGAGAAAAAGTAAAAAAAAAAAAAAAAAAAGAAAAGTGTGTATTATGGAACACTTATTTATTTGAGGTTCCAGTCTTTCGGATTTTTTTTTTTTTTTTTTTTTTTGTTTCTCCACCCTCGATGCAAAATTATCACTTTATTATTGAACAGATTTCAAAACAACACACATGAAGGGATATATAATTACTACATAGCCTTCTGCGGAGGATTAAAGAATGTCCTAGAAAAGGGTTTCCGCGCTTCTTAGCATTTCTGAGAGCTAACTATTTTTTTTTTTTTTTTGGAGAAGAAACTATTCAGATTGAAAGCCGGTATTTCTAATGGTCATGATTTATTTCGCGTGGACAGGATTTTATCTGCGATCAACTAAGAAAAAGGTCTAATCTTGAATGGTTTTTTTTTTTTTTTTTTATATTAAATTCTCTGTAATTTTATTTTATATAATTTTTAATTATTATTAAAAAGCAATACCAACAACAACAACAAACAAAAAAAAAAAATATAAAAATAAAAAAATCGTATAAAATAACAAAATATGAACTACATGAGAGTTGGTATGTTGTTGGCTATACTTGGGGGAGGTAAGTTGTCACTTTTGTGTATACAAAAAAGACATACGGAAGAGGATGATATCCCGTTAGAGTTACCTGAAGGCAATGTAGTTGTATTAAAAAATGAAGAAAAGGATCTCGATGATGATGAACTAGACATCAGTGATAAACAGTTAGAAATTTTTGAGCAATTATTAAATAATAATGAGCGATTAAAAGGTGAACTTCAAAATAAAAGTGATCATTCAAGCGATTGGGAAGATATCGATTCGGATGACGACTTCTTTGACGACGATGATGATGATGACGATGCTGAAGCAGACTCCGATGCGGATCATTCTGACGCGACTGAAGCAATTAAACAGCTAATGAACGACCCAGAATTTATTTCTGAACTAATTCGTGATCAGCATTTAGAAAATGCACGCCTGCATCGAAAACTGCAAAAATAAAAAAAAATGAAAAAAACGTAACTCCAATGCGGGACTACTTTTCAACCTCGAGCTTCTGCTCGTAGGGCACACCTGATCGTGGCGACTGACTGAGTCTTGCAGGTTATATTTAGAAGCGAGGGGGGGAAAAAAAAATAAAAAAAAAAATAAAAAAATCACTGATGTGTCCGTGTGCAAAAAAAACCAAAACCAAAACAAAAACAGACAAAAAAAAAAAAAAAAAAACCCGCCATTCTTTTTGCATAGATATTATCCTTCCCTTTCATGACTTGTTAGAGTTGCAGACCATGACCTTCACGTGGCTTCGTGGAGGGAAGTGGGATGCTATTATGTTGGATATGAATGTGTTAAATTTTTTTTTTTTAGTAGATTAGTTGCCTGAAGGAGGAGGAGGAAAATAACCTCAAGTTCCAGTAACCTTGTGAGAGCATCGACATTACATAGCCACCCTTTATTATTTCTTTTGACAAAAAAAAAAAAAAAAAAAAAAAAAAAAAACAACATTTTCGTTGTAGGAATTAAGCCAACATTGCTTCCCCATATTTTTTTTTCAGTCAAGTGCTTTGATATTAATTTTTGATTAATATCTTAAAGTTGTTACTGTTCATACATTGTCAAAGTTTCATCCCCTTTGTGGAATAGTTTTTGTTTTATTTCTCATCAGAGCGATCGATCCCTCAACCGGGTTAATGTGTTACTCTAATTTACAACTTGTCAACATCACGTGCCTACCCCCCCAACTGACTCACCGACGGCAAAAAAAAAAAAAAAAAAAAAAAAAAAAACTCATTCTGTTCTTGAATTTAATCACTTGGTGCGGTACCAAATAAATTCTTAATTATCACCCCTCACTAGAAAAAAAAAAAAAAAATAAAAGATGACAAAATAACAATCGTAAATTTAAAAACAAACAAACATGAGTTTGTATAGCAGGCCGGGATCGAACTTGAACGAATGCGTTAAAGAACCGGAGGATGAATGCCTTCGACTGCAAGCACTAAAAACATGGTACGGGACTGAGCTATATAGAAAATGGGATAAGGCAGTTTTAATATTTAGCATAGCAAGTGCGATAATGTACGTCGTAGAGACCTATTCAGTTGCTACAGAGACACCGATTTGGTCCAAGTGCGTTGAGGTTATTGTTGCTGCATTCTTTTCTGCGGACTACGTCATTCGAATGTATTTGTCAGAAAGTAGATGTCGATTCGCTTTAAAAGGTACATCCGTACTCGACATTCTGTGCATTTTACCTGTAGTGTTCGTCTTTGTACTTGATGACTCTCAGGGTGAAGCATCCCAATTTATATTTTTTCTTCAATTCCTTAGAGTGGTTAGACTCATTAGAATTCTCAGAGGATATCGTGTGGTGACGGTCTCAAAGAGGGGTGATCCGGATAATTTAAAAAAACAAATTAATATTCTCGTCTACACCCTTTTAACATTAATATTTATAACAGCTGCATTACTTCATTTGGTTGAAAAGACTGCTAGAGTTCCGTGGTTGGATAACGAAGAAGGAAATCCCCAGCTGAGTGATTTCCATGACGCTGTCTATTTTGTCGTCATCACACTAACAACCGTTGGGTATGGTGACATCACTCCAAAAACTGCAGTAGGAAGGGTTATGGTCATGATCTTTGTAACTGCCTCTGTTATAATAATTCCTCGTGAGACTGGAAAACTATCAGAACTTATGGCACTCACATCACACTATGGAGGTACATTCGTCCCTCAAGAAAACCGACAACACGTTCTCGTCTGTGGCTATTTCGATTACGGTAATCTACTCTCGTTTCTGATGGAATTCTTTCACGAAGCTCACGGACACCATCAAATGGTTGTTGTGCTACTTAGTCCTGCTCCTCCAACAAAAACAATTAAACTACTATTCGGTCAAAATGGAATATACGGATCTAGAGTACAATACTTTGAGGGGTCTTCTCTTGACGATGTTGACTTACACCGAATGAAGTTTTCTGAGGCCGTGGCGTGTTTCTTTTTATCAGACAAACTTACAACAGAACCTCAAGCAACAGATTGTGAAACTATTATGAGAGTTTTGAGTGTTAAGAATCATGCTCCTGAAGTTCCTGTTTTCGTTCAGTTGCTGATGCCGGAAAATAAAGAACAAGTCGTATCTGCTGGAGCAGATCACGTCGTCTGTCTGCGAGAGTTAAAAATGAATATTCTAGCGATGAGTAGCATCGTGTCAGGGTTTTCAACATTATTTTGTAACCTATTTAGAAATGAAGGTGAGGATGTTGTCGTTGATGAAACAAGTCCTGACGACGATTCATCAGAAGAACGACGTCATCTACAAGATTGGTTGAATGAATACTGTCACGGCATATCTTATGAAATCTATCCATTAGAATTCCCTCAGGCTTTTGTTGGACGAACTTTTGGAGAGGTTTGTTGTTTTGTATATGCTGAGTGGGAATCGTTGTTATTCGCTGTTCAAAAACCACAAGAAGACAACATCTGTATGCTCCACCCTTCC
This sequence comes from Flectonema sp. DT1601, assembly GCA_964019425.1. Taxonomy (NCBI): domain Eukaryota; phylum Euglenozoa; class Diplonemea; order Diplonemida; family Diplonemidae; genus Flectonema; species Flectonema sp. DT1601. The sequence goes on along the minus strand of OZ025850.1, from coordinate 379,526 downwards.
AATAGCATTTCATCTTATGTTATTTGTAAGAGTGATAGAGGTTTCTTATTTGCTACTGACAGCAAGATTCCAAAACAAATTGAAGTCTTCGAAGGAGATCTCGTCATAGTCAGTCAGTCAACCAGATGTGGCGGACCCAACTTCACTGACATCTCTAAGGTTGATAACACGGAGGGAACTGTTCCTAGTGTTGCTCCGGAAGAGGACTTATTGTCTTCGTTGGTTAAAAGATCTGCTGACAATGTCAGTAAGCAAACTAACATACGTCCAATGCCTCCACTAATTCCCTTAATGTCTTGTGATGCAGACGAAAATTACAAAGTTTCAAACTCCAGTAGAATAATTGAAGAGGCACCTCCAACAATGTCTGGTCATATAATTGTAGTCAGCCACCAACCACAATACTTACCTTATTATATGACCTCTTTAAGAGGATACTTGGATCCTAAACTTGGGCCAGTCCCAGCTGTCATTGTCATGTTACCTAGCATTCCAGAACTTCCTATTTTGCGAACTTTGGTGAAGTTTCCAGAGCTGTTCTTCTTTATTGGATCAGGGAGGTGTGAGCAACACTTTCACAAGTGTCGGGCTCAGCAAGCGAAGACTTGCATAGTTTTGTTCAGTGCTACGTTTGGTGGTACTAAATTAAGATACCCAACAGACTTTCAGGATGCTAATGGAGAGGATATGATCGCAGATTTCGATGCTATCGCTGCATTTACTTGTTTGAAAACAGCTACAAAACAATGTGAGAATCCTCCTTTTGTTGTTGTTGAACTTGTTCATAAACAAAACACTCGATATCTGCCTCCAAGACACAATGAAACCCTTCTTGGTAAGGTCACTGAGAGTAATGATTACATCGTACCGTCATATGCAGCTGGGAGAGTGTTTTCTGATCAAGTCATGGACGCATTACTCTGTCAGGTTTTTTATAATCCTGAACTGTTATTGGTGTTGCAATTGTTCTTAGCTCCCGCTAAAGGATACAACGGATTTCAGTCTTCGAAGTTGACTACTATTCCGGTTCCTTCTCAGTGGGTTGGTGAGACTTTTACCATTATAATGAAGCATCTTGTTTTGAAATATCACATGCTTCCTATCGGGTTTTATCGTTCGCCAGTTGTTAAAAGTAAGTCTAATGCTCCGTATGTCTTTTTGTGTCCAAAAAGTGATTCAAGGGCTCGTAGGGATGATCGATTGTTCGTACTTGCATGTGATGCAGTTCGTGAAAACATGTCAGTCTTTCCTGACTTGTCACCTGAGGATTTTAGAAAACCATCGAATCCACTTGTTAACAGTAATAAAAAAAAAAAGTCATCAATAAAAAAACGTCGACAAAGTGAATTTTAAAAATCTTTTCCCCCTTTTTTTTTTTTTTTTTTGCATTTAACAAAGTATTGTAAGAACGAAAAAGAATGTTGGGCAGCACACGTAAACCTCCTTTAGCTTTATCAGTTTAAGTCGGTTCACGGTTCACGGTTTCGTGCACAAACAAAAAATCACAGTTGTTATATCATTATTTTCTGTATAGTTGAAGATAAAAGCCAATTCTTTTTTCATGAGTTTGGGTATTAACATTTTCATGTTAATTTCTTTCCTTCTTATTGTTTATTGACCAAAGGTCAAAGATGAAAAAAAAAAAAAAAAAAAAATGGTTAATTTCGATGAACTGTTTAATTCATTTCCTCTTTTCTCTTATTTACACGTGTTATGTCTTTTGTTTGTTTATTGTTAATAGAATTTAGTGGCGGTTGATGCGTGTTTTTTTATGTATCTCTCTCAATTTTTTCTACCTTTCCACGTTTGTTTCTCATATTCTTTTTATTTTCTTCATGATCATCATTTATTCGTCGTGAGAAAAAAAAAAAAATACATAAAAAAACAAAACAAAACAAAACAAAACCACATTATCTGTAGTCAAGTGTCCGTAATTTGCTACTTTCCAGTACAACAATTTTGGATTATTTTTTTACTCAAGGTTATTTGTGTTTTTAAAAAAAAAAAAAAAAAAAAACAGCTAAACTTTTTTTTTCATTTCCCAGGCAACGACAACAGCATCGGGGCGTAAAACAAGTTTTTTTTTTCTTTTTTTTTTTTTTTTTCTCTCTTCTTCCCTTCTAAAATTAAAAAAATGGGTCGCATCCATAAAAGCTACTTAGACGCTACTCCAATTTACGTTTGTTGTGGTTGTCTGACTCATGTAGTGGCATACGATAGCATTATGTCCAAGAGTTTTAAGGGAAAACATGGACGAGCCTATCTCTTTGATGGAGTTGTTAATGTTACACTCGGAGCAGTTGAGGACAGAGTTCTCATGACTGGCCATCATCAGGTAGCAGATATCTACTGCACTGGATGTGACATAAATCTGGGATGGAAATATGTATGTGCAAATTGGTGTTATTATAATTTTTTTTTTTTTTTTTTTTTTTTTTTTAACACGAAAAAAAAAAAAAACAAAAACACAGGAACATGCCCAAGATCCGAGCCAACGTTATAAAGAAGGAAAGTATATTATAGAAAAACTGTTGGTTAAAAAATTAGTGCAAACAGCACCATGGAATTGGTCAATGAAGACTGTATCATCAAATGTTTCCTCGACGATGTCGTCGGAAGATTTCTCTGAGTCTTCTTAGAGAAAGTATTTCTTAATATGTTTATTTGTATCCCCACTGCCGCTTATTTCGATTATGTGTTTAATTTCTAATGGGAATGATGTTCTTAACATCTGACAGTGCTTTGCGTTTGATGTATATTTTTGAGTTGAGTTAGTACCAAGACAGAAGTACGCGAGCCAAAGCATCCCCTTTCTTGCCGATGTTTTTTTTTTTTTTCTCCCTTTCTTTATTAGTCTATCCCGGTTTCCTTCTCTGTTCGAAAAAAAAAAAAAATGAGAAATAAGAAAAAAGGAATAAATATACACCACCTTCATGTGCCATATTGTTACAAAAAAAAAAAAAAAAAAAAACAGAATCCAATCGATTTTTTAATGTTTTTTTTTAAGATTTCTTTTTTTTTTTTTTGGATAAGGTGATTAGCCTTGTTGAGATTTGAGATTTTAACGGAAGGCTTATGAATTTGAATTTTATGCAGATTACCCATAACATGTGAAAAAGTGGCTTGAGAACCAGATATAGATTTAGTTATAATGTAGCGGTGATATTTGTTTATTTATTACCTTTATGTACCAACAGAAGTGGGATTTTTTTTTTTTTTTTTTTTTCATTCTTTTTTGTTTGTATTTTATTGAAAAAAACAAAAAAAGATGCCGAATGATGTTAACGAAGACGGTACGAGTACCAGAATGTGGCGTCCTTTTTGGGAAAGTAGAATGCGTTCGGGTGCTGAGAGAAACATTCAGCATGCGGTTGTTGCTCCGAAAACAGAATCAAAATTTACGAGCTTCGTCGGTGTAGCTGAAAAGTGCACAGCAGAGTGTCGTCAACACTTTTATGGGATGTGTAGAACTGGGAGATCATTTAAAGAATTCAAAAAAGCTAAAAACCCTCCGAGAGTACCGGACGATCAGGAACTCGGAGGTAAGAAAGACAGGTTCGTTATAGCCTCTGATTTATTGTCTTGTTGCGATCCCGAAACTAGATGTTCCCTTTGGGGATACGGAGACAAGCATTGCTTTAAAAGTTGCATGTCTCGTGAAGCCCACAAAACCCCCGACCTCTTTGATATTGATTAAGAACCATTTCATTACAACTTATGATTGTACCAAAGGTTTCAGGCGTTACATACTGTGTGGTTCAATCCCGCAGGGTATCAACGCCGTGTTATTTTGCCATCTTATTATTTAGATTGCTTTTTATCAGATGCGAAGACGTAATCGAAAAAGTTATCGTCTTTTTATCATCCTGAGGAGGTGATAAGATGTGAAGAATGTTTTCTTTTCGTTCTCTTATGATTTCCTTCAACAGGTCTTCCTGTACATATGAGATCCTACACTCAGGTGCGTAGAATTGTAACAAGCGCGTCTTTCACTCATGTTAATGAAAAAGATGCTTCTAGACCTGCTATGGTCAATATTAAAAGTAAGAAAATAACTGAGAGGGTGGCAGTGGCCGAAGCCCGACTCCGGAATGTTAAAATCGAAGAATTTAAAGAACGCCGAGAAGCGATTGAAATGGCTGTTGAAAACGCGGCAGTTCAAGGAGCGTTGTCCACACCGGATGTTATTCCATTCTGTCATCCGTTGATGCCTCTAAACACAACAAGTAAGTGTATTATTGATAAGAATGATATAATCATAAGAACTGTATCTTCCACTCCTGGAAAAACCGGCGTTGAAATGGAGGCGCTGGCAGCTGCTGCTTTCGCAGCTCTGACTGCTGCTCGTCTTCTTAATCATCATCAGATTGACTCGGTGCTGTTGAGATCAAAGTCTGGTGGGAAGAGTGGATCTGTTTTCTTTGATGACAATGCGAGAAAGATTACTAATCCTGATTGACTGTAGAGAGTAGCCACTCTTCATGTGTTGTGTTCTCAACGGTAATCGTTTTGTGTTAGTTTCAGATTTTGATAATTTTAATTACTTTCACTTATTTTACAACACTCAGTCTTACACAACATATGTTCCTAACGAAGTAAACAAACACTGAGATGGGAAACATGCTTGGTGGAGGTGGTGAGGCACAACTATCTCTCGGAGGTGGCAGTTTAGGAGGGAGTTCTAAAGCTCCCAGTTATTCTCGAATCGGATATTCGTTAGTAGGTGGTGGTGCTTTAGATTGCGTAGAGTCAATCGGAAAGTGTCCCGAACCGCAATGCAGCTTTCCAGGACAGAAATGGGTTCGTTTTTATATTCATTTCCTCCTCGTACTCTGACACAGACACACTTTAAATACTAAAAAACAAACAGGGAAAGTGTCGACCAGTTAGTTGCAAAAAGAATAACATCGGATTTAAAGACTGCAGAGTACAGAGAAATCAATGTGTTGTATGCACCTAAGGGGAAAGAGACTGTTTTGAAAACTGTCTTTGCCTCACAGTAATTTTTAGTTACACTTTTCTAGTTATAGAAGTTGTTGGTAGTTTTCATATAATAACGAGAAAATGCGCTGTCGTATGGCGTGAATACCCGCCTTTAGGAATTAACAGCAAAATACTTTTTTTTTTTTGACTACCTAAAAAAAAGGTTTAAACTCCCCTTCAGACGAAGTAAAAAATAAAATAAAAAAACATAAAAAATGAAAGTAAAGAAGACCATCCTACAGGAGGCGATCGATATCTTCGAAGGAGGTGAGGCAGAGAGACGAAGGGTGGCAAAAATGATGCAAAAAACTCGAAATTCGAATAACCTCGGCATCGTAAGTGGAACCAGCGTAATCGAAAGCTACGAGGCATTGCGAGAAACGTTTTCTGACGCATCGGTGAGACAGCCATTTGATAAAATGCTTTTGGAATTGAGAACTGTTTTCATCAACGACAACGAAGAAGTTGAAGGTCCAAACACAAATGAGAACATCGAATCGATGACAACGTTCTTAGTAGAACAAGCGAATAGACTCCGAGAGAACGGTCTTAAAAACAACAAAGAACATAAAATAGATCAACTGTACACCCAATACGTTGATCCTTCTACTGCTGTCAATCCAACTGAGGGAATGAAAAAATGGATGCAACCGAAAGTACCTCGACCGGATATTATAACAACACGAAATAATCGAATTGAGAGTTCAGAAAGTTCTCCTCGTGAGAATTCAGGATTGACACTTGTCGTTCCGAAACTTTCAATTCCAAAACAGCAAAGCAGCGAGTTGACGATAGCAACGAGAACACCAACGAGATCTCATTCGATTAACTCACTTGGTGAGGCTATCACTCCAAGAGGTAAGAGAAAAGGACTTCGTAGTCTTTTAGAACTGAGACCTCACAGTCTTATCCAATCAGATCCAGAAGGGTTTGAAATATTTTTTAAATCTTTTGCTCAGCTTGATTCAATGGTTTGGTCTGAGATTCGCGAAGTTGCGAGAGACGAGTCGATCCCACCTGAGGAATGTGGACAACGTCTTGTTGACTTAGTCATCAGAGATAAAGACTCACCATGGAGAATATTCTATCAACAGATTCACAATGCGAAAACAATCTGTTCTGAACTGCAAGAAATATTAAAAAAGTTAGAAGATACGAGAGAGGAAGCCAACTCCTTACGAGAAACAAATATTTTAAACCAAGCATTCCTAACTGGGGACATGGCACAGTCACTTATGGATGAAATAGCAGTCCTCCAAAATGAAGAAATCAAACAAAGACTCTTACTGTCGGATACAATCTCGGCATTAGAAAAGGCAAGTCAAGAGAGAGATGAATACACTTCAGAATCAAGAAGAATATGTCAGCATTTGGCTGAGGCGCAAAGTTTGCTTAAGAAGCTTCAAATGGTCGCAGCAGATTGTTTTAAATCGTTACCTGAAGGGCATGGAGTCAACGCATCACAAGTAATGGAAAGGATTGATAAAGTTCACTTATCGCTGGTACCAGATTCTGGAGCTCCTTCTGGTAAAAGATGCTCTAGCTGTCTTCAAGTCTGTACACTCTCACCGTTCTGTTCAGCAACAGGAAGACCTCATGTAGATGGTGACGAGTATTCATCAAAGTCTGAACGTGATAAATCAGATTCCCAACTCATACCAAAAACTCCAAGTAGACCTTTTATAATTAAAACAAAATCTAACCTCGCTAGAAAACATCCTCTTCCCTCTACACATAAAATATACAATCCATCTTCCCTCTGCGTCATTATATCCGCGACTGCTGTACTTTTACATTTCAGTGAACCTTGTACATGTGGTCTTGGGCTGCTTTTAAAACGAAAACAGCCAACAGAAATTACATCAAATCAAAATTCTAGCAGAAGCCAAAAACCAAAAGGACCAGTCAAGGCAAGCAGAAGAGCACGTAAAAGCTCAAAAGCCATCGACAAAGAACAACCTTCTATTTCAGGGAATACTCCTGTACTCCCTGAAATAGAACCCAGAGTAGTATCGAATGTTAGGGTGAAAGACGAATTTAATTCCCAAGACGTACGTTCGTTCTTATTACAGTTTGAGAGGCTGCTCATCCTCGCAGGTAAGACGGAGATAATAAGAAATGATTTGATATCGATTTGTAAAGATGTTCAAGACTCCAATTCAACGGAGATGATGCGGACAGCATGCGAGTCTGTGATGTCAGTTTTTGGTAATCATTCATTTGATCGGAAGTTACCTCAAGTCCAATTCGGTGATATTCTTCAGATAACTAAAGAAGGTAACAATGATGTTACTATTCCTCGATCAGTTGACAGCCTTGGAAGTAGTGATTCGGATATTCTCATTTAAGTTTTAGGAAACCAGCTCAATGCTCACTGATGAAGTTTTCACTCATCAGTTCGTATCTACATAAGTTGTGTAGTCGTATTGAACTCTTTTTATACTTTTGAAATTAATGGTTTCCACCAACTCCTTTCAGAAGTTTTTTTTTCTTTTTTCTTCTTTTTTTTTTCTTGTTACTTGTCACTACACTTATTGTATCGCATCCGCTCGGTTTTCTTTTTTGATTGCGTGTTCGCTGTCTGATATTCTTACGTAGTATTTCTTATTACAGGTTACTTATAACCCATTCACATATTACGGTTATTAAACAGTCACAGAAGTGAACACAGATTACTGTAGAGAGGTGAGACTTCTTAATCTACTGGAGTAGAATCTTTATGTTGTTCTACACGTGTGATTCATATTCTGAGTGATTGCCAATCAGCGTACTGATTTCCCAGTATGTCCTATCTCATTGTGGCATTGCAGGGAATGAACTGACTGTCCGTATGATTTCAGGATGGCTCAATATTGTATTAAGAAACAAGCGCTTTGGAAGGCTAAGGGCACCTGTGGACTCTTCGCCTTCTTATAGCAAGGCGGCTAGAGTCTCACGGTTGACTGTTACCCCTGTTGAACTTTTCCTGATTTTTGGCTTCCTAGGCTTCGTACATAAATAGCATTCTGTTGCCTTCTGTAGCCTTCTTAGTGTTATATTTACTTTTTCAGCATACTCAACACATTTCAAAGATGGCAGCTCAGCACGAATCGACATTAGACTTATTGAAGAAAGTGACGACTGTTGTTGCCGACACTGCGGACTTTGCGTTGATTGAGAAGTACAAGCCACAGGATGCGACAACCAACCCGTCATTGTTGTTGGCGGCTGCTAACAAGCCAGAATACAAGCACTTATTGAGTGCCGCTGTTGCATACGGTCAGAAGGAAGGAAAGACCCCTGCAGAAGTTCTCGACAAGACTTCAACCAAGTTGGCGGTCTTATTCGGATGTGAGATCTTGAAGAAGGTCCCTGGCAGAGTGTCATCTGAAGTTGACGCCAGACTCTCATACGATACCGAAGCGTCCATCGCAAAGGGAAAAGAGATCATCGCACTCTACAAGGAAGCTGGTTACGAAAAGGAAAGAATTCTTATTAAGCTTGCCTCTACTTGGGAAGGTATCCAGGCTGGAGCTGCATTAGAGAGCTGTGGCATTCACTGCAATCTTACTCTCCTGTTCTCATTCGCACAGGCAGTTGCTTGTGCCCAGGCGGCTGTTACTCTCGTCTCACCATTTGTTGGAAGAATTCTTGACTGGTACAAAGAATTCGAATCATCAAAGGACCACACTGGATTGAATGACCCTGGAGTAATAAGTGTTACAAAGATCTTTAACTACTACAAAAAGTATGGTCACAAAACTATTGTTATGGGTGCCTCATTTAGAACTGTTGATGAAATGAAGAACCTCGCTGGATGTGACTACTTAACAATTGGACCTGCACTTCTTGAGAAGCTCCAGGAAGACAGAACTGGTTTAGAGCAAAAGCTCTGCGCCAAGGCTGCCATGGATATGGACATCCCTGAGATTGAGAAACTTACTCAGGCTAAGTTCTTGTGGATGCATAATGAGGACCGTATGGCTGTTGAGAAGCTTTCAGACGGAATCCGCAAATTCGCTGCCGACGGAGCCAAACTCGACGACAAGCTCAGCGACATTATTGCCGGGAGCAAGTAAGTTTGAAACCCCAGATTTTTTTACCCCCATTCATTTTTAGCACCTCTCTCGTTATTGCGTGTTTCCGCTCCGTCAACATAGGTTTACAAACAATGTCCTCCTCAGGGTTATTGATTTGTATTCTTGACAGCGAGCCTGGGGAGCTAGGCCGCTCGTCGAACATACAGGAGTGAGAAAGATAAACAGGCTAGGAAAAAAGAAAAAAAGATACTAGCAAAAAAAAAAGCACCCAAGTGAGTCTCCCCCGAAATTCCTGGAAAAATAAAAGACAAAAAGAAAAAAAAATTATATTTACTAAAGTGGTGTCCAGAGAGAGGAAAATTTGTTCGCTAATTTCGTGTAAAAAAGTTTGAAAATGTTATAGTTCGCCAACAGGCTTCTTTTGACTCGTAGCGTGCTCGTTTTTCTCGAGGAAGGTGCCACAAAAACAAAAAGGAACGAAGTAGTTAAAACAAAACAAAAGAAAGATAGTGCTGGTCGTACACCAGCTGTTGATTCCCTCTCGACTCAGACTGTTCTGGGTTATTGATTTCTTAAAGAGAAAGATTTAATAAAAAAGAAAGCTTGGGTACTTGCGAACCGGAAGTATTTTTTTTTCTTCTTGTTACTTGTCACTACACTTATTGTATCGCATCTACTCGGTTTTCTTTTGATTGCGTGTTCGCTGTCTGATATTCTTACGTAGTATTTCTTATTACAGGTTACTTATAACCCATTCACATATTACGGTTATTAAACAGTCACAGAAGTGAACACAGATTACTGTAGAGAGGTGGGACTCCTTAATCTTCTTTATGTTGTTCCGCATAGTGTGATTCATATTCTGAGTGATTGCCAATCAGCGTACTGATTTCCCAGTATGTCCTATCTCATTGTGGCATTGCAGGGAATGAACTGACTGTCCGTATGATTTCAGGATGGCTCAATATTGTATTAAGAAACAAGCGCTTTGGAAGGCTAAGGGCACCTGTGGACTCTTCGCCTTCTTATAGCAAGGCGGCTAGAGTCTCACGGTTGACTGGTAGCGATCTAACTGTTACCCCTGTTGAGCTTTTCCTGATTTTTGGTTTCCTAGGCTTCGTAAATAAATAGCATTCTGTTGCCTTTTGTAGCCTTCTCAGTGTTATATTTACTTTTTCAGCATACTCAACACATTTCAAAGATGGCATCGAAGACGAAAACAAGCAGTGAAGATGGAGCAACAAAGAGAGCTCAGCACGAATCGACATTAGACTTATTGAAGAAAGTTACAACTGTTGTTGCCGACACTGCGGACTTTGCGTTGATTGAGAAGTACAAGCCGCAGGATGCGACAACCAACCCGTCATTGTTGTTGGCGGCTGCTAACAAGCCAGAATACAAGCACTTATTGAGTGCCGCTGTTGCATACGGTCAGAAGGAAGGAAAGACTCCTGCGGAAGTTCTCGACAAGACTTCAACCAAGTTGGCGGTCTTATTCGGATGTGAGATCTTGAAGAAGGTCCCTGGCAGAGTGTCATCTGAAGTTGACGCCAGACTCTCATACGATACCGAAGCGTCCATCGCAAAGGGAAAAGAGATCATCGCACTCTACAAGGAAGCTGGTTACGAAAAGGAAAGAATTCTTATTAAGCTTGCCTCTACTTGGGAAGGTATCCAGGCTGGAGCTGCATTAGAGAGCTGTGGCATTCACTGCAATCTTACTCTCCTGTTCTCATTCGCACAGGCAGTTGCTTGTGCCCAGGCGGCTGTTACTCTCGTCTCACCATTTGTTGGAAGAATTCTTGACTGGTACAAAGAATTCGAATCATCCAAGGACCACACTGGATTAAATGACCCTGGAGTAATAAGTGTTACAAGGATCTTTAACTACTACAAAAAGTATGGTCACAAAACTATTGTTATGGGTGCCTCATTTAGAACTGTTGATGAAATGAAGAACCTCGCTGGATGTGACTACTTAACAATTGGACCTGCACTTCTTGAGAAGCTCCAGGAAGACAGAACTGGTTTAGAGCAAAAGCTCTGCGCCAAGGCTGCCATGGATATGGACATCCCTGAGATTGAGAAACTTACTCAGGCTAAGTTCTTGTGGATGCATAATGAGGACCGTATGGCTGTTGAGAAGCTTTCGGACGGAATCCGCAAATTCGCTGCCGACGGAGCCAAACTCGACGACAAGCTCAGCGACATTATTGCCGGGAGCAAGTAAGTTTGAAGCCCCAGATTTTTTAACTCCCATTCGTTTTTAGCACCTCTCTTGTTATTGCGTGTTTCCGCTCCGTCAACATAGGTTTACAAACAATGTCCTCCTCAGGGTTATTGATTTGTATTCTTGACAGCGAGCCTGGGGAGCTAGGCCGCTCGTCGAACATACAGGAGTGAGAAAGATAAACAGGCTGGGAAAAAAGAAAAAAAAGATACTAGCAAAGAAAAAAAGCACCCAAGTGAGTCTCCCCCGAAATTCCTGGAAAAATAAAAGACAAAAAGAAAAAAAAATTATATTTACTAAAGTGGTGTCCAGAGAGAGGAAAATTTGTTCGCTAATTTCGTGTAAAAAAGTTTGAAAATGTTATAGTTCGCCAACAGGCTTCTTTTGACTCGTAGCGTGCTCGTTTTTCTCGAGGAAGGTGCCACAAAAACAAAAAGGAACGAAGTAGTTAAAACAAAACAAAAGAAAGATAGTGCTGGTCGTACACCAGCTGTTGATTCCCTCTCGACTCAGACTGTTCTGGGTTATTGATTTCTTAAAGAGAAAGACTTAATAAAAAAGAAAGCTTGGGTACTTGCGAACCATATTCTTACGTAAAGCTGATTGCTAACAACATTGTGAACACTCTTACTCTTTTCCACCTGACAGGAAGTCTTTCGATACACACATTAAATCTGATGACTTGCAAATGATGCAGATGACAACTACCACTGCATTAGTTCTTCTACTTAACAACAAGTAATAGTAAGAACTGAGAGAATGTTGGACAGTACGAACTTTTTCTACTTACGTGTTCACCATCGTTTTTTTTCGTTCTTTCAGCACTCGGGATATTGGATAAAAAAAAAAAAAAAATAAATAAATAAAGACAAAAGATGGTTCACCACACCCGACCATACCGTGAGTTTGTACGTCAGTTTATGTTACACACCAAGAGCAGTGAAAGCCACTCAAACACTGAAGTCGGGATGCTATTACCCGTAATTATAGTTATTGTATTGTACAGTGTATATCAGAGACTACATCACGATCAATGGAAGTGTCCAGTGAATGAACTTGTTGAAAATGTTGTTATGTTTGACCCTATCTTGTTTAATACGTGGAAGGATTACCTTGCGCAGGTTTGTGGATGGGAAGATTCTATGTGGTCTTTTTTTATTGACACTTTGTATATAATTGTGGGATTTAAAAATGATAGTTGGTATTTGTTTTTATTACAATTTTACTTTGGGATTATTGGTTCAATTGGTTTCAGGGTTTTTGTGCCATTTGTTGCTACTTTTTTTGCTATTTTGTCGATCGCTTTTTATCTGATCGAAAAAATATGTCCAAAAAATTGGATTGGGAATGTGATGGTGTATATATTCTCGGGTGTTAATTTTGTTTTTCAAAGTGTTATTATGAATTGTTGTGAGTTTATCTCTTCTGCTCCTCTGGTTCACTTACTCCTGCAGGGAAATCACGATTATAAATTTTTAATTTTCACTACTACTGAGAGAAAATCTCTTTATCAGAAATACGAGGATACCATAATTCACTTTAAAACCTCATTGAATGGTTTGATTACAACGTGTTTATTTTTTGCATTCTTTATTAGATTATTATTTTTAACTCTTTCTGACCTCAGTTTGTACCGTGAAGGAAATCTTTCAGAAACAGAAAACGAATTGATAGGCGGCGACTATGCTGTTTGGTATGTAGCTGAAGCCTGTACTTCACACTTGAATTCAACTTATGACTATTTCGGTGCGGAGTTACTCGCGACTATCCCGGCATCGTTACTTTTCACTCCGATATTTATGTTGTCGTCTGCGGTAAATTTTTACATTAAAAAGAAGAATGTTGAAAACACCTCTGCCACACTCCAAAATGATGCGGCATCTCTAATGGAGGAATACTCAACGAGTGAGAGTGACGGTGAGTCTACCAACGAAAGTCAGTAGTTTTTTTCTTCTTCTTTTGTTTAAATCTTATTTACACCCCATGGCTAACACACACAACCCATGAGTGCCTTTCAGAGTTTACTGTCAACAGTGTTAGTCACGACCACCGACAAAGATTTTTTATTTTTTTAACAAAAACCTGCCCATCCTTTTTATTGTAGACAAACTTTCTGTTTCGTGTTAACTTTCTGATTTAGATTTTGTTCAGGCTTCGGTTTGCGGAGGATACTAGATTAGATATTCTACCCACGCTTCTCAAGAGAAGCAGACTTGTTGGCAGCTGAAATTGCCATCTTTTTTATTTTACAATTGAGTTACCGAAATCACATAAAATCTCTTTTGAGGTTCGGATTTGGTACATTTCCTTTTTTCACACAACTTTCTTCTGTACACACTCTGGAAGTTATATAGAGATAATCTTTAACAAAAAAAAAAAAAAAAAAAAAAAAAACAATTATTTATTATTTTGAAGAGAAAGCGTTCGATATTTATCCTGAGGGAAACTTCGGAGTGAACCAGCTACTAGATGGTTCGATGGGTCTTTCGACCCTATACCCAGCTTTGACTCGTTGTTTTGTATAATCTAATCTTCTATTTTTGTTTTGCACAACCCGCATTGGTGTATCTGAATCTAGTCTCAGCCATCACTACGTAAACCTCTTTAGGGGTTCTGATTTTGGGGGCGCACAATAAAAAACAAAAATTCTTCCCTCGTACTATTTACTATCTTTCTGTTAGCCACAATATTCTCTCTCCCCCCTTCGCCTTTTGTGTTCTCACATCAAGGGTGGGAATAAATAATTTCATATATCCTTTGTGATTATTTACATCATTCGATGATATAAAACGAACGTTAGTGAAATATTGGTGACTGTCCTGGGGCGTTTTTCGCTTTTTTATTTTTTGTATTCCATCTGCGACCCCGAGTGGTCGCTGAACTATCTTTTCGTTAGAAGGAATTCTTGAGGGGAAGTCTCATTGTTTTCATTTATATGAGATTTTATATTTTTATTCAACAGTTATCCCCCAACCTCTACTAATGAACTCTCTTTGCTGTGAACAACACTACTACGACGTACGAGTACTTAGTTCGGCTTAACTATTCAATTACCTCTATCAGTAGAAAAAAATAAGATAAATGTTGAAGGCGACAAATCCTAATTTAAAAACATGGCGGTATCCATGGACTCCTGATCTGTACGACTGGTTGACAGATAGACCGAATCCAGAGCACAGAAGAATGTGGAGATTTAGAGGAAAAGCATTACAAGGTTGGTATCAAGATGCTTATTTAAAACCTGAGGGTTCTGGTTGTCGTGGATTATACAGTATGGTGTTGCGATGCTTGGACAGTTCTGGGCATGAGCTGCTTCCTAAAACTAATTGTGAAAGTGAACTATCAAATTATATGGAGTGTATGAGAGCGAATAAAAGATTTACGAAACACTTTGCTAAAGAGGTAGTTCCAGAATACAGATCACATCTTGATCTTCATGATAATGGAGAAATAAAAAGAACTAGTTGGAAACAAACCAGAAACTTGTTAACATATTGGTATGCCCAACCCTCAAATAGCTCTAGAACTGGATCTGGTTATCAAAGCACCAAACGTTTCACTAGATTTCCAAAAGAACTTTACACCCCTGAGGCGTGGGACAAACGAGTTTCAAACGACAACCGTCGTTCAATTGTTAAAGACGCAATCTTTCCTCATACAAAATACCAAAGAGGAACTCATCCTGATATGGAAAACTATATAAAATATCACAGCAGGGTTAATCCATATACACCTCATGCTGGTTCTGCTGGTGGTGTTGTCGCACCACCAATCTAATCATCTACTTAACCTGATTGGTCTTTATACTGGATGACTGTTGCTGATTCCGATACTTGTCATCAGTGAAGATTACTATTGTGTCTGCCTCTACAAGTGGGACAGTTTTATTGTTGTTAACAAAAAAAAAAAAAAAAAAGATTTTTTAAGTGTGGGAAAAAAAAAAAAAAAAAAAAAAATTGAATCGATCCTTCTTTTGGAATACAAGTGAAGGGATCACTTTTTTTTTTAGTTTTTTTTTCCTTTTTCAAGAGTATAATAATAATAATAAAATAAAATGATACGAAGACTCACAATAAGAACCTACTGCAGTAGAACAGTCAGCAACTCTGAATGGAATGGGATTGGAGTATCAAACCACGGAGGTGAATCAGATTTCGGATTTCGGGACATGACTCCAATCTCATCGCAGCCTCCAACACCAACACCAACCCCACCAACTCGTGAATCAGAAATAGAAAATAATAAAAAAATAAAATCTGAGAAAGGTGAATTAAAATTAATACTAGAACGTCCATACAACCTGCCACCCTTTGAAGCAGATCCAGAAACTGTTGTTACTCTGAAGTCGGATGTGAATTGGGATTTAATGGAAAAAACAACACAAACGACATCCATCAAAACCAAAAAGAGATCTTCAAAACGATTACAACGAAAATACGATAAATACAAAAGTGCTGTTACTGACTTTATAACATCTCGAAAATATCGAAAAGTTAGAAAAATGCAAAAATGTGTTGCCGGAGGACTTGCTACGGAATTTGATTATGAGACAGAATTACTAAGACTGGGATTTGACGTCGATGATTATCCTTTATCGTTTAAACCTCATGCGTACCTTGCGATTGACTCTCAGACTATTAGAAATTATTTACAGGTAACTGATTCAACTGGTGAGTTCTCACGTGATCCTCACTTCAACTCTCTGGAGTCACTTCTCGCAGATGATACACAAAAACGCTCTGAATGGCTGGATTTACAAGGTCAGCTGTCTTCAATTTTTTCTGATTATAAAAAAATTTCAAACAAGCAATATTCACCTCTTAGAAAACCAATTTTTTATGAACAAATAAAAAATTTATATGTCAGACGATACGATTTTATAAAAGACACGTCCATTGATCCCATCGCACCATACTCCGTGAGACAAGTTAACGACTCCGTTCATGGCAAATTATTTAAGAAATATTTTGACAAAGACTTACTCACCTCCACAGAGGTCCTTCAAAACACTTCCGACTCGTTTAACATAAATACCGAAATTAATGATCGCTCATTAGAGAGTTTTTGGTTAAAATGTGAAGCTCACAAGAAGACTTTATCATCGTCATCAGTGCCAGCGGTTGTTAATCCAAAAGCAACATGGAAACAAACGGAGTTGCGTGTTGCTTCATTGCAGCAGTCTCGTCAGTTGGAAAAAGATCAAACGGAAAGTGACTCAGCCGAATACGAAATGATCTATGCTGAGGGAGATATACCAGGATTTAGACAGTATCAATCCAAGGAAGAGTTCTCTCTCCATCCTTCATCTGGAGCCTATCTCATAGATGAACCTGTGACCATTATAGGAGACATAAAGGAACCTACCAATGTAGCGAGAAGAAGCTTCTACTGATGTTGGAGCGTGTCGCCAAGAAGTGAGGTTAATCTTTACTACAGCTTGCGATAGAATTATATTGAAATGAGTGGTCTTCTCCTCCTTTTTAGCAGTAAATCAATTGCAACTATTTGTTATGTTTTCATTAAACCAAATCTAATGTCAATAATTATAAAATGTTATTTTATCCCCCTTTTTTTTTTGTAACTCAAAACAGTCAGGTAGATGCCCAGTATTTTCTGTTATGGATATCTCAAAGGGTCGTCTGAAAATGTATCTAAAAACGGTTATCAAATAGCGACAGTGCAGAGTTCATCAAAGGCAAGACATAGGGTAGTTGCCCTTCCAAGATCGGATAGAAAACTGGGAGAAGAAGGACCTGAGAAAGAAGAAGAACCCGTCACTGTAGAGGTAGACGGTGTTATCGATCTGTCGAGTGACAGCACCCTGAAAGATGATAAAATAGCACCTGTCGTATCTCAGATATCAGAGAGACTACAACAACGACATTCCTCAACTATAATCGCTCATGGATTAGTTAGTAGCGGAAAGACTGAAGTTATATCTCGATTAGTCCCAGCGATACTATCATCAGCAAGACGTCATATCGACACCAGCGGTAGAGAAGCTCGTGAACGTCGTGAACAAGTGAGGCAATTACAGCAGCAGAAACTAATGCAAGAAAAGAAAGAAACAGAACTCAGAGATAGCGAACATATGCAAGTAATTCGACTTCGTCATCAAAGTGAAGTGTCTCTGTCGAGTATAGGAAGTCCGAGAGGTAGTTTAAAAGGTCCAAAAAGAGAATCAATTCTATCGAGAAATAGAAAGTCATCCAAACCTCTTATGGATGAAGTACATCAACGAATGAAATCACTTGGTAAGCGTGGATTCATTCACACACCTGCTCCTCCTCCAGTACCTGTTACAACACAGAAAGCTCCTCATCCTCCTGCTCAACGAAAATCTGTCGTTTTCAATAGCAAAGCAAACGAAGCTTTTGACTCGCTTGACGATCCACCCACACCCGGATCACAATCACAGAAGAAGAAACCTCCTTTTGAAGGTTTGTTTTTTTATTAAGTTTTTTTTTTCTTCTCTTTTTTTTTTTTTTATTAAGTGCTCCAGTAATACTGTCTGCGATTGACAATATAAAGTTTGTTTTGAATGGGTCTTTTTCATCTACGGGGGCATCAGGGAGCGTCGTCGGTTCTTTTTTTATTTAAAAAAAAAAACAAAACAAATTGTACCTTCAGCCGCACTGTCACGTCGTTAGATTTTCTTTTTTTTATTATTATTATTTAATGAAAAGTAGAAACTATTTGGCTGACTTAAAAGTGTTGGTTATCAAAACACAAACAGCGGATGCTGCTAAGCGTTCTAGTCTACGACCGCCAGTAGATAGTGGCGCAGGTATGGTTTTATTATTATTATTATATATTCTTTCGTTTTGAAAAGAAAAATAACAACGAAAACAACAACTCACAGCATCTGGATCACGAGTAAGTATAAGCTTCGATAGTTCTGGTGACTTATCACCACAGAGAGGTCAAGCTCGAATGAAATCAGTTGATTTTGGAGAAAGCTTAAATAGAAAACCATCGATACCCTCACCAACTAAGAAAGGTCGAACACCCGCATCCGGAGGTAAAGGATCCGACTCAATGTGTTTAAAGTTTGAAGCAGCTACAGAATCAAGAGTTCTCCTTCCCGAAATAGTTGGCCTCAACCAATGTGCTAATGAATTCATGGTAGAGTGCTGGGTAAAGACAACTGTTTCAGACAGAAAGATGACTCTTCTCGACATTAGTGACAATGCAGGTGCCTGCAGGTTTGCAATTCACTTAAATGCGAATACCTTTGATGAACTGTCACCCGGAGTAACAAGACTAGTAGTACAAGACTCCTTACACAAAGCTGTTGAGGGTCATATCTTATATGATCATCTATTTGATGGTAGTTGGCATCTACTTCAATGTCATGTTGTTAACGCGAGAGAGAATAAATTGGACATTCGAATTGACGGAATTCCAATGAGAATGTTTACAAGTGCTCAGTCAGATGAACCTTTCTCATTCTCATCTTGGCATCCTAAATTACACTTAGGAACTGAAGTATCACGTCCTGCTGGTAATTCTTATAGTCTTTTCTTTGATGGAATGATATCAGAAGTTCGTTTGTGGGACATGTCGTCACAACCACGAAGTCTTATTTACAGAGCACCTCTAACAGAAGGAACTGGAACCGCTGTTAGTAACGTCGCAAACTACTCCACCACCACATCCTCAGACAATCAGGTTCCAATAAGCAAAGTCGGTGAGATATTTAACGCTGAATGGGTTGTCGCGAATTTTCCTCCAACGGCACTGAAAATGACTGGTTTTCATGCTATAAATGTTGGAACGTTGGGTAATTTTGGTGAGACTGGCATGCAGTCTTTTTGTATTGAGCTTTGGATGCGTACGAAAGAGCGTCAACGACCAATGTCTTTATTAAAGTTGACAGACAGTCAAAAGAAACACATGTCGTTAGGGATTACTGTTAATGAACCAGAACCTGATCAAATATTATTCGAATTGTCTGACTCAAAGGGAGAATCTTTATCATGTGTGTGGACTCCAGGAACTGGTCAAGAAGTAACTGATGGACAATGGCATACAATTCAATGGAAAGTTACCGACAGTACTTCCAACAGTTGTTATGCTAAAATAGATGAAAGTATCGTTGATACAAGGTATCTCACAAGAGAGGGTCCATCAGCATTCATACCTCTTCACGACTATCTAGCACTAGGTGCTCATAACAACCGAGGTCGATTAGAAAGTTTCTTTGATGGAATGCTACGACACGTAATCCTAAGTACACCCGAAGCAATCATCGCTGCGTGGGAATTAAATGAAGGACCTGGTGCGAGACTTGCTATTGATGGAGGTGATCCTCTAGCTGGAAACAATGCAGACTTTCATCACGGAGTGTACCTCACAAGTGAAAAAATGGATAGAAGAACATCACTCGAAAGAGTTAAACGACCAAGAATAAAACATTGGACTGAATGGATCAAATGTGAGGTCCCTGATTCAGAAAAATTAGCAGGCGCAATGCTCCACCAACTCGATAAGAAAGAACTCGCTAATTGGGCATCAAACACTGTACGTGCAGCATGTGTTTGTGTACAAGCAACTCCAAAAGATGAATCGAACAACTACAGAGAAACCTTATACGATATCCTTCACAGTGAGTCGATAACTCTTTTAGATAATGATATGTTACCAGAGTCTGTTTGGTCTATTATTGACGACACGGATAACTTAATAGAATGTTTTTATGGTTCTCAACATCAACTTGAATCAGACAATCAGTCCAACAGAAGTCATAATATATGGCTCATTGGAGTTGGTGATTCAATTACCGCTATTTTTGACTTAAGTGGATTAGTCATGCCGTCCTCTGCTGTATTCGATCCTTTGACTGCTAGTTGGCATGCAGCTGTTACAAATCTCGGAAAGACAGCTCGGTCATCAACATGTTTAAATAGGGCTACGACTGCTGTTCAGAATTGTTTGAGTGTTGTTGGTTCATATCCTCAAGTTTGGAAACCACGTGGAGAGGATAAACAGTTAAAGATTAATAGCATACCGTGGAATGATAGTTTAGTGACCAGGTTACTTAGGAATTATTCACTAGCATCGACTGAGGCTAGGTCTAATTTATATGTCTTTCACACTGCTGCTTCAAACCCAGAACGGTTTACTTCAAAATCTGAACTGTCATACACTATATCAACAATAGAAAGGATAAAGGCTTCGAGCATTAGGTTGGCAGTTTCAAAGTTACAAAATCTCGCAAAGGATGTTAAACGACGAAAGGAATGTCGAGATCTCCGAAACAAAATTCGTCATGTTGGTGATCGACGAAGAAAATCAATCGCCTTACGAGAAGAATACCCTTCAGCAGCAGAGAAGAAGAACAGAGTCGCTCTTATTATATCATCATGGCATACTGGAACTGGTGTTGATGAAGACACTCACTACGAACTCGTTGATAACGCAAATAAAATGTCAGAAGTGTTATCAAGAAATGGATTCACAATATGTCGGATGGATTCTTTGTCGAAGCAACCGTCAGACGTTCCGACAAAAAAACAAATTCTTCAAAAATTAACACAACTGACAGCTGATGACGACACAATGTTAGTTATTTATATTGCATCTCGTGTTGGAACAAGGTACACAAAGAAACCTGTTGTTGGATTTAAGACTTTACACATTCTCGATTCGTATGGAAGTGGTAGAGATACCATTATTGAAGAAGAAATAGAAGCACGGTCTCGCATTGGAGAAGTTCAGAGAAGGTTGAGTAAGACACCAGTACCTCCGAACCATTCTAAACCAAAGAATGGTAAAAGATACAGCAGAGTTGTTGCTGGTTCGGGAGGAGCTGGTGTTGGCAGATCAGTTCTTGTTAATGAAGTCGAAAAGACAGAAGTCCCACAAGGAGACCCAGTCATCGTACTGGCTGCTGAACGCGCTCAATCCCAACAGGAAGAGTCTGCATCTCGAACGCTAATCGACGAGGAAGAGTGCATTAGATTTTCTTTATTACTCGCTGTAACAAAGGAAGTAATTGATCGAGAGAGAGCAGTTTTATTTTCAACACCGGATAAAGCTTTTCTCTGTTTTGATGATTGCGTTCCATCAAACACGACTCCTTCTAATTCTCTAACTCTGTCGCAGTTGATTTCATTTTGCCTCCCAAAGAGTCCAACGATTGGAGTCCATCGAACCCTTCTCATTGATAACACAGCATGGTCGCATATTCAAACTTCAGGAGGTGAAACACTTCATGTTAAGTATGAAAGACAAAATTCCCAAACAAGAATAGGCAACACAATGACACTCTTATTCTGTAAAGGTCTTTGGGGAGCAGCTCAACCAGAATCATCTCCATTGGTACTCGAGGAAGAGAGGAACGTCGTCGATCAGCATGCGTTTGTTTTATATTTATCAAAGAAAATAAAAGCATCGAGAGGTCAAAAGATAATAACCTCGGTACTTGATGGCGAGTTAGTTGGTGATGCTGTGTTGTGTCCTAAGATTCACATGACTGCTTTGGATCTTAATAAACTAAAAACAGATCAAAAAAAAGTCGAATCCGATTCATCAACATTCCCAACCAACGAATACCACCCAATATCGAATAAATTATTTTGGATACACTGCGGGTTAGATGCTGGTTTTGACGTATCGACAGAAGATTTCACTGAACCTCTTATGTCGACACTGCGGGAAATAGGCGCTGGAAAACCTTCACTGCTACACATTATTTCATTGCCGGTTCTTGATTTTATTGTGCCCTCCTCGTTGGAATCTTTGAGTAGTACAGTACAGCAGCATGTCATGACTACATTAGGAACAATGTGTGAAGAGGAAAAGATGAAAGACAGCGAACGTCAAAAAGACTCTGAATCTTCTGAGGGAGTCTCTTCAAGGGAAATTACAATCACGGTGCTGTCTAATCGCGGAGGTCAAGAAACTATTTTTAGAGTTCAGAAAAGATATAAAAATGAAGAGGCAGACCGAAGGTGGTTACTACCACCCTCAGCGTTAAAATTATTACACGCAGACATGTCTCAGTTTGTCTCAGGGTTTTATCGAAGGTGGTGTTTCTACAGAGACTCATACTCTACTGACACTGTTCTGACTATCGACGTTCAGAAATTCATTTTGATTAGATGTAGAGCCACTGCTCTTACCGTTAATAAACTACTCAAACACGTTCGATGTGGAGATTGGAATTTTTTCAACGATCCGTCAGTCAAAAAACGAGCGATAAATCTTCGCTCTTCACTCGTTGAGTTTTCTTTATTAGAAGTAGGATCGTTTACTGGTGTTGAAAGTACAGAATTTGAACGTAAGACGGCGATGGCGTTGGAACACAACAGGCAGCTTGCTGCTGATAGTCGTAGACGAAAAGAAGCTCAAGACAAGGCACTTCGTCTTCGAGATAGAAACAATAAAGCAGCGTTAGAACAAAAGTCACAAATAACAGAAAAGTTAAAAGCAAACAAGATAGTAACGTCTCCAGCTGATCTAAAGAATATCTTTGGATTGCAAGATCCTGTATTGCTATCTGACGTCGCAGTCACATTACTATGTCAAACTGCTTTACCTTACATGAGCCCTCTAACTCCTGGACCAGAAGCAGGTCAAACCCCAAGAGGAATGAAATACATTAAACAACTAGTTGACTGGGGCATATATGACGTTCTTTCAAGGGTATTTGAGCAGGGTACCGGAATCGAACTTGGAGTTGATAATCCCGAAACCACTACTGTACTTCTAAAGCTCTTGTTAGCAACAGCTATTATTTATAAAAATCAATTCATGCATGATAATTGCATGGATACCGTTATTGGAGTTCTAAGGTACCATCTATGTGATCCATTGGTAGTTAGATGGGGATTATTAATAGTAGTGGAATGCTCTCCGAAGAATCAAATGACAACACAACTATCACTGGCAGCATTACATTATGTTGTTCGGGGTATGGGTAGAAACGGTTCGGAATTATCTCGTAATATCGATGCTATCATTGTTAGCTTGAGAGGTATAAAACTTGGCATTCAATCGGACGTATTAGATGAGCACTTACTCCAAAGCCTTTCGATGACTTGTTTTCATATCGTGGCTGTCTCGTACGATTCAGTTTGCAATAGCGTCGGTGAGAAGTTCGATAAAACGCTGTTGCCTTTGTTGATTGAAATGAGTGTCGGGATAATATGTTCGATAATTGAGATTTCAGGTGAGGTTGCTAGAGTTGTATTTGGAACTGGTGGGATTCCAAGACTACCTGAAGTGTCATTCGTTCAGCCGTCACTAACCGGTCCAGGTGTTGTCCAATGTGCAGATTGCTCAGTAAGATTTGTTCATGGTGGTGTGGATGATGGTGAATGTAAATTTTCAACATTACCAACAAGAAAACATACGGCTGTTAAAATTAATTTAGCGGATATCACCCTGGATGATAATTTCACAAGGTCGTCATCTGACGTAGAAGGAATTCGTTTATCTCAGTTCGTATCAAACGTGTTGTCGTCTCTTGACGTTGTGGATAATTGCATTGCTGCCGCATATATGCTTCTAAACCTACTGCAGCAGGGAACCGATCTTGATGCGACTTATTCATCTCATGTTCGAAGAGAACTTACAACTTCTCCTGAAGTTTTATCACGTTTGTTACCATTCTGTGTGTTATCTAATAAGATAAAGACTGATACTATATCGTTGTTTGCACAGCTGCTTGTCAGTTTGTCGGAAGACGTCGAACAATCTGATAAAATATTTATCGACTATTTGAGAAAAGAAGAACGAGCGATTAGAAAACTCGAAGAGGGTCTCAGCGATGACGTTGATCTCAAAAATATCTCAATTGTAAAGAAGAAGATAAATGAGTTGTTAGTTTAGAAGAAAAAAAAAAAAAAAAACTGATTTCGATTTCTGCACTAATGCACCCGAGAGGGTGTCATATTATTTTTTTTTTTCTATATTCGTTCAGTTGGTAGAGACTTTTTTTTTTTTAATTTTTTTTGTTAAGTCAGTTTATTATATTTCTCTGTAGCTGTTTGATGCTTTTCTATTTTTTTTTTTTTTCCTCAAAACCTTTTTTCCACCTCACTAGAATATAGTGGGTGGCGATTTTTTTTTTTTTTTGCACCGACGAAGTCGGAGAAGAAACTATTTCAGATTAAGAGCCGTTATTTATTATGTCATGTTATCTATTTCCCTGTGCGTCAGTAAAACTAGCTGCGATCAACAAAATATAAGGCTTATCTGAATGGTTTTTTCGGTTTTTTTTTTTCTTATAATCTTGGTCATGAATTAATTTTTATCTTTTTTTTATTTTTAATTACAGCTACAAGACAATTCGATTAATAATGGAAGGAGATGTCTCTCTCATACTTTGGATATCATGTGGTAGTTTTTTTTTTTCATGTTATCTTATTTTTATAACAGGCGCATCTTCTGGGGGATTATCTCCTACACTCGTGCCTCCCCCCCCCTCCCCCATCCCCACCCTGCCCCCCTTGTTGGATAACTAAATATATAAACAGCTGTAAATATGAATGGTCTATTTAGTCGACGCCGAAAGAGTGAGAGTGGTAGCAGCAGTCCTACCAGAGAAGATGAACGTGAGCGTTCACCAAAACCGCCAAGCAGTCCGAAACACGTAGCTAGTAGTGCAAGTATGAGCCCGACTCAAGGAAAGACTGCACCTCAAAAAACCAGAAGAGCAACCATTTATGATAATTTATTTTATCCAGTAGCACATTCAAAGACTCAACACCGAGTCTCAAAGAACGACCAGCACATATTAGAAATGGCAAACAAGAGAAAGTTATTCACTATGACTCCAGTCAATCAACACCTTGACTTAAGCAAAGATAAAAACGAACTTGACTTTTTATTGGATAAATATCAACCTGAATTTGAACAAGTAGTACCGTCACTATGCAATGCTTTAAATGCAGTCATTGTATCACATACCTTAGCAAGTAGAAGAAAGTCAGTCATGAGTGAGGAAAGCAGATTCACGTCGTACGACACCAGCACAGTTCCAGACATCCAACTCGAAAGTTATATATGGAGGATATGCGACTATACCTATATCAGTCCAACGTCGTTGCTCATGGCTTGCATTTATATTGATAGGTTGATTTTGGAAGGGTTGATTTTGTCTCATTTAAATGTCTTTAAATTGTTTTTCACAAGTGTGCGTGTTGCTTCGAAAGTTCATGAATTGCGCAGTCTCAGTAACAAGAACTTTGCTGTTGTTGGTGGCATTAGTACTGAACAAATGAATCAGTTGGAAACACTTTTTATGAGAGATTTTAAATGGAGACTGTGGGTTGGACACGACGTCTTTGTGCAGTATTGTCAACGGTTTGTTGATTTTTTTTTTTTTTTTTTTTTTTTTTTTCCCTCCCCGATCCTTGATGCGGGATGTTATGGAATTATAATTTAAATTTAAAAAAAAAAAACAGGTTGATGCCACCAGGTGAAGTGTGCAACCTGCCACCTGTAGGAAAGTAGACTTCTTAGCCATCTCTGGCACATTTTGTTTTTTTGTTTGTGTGTTTCGATATTACAATGCCTTGCGCGAGATAATAATGGAAAAAAAAAGAAATATGGAAGGAAAGAACCGGGAAACAAAAAAAAAAAAAAATGTGCGAAAAAGCTGCTTCTTTTTTGAAGAAACACGAACTTCTAAATGTTAACCTGATTGTGTGCTGGTGTATTTTTTTGGTATGACGATTTTCTTTTTTTTTTTAAAAAAAAAACGTTTATAAATATAATATAAAAAGGCAATCACAAAATAAACAAACAGCCTCTCAACTCCCAAACACTGATGTTACCTGTTATATTTCTATGCATCGGCGTTGGTTCCAGCATGCAGTCATGGTGTTCTGGTTGAATCTTACTGGGTTCCCAATAAGTGGAAGGAAAAAAAAAAAAAAAAAAAAAAAAAAGTAAAAGTAAAAACAGCAGAAAAGATGAAAAAAAGAAAAAAAAAAAATGGAAGAAAAAGAGAATAGAAAAAAAAAAAAAAAAAAAAAAAAAAGAGAGAGAGAATGTTTATTATGTTGTTTCCGCACCATTTCCCCAATCTGCACCTTCTCCCCGATATGAAAGTAAGAGGTTTATATATGCACTTAAACAGCAAACCAAAAAAAAACTAAGTACAATGTATATTTCGTTTTTTTCTTTCCCCCTATGGGATTTTCTTTGACTAACAACTACAAATATTTTTCAGTCAAGTACTTTGATATTAATTTTGTTTTTAATACCCTAAAGTTGTTACTGTTTTTACATTGTCAAAGTTTCACCCCTACGGGGATTCGCATGTACGAAGGGAGATTTCCCAGCGTTGGCAGGTACCTTGTGTTTGCTTTTTTTTTTTTTTTTTGAATTTAATTTTTTTAAAAATACCATTTTTTTTCTTTCCTCTCTCTCTCTCTCTTCTCACACGCACACTCTCTCTATCTCTATCTCTTTCTTATTTTATATTTCGTATTGCACTTTGCAAACAATGCAAAGGCAATATAATAAAAAAGGGATGTACTGAAAAAGCTTAATATGCTGGTTCATCATATTTCCCCATAAATCCATGGGTTAGTTTATGCTTCTTCTTCTTTTTTTTTTATACTGAGGAATTAAAAAAAAAAAAAAAAACCCGTTGTATGAGGATAAAAAAAGAATGAATTAAGGTTTTGATTCGCAAAAAAAAAACAATACGAGCGAGTAGTTTTATCACAAGTTTTATGTTGTTTATTAGTGAAGGCAAATTCTTTTTCCCTTTCCCTTTTTTTTTTTTTTTTTTTTTCCTTCCCTATTTTCTTGTGCGAGATCCACACCTTTTTTTCGACCCCCATGAGCTTAAGAATGCAGTATCAAATTACCCCCCTCCTGGGAATTTATCGATACCGACTGTTAGTCTCTTTTCATTGCAACCAGGCCGAATGCTATATTCGTTTTAGCCAGTTTCAAGTTGCCTTGTATTATTTATTCACGGTATCAAGTTACCCCCTCGTTGATGTATTTTATCCAAGTCCTACTTTTCCAATATTGGAAAAAAACATGCATGGGAAAAAAAAAAAAAAAATCGGAAAAATATTGAGAAGATGTTAATCATTTTTGCTTGTACTCTGTTTGGGGCAGCACAGCTTGCATAATTGTGTCCTATGAAACTAACAAAAATAATTAAGAATAGCTAACTCAGGTTCTCTTTGAGCATCCTAATAAGTTTGATTGTATTATTTTATAAGGGGACTCTTTAGCCCTATTTCGGTCGGCCCTCCACCTACGTTGCTGTATTCATGCTGAAGGAGGTACCGTTTGGCGAGGCGATTGCACCTCATTATTCAGAGGTGTTATTATTTTCTTTTTTTTTTTCTTACATTGCACTGTGACTTGCTGCCGTGCGGAAGCGATTTACTACGCTATGCATTTCATCCTTGTAGGATGTGTGCTGATAAATATCTTTCCCTTGGTAAGTACTATTGTTGCAGGCCCTTTTTTTAATTTTTTTTTTTTTTTTTTTTTTGCTAACTTTTTTGTTTGATTTGATGGATGCACAAAAAATTGAAGATAACTGGCCCGGTGAGTTTAGTATGGTAATTATGAGAAGAAACAAAGATTGGGGGGCAACACGGAAATTAAAAAAGGAAGAAGAAAAAAAAAAAAGAAAAAAAAAAAACTCCACTTTATGTAATTAAATTCAATATATTTACCTCCTTTCCCTGTACAATATTTCTATCGCGGAATACCTTAGGGGGTGTGTTGACCGAGAGAGAGACCCATGCCTAAAAAAAAAAAAAAAAACTTCAAAAAAAAAAAAAAAAAAAAAAAATCTAAAAAAAATAAAATTCATACAGAAATGATTTTGAATTATTCTAAATTTCTGACACAGCAGATGAGCAGAACTCACACGAGAGGACAACAATAAATTTAAAAAAAAAAAAAAAAAAAAAAATTAAATAAAAAATGCAGTGTAGGAAAGAACAAAACAAAGTAGCCCTTCCCACCCCTCTGACAGAAGTACTAAATATGTTCTCACACCCGCACCCGTAGTTTATTCAATAACAAATAATGCTGTTGGAGTTTTTTTTTTTTTTTTTTCTTCTTTTAATAAAAAAAAAAAAAAAAAAAAAAAAAGAATTCTGATCTTGTTTATTATGGTTTTTGATGTTTGTTTTTTATTACAGATTTTCCACAAAAGATGTCCTCGTTACCTCGTTATCTACCAGATGAGTTCTTTTGAAATAGACCAATTGATGGATCCGATTTATTATTTAACTGGAATGAAGTCCCTAGAACTTACTGATGAAGGCCTAAGAGAGACAAGTAGTATAAGATTAAGGCTCCTGAATCTACGTATTCCACAGTGTATTATGGAACAGCAGAACAATGTGTTTTTATAACTTTTTCTTTTTTATATTTTATTTCAGTGCACTTTTTTGTAATAAACTCATATTTTATCTACCAGATGAGTGACTTATTTAGTTTGCTACATCACGGATGTGGTACACACAATGCTAGTGGAATTCTTGTTCTATCTGAAGATTGGTTTTTTTGACGCATTAATAAACATGATTATCAACTATCACTTCAGGACTATTAAGCAGACTATGATTCGAGCTTCAGCAACTCAATACTTCAAGAGGTTTATACGACGGGAAATAGCACAACAGCGATACTTTACTTATGGAGGCGATGATGATGATGATTATGCTCCGGAATTTGCACCTGCTTCGGGGGCTGAAATGATGCATCAGCAGTTGCCTGCTGTATTAACGCCGTTTGAGTCATCGGTGGTGACAGTTGGTAAAGGAACTGGATTTATGTTTAGAATGCCAACATCAACGAGGACTTTAGGAATTGACGCTGGAGACTTGGTGGTAGCCACCAGTACAAAATTATTGAAAAGCGCGACTGACGTGCATCAAAAAATAACTGGTCAAAAAGTAAAAATATCCAAAGTATGGACTCAGCGACATGCCACACTCGAAGAGACACCGATTACGGGGGGTACTAAATTTGCAGATGAGGGAGTTTCTGTTTTTAAAGTTCAAAATCGAAGTGACTTTAGTTCTTTTGTAACTCCGTACATCGCTGGTATAAGTCGATCTGTTAGTATAGAACAATTCACGACAGCCCCAGTTGTCATTCATCCGGATTCGAAGAATTTAGTCGCACAGACGTCTGTTTTAGGAAGCCCTTATCCGAAGCCTTCGTTGTCAGACTTTGGTCCACTTGATTGGAATGATTCGTTTTTGGGTTCTCCAGTTTTTCAATTTCTCGGTCACGACACGGCATCATCATTCAACCCTCACGCCACGAATAAACAAAGTCATAGAGCAGTTGCCATAATAACAGGATACGATTCGTCAGTGCCTCATAATCCTTTAGTCACTATTGGTAGTATATCGTTATTAATGGACACTCCTTTAGCTGTTGTAAAGTCTGGACCAACTGGTAATTTCGTAACCTACTTTGAACAGGGCAGCAGGACCCATTTTGGTGCATAATCTTTTTTGTGATAGCCGTGTAAGTATTGCACGTTTCTGCACCCGACGAAGTTGGAGAAGAAACTATTCAGATTAAGAGCCATTATTTATTATTGTCAAAATGTTGTGTTGTGGAATTACTGTCTGCGATCAACAAAAATATAAAGCATTGTCTGAATAGGTTTCTTTTCTTCTTCTTATTATTATTTTTTTTTTTTTTGTATCTAATTTTCTTAGGCAGTTCGTTTCCTGTCTTTATCAACGATTTTTAAAACCAACAAAAAAAAAAAAAAAAAAAAAATAGTTCTTAATTCCCATAGTTTTTTTTTTACATGTCAGGAACTATGGTCTACTACAGCAAAAGTTTTGATTTTATAAAAAGCAACTCAGATGCTGACTGTGAGAGAGTTTTTGGTCCGATGAGAAGTGTCTTAGGACCAAATGGATGCACGACACCAGATGTTCAGACTATAGCAATGACGCCTCCCCCAGAAATAACAATAACTGAAATATACAACCAAATAATTGACAGTACTACTTGGGGTAAGGGTGTAATTGGACCCGTTGGGTTGACTGAAACACCAACTTGTGGAGATGGATCTTGGGACCGTCACTTACGACAATGTAATTGTCCGTCTGATCCTGGTTGTCATTCTGTTAATTGTGTTTGTGTGTTTCACATTTCATGTAATCAAGGAGTTTTTAATGAAACATATCAATCTTGTTTTTGTAATTCTGGTTGGGTTAGCGCTCCAGATTCACACTCTACTTTATCATTCTGTGATATCAAAGATGTTAATACTACGAACCCTTCAACTGCTGCTCCATTTTTTTTGGTAGGTCGCGGTACGGATCCTTCTCCATACGTATTATTTTCGATTGTGATGGTTTTTGGATTCTTATTGTTATTCGTGGCCTGTTGGAATCCAACTCGTAAAGCTGTTAAGAAGATATTTTTTAGAACATTATTCTTTTCTCGAATTATAAAAAAATCAACCTTAGTCGAATTACTCAACGAAATGACAGAAGACGACGAAGAAGAAGAAGAAGCCGCAGACGATATCTCGCAGTATGAGGTTCCGCCTGCTTGGAATCTTGAAATTTCAAGGCAACAGAATTTTATATTTGAAGAGAATATCATTGGCAGGAGTTTGTTTGATTCGACCATTGAAGGATTTATAAACACAGGGAATAACTTACTGTCGTCATCTGATTTACCTCCTCTTCCGATACCTCCTGCTGGGTTAGAACAGTCTCAGGATACGCGTTTTCATCAATCTCAGAGTATTTTAAAAAGTAATCTACCTTTTGGATTCTCTACAGAATCGGTTCTTCCGACCGTTTCATGCCAATCTCTACAGGTGTGACATCTTTTGTTTAGTTTTATTGACCCTCGTGGACTTCACTGTTTATGTGTGTCGACATTATGAAGTTATTTGGGATTTATAAAGCTCAACTCAATTGTCCTCTCTATTTTAATACACGAAATATTATTATCTTGTTCTTAATCGACATGTTTGATATTTTCATCTATCTCTCTCTCTCTCCCTGTGTTTTTTTATTTATTCATTTATTATTATATTTTTTTTCGTATGCAGCCTTTCGGCTATTCTTAAAAAAACACAGTTTTTTTTAACCATGTTTTTTTTTGTTGTTAATTTTACTTATTTTCAAAAAAAAAAAAAAAAAACACAAGTTAAATACTCAACAGTCACAGTCAAAGAAACGTATCAAATCTTTTTAATAATATTATTTTTATAACAGGAATAGGGTGAGAGGGGGAGGAGGGAATCTAACAATGTCTCAACGTGTAATTCCGACTGTGCCGAGTAATTATGTAGAGTCTGAGGCTTCTGACGTTGAACAAACACCATCAGCAATCGGAGAGGATGAGTTGCTAGCAAAGCTTGGACTCACACCAGTTCCTATCTCTCCACTTAGAAAGGTCTCTATCGGTGATGGAATTATTGCTGATACGACTAAATTAAATGTGTTGCAGAAATCTGTAAAAACAACTGAGATGATGACAGTCGATGTGACTGTCTTTAGATTAATTGATATAAACCCGTCATCTCCTGTTCATATTGAAGTTGGAATACCATCACTGGTCCACAAAACAGCTGAATGTACTCCCCCAGACTTAGTGTTCGATGAAACTTTTCAAGTTCAAATTCCGAATGAAACAACCCACAGTTCACCAAGTATATTAACATTTGTTCTTAAAGAAGGAAGTAAGACTGTGGGTTATACAGGTGTTAAACTAAGTCATCGAATACTGGCTGAAACAGGATATTGGTCTCATGGTTTACCAATATGTAATGGTGTGTTGTATGTGATGATGAGAGTTGCTTCAATTCAAAATGGAGTCACACTTTATTCTGAACGTGAAAAACTAACGGGAGTCGAAAAGCTATTGCAAGACCACATAGAACACGGTCATATTTTAAAAAAAGAACAACAGCTGAAAGAAAACAATAAAACTGATGCGAGTGTTGAGACACTCGCCGTACAACCAACCAATCCAATACCAGAAAAGACTGAAAACAATAAAGAAGAAATAAAAGAAGAAATTAAAGAAGAAGTAAAAGTAGAAGTCAAGCCAACAATACCGCCGCTAGTCGCGAAGGAAACAATCGTTCAGGTAAAACGTGATCTAAGAATTCACACACATGCGAGTAATTTGGAAAAAAGATCTTTATCTGCTGTTGTTGAACTAGAAAAGGTTTCGAGATCGATAGTTGAATCAGAGTTTACATCTCACGTAATCTACGAAAAGACTGAATTCCGTAGAAGGCTAGCCGATGCTGCGGTTCGTGATATGCGACGAACTCACGAAGATGAAAATCATCAAACCAAAAAGAGCCACGAAGAACAGCTGTTAGAATTGAAAAAATCCTTTCAAGAAGAAGCTCGTTCAATCAGAAATGAAGGAGCTGAGAATCTACGCCAGGCTCGCATATCTCATGAAGAGTACGTCAGACAGCTTAAGATTCAACAAGAGGAATATAGTCGAGCACATGTTATCGAACAGGATGATATACGACGTCAACAACAGATTGCTTATGAAAACACAATTAGAGAACACAAGGATGAATTCGCATTAGTAATGAAAGAACAAGAAGACGAATTTTTAGAAAAACAAACAGAAATTGAAGAACGACACAACAATGAACTCAACGCTGAAAAACAAGAAACAGAAAATGCATTATCAAGACTAGACTACGTTTCTACAAGGTTAGTTAACACACGGATGTCGTCGTGTAACGTTTTATCAAGAAGTTCTGCCTTAAGGCTATCGAGATATTGTTATAATAAGGTTTGGTGTTTTTTTTTTAAAGTAGTTCAGTGTTTTGCGAGTTATTTTCAAAATTTGAAACAACAACAACAACACAGCTTGCTGCATGTGCTGAAATCACTAGAGGGAAGAAGAAACATTTACTGGCTGCCGGGTTGTCCATCGTGAAGATGTCGGGTTATATTTTCAGAGCGACACTGCAACAGAGGTTTTATGATTTACTGAAGTTTTCAAACCTTCAAAAACAAAATCGTCGAGCACACGAATTAAAACTCTCGAGAAACGAATCATCAGGAGAGCGATGCTTAAATGCGATTATCCAACGACACTTCTCAATTTGGAAACACTACAGCCACGCATCGATTATATCAAAACGCTCAACTGAAGGTTTTCAACAGGAGCTACGCTACACAGCAGAACAAGAAATAATTGGTAGACTTCACATCGAAGCGATGTTCCAGGCAGTGACAACACAAGAGCATAATTTCATAAAACAATGTCAGTTAGACTTTAATGCATTAACGTCGTCTGTTGCAGACGTTAATCGAAAACACGGTCGAAACTATGAAACTATCGTTCGATGGTTAGAACCGCAACTTGATTATAGGGATCCAGCAGCAACGACTAACTACGAAACTGTTGCTCTAAAGCTTGCAGCCATTGCTGTAACTGACCTGACAAAACTTCGTAAATTAGTTCAACGAAATCAAACAGAAAATAGAGGAAAATATATAGCTCTTGCAAATCTTCAGTCAGCTATTAGCGAGCAGGCCTCATAATAATAATCGTCATAAAGCTTTTCCCCCCTCCATTTTTTTTTTTTTTTTTTTTTTTTTTTTTTGATCCCCTCTTCCCACACAACAGGCTAGCTGCCTAAGATGAGTGGAAACGTTTTTCGCTTGTTTTATTTTTTGTTGTCATTATTGAAATTATTTTTTCTAATTAACTCTCACTAGATTTATTGCTGCTGTTTGTATGCTATCCGTTTTTTTTTTTTTTTTTTTAGTATGATTTCTTTTTCCCCCATCACCCCTGAGCTTAAAAATGCAGTATCAGAATTACCCCCCTGCTGTAACTTTGAGCCACAGGACACGTGGTCCCCGAATCCCCGTATTCGACGGCACGTATGGGATTTTATCGATACCAACTGTTTGGCAGGTTGCTTTATGTTTAATTACAGTAGTGGCACATCCTCACTGTTAGTTTTGCTGTATAAATTACTAGAGGGAAAAAAAGGAAAAAAAAAAAAAAAAATAAAAGAAACTTTTTTTTTTTTTTTGATTAGATAAAAAAACAAAATATTTAAACTTACAAAAGAAACCAGTTATTATTGTATTCTTTTTTTTTTTTTCTTCAGCCTTTTTTGTTTTTTTACATATGAAAAATACTATAAAGAAGCAAGCAACTTATACATTTTTCATACATGAACAAAATAAACTTTAATTCAACTAATCTCCAGTACCCAGAGTTGGTCATGTCACGTGCGGCAACTTCTAATGGATCGGTCTGTTGTTGTAACTGGCCCATCGAAGACAGCCGACTGGGATACTATTGACTGGGTTCATGAAGAGGAGAATCATTACCAATACAAGTCTCTTAAAAGAGAACAGAGACAGCAGCATGGAGAATGTAAGATTTGGACGGATGCTATTCTTGAAAAAATGATCGGATGGCTACCTGTGATAATAGTTGGCGGTGTTGTAGGAATACTCGCTGGAATCGTCGACATGGCGAGCGCGTTGTTGTCGAGTCTCCGATTTGGTTATTGCGACACCCTCTTGAACTCAAGAGAACTTTGTACTGGTCAGTTCACATCATGGGAAACCGTCGGCGGTTCTGAGTTCATAATATTTGCTTTTCTTACCGTGTTATTCGGTTGCATTGCTACCCTGCTTGTTGTTAATTTCGCACCCAAATCCGCCGGCAGTGGCATCCCCGAAATCAAAACGATTCTTTCAGGAATCAACATGCCTGATTGTTTAAGTATATCTACTTTACTTATAAAGTGCATCGGTCTTTCATTTTCTGTAGGAGCCGGACTGTCTCTTGGTAAGGAAGGACCTTTTGTTCATGTTGCTGCCTGTGTAGGTAATTTAACATCGGATTTATTTGTTAAATATCGCTACCACGAATCAAAGAGACGAGAGACGCTGTCAGCAGCTTGTTCTGCAGGTGTTGCGGTGGCTTTCGGAGCTCCGATCGGAGGAGTATTATTCTCTCTTGAAGAAGTGAGTTATTACTTTCCACATAAAACGATGTGGAAATCTCTTTGTTGTGCGATTGTAGCATCACTCGTACTTAAGAGAATTGACCCATCCAATAGTGGTTCTTTGATAATGTTTAAACTGAACTACAGCCATCAAATCCATTGGTTTGAAATAGTACCCCTCTCAGTCTTGGGAGTAGTCGGTGGTATAATTGGTTCTATATTTAATTACTGCAATGTAAAGTGGATGAAAGCCAAAAGAAGACTTCCAATCAACCCTTTATACGAAGTAGCAATCGTCGCACTTCTAACAGCCATTCTAAATTGGAAGGTGTTGTATCTGAGGGAAGCTGCGACGGATTTCTTACCTAAATTATTTGAGCAATGCACGCCGTCATCTACGTCAGAGTTGTGCGATTTTGAATCAACTCATGTAATGATTAGCCTTATGACTGCTGCGATTGTTAAACTATTTCTCACGATATTCACGTTTGGGATAAAAGTTCCTGCTGGATTGTTCGTACCATCACTATTTGTTGGAGCATGCTGTGGAAGACTTCTAGGCATGGCTGTCAGAAGTCTACGAATTGAGAACAGCTATTGGTTTCGGGAATGTGAAGGAATTCCTGCATCGTTTTGTGTAATCCCTGGCGTCTATGCTGTGGTTGGAGCGGCATCGGTTCTTGGAGGGGTTACGAGAATGACATTATCACTTGTTGTGATCGTCTTTGAGTTAACTGGAGGCTTAGAATATCTAGTACCCGTAATGATAGCTGTGTTAATATCAAAATGGGTTGGTGATTGGATCGGAGGTAAGCTGTCAATATATGAAATGCACATCGTACTTAACGGTTATCCCTACTTAGATCCAAAATGGGAAAGTAACTCAATAATGACAATGGGTGACCTCCTTATACCACAACCTATAATTCATTTGGAGAATGGTATTCGTGTTTGTGAAGTTACTTCTATTCTTGAATCATGTGATTATAAGGGATTTCCTATACTAGATGATGACAAACATGTAGTTGGATGGATTCCCCGAAAATGTCTTGTTTACGGTATCGATAGAGCTCGGTCGTTAGACTCAGCTATCGGATCTTCTACTGAGTTGCTTTTCACTAAATCAGACGATTTCATCGCAACTAATAAACTGATCGACTTGAGTTGGTTCACGGATACAAACCCGTTGTTAATTACGTCTGGGACACCAGTTAATAGAGTGCTCCAGCTATTCAAGTCATTAGGTCTTCGCTCAATTTGTGTAACCTCTCAGTCTTTGTTAATTGGAGTTGTAACACGTAAAGACTTGCTTCAATATTTATCTATGGAGGAGTCTGCTGAGTTACCTTCACCACTGCCGGAGGGACATTCTGGGTCATTATCCAGTCTTGGGTCAAGAAACGTGCGTGTTGCGGGTCGTTAGATGAGATGAAATATATCAACTTCCTCATTGGGGGGGTAGCAGAGAATTGGAAAAAAAAAAAAAAAAAAAAAAAAAAAAACCCCTTACGAAAAAAAAAAAAGCAAGTAGATCCTTTTTTTTTTTTCCCCCCCTTGTAGTGCACTATGAACTAGTAACAACAATAGGAACGTTTTTTTTTTTTTTTTCTTTTTTTTTAAAATGAACATTATAGTTAAGTAGTCATTCTAGCTAGGAAGCTTCAGTCACATGGTTTGACTGACTTACTTCTACACTACAACTGATGATGAGAGAATAGAGGTAAAGAGGTAGCTGGGTTACTAATATTTATAAAGGCTACTTTTAAGCATCACACACCCCCAAGTCACTGGATCTGCTAACTAATGTTAAATTATAGTTATGTTGTTTATGATACAAAACATTTGTATTTTTACGTACAGAATCAAACAGTTGACCCCCCTTTCTTATATCTGTTTTTTCTCTTTTTTTTTTTAGAAAGCAGTTTTTTTTTCTTCTTCTTTGCTTCATCTTCAAATTTAAGTTCCTGAGAATAAAAAAGGGAAAAAAAAAAAAAAAAAAAATAAAACCGTGATAGTGTTTTACTCATATGTCAGTGCAGAGTTTATTGCGTGCCTTGGTCGATGCTCTGGGGGAACCCTTCAGCATGCATTGAATATAGGACTTCTTTTGGTTATATTGTCTGTGCCGGTAGTTCCCTTTTCTTGTTTCTCGTATTCGTCATTACACAGAAAAGGGTTGGCCGTGAGTGATTACGTAGTTTTTTTTTTTTTTTTTGTTTGTTTGTTTGATTGTTCTGTTGCTTGCAAGGTCAAGTTTTACAGAGAAACGAATATCGCAAAATCAGATTTAACTTTTTACCAAACCACAGTTAGTTTATATATTTTTATTTTTTAGTACAGAATCGAAAACAATTTTCACTTTAATTCATTCTCGTCATGAAACCAGATAAGAGTATTGTAAGATCAAGTTTTTTTTACAGAGAGACAAAATTACCCTTACCCCCCCACGTCACTATAACCGGTCCTTCTTTATCACAGAATAATCTCACAAAAAACAAAAAAAAACAAAAGCCATGCCTCCGTTAAAAAGATTAAAGAAATCAAGTTCATTTCGTAGTGATGAAACAGACAGAGTAATCAATCAACACAAGGAAAATTTGCAATCTCAGATGCAGACATTTATGGACAGCTTACCAACCCTAACAACGAGATATTACGACTTTTTAAATAACGTTAAGAAGTTAAACCCTAACACTATACAGGAAGTTGCTGAAGGTAAAGAACCGAAGAGTCCAGGAAAGGCGAAGACACTCAGACGAACTCATTCACAGATATCCAACAACCTTCCTCCAAGAGGTGAAATCAAGGAAGCAAAAGATCTTCCTTTGCCACCAAATAACGAGTCGTTGTTAAATCAGTTGTCAATTCTAAAACAAGAGGCAACTGAATTAGGGAAATCTCTCAACGCAATTGGGGAATGGATCGCTTTGATGGTTCCTACTATTAAGGACGAGGATAATCACGGTGTTGAGGTTTGGATTTTTAATTTTCTTTAAATTTTTTTTTTTTTTTTTTAAAATTATATCATTTCTTAACAAACCAATTCAGGTTCAACAACTCGTTCATTCTGAACTGTCTGGATTTAGTAAGGAAGTCGAGGGTAAATATGAGTTGGAATCTGACTACGTTGAAAGCAGAGCAAACATGGAATCAAAATACTACAAATACTTTCTTGCACCTAGTTGGTATAAAGTAATCGAAAAACATGACAGCAACAGATGGGACGACGTTGAACTAGCTTGGAAAGAGTTAGTCAGAGTTACCCTCAGCACGTACACCATCCTTACTAACAACATGGAGAAGCTCCGCAACCCGAGAGGAGGTTCTGGAGCAAGCTACATGACAATGTAAGACATTTGTTGTTATGTTTGTATATATCTATTGGTTTAGAGGACAGTTTTATCTCTTCATTTGAAGAGAAATAGTTGGGCTACCCCGAGCTTGTATGTAAAAGATGAAACTTTTAAAAAAAAAAAAAAAAAAAAAAGGAAAATACGAAATAACGAACAAAAAAAAACAAATAAATAAAAGACTTAGGAAGTCTGGTTGTAAAAATCAAAAAAAAAAAAAAAAAAAAAAGATCTCCAGTGCCGGTTATTGGACTGCGCAGGTGCCGATCGGGACGTTGGTTTTTTTTCGCAACAATCCGTTTGTATTCTTAACAAAGAACAAAAAGAAAAAGAAAAAAAAATTCATCATGTTTTTGTGTATTTTTTCTTTTAATCCATTACAGTCATTTGTTTTTTTTTGTGTTTTTATTCTTTTAATGTTTATATGTTTTTTCATTCTTTCAGCACCTCTACAAACAAGCAAAAAAAAAAAAAAAATAATAAAATGCCGAAATTCCGTCGAGCTGATGCTGACACTTTGGTAAGCGAATACACACAACAAGCATTAGATAAATCAAATGAGTACGTCCTGTCTTCAGCGGAATTGGTAAAAGCCTGTGATATTGACGCTGCTAGAGTAAAAAAAAAAATGGAAAAATGGTTAGCAAACAGGCATGACACACTAGTAGCTGCGAGATTTCCGTACTACGAAACAACAAATGAGTGTATTCTTGAAGAAATGTTGGCAGGTGGAATTCAATGGGAAAAAGAGATTAAAATAAAATCTCGTTCAAGACGACGAACTTCTTCAACAGAACCTTCTGACCTACCATGTTCTAAACCCAGTAAGACTCTCATAAATGAATTAGCTTATATGGTTCAGCGAGCTCATTTTTTAGAAAAAAAATTATCAGAAGTTTTTTATTTATTACTAAACATTGATCCTCCTCCACAAGAAGGAGTGGAAACACCGATATCACTAACTCAACTCCGAGGCATCATTCTTAACGTTCGAACTGTGATCAGAGGAATGCTAACTCTCAGTATAGATTTTCACAAAGGAAGATCACTGAGAGAAGAACAGTACTACAGATATCCAATGGCTGATGGAAACATGGACTCCATCCTCACTCTCGACTACCTCGCATGGCATCGAGTGTATCGTTGTCACAGAGAATGGAAACAACTATTGTTATACTCTCAGCTCAATATAAATAAATATATCCCTCACGTTAAGGAAATGTGTAACCCAAGTGAGAAAGCTGAATCAATGTATATTTACTAATACGAAGTGACTTCTATTCAACGACCTTCTTATTTAAATCAATGAAAGCTGTTCCATCAATGGCAGAGTAGCATTTTGACGTTTGAATTCATATTTTTATGTTAAGTAGATAATGTATTTTCTTTTTAATTTCTCCCTCCTATCAACATCTACAGCCACATATTTATCACTGCAGTCTAAGGTTGTGAGAGTCTCTATGATATGTTACAGTGTTTATATGAAACTTATTTTCTGTTAATCAGGGGTGCGGGGGCCCGCATAGCGCGGTGGTGGAGTTTTTTGTGTAGAAGATGTCGGTGCAGCAGCCTGGACGA
This sequence comes from Flectonema sp. DT1601, assembly GCA_964019425.1. Lineage (NCBI taxonomy): Eukaryota > Euglenozoa > Diplonemea > Diplonemida > Diplonemidae > Flectonema > Flectonema sp. DT1601. Next base: position 339,425 of record OZ025850.1, on the reverse strand, counting down.
GAGGGGTTCTTTGGAGTTCAAATGGATACTGCTTCTTCGGGAAGTTCTCAGCAGACTATTCAGCAACTAATATCAGGTCCGAGAAGGATGCCTGACAACAGAGAACCTCACGAGAGTAATCGACGACGCAGTAATACCACCGAGCCTGCGGAACATCCTCCGATAGAAAGTAGTCCAATCAGTCCAACTAGTCCAACCATGGAACTATCCATGAATCCAGGTGGAGGCTGTAATCGACTTGTAAGGCTACCTCGTAGTACCAGCAGCCACTTGTATTATTCTAATGACGACATTCAAGCAAAAATAGTCATTCCCTGTCTAGTGTTTGCTCAGGTTATACTTTCTGCGATGATTGTATATTCATCTGTCACGATAAGCAGTGATCCGGTTTATAATAAAATTCAAATTGTCGTTCAGTCTTTGGCGTTTGTAGCGACTTCGATTTTCGTTTTGTTGCATCGTTACAAGAATTCGAATAAAGTAATTTTCGAACTTTTGTTTGTTTTCATGGGTTTCTTGATCGTCGTCGGAGATTGGATTATATCCTCGAAGGACATGTCGTCTCGAGAAATTTGGCCTTTGGGAATCATCTTGAAGAATTTAATGTTGTGTTGTCGTTGCAGATCAAAGGCAATCACACTAACTACCACCATCATATGGATATGGATAGTTTTAAAGTCAATTGAGCGTTGCTATCCTTACGGTTTATACTCGATGACTGATTCAAGAGACCGTGTTAATATTTCATTGTTCGACTTTTTTCAAGAAATTTGTTTTAAAAGTCTCGTTTTTATTCTTGATTCGTTGACTAGCCGACTCTTTTTAACTTCTATTGAAAAAACATCTCAAATTATTAGTACCGATGTTGCGAAATCAACTGAAGTGTTGTTTTCACTGGCATCGTACGATTTAAGACGGACGACGACGGTTGACGTTATTTTAAACAAAAATTTAAAATCAGCGTTGCTTGGTTTGATTACCCGAATGCGAAATATAAAACCATACCTTCCTCAGGCGTTGTTTTCTGAGGTTAATTCGAATTCTTCGGGGGGAGCGAGTATTAATGTAGTTCAGCATATCGGAGGCATCGATTTAAGTGGATCTCAAGGAACTGGAACTCAATCATTTCAAAAAGGTGATTGGAAATCATTCCGATTAACAAAAAAAGAATTATCGATAACAAGCAGACAGCAAACTTTCAGAAGAGAAGTTTATGATACTGTTTCTCTATCAACTTTTGGTTGTAGGAACTCAGGGAGTGAGGAAAGTGATGGAAGTTGTCAAACGACCAAATCTGATGAGCAGACGCCACTTTCTACTAATCCGCTACTAATGCATGACCCCAGAACTTATAAAAAAGCAAAAGGAGTTATCGTTGTTCTCACACTTGATCAGGATCCTGATATTCGAAATATAACGGCTGCGAAGGGAACTTTAGATCGATTTACAGAAGACTGTTGCACATCAGTTCTTCTTCACAGAGGATACGTCGAAAGACTAACACCCGGAGTGATTACTTGTAGTTGGGGTATTTGGACATTCACAGCAAATGCACCTCAACTTGCAATTGCTGCATCACTGCACGCATGCAGTAGTCTTAAGGCTGCTAATTACAGAGTCACTGCTGCTGTTGCTTTAGGTGATTGTATTGGTGGGATCATCGGTCACGCTGACATCATTCGATCACATTTTGCTTCAGGACCTCCGCTAGTTCTCTGCGAGTACATCGCTTCTCTTGCTAGTTATCAACATTTAGATGTCTGTAGCGGTCCAAGAGTTCAGAATTGTATTCAGTACGACTTTGTTTGTCGTCCTGTTGATGTACTATCTGGGATACCACATTATCAAAAACCACAACACATTTATGAAATAAGAGGTCCAACAGAGAAGGTAAACACTGAAGAATGGATGTACACAATCAACGTTGGAAAGACTGGTATGGAAGTATACCAGGAGGCTTATGATGCATTGTTAACTGGGAAACACACTGAGGCAAGAGTATTATTTCAAAAACACCTTTCTCAACTAAAAGAAGGCGATCGAGACATTGTCAGCAGAAGATATCTCGCAGCGTTAGAACACCATTTGCATATGACTCCGAGATCGTTGTCGAAATCGTTAGAAAGTTGTGATCCAGTGAGGCCACCATCATCACCGGTGAGGCCACCATCATCACCGGTGACACCACTGCCAATAAAAGCAAGAGGTTGTGAGAGAGGATTGTTTGAGACTCATGTATCAAAAAGATCGATGCATAATTTAAATAATCCTCTTCCACCTCTACTGGACGGATCTCCATCTTTACCAACTCCGTATCACAGACCTGTCTGTCTTCGTTTTATTAGATTCGGTGGAGAGGATTATGATCTTACTGGAAGTGTTCGATGTGATCCTGTAGCTGTAGCTGACCTTCCTCACAAAACTCCTGATCGTCGGACAGGAATTATATTGCCTGAGTTGCCTTCTATTCCTAACAAGTTTAATTAGTGATTTCTTGGTTTTTTTTTTTTTTTTTTTTGAATATTCCTTTCTTCCCCATTTTCCTTGTCTTTCATGTTATTTTCCTTAGGATGCATCAGTCGCTTACGCGATTGTTTTTTCTCTCTTTTGTTTAAAAAAAAAAAAATTGACAAAGGTTAGAGCGTTTCGTAAGATAAAAAGAGAAGACAATGTGAAGCAGTTTAGTGGATAAAATGCAGTATCAAAATTACCCCAAAACTATCACCCCATTCATTTCTCTCGTTGGAGTTTTTATTCTCTTTTCTCCTTTCAATTGGATATATTGTTTTATTATAAAAAAAAAAAATGACAAAAAAAGAAAAAAAAAAAAAGCATATCAATATTATTATTTAGGCTAAGTCGAAGTCGTAGGTGAAGCTCTGCTTGGCTTAGAGCTAAGAGTTCGATAGTCGGAAAAGGCAACTACCTTGCTTTGTTTCTCAGCACCCTTACTGATCATTCTTGATTTCTATTGTAGATTCTCAATGGTTACTTTTGCATTATGAATATTTTATTCTTTTCTTTTTGTTTTTTTTGTCCAATGCTTTTGGCTGAAGAACCTTCTTTCCTTTCCTTTTCCTTTTCCTTTTCCTTTTTTTTTTTTTTTTTTTACGACCCTCTCTTTTTCAAAAAAAAAATAATAATAATCATAAATCCATAATAATATTAAGTGTACCGCAAGTGAAAGAAAATATTACTTGCGTGGAAAAAACCGCAATAATTATTATTCAGCGCAGTAGTATTTCCACTTTCAGGTATTAATATAACTGACTTTTGTTAATATCTTCAAAGAAGATGAAGTGACAGAAGAGAACTCTGCGACTCTCCTCTAGTTGGTGAATGAGAGGACGATTCTCTTCTTTGGTATCGACATAGTCAGAGAAGAAATTATTCAGATTGAAAAGACAATGATTTATCTCCCGTGTGATCATGATTCTGCGTAGGAATAGAAAGAAGGATTTCTAATCCTCCTTTTTTTCAAAAAAAAAAAGAAAAAAAAAACAATTCGCTCTTCTTTACAAAGCGACATATTCATCTTCTTGGTGTTGTGCGTGTTACCTGGTTGTACCCACGTGATAACTCTCCCGCCAGTGAAGTTTCACGGTGACTGAGCGACCTTTCTGGATCTGGAATTCCAAACCGATTCGGGCGAATCCTTTTTAAAGTTAAATTTATGTATCCCTTTGTGGTTGACCGCTGGAAATTAGTAACGTCTGACGGCAGGTTCATTGCTACGTTTCGTCTTGAGAATCCACTACAGGGATATCAACCTAGACAAGTAGAATTGTCTAAGGATTGGATTGTTCCCACTACATAGTCCCATAGTTTGTGTAGGCTGCTTGAAACAGGAATGCTAGATACTGCAGAGACTTTCAATCTCTTCTCTTCTGTTCTTTTTATTTAATTCTTTTAAAGGGTTCCTGAGACCTCAATGTGGGAAACCCTGCGGGGGAATTACGAATCTTAGTTTTTTTCTTTTTTTTTTTTTCTTTCGTAACCTTGCAGTTCAGCTTGAAGTATATTATACTATGAAACTACAATCTTAGCGATTGGGTCCTTACTGATGCGGGCTACCCAGACCCCTCGTAGTCATCAGTTTGTATTTTGCTAACTAAACTAATGATACTCATTGATACTATATTTTGTACAGGGCCATGACTATCTTACTACCTGGCAACAGGTTTGTGAGATGACCGACTAAACTTGATAAAGCTAAAATAGATTTAATGTGAAAAAAAAAAAAAAAAAAAAAAAAAACTGTTGTCTATATCAGGAACAAATATCGTCTTTTGATAATATTATTTATATAATGAGAGAGTTTTTTAGGAAGGTCAAAATGACGTTTTCTCCTCCTCTTAAAGTTAAATATGTCTTCACAGTTCTAATGGAAAAAAAAAAATAAAAAAAAAAAAATAACATAACATACATTATTGTCATTCGGTCACAATACAAATAGTAAGGTGTTCATAAAGTCTGGAACTCTGCTCTCGGAGCTGGGCTACACACCCCTTTTAATGAAGGTATCGCAGCAGCGTGAACTAGATTGGAAGATATGTCCTTCTCCCCCCTTTTTTTTTTCCTATCATTTAATTTTTTAGTCTTTTCTCGACCTTCTCGTGTACAGTTATTCTTGTTTCGATGTTTCTTTTTTAGCTTTGTCGGCATTTTTTTTTTTTTTTCTCTTTTTTTTTTTGCAAGAAAAAAAGATGTGGAGTTTCTTGTTTGTGAGCACTCTGTTTTCTTTTTTTATTTTATTTTTATATTATCTTTTTGTTTACACGAGGGTTGGTATTTTGTTGTCAATCGTCTCTTATTACACTTTTTGAAGCAGAGTGATCCTAATTGCGTCTACTGTTTTTCGTGCGATTATTTTTATATCAGTTGTCGTGGTGGTCTTCTTGCATCTCTTTTACTTAATAATGATTTATTTTAATTGACCTAAACTCGTCTGTGAGAGTCTCACGGTTGCTGGTAGCGATATAACTGTTACCCTTGTGAGCCTTTTCCTGGCTTTTTCATTTTGGCTCCTAGGCTTCATAAATGAAATAAAAAAAAATAAACTAGGTCCTGTTTTAATATTTACACGTTACTATCATTTTCTCTCACCATTTTTTTTTTTTTTTTTTTGAAATGATACTTTTGTCAATTACCCTCTTGTTGTTAGTTATTTTTTATTATTATTAAATTTATTTCGCATATTTCGCCCCTTAAATTTTTTTTTTATCTGCTGGTGTCTTCCACTAAGGTAAAAAAAAACATGAACAGCGTTACCGTATCATAAAGGTAGCCATGTTGATCCAGTTTTTCTTACAACCCTCGAGTCTGATTATCGTGTGCGGATGCTTTATTATTAAATAATTGCGGTACAAAAAAAAAAAAAAATAGTAATGAAAAAAAAGAAAGTCATTCAGACACCCCTATTCAGGGTTGGTTTTTTTTTTTTTTAATACTTAGTGTAGTATCAGGTGATTTTTTTTTATTTTTTTTTTTTATACCTACAAACCCATTGTTCGGTAGAAAGAGAATTGTGGCAGCGTAACTACCTATTCCTTTATTAGGATTTTCTACCGGTTGCGCACAAACAAAATAAAAGTGTGAGTTAGTAAGTAAAAAGTGAAGTTTGCCGATTCTTTTTTTTTTTTTTTGTATTTCTATTGTAATCATTTTTTTTAAAAAAATTCTTTCAAAAATAATATTTTTTTTTTAAAATCTTTCTTCAGGAGATAAATGAACACACTCGATGAATTAATTAACGTACTCCATACCAGTGACAACACTGAGTCAATCATACTAAGCAGTGACTATGACGTCCACAGTACCCAGTCAGATGGGTACAGCAGCATACACTTCGCAGCTAAGAATAATAACGTCACCCTAATGAAGGAACTATTACAAAGAGGAACGAACGTTCTACTGCAAGCAAACGACGGAGCGACTCCTTTATATATCGCATGTGAGAGTGGGTCGCATGCGATTGTTGAGTTCTTGTTATCAAATTCCGAAGTGGTTAACTCAAGTCATCATAATAAACTTCACGAAAGCAACGCTTCTCCACTTCTAATAGCAAGCATAAAGGGATACAGTGACATTATAAATACGCTTTCGACAGTTAAATCTCTTCCGTTTTGTGAAATAATATCGAAGGAAGGAGGAAGGTCATTACTGTCAGCTGTTGTATGTGGTAATTTAAATACTGTCATAGCAGTATGTGGTTGTATTTCGAAATCAGAGAATCCTTCAAAAGCATTAAACACGACCGATTCAGGAGGAGCAACATCATTCATGCTTGCATGTCTTGCCGATAAAAGAGAAGTTATTAATTTTTTGTTATCGATAGACGACGTTGATATTAATATGTGTCTCCCTGATAAGACATCACCCCTGTTAGCAATGTGTGAAAATGAGAACTTAGGGGGAATTGAAAAAATTATAAACGAAAGGGGAAACACCGTTGACATAAATACCACGAGAGACTCTGATGGTTGTAACCCTTTACTGACATCTGTTAAATGTGATAGTCTGGAAATTGTATCCGTGTTGCTTACCTGTTCATCAATAAACATTAATATTACTTCGACATCTGACTTTGGAACACCACTTCTCATTGCGAGTGAGAGAGACTACACATCCATGGCGCAGTTATTACTAAGCCATCCAGACATTAATGTTAATTGTTGTTTTGATTTCGGTTCAACACCACTGATAATCGCATCTCACAATGGAAATCTACCTCTTGTAAAATCACTTACAAACCTAGCAGCGACAGACGTCAATGCAACTACAGCTGATGGAGCGACGGCTCTGTTTATCGCGTGTCAGATGCATCACATCGATATCGTGACACATCTTTTATTACTGAATGAGACCCCGTTGACTTTAAATAGTAAATTAACAACAACGGGTGAAACTGCGTTTCATCACATCTGTACCGACTATAGCATTCCTTCTCAAGAGGAAAATTTCAATTAGAATTTTTTTTTTTTTTTTACGTTTTATATATGAGACGATTTCCTATTAAAAAAAATCAATTTTTTTTTTTTTTTTTTTTTCCAGTGAATAACAACAATAACACAAAAAAAAAAAAAAAAATGGATTCCAATACCAATCCTGCAGTCAAGCGTCTCAAAGCAGATTTGAATGATATATTTAATGCCGTAGTAAAAGACATGATGAAAGCTGATTCCCGTAAAATATTTCACAAACCAGTCGTGGGAGTAATTGGATACTCAGATGCAATAAAACACCCAATGTGTTATTCAACTGTCGAATCAAAGATAGAAAAAAACGAATACAAAACAGAAGAAGACTTCGAAAACGATATGACACTTATTTTTACTAATTGCATGACGTTTAACCCGGAGAAGTCATTCTGGTTTAAAGAAGCTGTTAGGCAGCATAAACTAATGTCTGGAGTGGTATTTCCAAGACATGGGCTTACATCTGAACAGTTCGTCTCTTACGAAAAAGTAGCTGACGACGAGACATCGTTTCTCGATTCTGAAAAACGCGAAGCAAAGAAACATGGTGGAGCAGAAGCCCTTGCCCGCGCTCGTAATAAAGAAGTTTCGGAGGGTCTCAAAGACTCTACGGCTTCACTTGAAACTCTTTTAGGAAAATTTGGTGATCCAAAAGCTATTATGAAAGCGTCGAAAGAATTACTTGGCGGATCATTAAAACAAACTCTTCAAAAGAATGACACAGAAAGTAACGACGATGATGAGGAAGAAGAGGAAGACGAAGAGTCAGAAGAACTATCTGATTAATAATTTAAAAAACTGCTGCTTCGATCCGCTAAAGCGTAGTTCTTAAAAAAGCCATTGATACCCTGTTTTATGTATCCAATATAAAATAATTAATATTTAACTTATTATTCAGGTAGAACAACATGTTATCTAAACTGCTAGTCGCTGTGTCGGTTGTGATTGTCGCATGGTGGATTACTCTATGCGCGCCACCTAGCGCTGGGTACAATTCGATAATCAGGCAATCTCTTCACTACTTTAGTAGAGCAGGAGGAGGCAGAGTCTGGGAAGAAATCAAACACGAAAGCGCTTGGACAGGTGCAGAGCTCTCTAGTGATATCTCCCGTTGGAGACTCGAGCTCACTAGCGAACAGCAAAAGGACATCTTAGTGGTCGTTGCTAAGCTAAAAGGATTAAATAAAAAATTAACTGACATTCGCAAAGGTGATGCTGAATGGCCACAGTGGATGCTCGACACCTTTAACAAAACAAAATTCGAGTTGTCCTCAGGACTAGGACTTGCTGTAATTAGAGGCATCCCTGTCAATTCTATGACTGAAGACGAACAGCAACTATTCTGGTGGTCTGTCGGGTTCGAACTTGGGATTCCTGGAGCACAAGATGACGATGGGAATCTATTGGGTCACATACGTGACGTAGGTATGATGTTTTTTTTCTTCTGGTTACACTCCTGGGTGCAACCGTCTTCTTTGTTCATTGTTGTTTTCACTTCAATGTTTGCCTATGATGTTTCTCTTCTTGTTCTAGTTACACTTCTCGGTGTACAACCGTCTTCTTTGTTCGTTTTTGTTTTCACTTCAATTTTTGTCTTCTTTTTTTGACTACACTCAGTGATCCCATCCTCGCTGTTTTCTGCGCCCATAAAACCTGACTCAAACAATGACGCCATGAGGATATCATTTTCATTCTTAACTCTGCCCCATTCTAAAGACAGGCCTCTTGATTTCGGGTGGAGATGGCAGACAGTGTTAAATACATCAGCCTCCGTTCTGCAGTCTTTGAGCATTGCATCTATTTTGTTGAAAGCTTGTACGAATCTACTAAGTGACATTATTCCTGCTGTCTCTAACGCTTCGCTTTGATCTAAGAGGAAGCCTGTACTTTTTAGACCTTCCGGAAACGTAGGGAGGCGAGCAGCAAGTATACCCTCATAAGAGATAACAACATTTGCGTTCTTTCCTAATAGAGTGAGCGTCAGAGAGAAATCGCTGTTTTGCAGATGAGAAACCATTATTTTCAAAACCTTAATTGAATCTACTCCTCCTGTACTTAACCCTTTAAAAGTAATTTAATTTATTGCAAGGATGCAAAATTGCCTGGATAAAGGCAGATAGGCATAGCAAATCAATCGTATAGCACTATATAAAATGATAAGACGGTAAACATGATAAGATGGTAAACTACGGCCGATCCCGGGAGATTCCCATATTGGTGTTAGGGTTTTCGGGTTTGCGCTTCCGTTTCATTCTGATTCTCAAACCGAATATTTCTTCCTTTCTACTGTTTCCCTCCCACGTCCGAAGACGATCTTTCTTTGCCCTCTTTTATTTCCAATCAGGGAGTTTATTGTAGTGACTAGCCATGCAAGGCATTTTGATTTACTTTTGTGACAGCTAGGGGGAGTGGAGTAGCAAGGAAATGGCACTTTGCCACTTACCAGTTGTTGACCATAAATGCGTGTTATCACGTTATAATACCTCAGTTTGGTCGTGTGAGGTGTCAGAGGGTCTCCTCGATGACCTGACTTAGTGTCCTCTTCGTAGATTAAATATCCATCAGTGACGAAGTGTGTCATGTGTTAGTAGTGAGAATGCATCCATTAGTTGTTCTGAGAGCTCTGCCGCTTTCTCATTTGTTTCGAGAGACTCATCTACTGCTTGACAGTAGTTCTCGAGTAAGTCAATCCTACCCTCAGACCATTGTCTCGCAATAGGTGTATTCTCTTTAACGGAGATAACGTGACTCTCTTGTCGTAAATTCTTGGTCGGCGTGCGGTCGAGAGCTTCACTCTGCGGCATTGTCGGAGGAATTGAGACTAGAGGACAAAAGACGATATAATTAAGAGTAGGGATAAGGGGTTTAATAAGAGGAGTAAAAAGACTACTCGAAGTTGTAAAAAGCGTGAGATAGTTCACAGATTCATTCAAAAGGGGGGTTCGAGGGGAAACTTGTTGACTAAAGTGGAATCATTCGTTTATTACATAACGTGTTTCGCCATTTTTGAACTATTTTCTTAATATGAGCACACCGCCTGGTGTTCGTCTAGACGTTGTAGCTATTAGTTTGAATACTCATGAGTTTTATAAAAAAAAATTCTACAGTAGCATAGTCAAATGGCGTTCAACAAACAACAATGTTCACGTGGCCTCCGGTGGCATTATTTATTTAAGATAGTCTGAGATATCGTTATTCCCTTTAAGCTTGATAAAATAGTATCAAATTACCCGACTCTGATGCTCACGGGACTGAAAATTTATTGTTTTTTTTTCTCTTTTTCTTTTTTAATACCAAAAAAAAAAAAAAAAAAAAAAAAAACAGGTGGGGATCCACGTACTGAGAGACAATACAAAACAAAGTCACACATCTCATTCCACAATGACGGAGCTGATTTAGTTGGTTTGTTGTGTTTGAAGGAAGCAAAACAGGGAGGTACTTCACGAGTGATCTCCAGCACTGCTGTCTTTAATCGTTTATTAAAGAGATTATCAAAGGAAGACTTAGAGCTGCTCTATGAACCAATCCTGATCGATACTCGTGGCTCCGGTGGTATAAATACCTTTACTGTACGTCCGTTTGCTGTGAATGAAGCAGGTCATTTACAAACCTTCTACCATGAAGACTACTTTCAGAGTGCATACGAATACGAGGATTCTGAGCCACCATCAGATGCCATCGTTCGAATTTTAAAGGTGTGTGTGTGTTGAACTTGATTTCTCAATTGAAATAAACAACAAACAATCTAATCCAAATCAAACAGACATACAATGAGATCTTAAGAGAACCAGGGTTATCAGTGGATATGGACTTTCTTGAGGGTGATATTCAACTCATATCGAATCATGTGACGTTGCATTCTCGAACAGCATTTGATGATCACCCTGAACTGGAGAAGCGTCGTCATCTTCTCAGGCTTTGGGTCTCACTCGATGGTGAAATGAGCACGAAGGATAGAATCAACAGTGAAATTGAAAAGCTTAGAATAATCTCTGTTATGGTTAAATCAAAAGTTAAAAATGCTTTATTCGGTGGGTACGGAAAACGCCGAAGCAAAAACTGAGACTGACCTTTTCTCTTTCAGTTGACTCTCTGGGTTGACTAAAAGAAGTTATTTTATTGGATGAGAATTTCTTTGTTATTTTGTTTTTGCTATTGAAGAATCAAATTTAAAAAAAAAAAAAAAAAAAGGCGGGACTTCGGTCAGCGCTCAGCCGCTGTTAGCGGCGGGCACGTGTGCTTTCTGATGTAAATGAGAGGTTTATTATTTCTTTTTACAAATGACGAATAAAAAAAAAAGGAGAAAAAAAAAAAAAAAAAAAAAAACATTGGGTCCTGACCCTGACCTGGATTACAAAGAATTACGATATATCTTTTTTCCTTTCCCTTTTCGGAATTATGTTCTTTCCGGGAGCTCGCTAACTAACTAACTAACTTTCCTTCTAAATGGCCTCACCCGACAGTTTGGATTTATTGCAACTTATCGATCGCATCGATCATTTGGACTGCTGACGAAAAAATGTTATTGCGTTTTCCCTAACAAGGCCAGTTGTGTTTTTTTTTTTTTTTTTTTTCTAATTTAAAAGTTAAGACCTCCAGTTCTCAATTTTAAAAACGGTGGAATTATGTATGGTATTCTCATAACTTCCGTTGGAGGACTTGAAAAAAAAAAAAAAACATCATCAAAAAAAACATCCACAAATTGGATAATTAGATTTAATTACATATCCTAATTGGTACTTCACACTCGACTCAACTCTTTTGTGGTATGTGAGACGTTGTGTTGTCCTTGCCTGTGTATTCCTTTTTCCAAGCACTTCAACTATAAGTATTTTTTTCTGTCAAATACTTTGATATCTAAAAGTTGTTACTGTTTTTTTTACATTGTCAAAGTGTCACAACACTTTGGCTGGCAACATTACACGGGGGTTCGTACCTCAGTCTAGAAAGTTGCGTATAACCTGGTTTGATTAATAAAAAAAAAAAAAAAACACACATTTTTTTTAACATTCTTCTCTCCTCTCTCAAGCATTATTGTCAAAAAAAAAAAAAAAAAAAAAAAAAAAAAAATGAATTGCAATTTACTGTTTGAAAAGTCAGATTACCTTGATATGATTTATGTCATCGTGAAATTATATTTTCTCTCACTCTTACTTACCACAGCATTTTGTCTTGCAAAACACGATGCGTCTTTCTTCAACACTTAGGAAAGCACTAATAGCTATACTGAGTACTGTGTTAGTCGCGCATACTGTAGTATATGGATCACAGCTGGGACAGGTACCGTATAGAATCAGTATTGTTGTGGAGGCTCCGATGATAAGTCATTCACCGAAACTAAAGAAAGACTTAGAGACGATATTTGCTTATCTCAGGCAAACTGAGAATGTCAGCGTGGAAGAAGCTGGTCGGATGCTTGATCGGACTCCATACCCTCCTGAGAAATGGGCGGAGGGATTCCCGAAGTCAACCTTAGAAAAACGACTTGTAAAGTTGGAAAATCCACCCCCAGCACCAACTGCTGCCGAGGCTGTTAGGATAGCAGACTCACTTCGATGGCCAAGACATTGGAGAGCCAGGCATCGTCCGGAATTATTTATTCTCGGTCCACCTAAAAGTGGAACTACCTACTTAGAAGCGTGTTTCAGAGTAGCAATGACTGGAAACACAAGTAAACAACTATACCCTGATGCTTCTATGAGATGGCCACTCACAAGAGGACCAGGCGGAGAACCAGTCTGGTCAGCATCACCAAAGATGGACGTCGACAGATCTTGGTCAAGAACTGGTTATCGAAGGTGGGATTCCAATAAGGAATGGTGGACGTATCCTGTGATTGCAAGACGTGCTTACAATATGAGAGGCTTCAAACAACCATACAGATTCCCTCCTGTTGAATCCGAATCTATAAAATGGACACTCATGGACAGCACACCTGATCAAATCATGATTCCAGAAGCTGCTGATGCTCTTCGGGGAGACTTAAAAGGCGCGCCTTTTGATCCAACTTTCTTAGTAATGAAACGGTCAGTTGTCAGCAGAGCTTATTCACATTTTTTGTTATTCACTGAATTGCGTTCACAATGGGGTTGGGGACCAGAACCTACAAAAGTGTTTTCTCGAAAATTAGATGAACAACACAATATTTTAACCAACATCACTATCTGTAGAGAACTCATTGAAGAACCTGAGAAGGTAATTCTCGATTTCAATAAGACTCTATTGGCGTTACAAAAGTGTATGTACGATCCTAGAAAGGCCAGTCAAATGATGTATTTACCTTTTGGTTTCACTGCATTGGGTGTGAGATATTGGTTTGAATTATTTGATGCAAAATTTTTTAAATTTATGGAACTTGATGAAGTCGCAAAGATGAACGGTTCGCTTCCAAAACTTTTCAATTTCTTTGAAGATACCTTTCCGGGTATGAAAAGAATGCTTCCCAGGTGTGAGAATGCTTCAGACTGGAACTCTGGTACCTGCACTGGACACCTTCTACATGCTCGTTCACTTAAAACCTGCGGGTCTGACTCAGAATCTCGTAATTCTCAAGCATGGACTAGGAGGGGTGTTCCTGGATATTCAAAAGGTTCAAAAAAAGACCTGGCTCGCTATCATGAAATCGGAAAGCGATGGTCTGCTGTATTCGATGACCTGCTGCAACGATACGGACGTAGCTACTACAAGATATTATAACAAGTTTAGTGGAATTGTTATTATTATTATTATTATTATTATTATTCTTTTTGAAAATAAGAAAGTCCGCATCAGCCAGCCTCTTTTCCTTTTTTTTTTTCTTCCCCCTCAGAGGAGGGGAGGAGTTAAAATACTACGAAAAGAGGGGGGTTTCGAAAAATGGAAAATGAAAAAAATATTCCCTCCGTTAATATCTTAAAACTGACTTGTCTCATCTGAGTTTCCTTTTTTTTTGATTCCATTCATCACAATTTGGAATAGTTATTCATGTTGTCTTCTTTTTAATGAATTCGTTTAGCCCCCTTATTAAATTCATATTCTAGGTTTTTTTTCTTTTTTTTTTTTTCTATCGTGGTATAGTAGCCATTTGACGCATGTGGTTATTTAATGAAGAAACGTTTTACGTGGAATAGATAGGATATGATGTTTTATTTATTATTCTTATCGGTTTTTTTTTTTTTTTTTTTTTTTCTTTCTCCCCTTTTTCTTGGTTTTCAACCTGTTTGTTCAAATCTCAAATCGAATAAAAAACATGTGGGTTGCCCAGACCACCTTCCAGTCATCAGTTCTGGACTTTGCTAACTAAAAAAAAAATATTTTTTTTTCTTTTAAATTTTAACTAACTTCACTCTCTCTTTCATTTTTGGCGAAAATTGGCGTTATCAGCCGTCTAACCGAAATACGATAACTTTCGTAATGTAAGAATACAGTGTCAGTATGTCCTTTGATAATTATTTGTTGGGTGTCTATACTTCGGATTATTCTGCTTCTTTTCTTTCGAAAGTTAAAATCAATATTATTTTTTAAAATTTTCTCGATCGCTTTCCATTCCTTTTGATGGATTAGACAACACTGCTGAACCTTTCTGATGCTCCTGCAGCTTGTTGATACTTTCTTCTTAGACTTTGTTAAGTTAATTACTAATTGGAAGGTTACAACTCCTATGGCTTGCCTGTGGGTTCATCTTCTTTTCAATTTAAAATTTGTGACAACGTAGCGTTTCATTCCTTTCTAGGTTTGATTTTTTTAGTTACACCACAAAAAAACTTTTTTTTTTTTTGTGATACGTCGGTGAATACCCTCTTACTAATAAAAAAATTAATTTACCCTTCATTGTTTCCTTTGTGTCGGTTACTTTGGACAAAATAACTTCGTAAATATTATTTTCCCTAACCTCTCTCTGTAATTATTATATTTTGTGTTTTTTTTTTGCACCGACGAAGTCGGAGAAAGAAACTATTTCAGATTAAGAGCCGTTATTTTTTATTGTCATGTTATCTATTTCCCTGTGCGCCAGTAAAACTAGCTGCGATCAACAAAATATAAGGCTTATCTGAATGGTTTCTTTTTTTCTTCATTGTTATTAGAGCTTCGACGATGTGAAGAACTGCGCAACTCTATTTTTTTTTTTCAATATTATTATCATATAGTCAATTATAATCATAAACAGGTAACTTTAAAAAAAAAAAAAATGGTGAAAACAAAAACAAAAACCAAAACTAAGAAAGCGTCAGGCAAATCAATTGTAGTTAATAATTTCTTAGAAGAATCCGAGGCGGCGTTAGCTAATTTTGATTATGCCAAAGCATGTAATTTAATGATGGCAGCACTAGAGAGAGAACCCAACGACCACGAAATAATGGATAGGCTCGGTGAGGTTCTAATAACATACATGGGCGAGGAGGAAAAAGGCAGAGAGGCTCTACAGAAAAGCATAAGCCTAGCACCAAATGAGGGCTACACAAAATACATGACTCTCGGTCAGATTGTTGGAGGTGGTGAAGGATTGACTTATTACAAACAAGGAGCTGAAAATATCGCAAGAGCAATAGAACGAGAGACCGACACAACAATAAAATCTGAGCTTCACTTGGCAATGTCTCAAGCGTTTTGCGCTGTTGCTGAACTATGGATGACTGACCTGTGCATGGAGGATGTTGCAGAAGCTCAATGCAAAGCAGCATTGGATTTCTCACAACAATACGGTCCTAACAATGTTGAGGTCTATGTCTTACTAGCTCAGCATCACCTCAGAGCTCAACAACCGACTGAGTGTAATGAAACTCTCACAAAATCTTTACAACTCATTTCAATTTTAGATGAAGAACGCCAACCAGGATCAGGTCTTCTCTTAGAACTTGGTAAGATTCTTATGCAAGTCAACAGATGGGAAGAAGCATACCAAACATTTAAAGCAACCCTTCTGGAGGATGACTCTAATGGATATGTTTGGTACTTAATGGGAACATGTCTTCATAATATGGGTAAGCAAAGAAGATCTCTTAGGCATTTATTAAAAGCTAAGGGAATCGCATCCAGGGTTGTTGGATCTGCTGATGAACAAGGCGATGATGGTCCATCACAGTTCTTATCGGGAGTTGACCAAATTATAAGTGAAGTTGCAAAGTTAGTTGGAACTGAATCGAATAACGTTGCTCACCAAGTTAATACTGGCGAAGGATGGGTGACTGACAGTGAAGATGAACAGCTTCCTCCTGACACCGCAATGGGTATGGTTAAGTCAGCGTTATCAGCCAATTAAGTTTTTTTTATTTATTTATTTTATTATACTCCACACCCTTACGAAACTCCTACTAGCCTGATAGTTACGTTTTTTTTTTTTTTTTTTTTCCTCCTTTTTAAAAAAAAAAAAAAAAAAAAAAAAAAGGGTTTTCAAGTGTGTTTTGTCATCAATCACGATTCGTTGGTTTCTTTTATTAAAAAAAAAAAATAGAAAAGACAACTACTCACACATTATTATTCTAATCTTTATTTTTTTTCAATCACAAAGTTTCGTATTAAGAAAATGAAGATTAAAAAGTCTTACCTGCCTGCAGCAGGTTTGGCTGTATCAATGTTAGTGCTAATCATGTTAATGAGCGGAGATAAAGAAGCAATAAATTCCCGAAGCATGATGACTACCTCTCCAGTAACCGTATTAAAGAACGTTACTTCTTATGAAAATGGTTCAATTTCAGTTGACGGAGCGATATTCGTATCAAAACAACATCATGATGATTGGGAGCAGTTGCTAAAACCGGACACATGGGAATTCTGGATGTATGTCGCTCTCGTATTTGCTTGTGTTTGTTCTGCAGGATTAGCTGCAGGACTGACTATGGGCTTAGTATCAATTGATGCTATGAAGTTACACGTTACTCTTGAGGCTGAACTTTCTGATGATGAAGAAGTTCAAGAAAGAAAAACTAGAGAACTAAACAGAGAAAAAGCACTCTTACAAAGAAAAGATGAAATCCAAAACGGAAGTATATCCTCACACGGTGAGTTGCAAGACATTGATGCCGAGCTTCTTAGAATGCAACACCGAATTAATGAAACAGAAGAACACGCTGAACTGCGTCAAGAAAAAGATCTTGCGCAGATAATCCTTCCAGTCGTTGAAAAACATCATCTCTTGTTAGTTACACTGCTTCTAACAAACGCTGTTGCGAATGAGTGCATGCCAATATTCTTAGATCAATTGGTACCTTCATACATGGCTGTACTTATCTCTGTTTTATTCGTTCTTCTATTTGGTGAGATAATCCCATCTGCGATATTCACTGGAAAACACCAACTTCGGATCGCAGCATTCTTTACTCCAATGGTTAGATTCTTAATGTTTATGACATCACCCATATCATATCCTATATCTAGACTGTTAGACTACCTTCTTGGTGAGGAAGAACATGATGCCTACAGCAAGGATGAGTTAAAAGCATTTATAAGAATGCATGGTCACAGAGAGCAATATCAATCAGTGTTGATTATTAGACCACATACAGATACCAGTTTAAACCCTCCACATCCACCTAATAAATTCGAGCTTGAAGAAGCTGCGAAAGACGCAAAACTATTGGATGTGAGAGATGTCAATGGAAACTTAGATCCTCATGATGCGAGGTTTTGCGTGACTGATGAGGTTGAGTTTAAACGATGGTTGGAAAGGTTTTTTTTAAACTGTTCCTACTATCCTAGTTCTGAATGGTCAGTTTTAATGCATCCAATGTCTTCAGAGAGGAGAGACATGAACCGATCAAAAAGTCACATCGGGTTCGCATCAAGCGCAGATGCTGAGACTGCCTGTCGATTGATAAACAGATCAATTGTAGCTGAAGGTGGTGGTGCTTGGATTCACGGATGGGTACGAGTTGAGGCTGAAGTAGCTGAAAACAAACATGTCGTCAGAATGCAAAAACTAGCTGATGATGAGTGTTCTATCATCTGTGGTGTTATTGGAATCGGAGAAACACCAGCTAGAGAAGCAGGTCATCTTATTGATGATGTGTATGAAGATAATTCTTGGAAGATATTCATGTTAGCTCACAATACCATCCTCGACAGGGGTGTTCTCGCTGAGGTTATGCGAATGCGTTATAGTCGAGTACCAATTTATCAAGTCAGCGAGTTTAAAGTAACCTTACGCAGAGACTCTATCGACCAGTCTTTTGGTTTTCACTTATCATCTCCAGGACCAACCAGCGACTGTGAACCTACTTGGGGATATTGGAATAAAATCGGAAAAGTAGTTTCTGGAACACCAGCAAGCAGAGTTCAACTCAACACCAGATTATTTATCTGTGCTGTTAATGGTGTCAGGGTGAAGAAACTATCAGATTTTGATAAAATAATGGCTTCTGCGGGAACCGAACTATCTCTAACAGTATACAAGGACGGTGAGTCAGATCGTAAGAAGATCTGTGGGATGTTATTAGCTAAGAGGTTATTAGTTTTATCACCTGACGATTACAGAATGGTTGGAGATATAACAGAAAGGTTTCCTCTTGCGGTAGCTCCTGACGAAACACTTCTGGAAGCGTTTAGTAAGTTTAGAGAAGGACACAGTCACATGGCTATTATTACTAACAATCCAGAAATGCTTCAGCAATGTTGGAACACATACCGAGAAAGTCGTCTACCTTTAAAGGAAGGAAAACGAATTGAGACTGAAACAGATAGTAGCAGTAGCAGTGGACAACACAAAGAAGACCTATCATGGGCTGCTCCACTCTCTTCAGGTCAAGTAGAAGTGTTGGGTATAATTACATTAGAAGACGTCCTGGAGGCTTTCATGGGTGACATAGAAGATGAAACTGACTACAAGACAGGCAATCAAGGAAAGGTTGTCGAGTCTCGTATTAGACGTAACCGAATTAGACAGCTTCCTGCTGGACCGACTCCGACATTTGGTAGAAACCGGAATCCTCGAACGCCAGGTCTTCAGACACACTTTTATCACTCTGCTACAAAACACGTATCGGGGGTTCCATCAAGCTTAAAGCCGTCTCTCAGTATAAATAGTCAGTCTTTGAGTGAAACAACTCCTCTTCTTCCCCGATCACCGATGACTTAGAATCTTTGATTTTCTTATACCTGTTGATTGTTATCTTACTATGACTTCGTGTGCGGAGTCGATAATTTAATATCGCGATACACACTCGAGGACGATGATAGGCGTAATAGATATTGCGTTATGAATAATTTTTTCACTTTACGTCTTTTTTTTTTTTTCTTTTTGAGTCTATTTGAAAAACAAAATCTACGTATCAAACACAACGGAACAGAGCGATTTGTATGGTACTTCCAACAGTCGTTATATATGTCTGAAAATGTTTGTTTTAATTGTTGTAATTTTTTCTGTTCTCTGATTTCTTTGGGTTTGAGAAGCAACCAACTAACACTGCTATTGGCACGTGTTCGTTGTTGTGAAACCCGGAGTTTCTTTTTTTTTTTTTTTTTTTTTTTTTTTTTTTTTTGTTGTTCGTTTTCCTTGGTGCTTTACGTTTCCTCTATCTCGATATAGAGGATTGGGATAATGCATAGTTCATCAATCACATCAATGAATATGGTCATTGTACCATACAGCAAGATCAATATTATGCAAAAAGGTTTATCTTTATGTGGGAAGGTCTCTCCCCTCCCCTCGTATTAAATTCCCACTTTTTTTTTTTTTTTTTTTTTTTTTTTTTTTTTTTTTTTCCTAGTCATCTCCTGTCCTGTTATTTTTACTGTCGTGGGTATATAGCACAAAGGAAGTTTTGGACAACGAAAATACTTAAAAAAAAAAAAAAATTGAATCATCGAAAAAACCTGCAAAAAATGCAAAAAAAAAAAAAAAGTGAAGAGTTAACAAAAAAGTAATTAGGGTGGAAAATTTAAAAAAGAAGAAAAAAAAAAACTCTTTTTGCAACAGACCTTCAGGTACGTGAAAAAAAAAAAAAAAAAAAAACCGATAAATTAACATACTTATAGCTTAATAACAGTTCCTCATTGTCAATTCATATTTAGTTATCTATTTTTTATTTCTATTCAGGTGTATAGAAGCTAGGCATGTTGATAATCTTAGTGTTTCTTCCGATAACCGACTGGTATTTTTTATATTTCAAATTATATTTCCCCGTCTCAGAGATACTACTCTTACTACCCACTTTTTAAAATGGCTGACGCAGTTTTCCAGAAGATGGCTCAGGCTCTCAACACCTCAGTTGGTAAGGAGGCCGCCAAGATGGTTAACGAGATCATCACATACGAGTTCCCAGACACTGGTGCTTCATACGTAATTGATTTAAAGGCATGCAAGGCCTACAAGGGAAAGTGTGAGGACGCCGCCGCTTCATTCAAGATGGACGAGGCTGTTTTCGTTGAGTTGGCCGGAGGAAAGGCCGACCCTATGGGTCTGTTCATGGAGGGAAAGATCGAACTTGACGGTGACACTGACGTTGCCATGAAGCTCGGAAAGGTTATGAAGAAGTTAGGAAACGCTATCTAATTAGTTTATTTAAGAATTGTTACTTTAAGGGGAATACCTTTCACTTAAAGAAACCATATAACACATAACATCAGTACAGCACTCATTACAACTGAGGTAGTCATACCGCCTGTGTAGCAGTCGCTTCAGTTCTCCGATGCAGTGCTTTTAGTATTGTTACTGCTATCTTTTGTTATCGTGTTTCCCTTCCAAATCTCCCTCTCAGTTTTGAAAAAAAGTCGGAGGTTTACCGGAGTAGGTCTACCACCTCTCAATAGTGTTCTTTGTGTTGTATTGGTGATTGAAGTATCAGAGAAATATCTTTTACAACAGGAAAGTCAAATATTAATGCTGGCATTCAGACGAAGTGTATGCATTGGTATGAGGTATGCGTCTACACTAGCAAGTAGCTTTGAGTCTAGGTTAACAATAGCAGTTAAGAAAAAAGATTTTATGGAAAGTAGTGCAGTTTGTCAGTCCATGGCTGAGGCAGGTGTTACTCCAACACCAAGAATTTATTTATTGTTATTGCAATTGTATCTTAGTGGGGTTAAAAATGATCCAGAGGTTTGTGTTGAATGTGGTTATACTACATTTGAAAAAGCTCATCAGAGATCGCACACTAAAAACACACCAGCTCTGTGGTCGTTTATGATGATGATATACGCTGAAACAGGTGATCACCAAGGTGCGAGAGAGCTAGATAAACTTAGAGAATCTTCAGCTATTCCTATTCCAGAAGGAAGTGTTTATCGTGACGCTTTGAAATCAGCAATCAGAAATGAACATGCGAATAAAATGCCACCTGCTGCTCTACGTGACGATCGTGACTTCAACAAAAACAACATCAGACGCCAACTAGAAATGGAAAGAGTACGTGATGGATAATAACATCGACCATCACAATCGTTTGATAATATCGTAGTCACATCCTTCTCACTTGAACAGTTATCTTGACAGTTCAGTTATCGAAAACCATTACTTGCTGTTGGTCATTCCCTTTAAGCATTTCTATCATGCGATATTAATAAGAGGAATAGTATATTGTGAGAGATGATGATATTTAAATGAATCCTTTATCTCATGTTTCCATTTAACAGATTTTAAAACAAAACAAAACATGAACTTCGCGCTCAGGTTGTGCGCCGTCGTATCACTGGCGGTTTCTTCGTTTGGTTGGATCGACTACGGTGTTGCGGATGATTTCCACATTGCATTCGATAACTACTACAGACAGAGGTGCTACAATCACAGGAGGGTTCGGATCAACGGGCTGACTTGCTCGAATGGAATTGCTGCCGGGATGTGTGCCGAGGAACACTGCAACGACGGCTGGGGAATCGTAGCGCACTGGAGGGGAGGGGCGGACGAGTTCCAAACCTGTCAGCTGTGTTGGCAAGAGGCTTGCGAGAAGGGACACTCTAAGTTCTGCGGTCTGGCGGACACGTGTAAGCGACCAAAGCCGAAGAAGAATGACAAGATCGCAATCATCGGGGCCGGAGTGCACGGTCTGTTCATGGCGAGGGCGCTGAAGCGTGCTGGGTACCATCGGGTGACGGTGTTCGAGAAGGAGAACGAGGCGGCTGGTTCGACGCATTCGACGACGGTAGACGGGCACGTGCACGATTGGTCGACGAAGATCATCGGGGCGGACGACTTCTTGAGCCCTGGGTTCCTACCTGAGCTGCAGTCAATGATCGACGAGTACGGACTGACGACCAGACCATTCCTGAACGGGCAGTTCTTCGATGCGGACCTCGGAGGGGCGGTGCTGCCGTTGCCACACGTGCTGATCCCGTTCACTGCGACGCCGGTGCTCCAGCAGCAGCTCGTTGAGAACATGATCTGGGGATTTGAGTTTCTGAAGGCGGTGCAGATCGGAGCGACGACGCCGGAGGAGATCATCAACGCGGGGTTCGCAGCGAAGAACGAAACTTTCACCGACTTCGCTGAGCGAATCAACAAGCCGGCGTTCTCAGCGTACATGGAGTTCCTGTCGAACGGGTTCTTGAACGGACCGATTGCTGAGATGTCGGCGGCGGTAGTGTTGAACTGCAGGACTTCATACCAGGCTGCGTACCTGAAGCAGCTGTTGCTCGGACTCGGGGTCACTGCTGACAGTCCTCTCCCACTGAGCACCGAGCTGAGGGCGCTTCTCGGATCAGAGTTCAAGGGAGCGGGTTATGTGATCAACGAAGGAATGCAGGCTCTGTTCAACCGGATGATTGAGAAGGAAGGGATCGACGTGTGCCTGGGATGCGAAGTGAGATCAGTGAAGTACACTTGGGACGGGAGGATTAAGATCAAGGTGAGAGGAGAGCCTAGAAGAAAGTACGACCACCTGATTGTCTCGTCGAGACCACACGACAGCATCAAGTTCATGAGACAGCAGTCTGCACAGAGGGACTTGATGAGGGCTGCTAGTGCTACCGATCCAGTGAACATTTTTATGTTCAGAGTGCAGTCGACCCCTGCCCAGCTCGGATCGGAGTTTGCTGCCTTCATCTACCCGGGAGCTCACCACTGGGCTGCTGACAGTAGTGTAACGGCTGCGGTTCGTGAGTTTTCTGACTCGAATGTGATGATTGCCATCGGATACGCCGACCCGGACCTGACTAGCGAGGAGTCGGTTGAGAAGGCGAGCGCCGACATGGCTTACGCCCAGATGCCTGTGAGCGAGCTTCTTGGACACCGTCAGTTTTCCTACGTATCGATCCCACCTGTTTCTGAGATCGAGAATGATTGGTTCGCGAAGACTACATTCGAGCAGGGTGCTCGCAACACCTACATGATTGGAGAAGTGTTTTCAGGTTACGGTGTCCTTCCGGCTCTCAGATTCGTTAACAACTTTAAGGAGAAGTACTTTGATTAAGAAATAGAAGTAGTTTGAGAGATGTGACTCTGTTCTTCATCCTTGTGTTATATTAGTCATTCCAAAAATAACCGGCCGCGAAAACCAGTTTTGCTTCGAGCAGCCATTGGTCAAAAATGCATCCATTTTCGAGATTTTTTACGAGGTGGAAAGGTTCGGCCCCAATCTCTCATTTTACGCGGTGGGATTATTTTTTTTCCACTTTTTTTACTGACCGTTAGAACCCGACAGGTGCGTTATGGGTACTAAGAGAATGTCACTGTCGGCATGGAAAAGTTAATCCTGTTGCTGCATTTAACTTTTTTCTGGAAAAAAAAGGGAAATGCATCAGAGATTGGCATTTTTTCTCGTAACTACACTTATTATTCCCTTAAGCACCAGCTTAAACTTCTCTCAATGAAGTGTCACACGTGCCACGAGATGCCAGCTGAGTGCTCCTCAGACAGCTACAACTGCACCTCGCACACTAACGCGAAAAGACGGAATCCGAAGTTCAACAAGCTTCTTGAGCCACTTCGCGGTAGTCTTGAAATCCCGGCGTATGCTCCTCTGCGCTCAATCTGCAACGCTTGCTACCAGCGAGCAAAAAGGCTGACTAGTGATCCGCATTACGCATCCGTCAGTATCCCTGCAGAGCCGATCAATCCGGAACCGCTCTCCGATATTTTTGAACGCGTGAAAGAATCAGTTCCTGCTGTCCGTTCTCAGTTTTTGAGACTCTGTCTCACGCTAGGCTACACTGATAGCCAGATTAATGCCCATGTCAGGGATTCTTCAATGCGTAAGCAGCTACAGAGGCTGGAACAGCACGATCCCTCCCAATCAGTAAAGCAGCGCAGCCAAGACAGAGATATCTGGAACTTCTGGATTTCCAATGCACGCCCTGAGTCAAACCGCGTGGTCCTCAGCAAAGACTACATAACCGGCGAGACAAGTAAAGAGACAGTCCTCTATGTAAGAGAACCATACCTTGCCTTGTGGAGTGCCTTCTGCAGAACTCACACAGCTATCTCATATCCTCAGTTTTGTGACAAAAGGCCTGCTCATGTCAAATCTTGTCCGAATAACCCTCGATGCCGTTGCAGGTGGCACATGCAAATTGCACTTATCCTTCCTGCTTATATAAGACTTGTGGGCCTGAGAAGATTTCAGCTAACCCGCTTGAGTGACCACCTACCACTCATACTATGTCGAGACCCGTCTTACAACTGCTTCTTTGGCCACTGCAACCAATGCAGGCCGTTGAACTTATTCTATCCCAAGGCGTTAAAATCCTGCTGGCTGCTTTGTACCGATTGATGAAGATGATCCAAATGTGGGGGTTGGTGCGAGCCAACTTTCACCTGCTACCAACACTGAGAGTGAGTCTATTTCAGAAACAACTGAACTCACCTCAGATTCCGGTGAGTCTTCTACTGGCTCTTGCTCTGTTAGTGAATCTAGTTCTAGTTCCAGTTTCAGATCGCTGCGTTCAACTAGTTCTATTATCGGTTCATTGCCGGTAGGAAAACGAAGAAAGCCAGCAGTAAAAGTTGCCAAAAGAGCTAAGCCTAATCAAAAATAAAAATAGGCTAAGTGTAGTGTAAGATGTACAAGGTACTGTTTTGCTTCGAGCAGCCTTTGTAACTGTTTCAGAGTAAAACATCCGACCAGGTACGGCCGGATATAGAACCATATACCGATCTTTCATTTTAGCACCCGGGGCAGCCGATTAGACATCAACAGTTCCATTATTCAAAATTTTCACCACACAAAAATGTCACATTTTTTTTGAATTTTAGCTGCATTTTTTTGAATCGCAGCGGGAATGAAATCAGCGGTGCAAAAGCGATTAAAATGGGTATTCGGTTTTAAGTTTTACTCCCTATTTTCACCTATGAAATACTGGAACCCTAAAATGGACGGTTATTTTTGGAATGACTAATATAATATTATTCAAAAACAAAAAAAACAAAAAAACAAAAAAACGAAGGAAGAAAAAAAAAAGAGATTTCTTAAAAAAAAAAAAAAAAGAAAGAAGGAAGAAAAAAAAAAAAAAACAATTGCGAGACCGACCGTTCCACACAACTCATAACTAATATGGAAGGGTGGTCAGTCATAATTGTGCATGGCTACCCTTTTGTGTTCCTGTTGCTGTTGTTAGGATTCCTATTTTTTTTTTTTTTTTTTTTTTTTTTTTTTGAATTTTCTTGTTCTTCTTTATTCTAACCTAACCGACGTTTTTTAAAAAAAAAAAAGAAAAAAAATGACGAATAATGGGATTTAATTTTCCCATTGTAGTATAATTTATACCCAAAAAAAAAAAAAAAAAAAAAAAGAAAAGAAAAAAAAGCTTACTAAAACTTAACTATATCGAACTTTGATTCAATTCCTCTCTTTTGCGTTTTTCACCTTTTTGCGAAATACTTTTTGTGAGTAGACTTTAATTGCTATCTGCTTTTTACTGATGATGATCTCTGTCGGGAGCATCAGATTTTCTGCAGCAGATACAGCGTCTTAGCAAAAGTACTCTTGTCCTTCTTCTGTTGTTGCGAAACAATACGCAATAATCACGTATCGTTCAATTTATTCACTTGTCATCAGCTTTATAGAAAGTCGAAAATGAGTTGCAGTTCGCTATACCTTGATAGTCGCTGCAACTCTCCTCGACAGACAGTAAAGCTTTTCCTTTTTTTTTTTTGCTGTTCCATTTTACTACGAAAAGAGACGTGGGTATGAGCATTGTGTGGGAGCTCTCTGTTGCCCCGCCACGCATGCCTTGTATTTGCGCCTTTTTTTTATGCTATTTGCGGGTTGTATTGAAAATGTATGTCACGCAACCAAGCGGTTCTTGTTAATAGGGAGATTGATTTTAACAAAAAAAAAAAAAAAAAAAGAAAAGTTGGTTCTGTATAACGGTATTCAGCGCTGAGGATTGTTGGAAATAGCGCTGGTTGGTTTTATTTGTATCATAAAAAGAAAAGCCGTGCAAAAAAAAAAAAATGAATAAAAAAATGTAATACAGCCTCTCTAACTGCACGACTATGTGCAACAGAACTTGCTGTTTTCATTTCTTTCCTCTGAAATTCCTCTCATGAGTGACAGCCACTGTCGCTTAAACGTTTTCTGATTGATTGAAATAGGGAGTTCAAATAGTGATTTATTTTTATTATCAGACAACAACCCAAACTATGAAAACTGAAAGTTGTCTTCAAATTTGATGTGTTCGTTTTGTTTAATTATTATAAACATATATATTTTGTAACAGATATTATAAGTCAGAAAAGTCGTCTGACCAATGGCTGATGTTATATTGTCACAAGTCAATTGGATGAGCTCTGAGGGTGTAAACGAGTGCTACGCATTTTGGAAATGGGAACCCTGTTGTGGACCAGGTCATTGCCAAGATATAAAACAAGCAGGTAAATGTTTACTCTGCTGGGGGTGTACACCATATTGCTCTTTCGCGAAGCTTCATGCAGCTAGCATGGATGAACAACCATGTGCATTATGGCCTCATGGAATACTCTTAGGT
Organism: Flectonema sp. DT1601; assembly: GCA_964019425.1. NCBI lineage: Eukaryota > Euglenozoa > Diplonemea > Diplonemida > Diplonemidae > Flectonema > Flectonema sp. DT1601. The sequence goes on along the minus strand of OZ025850.1, from coordinate 312,618 downwards.
ATTGTTGCATATATGGTACCTGTTGCAGGTATGACGTGTGTCCGTTTTAATTTACGACAAAAACGCAGCATACCTGCAGGAGGTCCGATGGATGGCTTGATCGGAGACTGCCTCTGCAGCGTCTGTTGTGGTAGTTTTGCATTCTGTCAACACCTCCGCGCTGCAGAGAAAGATGATTGGGATTGGATTATTACAAGTAATCCGGTAGGTAAGGCAGACTTCGCTCCTGCGTTTTTCAGAGGAGGACAGTTGTTTCCGCAAATGAAAGGCGCAGCTGTTGCTCCAGCTGTTGCCACAATGAAGAAATAACTGTCCGCCTGTTTCAAGGGATTGGGAAAGGTTTTTGAGATTGGAATTTGCCCCTACTTTCGTAGTCGGCTACTTAGAGACAAAACTACGTTTTTATCATTATACTTTCTATTTGAGTTGACACTTCCTTGTCACCGTTCGTTACATTACTAATTAATGTTTGAAGACTCTTTTACACGTTTTTAGTAATGGTGTTCTGCAAATAAATGTTAACAATTTCAGTTAGTTCTCTCACAGGTATCTTTATTCACTATTTTACAATGATGCGTTCAGCTTCAATGTTGCTTGTCGGAGCTCTGTCCGTCAACGCAGAGACTTTTATGAAGGAAGCGTTTGACAGTGCATGGGAAGGTCGTTGGGCTAACTCTGAGGCCAGGGAGGGGCTAGGAAAGTTCGTCCGCACTGCAGGTACTCATTTTGGAGATGAGTCTATTAATATGGGTATTCAGACTTCTGAAGATGCCAAGTTCTACGGATCTGCCAGACAGATGGACAAACCTTTTTCCAACAAAGACAAGAAGTTCGTCGCCTCATTCAGCGTTAAGCACGAGCAGGTTTGTTTTTTGCATCATTTTTTTTTTTTTTCATCTACACAACAAAATATCATAAAAAAGAAAAAAAACTAAACAACCAACAATCAGGGAATTGACTGTGGCGGAGGTTACATTAAAATCCTTCCAGAAACCAGCTCTAAAGAATTCACTGGAGACTCAAAATACTGGATGATGTTTGGACCGGATATCTGTGGATACACAAAGAAGATTCATCTTATCATTGGATACAAAGGAAGAAACCTTGAGTGGAAGAAAACTCCAAAGGCTGAGGATGACAAACTTACTCACGTGTACACTGTCATCGTTAACGCTGATAACACTTATGAAGTTCAAGTTGATAGTAAGAAGGTTGAAGGAGGAAACCTTGCTGATGACTGGGACTTCCTTCTCCCTAAAGAGATTGACGACCCATCTGACACTAAACCAGAGGACTGGGTTAACGAAGCTGAAATCCCTGATCCAGAAGACAAGAAACCAGCTGACTGGGGCAAGGAACCAGAGACTGTTGCTGATCCTGACGCAGAGAAGCCAGATGACTGGGACGAGGAGGATGATGGTGAGTGGGAAGCACCAACTATCCCAAACCCAAAGTTCCAGGGTGAGTGGAAGCCAAAGATGATTCCAAACCCAGCCTACAAGGGTGTCTGGGCTGCTAAGCGTATTCCAAACCCAGACTTTGAAGATGACAAGGACTTGTACTTAATGAGAGAACCAATTTCAACTGTTGGAATTGACTTGTGGCAGGTAAAGTCTGGATCGATCTTTGATAACATTATCATCTCAGACACTGTTAAGGAAGTTGAGGATTTCATTGCCGAGACCTGGGGCAAGACCCACGAAGCGGAAAAGGAAAAGTTCGAAGCAGCTGAGAAGGCCTCTGCTGACGCAGCAAAGGCTGCCGAGGAAGCCGCAAAGGAAACCGATGAGGACGAAGAATAGTCTCATCTCAACTTGATTAAGAAAGTTATTCAAAACAAACGCGTGTAATCCACTAAAATGAGTTTTGCGTGGTTCAAAATGCTTTTTTTTTGTTTTCTCCTTTAGCGAACGTAACTGAGAAATGGAAGAGGAGGAAAAAAAAGAACTCAATTTTTTAAAAAAAAAAGAAAGAAAAGGGTAATAAAAACCCTTGCTAACGTACTGTATTTGCTTTGGTTGACTTAGTCATCGTGTTTGTTCGAAGGATGCGCAACGTGTGGGTGACCTTCGTCTTTTTCTTTTTTTTCCTATTTGTTAATCGGGTATTCATATGATCGTTTTCCCTCTTCTTTTTTTTTTTCCCTCTTTTTCTTCTTTTATTATGTTATAGGATTGCTTTTTTTTTTGCTCAATCGACTTGAGCAAAAAAAAAAAAAAAAAAAAAATGGAAAAAAAAAAAAAAAAAAAAACTTGATTTTTTTTAAACCTTCACATGGTATCTCTCACATTTAATATTCTAATGAAGTTTTTTTTTTTGTTTTTTATTTTTATTTTGTTCTTTTTTTTCTTTTCGCAAACAACAGTCTTTCTGTTCCAGAAGATATGCGAAAAATAAAAGAAACAAATAATATTGGTTTGCGTGTGACTAACCATAACGTGATTGAAGAAGAAAAAAAAAAAAAATACTACGCGATCGAATTGGTAATTCTGTTAAACAGGTTATAAACATGTCAGAAAACTAAATGAACAATCTCTTTTTTTTTTTCTAATTACTTGTTATTTATTGCACACCATCCATTACACACAGAAAGATGTTGCACAACTTTTTGTTTATAGTAGTGTGTGCAAGCAGTGCTTCTGCTGCAGAATATGTTTGGGAAACTGTAGACAGAGGAACGTTACCGAATGAAGAACCAGGTGACAGGCCTCATGTTCGTTATGGATCTAGCATGAGTTATATAGAAGGCGGAATAGTAATGGCGCATGGATATCATTTTCATCATCATAGCTCAGCAGCAGTGTGGCTTGGTGATCATTGGAAATACGACCTGACGTCAGAGAAATGGGAATTTCTGAGATGGCATCACAAAAGCACTCGCTATAAACACACCCTATCAACAACAGCTAATGATAAAGTCATTATGATTGGTGGTGATGATGGTGGACACAGGTATTCACAATCTCATGTATGGGGTGCCTTCACACCAGAAGTATTTGAAGTATATCCTGAAGTCGTCTCTCTAGGATCGTTCTCAGAAGCCAAGAGACAAGGACACACTTCAGTTGTATTTGGTAATAAAATAATAATCTTCGGTGGTATCATAACAGGTGAGGAATCATCAAAAGACAGTACTCACCTGTCAGATAGCAGTGATTTATTTTTGTATGACGTCGATACAAATTCGTGGGAGAAAATCTCATCCTCATTAGCACCACTGTGGCCACTTGGAAGACGATCACATACAGCAAATATCATCGGGAATACGATGTATGTTTTTGGTGGATTTAGTAGACATACTGCTGAGAAGAATTTCGATGATTTTTGGAGTTTGGATGTGCAAAAGTTGGTTGAATCAAAGCAACCAGTTTGGAGGAAAATATCCAAAGGACCATCACCGAGAGGAGGTCACGTAGCTGTTTCTGACTCAAAACTTGGAATATTATGGATTCACGGTGGAGCACTCTGTAAACAAGGATGTAAATGTCTAGGCGATCTGTGGGAGTACAACTCCAACTTAGGATCTTGGAGAGAGATCACTATATCACGTGGAATGAGACCAGTTGCTAGGCATTTTCATATGGCAGTTCTGGACCCTGTTCGCCATGTGATGTACATTACTGGAGGTGAATCTTATGCACCCTACTCATACTGGAATGATGTGTGGAGGATATCATTAACTGGGGCAGTACCAAATGAAAAACTTGTTGACAATGCTCTTGTGTATGAAGGTATTCCTGGTGGAATCAAATCACTGATGGGAAATGAGCGAACCACTCGCGAAGAGCTGGAGTTGATCAGAGCTCCGGAATACCGGGAACATGATAGACTGATAAAGTCTGGTCAATTACAAGAGGCTAAAGTACTTCACAGCTCTGATGGATCACCTGCGTTGACCACGTTTCTGTTTCTGTTTTCATGTTTTTTTATTATAGTCTACACCGTGAGAATTAACACCCCCCACAAGAAAACCTGGTAACCGAAACAATTATTTAATTCCATACTAACGCATCCTTGAAAACAACTTTTTTCCAGGAGTAGTTCGGCATACTATCAGTGAATACCAGTTATTGTATTGTATGTAGAATTATTTATTTACAACAGGAGCATAACAACAATGTTATCAAATAATATGACTACGAGAAGTAGGATGTCGGAACAAGACTTAGAATTGTCTTCTCCAGGGTTAACATCGAGTGACAGCCAGCAAGAGATTGAGGAAGTATCTCTCGGTGATGAGTTGGATTTACATTTAAAAAAAGCATCGTTGAGCCCTAAAGATATTGAAACGCGTCATCTCATTAGAGATTCTGTTGAAAGAGCGATCAGAAAAACATGGCCAACCGCTACAGTGAAATTCTACGGAAGTTTCAGCTACGGCATGAGTGGAAGAAGCTCACCACTTGACATAGTGATTGAAGGCTGCACAGATATGGACAATAAGTTTACTCGCATAATAAGCCTTCTATCTGAAACCGTCGTTGCAAAACGTATTATGCAGGATACCAACGAGGCAATGATCCGCGCTACTGCGAGAGACTCTAAGACTCCTGTGAATCTTTTATTCTTTCAAAGTACAGATGGTTCTGAGGCGGAACTTTCTTCAAAAAAAACCAGAGAATGGATTCGAAAATACCCATGTCTTCCAGCCGTTGTCACTTGCATCCGCTCCCTTTTAATTAATGATGATATTCACTTTATAACAACGTATCAGTTAGTTGTAATGTTTGTCTGTATGTGTAATAATTATGAAGGGTTCGCTAATGATGCAGGGTTGATGGTGGTTGATTTTTTGGATTATTTTGGTCAAATATTCGATTTCAATCATCAGGTAATCGCAGCTACGGCAACGAAACCGTTGGTTAATCACGAAAGCAGATCTCCAGTTGTCATTATTGATCCAGTTACTGGGATGAACATCTCGGCAAACTTATCCCAACTCGAAAAAGTACAAATTCGCTCATCACTACGTCGCGGTCTACGTAACCTGAATGACTGGGTTCAATGCAGTGCAATTGCTGACAGCCCATTGCAAGCTTTAATGGGAGGAAGTGAACCGGCTTTCTAAGTTATTTAGACTGCGATTTATGATCTCACTTGAAAACTGATTCATCAGGACACTCAGCTCTTTTAGAGTTTGAATTGCGTTGCCCGGCCCATTTCAATTTTATTATTATTATTACCGTTTGTTTTCGTTGAGCGAGTTCTCGTTCTATCGTTTTTTTTGAAAAAAAAAAAAAAAAAAAAAAAAGGTGTGCGGCTGATCTGCTGCATCACGCTGTATCACAGCACACGGGTTAGCCCTAACCTTATCTGTTGCTGTTGTAGTTTTGTAGGGTTGATATTTAAAAGAAAAAAAGAAAAGTGGTAATAATGAATAAGCGTGCGTGGAAAAGAAAGCGAATAAAGAAACCAAAGAAAATAAATAAATAAAATTAAATACAGAAGCACTCGTGGAACACATTGGCAGCTCACAAACTTCTACTTTGATTGTGTACTCACATATGTGATTTGCCTAATATTCAATGAAAGAAGTGAATTTTGCGTCATTTGTGTTCTCAAAGAGTTTTGCTAATTCAACTCTTTATTTCTTACACTGAAAAAAAAAAAAAAAAACAATTTTTTACGTAACATACTTACTCAAGTGCGCTCAGCTTCTGAAGCACCGCTGTCAAAGTAGCTTCTTTTTTTTATTTTTATTTTTTTTATTTTTTTTGATGTTTTTTTTATTTGACATATTATTCTTCCCTTCTTTCCAATCCATGTCTTAAAAAAAAAAAAAATCAAAAAAAAAAAAAAAAAAAAGGAGAAATTAAAAAAAGAGAAATTCAGAACAACGTGAGAAGAAACATCAGAATTCGCCATCCCCCTCTAACTTTTTTTTTCATTTTTTCCTCTACTGAGCAACTAATTAATTTCTGGTTGCATCGCTTTTCTTTGTCTTTCATTCATTGGCGTTTAATTTCCCTTCATCCTTTCCCCCTCGGTCTTTGTTTTTGTTTTTTTATATTAAAAAAAAACACCGCCTCAAGCAAAAAAGGTACTACAAGTTTTTCTTTTTTTGGGAAAAAAAAAAAAAGAACAGAAAAGAAAAGAAAAGAATAGAAAAAAAACAAAAGAGTTATTGATGCCTGTCTAGGACCTGCTTTATTATATTATCGAATTTTTTTCTCAGTGTTTTGTGATTTGTTTAGATGCTTCTTAGGATTTGCCATCCTTATTTTTATTATGTTTTTTTTTTTAAATTTCTTTTTTTTCCTCTCTCTCTCTCTCTTTTCAATTTCATTACAAAATTTCACAAACAAGAAAAAATACAACAACAACAAAAAAAAAAAAAAAACCTTGGTTTTTTTTTTGCATTTAACAAGTATTGTAAGAACAAAAAAGAATGTTGGCAGCACACGTAAACCTCCTTTAGCTTTATCAGTTTAAGTCGGTTCACGGTTTGTGCACAAACAAACCACCTTTTTTACGTTTTGTTCATGATGATGATAATTTTTTTTTTTTTTTTTTCACCCCTCCCTCTCATTATATAATTCTTATAAAATAGAAGAGACCTAATAATTTCTTGTTGTGAATCTTGTCACACTCTCTTCTTGTTTGTAGACGGCAGCCATGCTATTGGCTGGTCTCTAACGAATTATTATTATTATTTATTTCTTTAAAACATTGTATATGAAGGCTTATTCATCGTTTTTTCCCTGAACAACAACGTGTGTATTTCTGTACATAAGATCACACATTTTTTTTTTTTTTTTTTTTTTTTTCCCATTCTCCCTTTTGTTTTGCGCTGATTGAATCGTTAATTTTCAGTACAGTAAAAGGTAAATAACAATCACAAGATTATTTCCCCCCAATTATTATTATTTTATTTATTTATTTTTTTTCCTGTACACCTTCATTAAAATTACAAGACGGTAGCCGTCTCATTTCCTTTTTTTTTTTTTTTTTTTTTTTTTTGTGTGTGGCAAATCCGTCGTGGCATTTCCTTATTGTTTAACTTATCCTTATCGTTTTCAGTTATTATTGAAAACGATGCGTTTATATCTGTTACATTTGTAAATCAGTTATATGCGTATTCTTTGATAAATTCTTTCCATCATTTTTCTATAACGTAACTCATCCTTCATCACGACTACAGACAAACAACGTCTTGTGAAAGTTGTTTTTGTCTGTGGAAGGATTTCGTTTTTTTAAAAAAAATATTGTTGTCGGAGCATTCGTTGGTGAAGCTATCAGACATTGATATTAGTCCGTTGGTGATATTGGAGTAGAACTTCCTTTTTTTTCGTTCTTTTTTTTTTTTTTTCAGTATGGCAAAAAAAAAAAAAAAAAAAAAACCTTTTCGCATTACTTTAACGTAACCGCAGGGAACCACAGATTATAGATCACTTTCGCTATCCGTGTGCAACTGTTGACCTGATTCTGTGAAAAGGTTTATTTTATTTTTTTCCTTTTTCTTGTCACACTACCACATCTCTTCAATCTTCATTGTCGCTCGTATGTGTTACCCAGCGTGTGTTAACAATCAAAGAAAATCGGATACTCGTTGAACTCCGTGTGATGGCTTTTAAAAGTAAGATTCCCCTTTGGTGGGCTTACATAAAACATTTCGTTTTGAAGTAACATCTTTAGAGGGGGGAGAGAGGCTGTCACTAATCATCATCGCAAACGGTGGAGATAGTATTGTATTTAAATGGTTCTTTCTTACTTCCTGCTTTTTAAATTTTGTCGCTTAAAACGATCCCGATCTCTATTCCGTTGATTTGAGTAATGTAAAAAAAAAAAAAAAAAAAAAACACTTACGGTGCTATCCCGCATCTTATACTAGATTGCTGTTCGTGTATTTATATCATTCGTAATTGCTGGCAAGTAGTTTAAAAAGCTTTTTTTTTTTTGCTTCGTTCTTTCCGTTCTTGTTATCAGGCAGAGAAAACTACTTATATCACGGCGTCATAGAGTTACCCAGTCAGAGTCTTTGATGGGCATCTTCCATAGCTGTGTTTGGTCCGTTGTAGTTGTTTTATGCTTGTTGTAAAAACATGTCTTTCCACTTCTGATTTCTGTTTGGGGTGTAAAGAAGTTAATCAGTGAAATTCTTTATATCATCTTTCGCGTGTTTTCTATTGGTATTGTGTTGTTGATGCTCTAATGCACAACTAGGCAGACTGATAGTTATTCTTCCAGCTAGAATCAGCTGGATTGTGTTCCTCCGTCGTGTAATGACTTTTGTTTTCTTTCATCCTAAGAAGAAACTGGAAGTGATACCGTTCACATTTCAGTTTTTTTTTTTTTTTTTTTTTTTTTCTTCCGCGTGTGTCTTTTCCCCCTCTTAACTAAAGCAGGTCCTAGTCATTGGTGTAATTGTTCTTGTTACATTTTCAGCGTGTATGTGTTGCGTGTTTTCTTAAATGTTTCCCCTCCTTGTCCATCCCCATTTTGACTTTAAAGTGTCTTCCTTCTTCTGATGTGTTGAGTGACCCACTGTTCTCCGATCAGAGTTATCGTAAAGCTACTTGTGTACCCGACAAAGTTAAAAATTAATTTTATCCATGCGCTTCTCAGGCTTATCCTGTTTCGTGTTGTCTGTGCGCATGTGTGCCAACTGCGGTGGGGAAAAAAAAAAAAATTAGCGTGTGTATGTATTTCTTTTGAGATTCACTGAGTGTTTTTGGGAAAAAAAAAAAAAAAAAAAAAAAGAGAAAAAAAAAAACTGACTATTATCATGATTTCTGCGACAAACTACCTGTGAACCAGGTAGATAGATATTTCTTGAGTTGATTTTTTTATATTTTTTTAATTTACTAAACGAAATTTATTACTTTTTCAAAAAAAAAAAAAAAAAAAAAAAAAAAAAGCGTTAACAGGGAAAAATATTTTTCCCTGTTAACAATCCTACTGCAAAAAAAAAAAAAAAAAAGGAACCATTCTTTTTATGAGTGATGAGTCACTAGGCTGATTCAAGTAGACCATTCGTTGAGTCTTTTTTCGATCACCGGAGGTACTAAGAGCTGTGCAATTTGAGAAATTCTAAAAAGCAAGAGTGAGGCGTACATCGGATTAAAAAAAAAAAAAGTGTGAAATCGTGTAGTCATTTGTGATGTTATGTGATGTCAGTATCCCTGATACTGGCAAGACCATTATCTTCAGCGTGGGTATCGTTTTTGTAATTCTGATTCAACCTTTTTTCTCTTAATTTGCTTTTTCAGTTATTTTTTCAGCACGTGGTGATCTGTTTATTTTTTTTGAATTTACGGTATTGCTGAACTGGCTTCCCTCTCGGATTTGGTCGGATTTGGTGTTTTTCTTTTCGCATTCCTTTCCCCCATTATTTTTTCGTAGATAAATTGACAGCTGGCCTGTGAGAGCAGTCAAATATCTCCGGCTCTCTAAGCAGGTCGCGTGCCTCCTGCGTGTGTTTGCAGTGTCAGCTGCTTATGATTGTTAGCCTCTCTTCGAAAGAAGACAAAATAACAAAAATAACCCTTCGCTGAGAATGGAGCATGTTACACGTGTGATAAAGTGACTATTGTTGTAGGTAAGAAGAAATCAGGTATTTAGCATTGTGCCTCTGCACATTCTAGCGTGGCGTGTTGACACTGTGATTTCTGCTAATTATTAATTTTTATTATTTTTATACATAGTTTTTTCATTTCCTGTGTTTCTAACCTTTTTTTTTTTTTTTTTTTTTTTTCTTGTATGAGTTACGAGGCAAAATAAACAACGGGTTAAACGCAAACATCGCCATTTGGACCCTGAACTTATTCTAATCGACGGTTGTAAGAAGGGCTTTAGCTGGACTTATAAGAAATTACGAGAACTGAAAGGAGAGTCAACGGTTATTGAGACCCCGCAGGTGAACGTCGGAGCGCTCAAACGTCGCTTTTTCCCTGATTCTTCTGACAATCGTCCCTTGCTTATTCCGCATACTTCAAAGGTGGATTTTTCAGAACCCAGTTGCTCTCCTTTTACAATGGCAGAGGCCCAAGCAGTTTTTAATTCTTTGAAAAAGTCTGACGGCTCCGGTCCGGATTCTATAAGTAACAACATGATTTATCATTTTGGAGATATGGCTAAGGAAGTTCTCCTACGTATTGCAAACTGGTCTTTCCAGAGAGGAACCTTCCCGAAATGTTTGAAAGTAGCACATGTTCTCCCTATACTAAAAGGTAGCAAAAAGGACCCGACTGATGCCGCCTCCTATCGTCCTATCTCATTGACCTCAGTAGTTGCTAAATTCATTGAATCCCTTGTCCATTTTAGATTAGAACATCTGCTGATTTCTAAACTAGACCCTAAACAATCTGGGTTTGTTCCTGGTAGGTCAGCGGAGGAAAATATAGCCGTTATGATCGAAGCTGCAGCTGAAGTTAAAAACAATTATGAGAAATGTGCAACGATGATTTTCTTCGATATCTCGGGTGCGTTTGATAATGTGGATCACCATATTCTAATGAGTAGGCTTACAACACTCATCCCAGTCCCTTATGTAAGGTGGATTGGTAATTTCCTCTCGGACCGAGTAGCGCATCTTCTCCACGGCCATAACCGTACAGGCCCGATTTCTTGCAAAAAGGGGGTCCCACAAGGCAGTATTCTAGGACCGCTCTTATTCCGTGTGTACGTGAACTCCCTACCGGATGCCATCACAGCCGATTTAAAGCTGTTATACGCGGATGACTTGACAGTGTTTGTTAGTGGCTCTTCGGTTAGTGATTTGGAATCCAAGGCGAACAATGCCATAGGACAAGTGGAGAACTGGCTCGCTGATTCAGCAATGTCCCTCTCTCTGAACAAGACTGAATTTTTGGCATTCGGAGGACGTTTCTCAGACAGAAGTATTTGTAGACTTCCAAGACTTTATTTTCCCTCTACGGTGGACGATATCGACCTTCCCCGTGGCTCTGCCGACTTCATCAGGATACATCAGGATGATGGTGCCGCAGCTCTGCTCAATTTCAAAACAGGACCGGTATACCCACTTGCAATTAATGGTAACTACCTTGAGACCCGCTCTCAACTTTCACAAAGGACGCCAAAGGGTTCTTTCGTTCTAAAGGCTGCAATCCCTCTAAGGCGTGTGTCGCAGTCGCGGTATCTAGGCATAATTATCGACGATGATTTATCTTTTACATCGCAGTTAGCTCACCTATCAAATACCCTAAAGCGGGGAATCGGCTTGATTTCGATAGTTTCATCTTTTAAAATCAAAACGGAAGTTCTCCGACAAACAATCTATGGGCTGATCCTCTCTAGGGCCTATTACGGACTAGCTTCTTATGCACCCTATATCAAGCAGAATTCTTTGAAACTTATTGAGAATACACTTCGTTCACTTCAACTAAGACTGACGGGATGCTCCAAATCGACCTCCTCAACTGCATTATCGGTAGAATCTAGTATTCCCCCGTTCAAACTACACGTGGCTAAAGTCCTGGCTTTATCCTACGAACGTTTCCTGAGGCTCCCAGACGATTGCCCGACTCGGTCGTTGGTTCACCCTGAAAAGTCTAGCTCGTGGAAACTCTACGCAGAACCCCATGCCAAGACTTATGTGACCCCTAATGAAAGATCAATGCTCTGCCTACCGCATCACCAGACTCCTTGGGGACCACCCCCGGATGTTATTATCAATTCCTGGGCAGATTTCCGTAAGTCCATGGACCCATGCAAGAATTTGTTAGCTGCACTTGGAAAAATTAAGACCCTCCCAAAGTCAGTGGCCTCGCTGTATACAGATGCATCCTACTTCCAAGATAAAGAAAGTAACTACCATTGTGGTAATGCAGCAGTTTTAATCTTTGGAAAGAGATGCATCAAAGAAATACATCGTTACGACCCATCTCTGATGATTTATAATGCCGAGCAACAGGCTCTGTTATCAGCAGTGAATTTGATTGAAAAGTATTCGTCTTGCCTGCCAAGTGGGAGGATTAATATAATCACGGATAGTCAGTCAGCACTTCGAAGTCTTGAGCGTGGACATCTGAAGCAACATTCAGCGACTAATGCCGAATTATTTAGGAGAATATCGCTGCTCCAGCGTCCGATCACCCTACAATTTGTCCCCTCACACTGTGGGATCATCGGAAATGAAATGGCCGATTCTCTCGCCAACAAAGCAGCGGCTTCTGCTATTCCCTTAACAGTGGTCAAGTTTGACTACAGGATGACCCAATGTTCAGTGAATAATAAAATCCGAAGAAACTGGTACGAGCAGCGCAGTACATCACATGTGCACTCTTTATCGACAATGGGCAGAGGTGCTCAACGCTTCCACCCGGATCTTAACCGTGAGGGAGAAATGCAAATCGCCCGCCTCAGGACTGGACACCATCCGCTTGTGAAGCAACCAAGAAAGGGATTATCAAACTGTCTCTTCTGTAATAAAAGAGATACAGATACTCACCATTTACTATCGAAATGTCCGGAGACTAAGATGTTTGTTCAAATTCACTTCCCACAGATGGTATTTAATGATCAAGATGAGGATGTGGGTCAACATCTACACAAGTTTTTTGCTACTGAAAACCAATTGGCTCTCATATCGCTCTTGAATGACCTCAGGAGCCTACACGACAGCTTCCCGTTACGTCGAGCGGTCCCTCGACAACGTCTTGTCAAATATTTGTCCGTTCATTCCACTGTTACCACACTTGATTCGAAGTGTAAGGAGGAAGTCAGAAAACTGATCTCAGAAGTTTATAACGCAAATGAAATCGAAAAAGTCTACGACCATTTGTGGGACTTGGAGTTATACTGTTTCTTGAATTCGGATAAAAACAAAAACCAACATTTTAACTCATTCCTGGAGAAGATAAGGTCTTCTAAATTTACTCGGATCGATCCAGTGTGGTTCGATTCAAATAAATGGCTGCTGCCAACCTAGCGTTAATTGTTAATGCTCTACGAGTGCTTTAGTATATTATCAGTGTAATTGTTCTATCCCGTTTTAATTTTGATGATTTTTATTTATTTATTATTAATTTTTTTTTTTTTGTTTATTTTATTTTATTTTATATTTTTTTTATTTTTATTTTTTTTTTTAGTTCGATAGTTTAATAAGCTAGGCGAGGCGGAAAGCTGGAGATTGGTATTTATTAATCTTTCAGTCGATGCTACTTCAACAATCCATGCGAAATCTTCGGATATGGCTACGGATTGGGTCCTCTGTTACTGTGAGTTACCTAGCACTCATAATATACAGTAACGTTGGATTAAATAACTAACTAACTAACTAACTAAAACAAATTGTGGAGTCCGTTTTTTTAAACATTGATAAAAAAAAAAAAAAAAAAATTCTTTTTATATTGTAGTTCCCCTTCATTGGAAGTCTCCCTCTTGGAAGGTTTTCAACACAGTTTTAGCAATGGTCTCCCCCTACTGCTTCTTCACCCAACCCAGAGTTAGTTAAATATCGTTTGGCCCCTCCTGTAAGATCCCATTTCTCGTAGAGAGCTGATTTTTATAATTGAATCACCGCCTTGTTTCCTGGGAAATACTCTTCTTGTGGTCTGATATTTTTAATGTGTGGCTGCTGCTGCCTGGGCCTTTCACAAAAAAAAAAAATTATGGGAAAAAAAAAGAATTTTTTTTTTGTTTATTTTTTTTTTTATTTAACCAGAAAATTGTTGCAAAATCTCTACTGCCACCATCAATACCAAAGAACCTTTCCCCTCCACTGAGAAAGTGATCATGGTCTTGAAAACTTTTTCTTCTCGGTTTTTAGTAACATTATTATCATTTACCTGTCATCCCCGATAAAGATGATTGTGTCGTTCATAAGTCTTATTATTCTAAGTACGTGACTCCCAAACCCATGGCAAAATATTGTAGTACCGTTTCATCCTTAGGTCTTTACTATTTTTGTTTATTAGTTACCTCATTACGACTGGATTACGTTAATCTAGGTACTCGCAAAGAGTAGTAGCTTCGTGTGGTAGTTACTTTTTTGTATTGATGTTTGGGGATACGTGAAACATGTGCGCGGTACTTCAAAAAATTTTTTTTTAAATTAAATTAATATTAGCCTTTGGTAGTAGGATTTCTTTTTTATATATAGTGCGAACATCCCTTTATGTTTTCAAATTTGTTGCTATAAAATTATTTTGTTTATTCCCTTTTTTACCAAATAACCATTTGAACAGTTGCGATTGGGCGGTCTCTTTGAAGCACGCTCTTTTTTTTTTTGTGTAAAATGTTGGCAGATAGCCTCCTCCGTGAGCTCTGTTAAGCTCAGATTAGTACTGGAGTATAATGCGAACATGTTGTCCACATTTTATGCAGTGCGTATGTAGTATCTCAGCGTTTTCTTTTTATGATCCAGCAAGCCTGCATTATGTGAATTTATGATTGGTTAGCGCTTTTTTTTTTCTTTTTTTTTTCTTTTTTTTTTTGTTTGTTTGTTCTCTTGAATCGAATCTTTGGAAGAAAAAAAAAAAAAAAAAATCTAAAATGGTCGATCGATGTTTTGAACAGGATGGGGGTCTTATCTTTTTTTTTTAAAAATTTCTTTTAAAAGTGCGATCCTTGTATCTCTTTGTGGTTCTGTTTTATTTGTTTACTGTTGTATGTTTGTAAGCTGTTTAATATATATGAGGGGGAGGAAGACAGCGTGTTCGCTTCATGTACACGTAAAGACTAGTTGGGACAAGCACAGAGTGTATCGAAGTATCCTCTGTAGTTTATCGGACAAGCAACTGCTCGGACAATGTCCAGGTAAATTTTAAAAAAAAAAAAAAAAAAAAAAAACTGTTTTTATAAAACTTCTTGGAGACCCAATGAAGTCACAGAGGTATGATGCATTGCATCCAACGTCAGATTATCTGTACAAAGAATCTACAAAATGCGTCTATCTAAAAGTCGTTTTTTTTTTTTTTTTTTTTTTGTTTCGGTTACCGAACTCAGTTTTTGTAGGTTATAAAAAAACTTACAAACGAATCCAAATTTTTTTTTTCTACTCCACCTAATATAAAGACAAATTGTTGGTCTTTTTTTTTTGTTTCAATCGCTGACTTTTAATTTTTTGCTGCAATTTTGGAGTACTATGCGCCATGTGTTGCAGCCAATAAGAAAATATTTTGACACTTTTTTTTTTTTTTTTTTTTTTTATCATTGTCTTGTTTCGCTTACAGGATTTTTATTTCCTCTTAAGACAATGTTGTCTCTCTTGTAATCTGCTTGGGACTTAGTTTTATTTTTAAATCAGATTCTAATAGTCAATTTTTTTTTTTTTTTTTTTTGTATGGGCTAAAGTATAGCCTCTTTTGATGTACATTTCCCTAATGACATGTGTTTTTTACTCAGCTACTACGGCTTTTGGCTCTCCGGCTTCGTAAATAAACAAATAAATAAAAAATGTGTGGATTTATTCTAATTGTGTTGTTGTATCGTGTTGTGTGTTTTTTTTTCTCCTTTTCCCCCCCCCTTTTCTTTTTTCCCTTTTATAACCTTAATGACATGTCACGTTAAAGAAAACTCGGCGTTCCCAATTTCTATCTTCGTTTTTCTGAAGTGAAGGAAAAATAATAATAATAAAGAATAATTAGTAGTGATAGTGTGCTGCATTAACTAATTTCCCCTCCTATCTCTATCCCCATATTCTCTTGTCTCTTCGTTTTAGCTGAGTTTTATAAACATTCTAGCGACGCGTGCTTAGATGGTGGTACCAGTCAAGCATTCCATACAGCAAACAACGCTCGTGGTGTAAAAGCAATTGTAAGTTTCTTTTTTTTTTTTGTACCGACGTTGGATAAGAAACTATTCGGATTGAAAACCGTTATTTCTTATAGTCATGAATTATTTCCCCCTTTGCGACAGGATTTCTGTCTGCGTTCAACGAAATATAAGGCTAATCTTGAATTGTTTTTGAATTCCCTTTTTTTTTTTGATTTCTGCATGTGTACTGCGGTATTTTACAACGTCTTTGTTTCTTCTCATCCTTCCCTTAATCACGTAGCAGATCCGGACACAGTAATTTCTACCAACTTGTGGCATCGCCGTTTTCCCTATCGTTGTTTATTTTTTTTCCTTCCCCCATCCTTTGTTATTTTTGCTTTTGTTGCGCGTGTTAGGATTCATTCAAAAAAAAAAAAAAAAAATGGGGAATAGGTATTTTGCGTGACCTTCCGATGTGAATTTTTAGTCGTTGGCTGAGTTCCATTTGGATTGTGTTAATTGCGAATAAAGCCATCCTAATCGAGTATCGTTGTTTTTTTTTTTTTTTTTTTTTTTTTTTTTTCCATAATTATGTTTTTTTGTGTCTATAGTGTTGTTTTATTCACATGCTTATGAACTAATTTTTAGACGAGAATGATCGGGTGTGGCACTTGAGCTTATGTATGTTTCTTTTTTTCGTAAAGTGTGCCTGTAATTACAGCTACCTGACCACACACACAAACGCGCGCAAAGTTATATATTAGCGGCCTTTATAACCTTCCAATGGGAAAGGATTTTTTTTTTTTTTTTTTTTTTAAATCTCTGATTGTTTGTGTGTTTGCATCCCCTCGTGGAGTACTTTTCACATTTGTATTTTACCTGCTGTAAAGCATGTCTTCTTTTGATGTTGTTGTGGAAAACAGGTCGCTGTTTCACACCGCATTATCAACATATCTTCCTTTTCATAAAATTCTTTTTAAATAAATAATAGGAAGGTGTCAAATGGTTATTATTATTATTATTATTTTTGTTTTTTTTGGAACAACAACAGCGGACTTGAGCGGTTCACCTCCTTTTCTTAATTTGAACCTTTTTTTTTTTTTTTTTTTTGCTTTTTCAATCATAACTGTTGTTCTTTATTGTAATCCTTAGTGGGTATTTTCGAGTTCTTGGTGTATAAAACAAATTCGCGATACAATTTTCTCGTACTTTCTGGCTTCTGTTAATAATTTTATAATAATAAAGAAAATCGTCTTCTCATAATTCTGATTTGGTATCTATTTTTGATAACCTAAAAAAAAGGGGGAAAAAAAAAAATAATTGTGCAGCAAATAACCGAGTGATTTATTGTTATCGTTTTCTTTTTTTTTAATCGTTATGTTAGGGGATAATGATCTCCATGGAAGTCGATAGACAACTCCGTGACTGACTTTCTCATTTTCTTTTTTTTTTTTAACGGAAATAATCTTACCAAGCAGCACAGTTTTTATTGGTTTCTCAATTCGTCTTCCCTCCCTTTAATGTTAGTTGACTTTGTGTCTTAGTAGAAAATTGATTAAGAGGTGAATACAACGCGATAACTTTTTATGAGTATTTTTCCTCCTGTTTCCTTTCGATGGAAAGTCTCGTGGGGAAGCTTTGAAAAAAAAAAAACTACCGACCTTTTTTTTTTTTTTTTTTTTTTTTTTAAATTAGAAAGAATAACTCTGACTAAAGATAGGAAAAAAAAAAAAAAAAAAAAAAAAAAAAGGAATCAGCACCTCACTAAATAATTCTCACACTTTTGTTTTATCGTGTGTGCAACCGAAAAAGAAAAAGAAAAGAACGAAACAATGAGGAATCCACATTCTTGTTGATTTTTTTTTTTTAAATTTCATAGTAATTACATTAGAAGAAAAAAAAAAGAAATAAAAGAAAGTTACCGGACACTTATCTGGTTTATGCCTTACTGAAAAAAAAAAAAAAAAAAAAAAAAAGAACTCCCCTCGTTTCCTTTATATTTAATTATCGTATCAAGTAACCTTCCCACTCATAGTTGTTTAAAAACTTCTTTGAGTTTTTTTTTTTTTTTTTCTTCTCTAAATTTTTTATATTTCTCTGAGCGAACTTCTCGGAGTGTTAGCGCGTAGAAAGTAGTATCAAAATCGTATTTATGAGTTGCTATACATAAATAAATTATTTATTACATTTGTTTGTCATCGAACTGATCTACTACTGTAAAGTAGTTCTTCTGTTCTGGTGTTTATCTTCGTTGAATTTAGATCCATAGTGTTTCGGATATACGAAAGGGACTCTCTTTCGCTCCTACATCATACCTCGTAGTGAGATGACACCAGTTTTCTTTTTTTGTTTTTCGTTTCGGGTAGTTTAGTCCCAGCCTATTTATTTCTAACAAAAAATTCCTAACAACAAAAAAAAACAGACAAAGCGGCGAATCGTTAAACAACATTTTCAGCAATGAATATTGTTTACTGGTTTATTTATATTTAAGTTTCACGCTTTCCTTTCATTTTTTTTTTCTTTTTTTGGGGGTTCTCATGAGCGCATCGGAGGCTGTGAAGAAAACGTATCGCGCGATACGAATCAGCTCATGGGTTCCTATGTTTTGATAGGTTCTTATTCATATCTTGCGATACAACACTTGTATTTTATGATTGGACTGCCACTCCTTTTGGAGTTGATGCAAGCATAGCTTTTTGTGCTTTTTTTCCCCCATTATTCTTTAAAGAGTTTTACTTATACATTTGCAGCTCTTACATCTGTTCCTGTTTCTTTGTTACGCTAGAGTTCGTTGTCCTCACCCCTATTTACGGTATTGGCAGAAGTGAGCAACTCCCCAACACCCGAGGAATTCCAGAATTCTTCTATTCTTCGGCATGACAAGGTCCCGTTTATAGAAATGCCCTTCTCTATTAAACTTTTATATTTTCCTCGATCTACTCTCGGTTTTTGAGAGTGGTGGCGGTGAGCATTATCTGTGCTACATAACTATTTACTCTTCGGCACAGAGTTACCTCTCTTTGACTTATAAAACCAACTGCTGTGTTTCCCACTAACAATTTTGCTTTCCTGTATCAGAGAGCAATAGATAACCTTTAGTGTGCTTTTACTTTTCGTTGTTTTCCGTTCAGGTTTCTACTATCGGTCTTCACGGGGTTGCGGCAGTGTGGTAACCTACTTTTCTTTATCTATATTTATGTTTGTTCCCCCTCAATTGGTTTATACTTTATAAATAAGTGCTATTCAGGGGCGTAGTAAAAACTGCTGCTGAGTAATGTTGTTGGTTTTCTTTTTTTTCTTTCTTTTTTCTGGGTGCTAGTCTTCTCGAGTCGGATCACCCCACGAAAAAAAAGAAAAAGAAAGAAAACTAATAAAACGGTGCCGTTGGCTTCCGCAGTTATTTTAATGTATTTTGTGATTTTTCAGTGTTCGTTTTTCTGATATATGTATCTACCGTTGCTAGTCGTGGAGACATTATCATGAGCAAACCTCACTAGGTGCTTGAACGTAAGCTATTCACAAATTATCTTCTGTTTTTTTTTTTTTTTTTTTTTTTTTAAACTACTACATTTATTTTCCCTTCCCCTTTCGGATACATTTTCTTCTCCCGCTCATGTGGAACCCGGAAAGGCAGAAAGTCATAAATGCTTCTAACAGCTGTCAGCAGCATTTTACGGTTTCCCACGTCAATATTTACAGTTTTGGACTGTTGCCGTGTAAGTCAGTATTGATCGTTAAAATACGCAGTCTCTCGGGTTACCGTTGTCAGTTTCTTTTTTTTTCCCCAAAAAAAACAAAAAAAGGGGGAGAAAAAAAAAAAAACAAACAAAAAAAAAAAAAAAAAAAAAAAAAAACGTTTTTATACTTTTCTAGGAATACTGTTACCCTGTTGAGCTTTTCCTGGCTTTTGGCTTCCTAGGCTTCGTAAATAAATAAATAAATAATCCTCACGAGTGATTATTAGCTTGTACACTCGTAAATCCTGCTTGAGAGAAGTTTAAGTAGGAAGGAAAAGCGTCTTCTTTCAGCAGCTCGCAGTCTGCTTTGAATTGAGGTGAATTGAGAGAGGTTGTATTTACTGCACCTTTCAAGGTGTTCCATCTTTTTCTGCATCTTCCTTGACATTATCGATTCCCTCGAATCGAATATTTGATATTAGAACAAGAGAGAGTAAGGTTTGAACCTTTTTTTTTCCTTCAAGCATATTTGATGATGCTGACAAGATTATTTTTTTTTCTCCACCTCTTTTTTTTATTCCCCCCCTCAAACTCATGTCCCATTCTAACTGCGCTTTGCCCTGTTAGTCTATTAGAGAAATCAAGCAGTAGAATTCTTAATTTTACTTCGTGAGCTATCGACATAGAAGTCGGATCAGAACAAAGAAGCCACGTTGATGGGAACCCCCCGGACAGTGGAGGGAAAAAAAAAAAGAAAAGAATACCTTGTTAACGAACGAAACAGAGACTACTCTGCTTATCTTTTTTTCACGTTTATTTTTCTCCGCGTGCTATTTTTTTTTTTTTTTCTTGTTGTAAAAAAAAAAAGCCTATCTAAAATAACTTACTACTATATATTTGTTTTTGGTGACAGCTTGTTGATTTGGGGGTGTGTAGCCATGCCACCTTCCCATTTTTTTTTTTTTTTTTTTTTTTCTTCCAACAATAAAGACGTTGTGTGTCTTTTTGTTAGTTTATTACTCGCAGAAAGTTTATGCGTGCCTGCGGTAAAAATCTTAACAACTTCTTAAACAGTAAAGATGTTGTATCGTGCGTGTTTAGTGAATAATGAAGTTTTTACTGGTTACAAATGTCATGTAGGAAAACCTCAGCCCTTTGCTTCACAGAAAACTGGAACGTTTCCTATCAAGTAACAGCGAGGTTGTGAAAAACTTGATGCAACAATGTATCCAGTGACAGCTAAAATTAAAGATGAAAGCCTCTAAAAGAGACTTTTCTATCTGAATTGCCCTCCTTCCCATCTCTCTTTCATCTTAGTCTGATTTTTGATTGACTAATGTTGTATGTTTGGACTTATCTTTTTTTTCCCTTTAAAAGAAAAGAAAAACAACAACAGGGTGGTTGGCACGTCTTGCTCCATCACTTGGATCAGGCGGGAATAGAACGAGGAGGAAAAAAGAAAAAAAATTTTAAAAAAAAACGTTGACGGTACGTGCGTACTTTGTGACATCTTTTAGATGCTCACAAAGTGACAACAAAAAAGCGAAGAAAGCTACAGTAAAAAATCTGTGATGGAAGGGATAAATTTAAAAAAACGAAATTCCTGTCTGGCATTCGCGGATGATAGAGGGTAGCCTGTTTGATTATTTCACTTGTGAATTTCCTCATGGTAAGAATAAAAATAATTGCTTAATAAAAAAGATATGAATAACACTCAAATAAAGTACGTACGACTGTTCCATTGGCATCCCTTCCTGTCCCAGTTGCCTGGTCCCCTCCGTTGCGTAATCGTAGTCGGAACTAAAAAAAGAATTAAATATCGCGTCGTGTATTGTGAAAGAGGCGTTGTTCTCTTGTGCTAAAAATAGTTTTATTTTAAGGTGTTGTTGTTTTTTGTTTTGTTTTTGTTTCTTCTTAGCTAATTACTCTGCAGGAACCTATTTTAATATTTATGACTTTTCAGTGATGTGGATTCTGGACATCCAAGACATGTGGAACAGTCTACTCAGTATCCTAGTTATCTTTGATGCGGGATTCACTTCCGACGTCGCATGGGGTCATATCAGCTTGGGAGAGCAAAACATGTTTTACACTTCAAAAACATGTCTGAGTCTTGTCAATCACAGTTGGGTATGTAACAAGGCAAACCTATTAGTTTGTTAGAAAGAAAACCGTGACGTAATGCGTAACTTATTTTTTTTTACTAGGATTTCATACCATAGGGTTGTACACAAACAGAATTGTGAGTAAAAAAAAAAAAAAAAAAAAAAAGTGAATTTGACAACTTGTTCTTTTAACCACCGTTCTAAAAGTTTTATTCATTCAGTAACTAACTACGTACTATGTTGAGATAGATTAAGGCCTGAAACTACGTATTCCACAAGTGTATTATGGAACAGCAGAACAATGTGTTTTTATAACTTTTCTTTTTTATATTTTATTTTAGTGCACTTTTTTATAACAAACTCATATTCTAACTACGTACTATGTTGAGATCAGTAGGTAGACGTTGTCTGTCGATACCGGCAATGCAGATTAAATCTGACTCTCCTATGTTGCGAGTTGAGGGTGAAGACACTTATGCAATGCTTCAGGGACTGGCTACAAATGACATTCGATTATTAGAAAACGATGAAGCCACTCAGATTTACACTGGATTTCTTACTGGGAGAGGTAGATTAGTGTCTGAGGCATTTCTTCATAAAACTGACGATCATCAAATTTTGATTGAGACGCCTAACGGAAATGAGAGCGACTTGTTTAAGCATTTACAAAGTCACAAACTACAAAGCAAAGTTAAAATTACGGAAGACGACAACTATTCGGTAGTAATTAACAGTGAAGGAGAGGGAGTAATAGACCCTCGTATGTTGAATGTTTTACCAACTGTAGACACGATGGATGTAATTCTCCCTCCCTTATACAGATGCTGCTTACCCTCAGATATTGTCAAAGATAAATTTGATGATATCTTGTCCCCTCCCTTATCTGACTCGCTGTATACAATATACAGAATGCTATCAGGGATCGCTGAAGGTCCTTTAGAAGTGTTGCCGCAGCAGGCATTACCGTTGGAGTCTAATCTTGACTTTCTTAATGGTGTCAGTTTTAAGAAAGGTTGTTATGTTGGACAAGAACTAACAGCTAGGACATATCACAGAGGGTTAACTAGAAAGAGATTGTTGTCAGTGGTTGTTACAGATGATGGAATGGCTATTGATAGTTTTAACACAATTGAGGAAGCTGCTGAACGACTCAAATCATCTGACCAGCCATTCCCAACCAGCAATGAAACTATATCACTGAGAACTGTAGACGGTAAGAGTTCTGGAGGTAAGCTACTGCACACCATTCAAATATCTGACAAGGTCACTCTTGGCATTGGTCTCATCCGATTGGATCAAGTTGTTTGGGACGACACATCTCTCCGCACAGAAGACGGTAAAATGGTAACAGTCTTACCGCCATCATGGTGGCCAGAAGCATAGTTCTCACCGCAGTATTAATGTACTGTTTTTTTTTAACAGCACTGGCGCATGGTTGTGAATTGATTTTTAGTAATTATTATTACGTGTTGTATTCTTAGTACAATTTTTTTTTCTTTTTCGAAAAAAAAGCAAAAAAAAAAAAAAAAAACTTAAAAATATGTCCTTGATTTGCATTGTTATATTTGTTAGTAGGTTGTTAATATGTTTTTTAATAGGGAGAAAAAAAAGAAGGGAAGACGGGAAAAAAAAAAGAAAAAAAAAAAAAAAAACACACACACACCCTGACAACGAACCTGATTAATATAAAAAATAAAATAAAATAAAAAATGTTACGCGTGCTGCTCATAGCAGCTTGCGTTACAACTGCTCTGTCACAGTGTTCTACTCGTATGAATCAAAATGACTGTCAGAGACAAGCATGTTATTGGGATCCAACTTATGCAAGTTGCTTGGAGTGTGGTGACGCCAGATCAACCGGTGGATGGAGACAGTTTCGAGACTTGGAATACCAGGTTTATACAAATAGATATAACTGGTTTGACGCTAATTCGAGATGTGTAGCTCAAGGAGGTACACTAGCTGACATAAAGGATGATGCGACGTTCGATTTCATAAAAAAATATTTGGGAAATGTATTAGCGACTACTAGTATCGATCTTTGGGTTAATTTGATTGACAAAACGACAACAGCTAATCATGTGTTTTCTGTTGCAACTGGTACCTGTACCTCGGGGACGAATTGCCCGTCAACGCCAGCTACTTTTTATCGTACTACTATTCCAAAGAATACTGGAACGATATGGGGTGGTAGTGAACCGAATGGAGGTGGTGTCGTGTGCGCCAGATTAAAATCTGATCGACATCCATCATTTATATTGTTTGATTGGGATTGTAACGGCAACGGCAACAGCGACAAATTCTGGTACCTGTGTCAGCGACCAGTACCAGCTGGACAATGGGTTCCTGCTGGCACAAATAAGAGAATGCGAGTATTCAACGCTGCAGGTGACCAATCGAATATCTACTGCGCTCAGTTAGCATGTCAGGATACTGGTGGCGGTCTTGCTACATTTAGAAATGCTGCTGAAGAGACTGCAGCTGTCAATGCAATGACTAACCAGGGAATATCTAATGCTATCATTGGACTTCAGAAAATCCGAAATGGACAGGTCTTCAGTTGGTACAGTGAGGCAGGTTACCCAAGTACAACTTCTACAACATACTTTGAAAATTTCGCAACTGGTTTAAGCACCTCCAACAACAATTGGGTTGGTGTCTTAGGACGGACTTCCTCTTGGGGTTGGAGTATGGAATTAGCTACATTCAAATCAAGTTATATTTGTGAAAAGATTAATCCCAAAGTTGCACCTACAGCAGGAAGTTGTTCAGCTATTCTTGGTTTGAACGCTAATAATGTGATACTTAATATGCCATTTGATGAAAACTCTGGCACAACTACAACATCAATAGAGGGAAGCTTTGTTGGAGTACCAGCTGCTTTAAATTCTGGAGTTTCTTGGTCAACGGGTAAGTTCGCGAGTAGTCTTAATCTAAATGACGGTGCGACAATTCAACGCGATCAAGTAACATTACCTTCATATCTTCATGGTGCTGGTGGTTATCCAATGTCTGATTTTACGGTTTCATTTTGGTTAAAGGCCCGCAGTTCATTTTTTTCAACCACATTCGCACAAGCGAAAAATGTGGTATCAATAGGAATGTATTATAATAATCTGTGGCAGGATAACTCTGGTTGGGCTGTTCAAGGTAGCAGCTCAGGTCTGCAACTGTGTGGTAGTGGTGGAGGAAGATCAGAATGTGCTACAATCAGCTTCAGTGCTAGTTGGGTAGATACATGGACTCACTTCGCATTAGTGCAAGACTCAACCGGTCCGAACATCAGAGGTTACGTAAACGGTGTCGCAACACCTGTTGGTTCTGGTACATTACCTAGAATATACGACTTCTTTGCCGCTCCAGTTGGAGGAATTGCCCTTATTGGAGGCTCCCGTAACAGGAATTTAGCCAGCGCAAGTATGGAACTCGATGACTTGATGCTTATTAACGCAAAAGTATCAGCTACTAACATTAGACACTTAATGAATAACTGTAAACAGACTTGTACTGATGGTACCTTTGATGAATCCGTTAACAATGTTCTTCCAATAGATGAATCGAGTTGTCTGATTGAGAATACAGCATGTCCGGCACTGACTTGTACTGCTGGATACAGTGGATCACCTGTTGTGACCTGTGTGGGTAGTGCTTGGGTAATATCCGGAACTCCTTGTTCGGAGATAACCTGTGCAAAGTCTGATCTTGACTGGGCAGCACGTAACATGCAAAACCCTAACGTTGCATCATGTAACACCTTTAATAAAGGCTCATGTTCAATGTTAGCATGTCAGGCTGGTTATGATGGCACTGTTGAAATTCAGTGTACCGCTCCTTCAACATGGACAGTAACTGGTACTTGTAACGTCCTTATGTGCACTGCTTTTCCATACGCCACTCACTTTATTACTCCAGGTACTGACTTAACTGCTTGTGATTCATCAATTGAGGGCCAGTGCTTTCCAAGTTGTCAATCGATGTACGAGTTTGCTGGCTTAGCTGTTACAGTTCAATGTATAAAGTCTGGAAGCCAGGGAGTATGGATTGTTGGTAATTCTTGTGTTCCAGTGACTTGCGCCCCTGCATGGGTTGGACATGCTGCTGTCAATATGAAAGCTACTAATTCAGCGAGCTGTAGAAGAATGATTGACCCTCCGTGTAGTCCTGCCTGTATTGATGGTTATATGGCTGGGTTTCTAACTCCTGAGTTGTCGTGCGGATCGATGGGTTGGGAGATTGCTGGTGGTTGTGCAGAGATTGTCTGCCAAGCATCTGCTTTCGACTTTGTAACAAACCAAATATTACCTGTAACACAAGCTGCTCTTACAACATGTGATGGAACTACTGAATCTGCTACGCCGTGTGCATTAACATGTGCTTCAGGTGGTACGGGATCACCAACTCTCCACTGTGATCTTAGTGGTAATTGGGTAGTTGGTGGTGTTCCTTGTGCACCAACTCCATGTCCTGTGGCTTCATTCGATCCGACTACAGATAATGTTAATAATCCAATAGACTTTACAATCTGTGATCAAGTTGGAAAACCAGCTTGTAATTTAACATGTGCAACTGGTTATGAAGTAGTAACGGCTTTACCAACACTGAGTCTAACATGTGCTGTTGGTGGTGTTTGGCAAGTAAGAGGAGGATGTGATCCTATCCTGTGTATCACATCGTATGATTTCGCAGCCAATCACGTTGATGCTTTAACTGCTATGCAGTTAGATGCCTGTGATGGTGTCCCTGATTCGTCTTGTCCTCTGGATTGCTCAAATGGCTATGCTGGATCTCCACAATTGGAATGCAGTGGTTCCCCTCCTGCTTGGAATCAACTTGGAACAGCTTGCACAGCAATTACTTGTTCTGCTTCTTCATTCGATCCAACTGTTGGTCCTTTTGTACCTCTGACTGCCGCATACCTCACAACTACTTGTGGTTCTACAGTAATGGGAGATTGTAATCTAAATTGCCAACTCAACTACACTGGTTCAGGTATTCTCTCGTGTGCTAATACTGGTAATTATATTTACACTGGTAGCTGTAGTGTTGTTGAATGCACCACACCATTTAACCCAGCACCGTATAATGTACAAGGAGTGATAACTACTTCACATGATGAAGCACCAAATCCTTCACTAAATCTTACTTGTTTAACTAACTATGTTGGTTCTGCTTCACTGAACTGTGATTCCACTGGTACTTGGGTTGTAACAGGTGGATGTTCTGCCGTGACATGTAATGCAAGTGCCTTTAATGCTGCTGCACACAGTGTTACACCAGTTGGTGTTTTTGCTCCATGTGCGACTTCAACATCTGGTCACTGTACTCTAAGCTGCATTGCAAGTCATAGTGGAGCACCGTTATTGGAATGTCTCACATCAGGAGCATGGGATGTATCTGGTACGCTCTGCACACCAAAAGTGTGCGTTTCTCCGTTTTCACCTGCGACTCACTTTGTACAAAGCTTATCAACGGCACCTTGTCAGAGAAGTACTGATTCACCTTGTAGTCTGACTTGTCTTGTTGGATACGTCGGATCTCCATCGCTAAGTTGTACAAATAGTAGTATTTGGGATGTTCAAGGCACTTGTACAGCAATTCAATGTGATGCTACAATGTTTGATAACTCTCTTCATAATGTTAATCAAATTACTTCTCCTGCTATCGATGCATGTGACCGTTCAAATTCAAGTTCTTGTCCACTGATATGTAATACAGGATACACGGGTACTGCATCTCTTGAATGTGACCAAACCGGTAGCTGGGTGGTTACAGGATCTTGTGATTCTGCTGCATGCACACCGGCGTCATTCAATGCTCCGTCTCATTTCGTAACCGCTCCGGGTTCGTATGCTTTGTGTGATAACGTTCTTGATCCGACCTGTTCATTAACTTGTTTATCAAAGTATTCAGGATCACCTCAGTTGAATTGTACACTAGTTGGTGGAATACCTGTATGGCAAGTAAATGGTGTTGCATGTACTCCAATACAATGTGACACAACTACAATTGATGTGACAACAGTAAATGCTATACAACCAACTGCAACTGAGTTCTTATCTTGTGATCAGGCGACAGAATCAACTTGTTCACTGACATGTGCAACCAACCATACTGGAACTGCTACAGTCGCGTGTATTGACCAGCTTAGTGCACCAGTATGGAATTTAATAGGATCTTGTTCTCCAATCTCATGTTCGGGAAGCATATTTGATGCTTCTGCTAACAGCGTTCAGGATTTATTAATAAAAACTGGTTGTGATGATTCAACAAAAACACCATGTGCTCTAACCTGTCTCCCAGGATACCAGGGATCACCTCAATTAGGATGTAAAAATGATGGAACCTGGACCGTTCTTGGAACTTCCTGCACTGCAATGTCCTGTGTCACACTTATGTTTGATGAGTCAGCTAATAACGTCAACGCTATCGCGATTAAAACACAATGCGATACAGTCCCTAAGGGTCATTGTCCTCTAACATGTGTAACAGGTTATGAAGGAAATCCAGAGCTAGTTTGCACTGGTTCCGGAGTATGGCAGGTTGATAATCCTTGCACGGCTGTCACGTGCACTCTTGCAAGTTTTAATGCGGCTGGAAATAATATTCAACCTGTTGCTGATGTGACTCCTTGTGATGAAGTTCTGGAAGGGACGTGTGCAGTTTCGTGTACAACTGCGTTTATGGGATCTCCTGAAATCCATTGCACTCATAAAGATGTTTGGGAAGTGAGGAATCCGTGTGGAATTATTTCCTGTGGATCTTCATTTCTTGATGTCGCAGCAAACTTCTTGTCAGCTGCCCCAACTAATTTAGCAACCTGTGATGAAGTATCAGAGGGAACCTGTACTGCTACTTGTGCTGTCGGTTACGAAGGCTCACCGCTAGTCAAGTGCATTTCAAAAGACACTTTCGACATTCAAGGAACTGTGTGTACTCCAATTACTTGTTCACTTTCATCTTTTGATCATGCTGCGAATTTTATAAATGCCCCTGTGGTGATTGATCTTTGTAATACCGTTCCTGAGGGAACCTGTGCAGTGACGTGCCTATCAAGTTACGATGGTTCTCCAACTATTAAGTGTACTGCTACAAATACGTGGGATGTCCAAGGGACAGTTTGCACTGCAAAATCTTGTTCTGCCAACGTGATTAATTTCTCAACGTTATTTGTTGTAACTAGAACTGATGCAGACCTAACTGCATGCAATGAAGTACCAGAAGGGAGTTGTAACCTTCAATGCCTACCTGGTTACAGTGGATCTCCAACAGTATCCTGTACGAATACAGATATCTGGAGCAATGGAGGAACCCCTTGTGAACCAATAAAGTGCACCCTCGCATCTCTAAATGCCGCTGCTAAATTTATGGTCAGCCCAGTCGTAACTACTTGTGATGAAGTTAGTAAGGGAAGTTGTACTACCGCTTGTATAACAGGTTACAGTGGTTCTCCTGTTATCAATTGTACATCGTTGAATAATTGGGATGTTGTTGGTACTTGTGATCCGATTACTTGCTCTCTGTCTTCATTAGATACAGCATCATCATCTATCACTACTCAGACAGCATCAGACATATCTACTTGTGATCAAGTAATAAAGGGTTCCTGTAATCCGACATGTGCTTCTGGATATTCTGGTTCTCCTCAAATCCAATGCATTTCTCAAGATTCTTGGTCGATAACAGGAACTCCTTGCATAGCAATTAGCTGTACGGAAGTGAGTTTTGACAAGGCTATGCACTTCGTTCACTCTTTTAATAATTTCGCAAATTGTGACACAGTTCCAGAATCAAGCTGTACTGGTGTATGCCTTGATGGCTATGAAGGAAGTCCTGATATAAAGTGCGTAGCTACAGATTCCTGGTCTGTAACTGGAACCGTCTGCGAGACAATTAAATGTGCTCATGCAGACCTGACACCAGTTGCGTCATCGAATGAAGTTGTGTTGCCATCCTCAACTGACTTATTACGGTGTGATGAAGTAATTGAAAGTAGTGGATGTACTGCTTCATGTAATGTCGGGTATTCTGGTACCCCAACTGTTACTTGTACAAGTAAGAATACTTGGAGTGTGATGCCAACTTGTTCAGTTATTTATTGTTCTCTTAGTAACTTAGATCACGCTGCGCATAATATAATTCAACCTTCCGATATCACGGCATGCGAGACTGTACCACAGGGGAAGTGCTCTGTTCAGTGTGACCCTAACTATTCTGGTAGCCCTGAAATTCGATGCATCAATCTCGGTGTGTGGGATGTTGTTGGAACATGTGAACCATTAAAATGCACTACAGGATTCGACTTTGGTACAAACAACGTTCAGTTTATTTCCGACTTATCTGCTTGCAATGAAAAACGTCTTTCTGAGTGCCCTTTGCAGTGCACGGCCGGATATTCTGGTTCACCAAAACTTACATGTGCTGGAGCTGATACGTGGGAACTGGTTGACCCTTGTGAAGAAATTAAATGTACTGCAGCATTCCAAGCTGCTACTCACAATGTGCAATTACCCAGTGCGAGTGTGTTATTAACGTGTGATACGGTTCCTAAGTCTGATTGTATGTTAACATGTCTGGATGGTTATGAAGGGTCGTCTACTCTATCATGTGTTGGACTTGATACCTGGCAGGTAGGTGGAGTAGCATGTACTCCTATCACATGTGCATTTGCAACATTTGATGCAGACTTAAACAACATTGATAAGACAGGGTTATCATCTCAGAGTGATGTATCTCAATGTGATGCTGTTCCGAAGGGTTCTTGTAGAGTTCAGTGTAATACTGAATTCGTTGGATCTCCAAAACTTGTGTGCGCATCAAAAGATGTTTGGGAAATTCATCCTCCATGTACACCAAAGAGCTGCTCTGTTGGTTTCGTAAAGGAGTCTTTTTACTTAGAGTCTCAAACAGCTGCATCAATCACACGCTGTGATCAAGTAGTGAAGGTTCCGTGTAATCCAACATGTGCTGTTGGCTATACTGGTGCACCATCTCTGAAGTGTGTTGATCAGAATAAATGGGAAATTCAAAACACACCGTGCACTCCAATAAAGTGTGACTCTGCTAATTTCAATTCAGCATTCTACAAAGTATCAAATCTAGCATCGTATGTCGGTTGTGACACTGTCCCTAAGGGAGAATGTTTATTAACATGTATTGATGGTTACAAAGGTAACCCAACTCTCGGATGTATCGGAACAGGACAATGGGAAGTCAAAAACCCATGTGAAATATGGACTTGTGATAAAGTATTCGACAGCGCTGCTAATTTCATAAAGTCTAATTCGGTCACAACAAGCAGCTGCAATGATGAGTTTAAAACACCTTGTTCAGCACAGTGTATTGATGATTACTCTGGTAGTCCTACTGTTACTTGTAAGGAGGGTGAGTTTGTGGTTCTGAATGGATGTGATTCTATCAAGTGTGGTGATTTATATGATTTCAATAAGGATAATTTGAAGCCGATTAGCCTCCTAACTTGTAACGAGGCTCACGAAGGAAGCTGCACGACTAACTGTGCAGACGGTTATAGTTTTGGTACTTCAACGGGGTCAGCTAAAATTGATTGTGTGAAAAGTATCAGCTCTCCAACAACAGCTAAATTTGAATTATCCGGACCTGTCTGTTACGAGTCTTGTGTAATATCGTCTGTTACCGGTATTAGTAGTAACTGTAGCTCATTATCTGCTGTACATGGATCTAGTTGTTCATGGATTGCCTCAGAAGGATATACGTGTCTT
The DNA here is from genome assembly GCA_964019425.1 of Flectonema sp. DT1601. Classification (NCBI taxonomy): domain Eukaryota; phylum Euglenozoa; class Diplonemea; order Diplonemida; family Diplonemidae; genus Flectonema; species Flectonema sp. DT1601. Next base: position 281,442 of record OZ025850.1, on the reverse strand, counting down.
AATACTGGTACTGCTTTGTGTACTAGTGGGTCCTTTTCACAGCTACCATCTTGTACAAAATCTTGTGTTGTTCCAACTGTTACAGGTGCTGACTCATCGTGTTCGGGTACCTATGCTGATGACGGTACCACCTGCACGTGGACAGCTCAACAAAATTACACCTGTCCAGCATCTACATCAGCACGTTGCGAAGACGGTAATTTCAAAGACAAACCAGAGTGTGAGAGAAAATGTTTAGTACCGGAAGTTAAGGGAAGTAACAGCACAGACTGCGTCGTGGGACAACTTATCGAAACTACAAAAGAATGTACGTGGGTTACTAAGTCACAATACGATTGCCTGATACCTGGAGATAGATCCTGCAAAGATGGAGTTCTTGAGGTGCCTACTTGTGTTAGTAATTGTGTGTTACCATATCCTTGGATTCCAAATATTAGTGCTGAGGATTGTTTTGCAGGTGAGTCACCAGCAGTACCTGATGGTAGAACGTGTACCTGGAAGAATTCAAAACCAGAATCTCAGGATTGCATTGGTTTAGGACCTGCGACATGTGTTGATGGAAACTTTACAACAGTCCCTGAGTGTACCGTGAGGTCGACAGATGCACCGCCAACTGATGCTCCTCCAACAGCTATACCAACTACACCAGTTCCTCCAACAGCATCTCCACCAACACCAGAACCGGTTCCTTTGAAATTGATTTTACTTAAACCACAACAGGCAACTAAAGAAAGTGTCTTACAAAGTGGAAAGGTGCGGATCGTACTGGGACTCGAGGGAGCAACGTGGCATATGACTGGCCCTCGTAATGCAAAGATCGCAACAGTGCGTCCTGAAGACACTCAATTTTGGATTTCAAAAGTAGCAAAAGAAGGAACTGAAAATGCTGGATTCATGGAAACTGCTCCTCCACCAAAAGTGGTAAATGTTTCGGCTGAGAGTGTAGTTCTCGAGATTGGACCGATAGAGAAGATGAATGTATTTTCGGATGAAACATTAGTCATAAGTGCGGTACTATCTTCAATGAACCGTTACACTACTCAGAATGTACCAACTGAAGAGAGTACATTTATATCGGCTGATAAGAAAGTTGTGATTCAAGCAGAGAGCTCTATCTCTGCTGAAGCAAAAGACGCAGTCACCAGTAGTGCTGCTGCTGGTGCTTCACAAGCTGGTAGAACACTTATGATTTTAAAGCTACTGGATTGCCCTTATGAATTTGATGATGACCAATTATCATTTGCTGAGAATCCAACAGGGCTGACTGTCGGTCCGTGGGCTAAGTTTCCTCACAGGACCGGGGCATTCTTAGGTAATATTATGCTTATCAGCGGGTTGGTCGTGTTTCACGGAATAATTGCTTTTACTGTTTACTATGTTAGAAAAGACAATAATAAAGTGCATACTCTCCTTGGGGCGATGGGAATGGCGAGATTTCCAAACTACTGCTTCCTGCCAGCTATGTTTTTCTATCAAATTACATTAGAGAGTTCGTTGGGGGTTCTATTCTACGACCCTTATGTGTGGTCGAAGATACTCTCAATAGCTGCCATCGTCTTTCTTAATGGATCGGTTGCTGTTTTTATTATTTATCCTACAATGCCACATGTGTTTTCGGTGGTTAAGAATGCAAAATTCTTTTATTGGCCGGCATCAAAATCAATTTGGGCGAAGCTTCGGAATTTTGTATTCGGACCAGGTGACTACTTCTCAGCTCGTGATACGAGTTTTATTTGGAGGTGTGGACTTGTATTTCAAGACTTTTGGCCGAAATATCATCGTTTTATGATCTGCGAATTAGTATTCGTGTCAATTCTCTCTCTCATAGACGCAATTGAAGCACAGAGTGTAGCCCAATGCCGAGCACAGCTTTGGGTAATTCTCGTGTTGTATTTAATATTCACGGCCTTATTGATTAAATGTCGCCCTTACCATGCAAACATTAACAACTTGACTTCTATCGGCTCATCTGGATTTCAAACTGCTACGGTTGCTTTGATTCTGGCTCACTTATACTCCGAAGCACCAGAGGAAACAGACTGGATGATTGAAACAGCAAAGGGTTGTCTTTACATTTCAATTATTATGTTTTTGACTAAAACTACGGTTGATATCTGTATGTGATTTTCTTTTTTTTCTTCCAAGGCCCCAAAAGTTTGCCCGTGAATAGAGCTTTGCCCCCCCTTTTCCACACCATACTGATGATGAGAGAATAGAGGTAAGAGGTATATGGATTACTCTCGAAACCTAATAGTTACTTTAAAAGGCTAAGTTAAGCATCACACCTAGTCACTGTATCTCAGAACTAATGTTAAATTATCGTTATGTTTTTTATGATACAAAACATTTGTATTTTACGTACAAAATCAAACAGTTGTTAACCCCCCTTTTTTTTTTTTTTTTTTTTTTTTTTTTTTTGTTAACAGCTAATGATTATTTCAATCAAAAAAATAAAATATAAATAAACAGTAAACGTGTTTTACGACAATTGGGAGAGCTACAGAACACAAGGAAAACTCGTGGCAAGAGGAGAACGCATTGCAAAACTTCAACAGGATAACGAGATGAAGAAAATCAATGCAAATCCGGAACTCCATGCGCTCCCTACCATTGAAGAAACAGAAGGCATTATCGCTTTCGAAGAGATTGAAGCAAACAGTAGTGAGCCAACAACACCAGCGCCACTTGATAGTAGTGATAGTCAGCTTCCTTACGCATCGGATGCTCTTTATGAAAGTCAAATGATTCCGCTTGGAAGTGTCAACAACCCGACAAGTCCAAAGAAAAGTCGTTGGCACAGTCAACGAGAACTTGGCAATCTAGGCGGGCCGTCGTCTTCAAAGTGGAGTCGCAGTCGGAATTCACCAATGCCTCTTGGAAGAGGAAATCGTTCCGTTAATCAACGACGCAATGATAATGTCACGCCTCTCATTGATTTCGCTACGTAGGTACTGGTCATGAAAAAAAAAAAAAAAAAAAAAAAACAATAATGTTTTTACTCATCGTACTCTCTTCGTCTTCTCATGATCTTATTATTTTGAAGGTATTCCTGCATGCAATTCGTTTTTTTTTTTTTTTTTTTCGTTTTTGTGTTCTTGCTTCAGCAATACAAGACGGCATGTCTATGCTGAAGCCACTGACAACACTTAGTTGTAGTCCCGTTCATCGGGCGATTGGGGTATGAGAAAAATCCTACCAGTTTTTTTTTTTTTTTTTTTTTTTTTCCTTCTTAATTTAGTTTAAATACTTATTTTATATTGTATTTCCCTATATTTCTTTTTAAACCCCTTCCCTTTTCCTTAACCTTTTACCCACCGTTGGTAATAACAAACTAGACGGAAGATTCGTCCTCTTGTCTAATGCTTTTTCTCAGTTAAATTTTATTACTCTATTATGGAGTATAGTAAATTTTTTTACTGTTTTCTTTGTTGAAAATTACAACCCACTCACTCAACGTATGACTTAAATTTTCGTACGGTGTAGCAGCTCAGATGCCCCCGTATTTTGGTATGAATTTTTTAGTTTTTTTAGTTTTTTTTTTTTAAAACTAAAAATCTAATTATATATTGACTTGACTGCTATTTTCTGTCATCTGTTACGCCTCTCCGTAAGGAATTAAAAAAAAATTTTTTTTTTAGAAAAAAAAAAAAAAAAAAAAGGTCCTCTTCTTTCTTGCCATGGGTAATAAGTAGAGTTTTAAATTTTGTTTTATTTTTTTATACTCAAATTACTTTACAAAAAAAAAAAAGAGATATTCCCAAAAAAAAAGTAAAGTATGTTCCATCTATGATGTTATGTAAAAAAAAAAATTAAAAAAAATAATTCCACTTCCTTTTTTTTGTTTTTTTTTGTTTCTTTATTAAAAGTCAAATGTGATGCAGATTTTCTCGGAACGTTTTACTACGTGTCGAGCGAACAGTATTCCTTTTTTTAGTGGCACGCTCATGTTTTTTTTTTTTTTTTTTTTCCTTCTCCCTTGTTACAAAGAAGCAGTTTTTTTTGCAGCGTAGCACTGGATTATTGTTCTTTTTTTGGATCCAATTAGTAGTCTCCTTACAATCATTAGTTTGTCCCCCCCACTATGAGTCATCATCAAAATCCTAGCTTTTCCTGTGAATATCATCTGGCAAAGGATATATTTCCTGGCTAGCTTTCTGGGTAAAGATAAGAAGCTGTATTGTTGTCTTCATACTAGGTTTTTTTCAGCTCAAAAAAAAAAAAAAAATAATTAAAAAAAAAAAATAAGAATGTGTACTTACATTGCATAACACTGTTGATGTGGATTGTTTTGTATTTTATGCGAACTGTTTTTATTTATTTATTTAAGTTCATTCAACTGGATTTTAGCGGAAAATATTATTTTTGCGGTTATTTTGCTATGCCTAGTTGATCTTGTTAAAAAAAAAAAAAAAAAAAAAAAAATCTTGTTGAGCTGTTTTTTACTTTTTTCTTGCGTGTATTTCTGTTCCTTTTTTTTTTTTTTTTAAATTATTTTATAGTTTATTAACCTTATTAAAAAAACTTTAATTATTTTTAAAATTATTTTAAAAAAAAAAAAAAAAAAAAAAAACTTTTAAGCGGGTGTGTAAAATTGCTTGTTTTCGACTGGGGATGTTATCGACAAGCAGTGGGCGTCTGCGAAAGGCAAGGGAAAAAAAAAAAAAAAAAAATGCAGAAGAAGTAATGGTAACTCAGCAGGATCGATTCAGCCGAGATTACTAAGCTTCATGAACCAATCAACATAATATCAAGTCTTGTCTCTTTCCCTTGAGCCCATTTGGGACGAAGCACAGATAATTTAGAAATCTGAACACGTGTCCCAGAGGAAAAGAACGAAAAAAAAAAAAAAAAAAAAAGAGAAAAAAAAAATATCGCAAAGACAATACTGTATTACTAGGAAGCTGTTGGATTTTTTCCTCTCGAGAGTGAAATAACCATGTACTAAGATTATTGCCACGTGTATCCGTGTCTGTAGTCTGCATAATGTCTGTCTGTCTGCAGGGAGTCCACAGCGACCATTACGAAACTGCTGCCTCTTTCGTTTTTTTTTTTTTTTTTTCTCTCTTACATATTATTTCATATTTTCTTTTTTTCTTTTTTCATTTTCAATATGCACGATGAGATAATTATAACATGAGAAAAAAAAAATGTAAAAATGAGTTCCTCTTACGAATGAATGAACCAGTAAAGTCACCGTTAAAAACTATGTATCGTCGTGTAAAACAGCTTTTTCTACTATTATTATTATTATTATTATTATTATTGTTATTTTTTCCTCCTAACGACGTTACACGTGACCCCCTTGGCAATGTTTTCAAAAAAGAAAAAAAATAATAATAATAAAACTGTGTCTGTCGCTTGATCACTACGAACAGATTTTTTTTTTTTTTTTTTTTTTTTTTTTTTTTATATTTCCCCCCCTGCCTACAACTATTTATTAACTGAATACGAACCCAATTATTAGCTTTACGTCAATCGCAGAGTGTATGCCTACACTAACATTACCTTTAGTCACTGTATCTCAGAACTAATGTTAAATTATCGTTATGATACAATACATTTGTATTTTACGTACAAACTCGAACAGTTAACCCCTCCCTGCCTACAACTATTTATTAACTGAATGTGAACCCAAGTATTAGCTCAGGGTACGAACCGGTTTGATTTGCCTATTAGCACAGGCATAGAACATTTTACATTTTTTTTTTTGTTTTATTTTTTTTTCCATTCATAATGGGAAAAACAAGTAGTACGAACCCGAGTAGTTATTTTTACTCAATCGAGTAATTGCGGGTTTTTTTTTTTTTTTGTTTATTCGACGACGTCCCAATAACGTTATCTTTTTCTTTTTTTTTTTTTCTCGTTCTTTGATCTCCTCGTGCATGGCTGCGAATCGTCAACCATTGCCTAGCTTACGTCTCCTATTGTTATCTTATAATGGAGTATTTCTTTTTTTTTAAAAAAAAAAAGGTGCTAGTAGCCTATAGGATAGCCTATATAATATTGCCAAATTTTATTCTCGTCAGCTGATTCTTTCCTTCTTCCTTGTTTGTCTTTCGTCTTCCTTCAGATACAATTTTTTTACAACAAAAAAAATTAAAAAAAAAAAAAAAAACACGTATTTCAGTACGCGTCCATAAAGTAGTTTTTAAAATTACTTTTCTGCTGTTGAGTGTTTGTTCGACTTTAGGTTGTTGTGGTTATCAACGTAACGTTAACCTCCTACAGTAGCCAATCTCCCATCTAAGCAACAAAGCAAAACAAGGTACACGAAAAGGGATGTATGTGAGCTCTTCTTTTGCGAATATTGTTATTCGGTTGGTGGTTTATCAACCGGATAGCTTGAGTAGCATTTTGATAAATTAGCTCCGTGGTCAATTTGCCTCCCAGGCACATTACGACTACCCTAACCTTGTTTTCCAGATAAAAAAAAAAAAAAAAAATCACCATCCAGACAACAGGTAGTTGAGCACAAAAATTTTGCTTTTGGTGTCTGCGTATAGCAGTTCTGCATAAATTAATTATAACCACTGAATGTTGTTGTTCAAAGTGTTGTTCCTTAGTGATTGCTGGCCGCCGTTTTTTTTTTTCAGATTTAGTCTACCAAACCAATCATAGATCTTCACTAATCACTTTGTCATTAGGCAAAACGTAGTTCTTTGGTGTTAACTGAATAAAAGTGGTGAAGGGGTACAGCTATTTTTTTTCTTCTCTTTTTCTTATTCTTTTTCTCCTGACAAAAAAAACTTTTAATGCATTTTTAATCCGTGGTAGTTTCAGAAGAAGAAAAAAAATATTTAGAAAAATAGTAACGACTCACTACTACTAGTCACAATCGAAATATATAGGATCTCGATCCCTGTTCAGCTGCGCGGTGTCCTTTGGATTTGCTAGCCAACTATTCCGATTTATTAAAACTGGAATGAAGTCCCTAGAACTCACTGATGAAGGCCTAAAAAGGGACGAGTCGTTTAAGATCAAGGCCTGAAAAACTACGTATTCTATAAGTATTTTTTTATAACTTTTTTTTCCTTTTCCTTTTCCTTGTTTATTTTTATTTTTATTTTAGTGATACATTTTTTAATAATATCTATACTCATTAAATCTGTGTTCGTTGGACTTAAGAGAAAAAAAAAAAAATGTACCAAAACTAAATAAATATATCTGTAAATAATCTAAGTTGATCGTTTTATCATTTTATTGGTTCACAAGAAGATTACTGGCGGACGCGAAGAAGTAGATTACACTCTCACTCTCTTGTCTGGAACAGTGTATTTTGATCATTTTAATTTCAAATTTATCAGCTTGCTTGCAATTATTTTTTAATCGTCAAACTTTTTTTTTTTTTTTTTTTTTTTAAACTGGGAAGAAAACACGAATTCTATCTGAGAAAACTGGTAGTATTTAAAAGTTTAAGCCAAGCACAAGTTGCTTCCTGACGGGTGTTCGTTCTGTGGGTAGTACAGCTCCAAATAATCAAAAATCTACTCCACCCAGTCAGGCGCATTTCTTGATTTTCTTTTGGTCAAAAGTACTTCTTCTTTTTTTTTCTCATGTTGGCATGTTTTCAAATTTAAAATTTTTTTTCTTTTCTTTTTTGTGGGTTGCTTCCAGGATTAATGTCTAGTACTGTTCTGAGCTTCTTCTCCATCACCTCAGCCTTTTTTTTAATGTGAAAAAAAAATACAGTGTTTTTTGAAAAAAGCATAAAACCAACATAGGCGCAATAATTGGGCATAGGTAAAAAAGTTTATTATTATTATTTTTGTTTTTTTCCCTCTCCTCCCCTTGTCCCCTTCTTAGTACTAACTAAACCTGATTTTATTTCTACTAATTAATAGCCATTTGGGCTGTTTGTCAACAAAAGTATCTAATCAAACGTAACGTTTTTATTTGTTCTGCAATATGAGTTATGAATAACTGTCAATTTTGTTTTTTTTTCACACGTATGTGAATGTGATTGGGGGGGGAGGAGGAGGAGGATAATTCGTTTTAACTGTTAGATTCATCATTTTTTTTGCGGGATCTCTTTTGCCATTTTATTAGTAAAGAAAAACTCTCTGTTATAGTAAGCATCAAAACAATTGACATCCTTCCCCTCAATCCCGTCGGTTGACTACCTACATTCAAATCACAAAAAAACTAAATGAAATTTTTTTTTTGTTGGGAACTGACAGAAGGAGTACAACCGATTTTCTGAGATTTCTGAAAAAAAAAAAGTCACTACAAAAAGGGGAAACTAGTTAACAACCGGTTAACATATTATTCCCGTTGTAGCGATGTGTTTATTTTTCTTGTGGCGTGTGGAAACAAGGGTTTTCGGAAAGCTTGGTATTCCTTTTTTTTTTTTTTTTTTTTTTTTTTTTTTTTTTTTTTTTTTGTTTTGCGAAAAAGTAATTACTGGTTTTTCTTTTTTTTTTTTTTTTTTCTTCTTTTTTTCCGTCTTCCCCAATGTCAAACATCAACACGGTATGGGTGCTTGCAAAATTTTGTTGAACCCGACAAGGGAAGTTATAGAATTTAGTGTTCTTTTGGTTTCATACACCTTTTCAACCAGTCAAATCTTGTTCTTAGGTCTCCACTTATTGGTTTTATCTGTTGTAGAATCTTAATGGTTGCTTCATGTAAATCGCAAAAGACTTATTCGGTGGATTTAAATATACTTGTTGACGAAACTATTTGTCAGCGAAATTTAGTACTAAAAGACTCTGAAGCATATAATGGGCAACAACTATTAAGGAGGAGGGAAGGTGTTAGTTTAGTTTTTTACTTTTTTAAAAAAAAAAATATGTGCCAAAAAAAAAAAAAAAAAAAAAGACAAACAAGAATTAGTATTGGAACATTAGTACTGTAAAAGTCACAAGCAAGTAATTTGCTTTTTTTTTAATTCTTTCCTCATCTTCTCTATTTTTTTCTCTTTTTTTTTTTCTCATTGTTATTATATATTATGCCCCTGCAAAATATCAATCACTTATCGATTGCTTTATTAAAGCAATACCAATCATTTGTCATCAATTCTGTCATTGAGGGCGCTTTGTTACGTTACAGTGAGTTGAGACTGAATTTCGAGAAGGAAAAAAAAAAAATGTTAAAAAAAAATTTAATGTTTTTTTTTTTTTTTTTGGGTGGATTCAAATGTTGATATCATTGTAGTATTTCTGAGAAAAAAAAAAGGAGAAGGAAAAAAAAAAAAAAAGAATAAGTGAAAAAAATGAAAATGTTAGGTGTTATAGTTATTTTTGCCGTCTTTCCTTCGTTCACCTTCACCATCCCCTTTAGTTTTTGTGTGCAACCAATAACAGGATATTAGTATTTTTCCTCATCACCATCGTGAATTCTCTTTTTTTATAGAATTCAAATAAATTTTTATTCTTCGGTACGTGACCTTCCCCCACCCATCCTTCCCACGGTCTCGCATTCTGCTCAGTCATTTGATGAAGGGTTGCTGCTACCTAACAGTTTCTGTTGTAATTTATAATTTTCTTCCCTCGTCTTGTTACAGCAAACCAATATGATTCAATTCACATTTATAGTACATCATGATGTTTTTAATATAAGAATTATAATAACGTTTTTTATACAGGGTGCACACTTTAAAAAGTGATGCGCCGCCCAGAATGGGTCCGAGGGCGGCGTCCAACAATTGTAATTCTGGGAGGCTGGTTTTCACGTGCAGCAGAAATATTTATACGAGTGGGAATTATAGTGATGGGATTGGTGTTACTAATAATTGGTAGTTGGGGGTTTGGATTAGGTATTCACATCCGTATGGACAGCCCTCTTATAGATGCCTATCCTTACACACAATTAAGACCAGTCCCCATCGCACCTGATGAGCAGCATGTAAAATTCGCAAGTAAAGAATCAATAGGGAGACACATAGCTAGATCTCATACGATATCTTCTATCTTGTACCGTTCTACTATGGAAAAATTTAAAGCAGTTGAAGATCATCCCTCTGAAGTTATATCAAGTTCAGGGAGTACTTTGAGAAATTTATTTTTAGCGACTGATTCTGGGTGGAGTACTTTATTGTATGTTCCTGCTTCTGGAGTGTTGACCTTTTCTGTTGTCGATCCTTCGTTCAGTCGTTTACGGGTGTGTCGGTATCAGCAATATAGTGCTCAGATAAAACCTATGCTTGATCCGCGGTGGGAGACTGAATCCGATCCCAGCACTGGTCTGCCAATGGGTATTCCTGGTACCACAGACTGGAAGATAACGACCATTCACATAATGGCTGGTCGCTGTTCTTATGTCGCTGGAGCATCCAGTAAAAAGATAGTCGCGTTGTGCTACGAAACTATAAAAGATCAATCTAAAGTTATAATGCTTCGACTGTACCGAGTTGATGACGGTTTTAAGTTCCCGAAATACGATCCTTCGGTTGAAAATGGTTCTAAAAAAATGATTTCTTGTGGGGAATCCTGCACTGAACTGAGGCTCCAAGGCTCTCTTTCATTTCGAACAGCAGAATGGGCGTTTGATAACAGCTGTTTGTTGTATGGTAGGCAAGATGATGTCGTTGAGTTTCGATCATTGTGTTTTTTTGATTCTCCAGACGGAGTTTATTATGGAAATTCAGGTATCGTTGGTCCAAAGCAATCGTTCTCAAAATCATCGTTTGTGATACTTGTTGATGTCCCACAGACCGACTATGAGAAGCCACACTCAATACTTGGAGTTCGGGTTTCTAATCAATCATCACTGTCAATGGATGCTATTCATAACAGATTCAACAGCTCAAGAAATATTCGACAAACGGTCCCTACTAACACAGCATCACTTTGGGAACAAAGTCCTCCAGAAGCATCTCACTGGGACATTAAAGAAGACATTTCATCGATACCAGCCGACGACGTGTATTTATATGAACGACAGTTAAAGGCATCCTCTCCAGAAGGCAATTACTTCGCTTTAACTTTGGTAACAGATGCCGTCGTTGTGTATGATATTGCGGAGTTAATTAAAAAAGATGGTTCGTATGTTCCAATGCAAATATTTCCCACACCACTTCAACGTAGCATGACTTGGACGGTAACACCTCCAGGTCTTAGACAGACTTTATTAAACTATTGGTATGGAACAACAGGTGACAGTAGGCAGTCATCATACCTTCGAAAACACCAACGAGCAGAGCTGAGTAATAATGGTGAATATCTGAGTCTAATTACTAAGCAAGCAATGTTTGTTTTTAAAAGAGGATTGTGTATCTCTCGTTATTTAAGACTGCTTCTTCTATTAGAACTTTGTGATGAAGATGAAGTGGTGCCAGACACCTGTTGGATACCTTATTGGTCCCTTCATAGAGATAGAACTAGGATTGGACTTGGTCGTAATTTAGATATTTATGAAACAACATTTATGCTATCTGATGATGGTAAAAAAACCTTTGTTGGAGTTTTATTTGAAGAGGGTGTTTTTGCGACTTACCTCCTGGAAGGAGGTGATGATACCTCAGATGAACCTTCTATAGTTAACTGGACAGTTGTGTCTTACGTAGCCCGTTGTCTCTTTGCTTTTGTAATCACAAAGTATTTTAGTAGTGTTGTTGATCCTGTTGTGTTTTATTTTGTTATGTTTCTTGTGTTGTTCGTGGTATGTTTTTTTTTTTTTTTTTTTAATTATTCTTCCACTCCAATGAAGGAATGTCCACCACAACAGTTTCTACAAAGAAAGTTCTCTCCTATTGACGAATACACATAATTGTGTTTTTGATGCATAACAACACTCCAACAGGAGCTTCCTGGAGAAGAAGAGATTGCGAACTTGTTGGCTAGCTCAGTTCAAGAAGAATACGACGGAGGGGTATATCAATTACTGACCACAGATGACCATTGTATAAACCTTTATAATAATAACAATACGGTTCTTTTATTTACTATTCAGTATCAATGTTTTCCTAGACTGACTGAAAAACCAAAATCACTTAGTGAACTTCTAACAGACTCTCATCAAATATATAATTTGCTTAGAGAAAGACAGAATGCTGGTGTTTGGCAGTTTCCTGGTAAATTGCTGTTGTTGGTTCCGTTTGTTGTCGGGGGATTCTTGCTAGTCATTTGACAATTATGGGGGGGACTTAATCTCAGCGTTTCTATTGAAGTTACGCAAACTACGGTAGTGATGGCTGACTCTGATAACGAGATGCAAGACTCATCTTCTTCTCAGAGTGATGTCTCAGAAAACTCTAACGCACCTGACCAACAACAAGCTAATCAAATGTTTCCTATTGAGGAACTTGTGAATGACTCCAACTACGGATTATTCTTAATGTTGGCAACGTAGTTATTTCGTTTTTTATTAAAAAGTCCCCTCCGACAACTATCTGTAGCATTGTCTTGCCTTTTTTATTATTATTTTTTTTTTTTTTTAAAACTTTTTTTTTTTAAAAAAAAAAAGTGAAAAAAAATTCAAACATTGTTATATTATCGTTTTGGTATTTTATTGTATTTATCCTTATCAAAATTAAAAAAAAAAAAAAAAAAAAAAAAAGAGAATAGAAGAGGAAGTTTACTTTTTTTTAATATTTTTTTTTGTTTTATTAAAATCATTATCGGCATTACAAGTAGTGTAATTACCTTTGTAGAAATAAACAGATAAAAAAAAACCAACAACATGATGATGTACATGCAACGAAAAAAAACATTGTAACAAAAAGTTTCTTAGTATTTTTTTTTTTTTTTTTTTTTTTCATTTTAAAAAAAAAAAAAAAAAAAAAAAAAAAGGTTACACACAACTACATTATGACGACATCCTCTCTTTCTATTGCGGAGGAAGATCCGTGGTGGAGAGCACGCAATGAAGACACTAAAATGGTCGTTAAAATAAACCAATCAATAACTGCAGCAACAACAATCATCGAAGAGAACACGAGTCCATTACTTGACTTAAGCTATCGCTGTATAGGAAGTGATGGCTTGCAGCAATTCGTTAGAAAATTAGGTCTGAACAGAACGTTAACAAAAATAGACTTAACTTGTAACCTACTTGAGGAAGAGGGAGCTATAAGTCTTTTCAAGGCTATAACTAGGAATACTGTCTTGCAAAAAGTTAACGTTGCGGGAAACACCATCGGTCCCCTTGGAGGTAAAGCGTTTGCAGATTGCATCATGGTAAATAACACACTTGAAAAAGTATCGTTCTTTCATAATGAGTTAGGCGATGTCGGAGCGTCTCACATTGCTGATGCCCTAAAACACAATAAATCTCTTCATTCGTTAAATCTACGAGAGAATAGAATAACTGATGAAGGCGCTGAAGAGCTTCTCAAAGCAATCCATTTTGAACAAAATCCAACTTTGAACATATTATGGCTGTCTAATAACATCCCACAACATATCGCAGCTGAGGTAGGAGCGAGTCTTCCAGACACGTTGAGAACTAAATTAAAACTTTTGTCACAAGTGGAAGGATTGCATTACAATGACATCTCTCAGTCTGTGACTGATAAAATAAAAAGATCCTTAATTGAAAAATTACCAATACCTGATGAAAATGTTAAACGAAAACCTGATAAAAAAAAGAAAAATGAAAGAGAATCCGAAGCTGATAAGATGTTTTGGACGCCTCCAGAAACCCCAGACGTGACGGATGTTGATGATGCTGAGAAGGAAAATGCAAAAAAGAAAAAGAAATAATAAGTCTTCGACAAAAAAAGTAAGAGAACACCTGTTTTACAATGGGTTTCAGCTACCTCATCGTCTCGTTAGTAGTTTGTTATCGTGTATTGTTTTCTTTGTATAGTTTTATTTCTTTTTCAGATCTCAAAAAAAAAAAAAAAAAAAAAAAATCATGATCAATTTTTGCTCTATACCCGTCGAGATGCTGACCAACATTGGTGCAACGATTCTGCTCGTCAAGGGAACAAACAAGGCTGGTAAATATTTAATAATGCTAGTCATCGGTTACGAATTGGTCAGATGGGCCAGACTGAGAATAGTGAAAAAGAGTCTCAAGGGAAAAAGAGTTTTAATTACCGGAGGAGGAAGTGGAATTGGAAAACTCATGGGACAGATTGCTGCTAAGAGAGGAGCAAATGTCATATTGTGGGACATAAATGAAGAGAGTTTGAAATTAGTTAAGGAAAGTATTTCTTCTGAATGTTCAATTCAAGTTGTTGATGTCACTGATGATGAAGCGGTTAGACAGGCAGCTCAGCTAACTGGAGACATTGACGTCTTAATAAACAACGCTGGTGTGGTCAGTGCTAAGAAGTTTACTGAAAACGAACCGAGATTAATAAGACGAACATTCGACGTCAATACTTTATCTCACTTTTGGACATGTCAAGCATTCTTACCATCAATGATTGAACGTAAAACTGGAAGCATTGTCACCATCGCATCTCAAGCAGGCTGCATTGGTGTAGCAGGACTAACCGACTACAGCGCTTCAAAATTTGCTGCAGTTGGATTTTCTGAGGCCCTTCGCATGGAGATGACCTCAAAGAGAAGCGGTGTTAACATTTTAACAGTAAACCCATTTTATATTAACACCGGAATGTTTGCTGGAGTAAAAACGAATGTACCTTTCTTATTACCGACACTAAATGAAAACCACGTCGCTAACAGAGTTATTCAGGCGATTGAATCTGGAGAACAGGTCGTCAACTTACCTCCGATTTGTGGAATCATTCAAATCGCACGTCTGCTTCCAGTTAAGTGGTCGGAAGCTGCTACTGAATTTATGGGCATCTCTTCTTCTATGGATGCTTTTCATGGTCGTGCTCTCAAATAAGTAGTTCAGTCACTGTTGTCTTTCGTCTGGGTAAAACTAGTATTTTTTTTTTTTTTTTTTTTTTTTTTTGTTTTCTAGAATGACCGACCGCAAAAACCGCTGTATTTATTTATTTTTTTCCTTCTTTTTCTTATACTTGAGTTTAGTGCCGACTTACGCCTTGCCCACAACCAACGTATAGTCTTTGTCATCCACATACACGGAATTGCTTACTGTGGTGTAATAGTGTATTTTTTTGAATGTTATTTATTTGCTAGTTGACAAACAGACGATTGAGAATATATTAATTTTTTTTTTTTTTTGTTGAAGAAATCTTGTAATTAACATCTCTAACCCAACTCAGAATAACAACAATGAACAACTGTGTTACCCATTGAGTATATTTAAATTATCAAAAAAAAATGGGAACTGGCCGTGGTGGTCAAAAGAATCAGAGACTTGAAATACAAGATTTGGTAAAAGAATTTACTGAGTTTGCGAACATCGGAGCTACTGATGAATTGTTAAAACTGACTGAGGAAGAAGAGACATGTTTAGAAAGTACTGCAAGAACATTATCAGAATTACCTGTTGAAAATCTTGAAGAGAATGAAATTAGTATCGCGCGATGGAATGATAAATCTCACAGAACTGTTATGGGTTTTCATGGAGGTGCTCACGACGACTGCGAAGTGTTTCTAATTAACCTACACGATGGTGGAGTTCTCACATGTGGAACTATCGATCTCATCGACACTAAAAAATTCCTCGAAAATTTTGATATGATACTAGCCTTATCAGACGATAAGTTCCCTAAGTCAACAAAGACTCCAAAATACGCTCAAAAAGTTGCACAAGAAGCCTGGAAATACCGTCTAAAAGATAGCAATCCACAGTTTGCTCCAATAAACTGGTACGACTCCGAGACTGATGCCCACGGAGAAGTTTCTGCGAGAGAAGTTCTCACCGCTGTAGTGACTGCGATATTTAATCTGATAAACCCTGCTGGAGATCCGAGAAAAGTTATTTTAAATTTCATGCTTCACACCTTAGAGAATTACGTTGCAGGCTGCAGCGGAATTGAAAGCTGCGGTCAAGTTACCTTATATCTGAATTGTGTTGCTGACTATGCTTTTAAAATGTCTCAGAGCAGCAATCATTTAGATTTGACTGCTGTAGCGGAACACTTGCAGTCAGTGCAGTCTCATTTGGGATCAATTTACGAGAGTCATAATGAATACATGAAAGAAGAATACACAATCAAGGAATCACCTCATAGAGTAAAGGTTGATTCCATACCTTACACTAGGTCTTTTCATTTTAATAAACCAACACTATCCGAAGACAGTACGAGTATCAGAGCTGAAGCGTTGCTAAACTTAGGAAGTGCTCCAGAGAGTGAACCTCAATATAAATGTATTTCGATAGAAAGAAAATTAACTAACCTTCTAAAGCAAAAGGAAGCTTTAACAGCAGCAGACTGCTCTAATGTAAAACTCTATGTAGACGAGTATGAAACGATAGTGGCATCCTACTCAAAAGACCCGGCGATGCAATATCCTCTTGAAGAGCTGCGAAGCAGTAGAGTCATCGTGGTGTGGATGGCTTATTGTATACTTCACAAAAGAGCTTTAGCTGTTCATCCGTTAACTCGAAGCTATGGAAGTCCACTTAATATTCAACACTTAGAAGCTCTCGTCGTCAGCGATGAGTATCTTCGTTCGAGTATAGAAATAATGGCTCAATATTTAAGTAAATACACCACCGATGATGATAACAAAAAATTATTTCACTGTAATTCCGGAAGCATGAGTCCAGGAACAATTAATTTTGGAAGTGACTTCGTGTTACAAAGTCGAGAATTGAAAACTATTTATCAAAATGCGAGATCTGTATTGAAATCAAAACAAGAAAACCTAATGAGGAAGGTACGAAAACAAGATGACGAAATTGATGAAATAGTTGATCACATCGAAAACCTACAAGAAGAACGACATGAAGCAGTGACTAAGAATCATCGCCGACGACTTGACAGAGAAATTAGAGGTTTAGAAAGTAAAAAAATGGATTTACGAAGGGTACCTGAAACCCTGTCATCGTCATTGCCACGGGACGAGTTTGATGCTTACAGTGTTATATTTTATTATAATATGCCGCATGAATTGTCTGATTTGGCAGATTTTTCATTTAAATGCTACGAAGTACTTTCTGACAAGCCTCGGCCAACCGTTCAATGTTCTGACTGGAAAGACTGTTATAGCCATGATATGAATTCTTTTGGTTATGGCAATCGCTGTTCAAACCCGTTTACTTTTTCTAACTCTCCACCAACGCTTCAAATGACATCTCGTAGGGCGGGTAGACCACCTCAGAGAGTGGGACCAACTGATATCTATTCATTAATCTCTCAGAATGATCCAAATTTAGTAACTTTTTATCCATCTGACACCCCTTCGATTATGTCAAAGAGTGGATCAAATCCTTTTGGATATGATCAAAGTGCTTGTATGAAACACTTTACTCCAATACTTAGTGATTACACATTACAGTGGGCAGTTGATCATCCTGTTTTGCATCAGTCAGAATCACACAGAGGTAACGTTCCTTATCGATCAACTCATGTGGATGGACTATCAAAAATGGCAGCAATCGACATCGGTGCACTTCGATCATTCCCATATCAACAAGTTAGAAAAACAGCTGCGTTTCTACAAACTGTTTTATTAGGTCATTCTCAATTGTCTAATGTTGACGTGCAAACAATCCTATTGCAAGCAACTAATCACGTGGGTGAGATTGATTTACAAACTGGATACGTCTTATGGAGGCAGGACTACAACAGAGATGATGTCGTGTATAAGTGTATTCATGATAGTTTATTAGGATTAGCTAATGTCATTAGAACTACTCCCAGACATCAGAAAATATTTCCGGTTTTGGCGAGACTCGCATCTCATTTCGCTCAATATGAAGACACGGATCAGCTTCCCATAGCCTACAGTGTGATTGCAGAAGGATGGGCTCAACAGGCTGAGAAACAAACACAAAAAACAATACTTGAAAAAGGAATGTGCAGTGCAACTACAAAAATGAGATGTACTGAAGGAAAGATGTTAGGTTTGGCTTTAATGTCCCTGACGCTTTGTAAGATGACATCGGAATTGGCTGAGAGACTTCTCCGTTTGGTAACTCTACACAGATGGAAGAGTGGACGCGAACCGAATGAAACTGAAACAGCAGCAACACGAGCCATATCACGTCACTTCGACGGATTAATGTCTCACACATTGAAGGAACCAAAGATTCTCACTCCTCTTGTAAAACTTGTGTTTAATTGTTTATCAGAACCTGTTACCTGGAAAAAGATTGCTGGAAAACCAGCATTCGAGACAACCTCCGGGAGTGGAGACCACTATGCAATAAATATTTTCACTGGAATTGTGTTGAAGAATGCGAACCCACCAGGTCTTCTTCCTGCTGTGATTACCTCAACTAAACTATATACGAGGATGTTCAGAAGTAGAAACTTTGAAGTAAGTAAAGCTGCTGATGGTGGGTTCCTAACGACCCATCCAATGCAGGGATTCGTATACGAGTTCACTCCTCTTGGTGATGGTGAAATGCGATGCAGACAACGAGGAGAAAAAGATTTATTTTGGAGGAAGTTAATATCAATTTCGGAACTAACTGAACAAAGAATTCCAAAATGTCCAAAACGACTCGTTGATCTACACAGTCATTGGGAAGAAGAAGTTACTGGTGATTTATTATTTAAATCTCTTCAGATTGAACATCTGTCAGAAACACCAACTTTTAAAGCAAATCAGTCTGGGCTCTACGATGGATCTGATAAGTTTATAACAATCCCTGAAGGCATTGAACCGATCCTTAATCGTATTGAGAAAGAATGTTTTATTCATACTTTAAAAAAACCCGATGGAAAAATTATAATAAAACTTCCCAGATATGGATTGACGTTACATCTCGAGGAAAGTGGTATTCACATGTCTAATCACAGGCATTATCATTTATCTAAACAGCAGCATGTGGTTGATTTACCGGAATTTAGTACATTTTTAATGTTGTCTTCAGATCCTGCTAATGTTGAAGTCTCAGAGACTAGGCTAATCATACCGTGTGGTGAGATAGATGAAAGTGGGGTTATTTTAAGTGATAGTGCTTCAGCTAATATTGATTATCAAATATACGATTACAGACAAGGAATGCCTCGTGCCAAAACTTTGTCAGCTCGTCTTCACTTAGCAGCGATATACGCTAGTTTTGGGATCCCTCTTCCAGTGAGAACTGGCTATCCAACTGGACCTCAATATTGTATCGAATTGCTTCAACGTTGTTGCGTTGATCGTCCATTCTCTGAATCAGAACTACAACAACTCGACACTGTAGCTGCATCTGCATGGTATACAAAAAACCTCATCATAAAGGAGTGTAGTAACCTTTTAAGGTACAGTGGTAGTAGGCATTTTCTGTGGTCAAAAACAACAGATTATCCAACGGAACTAAGTCAAATAATGAATAACTCTGTGTGTAAGGCTGTGGATGAAATACGTAATGAGGGAAGATGTTATAGCCTTCCTCTGAATCAAAATGGACCAAAACATATAAAGTTTGATCTGAGTATTCAACGTGATGCGATAGAAGCGAAGTATCTCGTCCAAGAAATGGAACAGAGATTTGTACAATCATTTCTAGTACAGGATGCTCCTGGAGCATCATCGTCAGATCAGGTTTTTCCGTTTTCCGATGGAGATGGATTTCTGGAAGGAGAACTCTACAGTGAGTTAAAAGATAGCTGGAACCTGTTTCGTGAAACAGCACAGAGTAAATTAGAAACTGAAAGATTGCCTGGGCTTATTGACTACATTACTCGTAGACAGAAAGGAATAGAAACCCAGATGACGAAACTTCTATCAAAACTAACATACAACACACACGATGTTACATGTTCTCGCAGTACAGCTTATTTTTTGAAATATTTAGCTGGGTATGAACCGGGTTATGCTAGGTCTCGTTTTTTTAAAATTTGCTATGATGATTCCGACTGTCACAATCCATCGACAGAGGCGGTGATTCTTCAACAAGCTTCACAAGGATATCTTGAGTTAGATGTTCTTCATCAGAAGTTAAGAAGAATTATATTTTATTGGAATACAAAAAACAGAGAAAAACTCCGAATTGAGCTCTCATCCAAAAGACAATGGCTTACCTCTGAATACCCCAGATGGTTAACTTTCGAAGCAGATGCAATGCTTCAAGTTAGAGATGACCAATACAAGCTAGCAGTTCATTTACTCGACGAGTCTAATTCTGGTTCAATCTGTCAGTTGAATATGGGTCTCGGTAAGACTCGTGTTGTTATTCCACTTCTTATAATGGGTTTGATTGCGAAAAAGAAAGTTCCGAGAGTAGTACTGCTACGACCATTAATATCTGAGGCCATTGACTACTATGGAAATGCTTTGACGGATTCAACTCAGTTGATAAGAATTTATCAAAATCCGTTTGAACGTGAAATTCAAGTTCCGAAAGGTGGGTTTAGAAAGATGATAGCAGCTAATAAGAAATCATCAACAGACTCTGTGTGGGTTGAAACACCTGAACACCGTTTATCCCTTCAGTTGAGAATGGAGGAGGTTAGAGAAACAGACAAAACCTTATCGTCTTTAATATCAAAAACTATTATGGAAAACGAGGTACTCATCCTCGATGAGAGCGATGCGTTGTGCCATTACAAATATCATTTAATCTACACTGCAGGGTCTCAGCACCCACTACCTGACTTACAGCTTCGTGTTAAAGTTATGCAAGGAGTCTTACGGACGTTTTGTTCAAAACAAGTGAACAGACATTTCCACAATCCGGATTTCGCAGTTCTGTCACCCTTCGTGAGAATAGTTAACTCGAATCACGTGAACATGAAATTGTTATGCAGCGACATCGCCGATGATATTATATCGAACCCTCCACCTGGTATGCTTTGGATAAGAAAATCTCACTACACAGAACTCAAATACGACATAAAGTCAGCTGTGTTACATCCAGACAACCCAAGTGCTCTTGAAAGCAAATTAGATAAAGTAGAATGGTCACAACTAATGATGCTTCGAGGATTACTCTGTCACGGATTGTTAGCTCATTGTATGATGTTGAGATACCAAGTTGAGTATGGGATTGCTGAAGGTAGAAAGAAAAGAATAGCAGTTCCGTTTAGAGCAGCTGGGATACCTCATGAGAGGTCAGAGTTTAGTCATCCAGATGTGTTGTTGATGTTGTCACAGTTAGCAACTTATCAACGTGGGCTTTCAGAATTAGAAATTAAGGAAGCGGTGACACAACTACTACAGCTTCCAATTAGTAGACAGAATGATGAATATGGTCGATGGTTGGAATCATCGAACATTCCAGAAAACCTTCAAGTTGAAATCAACAATTATCAAAAACTTGATTCAACAAACGAAATGCAACTCCGATCCTTACATCAGGTATTCACCAAATGCCGTTCTGCGATTGATTTCTTTCTTGAAGTCTGCGTCTTTCCATCCGACACAGTAATATTTCCATCACGACTATCAAAGTCTGCCTGGGATATTGTAGCAAACAAACACGTTGTTGGGTTCAGCGGAACTAACGAGGCATCGTGTTTACTTCCATTGTCTATTAGACAAAATGAACCAAATATTCCAACTGTCAGGGGAACTAATGGAATGATGCTTTCTAAATTAATGAAGTGTTCAGCAATACATATGCTTCCAAACACAACTTCTCTTTGGAAGGAAGTAATCGACACGGCTGTTTTCAAGAACATGGATGCGATTATCGATACTGGATGTCTGTTGGCTGAGTGTGATTTAAAAGGATGCGCGACGTATGCTATGAAAGCTCTTATTAAATGTAGAAGCATGAAACAGGGTGTCATGGCATTTACTGATGACTCATGGAGAGTATGCAATGTACATACTGAAAGATGGGCTTTAAGAAGTGAATCACCCCTCGCTGATGCCGATTGCTTCATATTATTCGACGATGCAAGATGTAGAGGTTCCGATATGAAGATGCATCCATCTGCTCATGCGGCTCTTACTCTTGGAAGGAATTTAACAAAGGATAAGCTTATGCAGGGGGCTGGTCGTCTTAGGCAATTTGGAGCCGATCAGCATTTGACTATTGTCGTTCCTTATGAAGTTTCTTTACAACTTCCACCAAACAGTACGACTACTGTGAAGATGGTTCTTCAGTGGGTAATGAACAACACTTGTAATAGTATCACAAGTGGTATTGTTGAATGGATGGAGAGTGGTTATCATCATGTGAGTACTCAATCTGATCCAAAGATTTCATTACAACATGACAATTGGGATGTTAATGAATTGTATCGATCGGAATATAAGGAAAAACCGATTTCTGAATTATCACGAAGTGGGTTCGAATCTTGTTTTCAACACTGCAAAGAACAAGAAGTTAATCTCAAAGTATGCAAAACTTTACAACAGTCTTGCGACAGACTTGGACAAGGCATCTCTCGTGTCATATCTGCGAGTGACAAAATGTGTGAAAGAGAAATGGCAGTTGAAGAAGAACAACAAAAAGAAGTATCCCGTCAGGGAATGGCTTACGCACCTTGTGAAGAACGAGCATGGGACTACGAACAAGCACTTGTAAGTTTGGCTGCTTTACAAACGCAAACAAAAATAACACCACTTGATACTCATTGGACCCCTGCGACATCGAGCATTCCATGGTCGAAACGTGCTCATATTTATGCGACTAAGAACTTTGATAACGCTTTGCATCACACAGAGACTGCTAAGAACATAAGAGCGTACCTGGAGTACACTAACGGTATTCAAATTGTCGTTCTGTCTGATAGAGAAGCAGACGGAATCTTATCATATGTTCGTCCTAACCAATCAGTAAAGTTTCGCTTTGTTCATGTTTCTGATAATCCGAGAATTGATATTTCAACAACGATATCAATATGGAACGGAATATGTCTCTTTCCTAATAAAGAAAGCCATAAGTGTATCACTGAACTTTTAGAAAGCCCCAACGCAAGGCATTCCATTGTTGGATTGGTGTCTATGAGAGGCACCATATCGCACTTTGAGGGTTCGCATCTGCAAAAAGCTGTGCAACAGGTATTGCTTAACTGAGAGAGCGACTTTATAGATTATTATTATTATTATTATTATTTTTTTCCCCCTATTCAATTTTTTTTTTCTTCTTATATATAGCGCTATCATTTTTTATTATTTATTATTTTTTTTATTATTACTAGAATTTTATCAAAAAAAAAAAAAAAAAAAAAAATTCCCCCCCTGCAAGTTACCCCCTGGTCAGTGTTATCAATAACCTACTATGGCTGGCCTATGGCGACTCCATTCAGATTACTGTTTCTATGTTTCTAGAGAGGGATCGCTGTCTTTACCTTTCACACGTGTTTGACTCTACAGTCCGTGTTGCAAGATCGCTATGCGTTTATCTTCCTGAATTCCGATTTTTTTTCAAAGAACGTATTTTTACGTTTCGTTTTATGTTGGTTTAGATAGATCACCTTCTTCCTTCCTTCTTTTTTTTTTTTTTTCTTTTTCTATTGCTTTTTTGAACACGCCCCCCGTTTATTTTTGATCACTGCTTTGTTTTAAAGCAACCGATAATTTGGGGGTTTTTGTTTTGTCTCTGTGATTTACCTTATATTTTATCATGCAGACACGAACAAAATATCGTTTTTTGAGTTGTAATGTTGTTGTTGTTGTTGTTGTTGTTGTTGTTGTTGTTGTTGTTGTTGTTGTTGTTGTTGTTGTTGTTGTTGTTGTTGTTGTTGTTGTTGTTGTTGTTGTTGTTGTTGTTGTTGTTGTTGTTGTTGTTGTTGTTGTTGTTGTTGTTACGGTGATTTCAAAGTATTATAGTGACATATACTCAAGATAGATACACAAAAAAAGAAAAAAAAAAAAAAAATGCCGAATTTGTCGCTGCTGCTTGCTACAGTGGCTTTAGCTGGAAGTGAACCCAACCCTCCCAAATGGCCGAGTGGTGTTAAAGTTTTAAGACCTGGAAACGATGAACAAACTCAGACCATTATAAATAATGTTTTTAAAACAAATGGAGGTCAGGTTCCTGCATTTAACGGACAGTTTACTGATAAGAGATTTGCTTTGATGTTTATGCCTGGCACTTACAACCTTGATGTTAGAGTCGGTTACTACACGTCGGTCATAGGACTCGGAGAATCAATCACGGACACTTCCATAAGTAATGTTTATAGTGAGAATGGTAGTGGTGATTATACTCAGGGTGCTCTATCTAATTTTTGGAGATCGGCAGAGAATTTTCACAGCGTTCCAACAAGGCTTTGGAATGGACACAGCGAACCTTCAATGATGTGGGCAGTGTCACAAGCATCTCCTTTAAGAAGGGTATCTGTAGCTGGCGGTCTTGATCTTTGGGAAGGTCGAGGTTACAGTTCTGGTGGATATCTCTCTGACTGTACTGTGTCTGGTTCGATAACGACCGGTTCTCAACAGCAGTGGTATTCAAGAAATGTTAATCTTGCTCAATGGGTTGGAGGTGTTTGGAATATTGTATTTCAAGGCACCCCCAACACCCCTCCAACATCATGTCAAAGTAATAAGTGTTTGTATTCTAATTTACAATCAACTCCTGTGATTGCTGAAAAACCATTCATCTCTTCACCTGACGGCACTAAATTTAATCTACACATTCCACAAATTGAATATAACAAAGTGGGAGCGTCTACTGAAAAAACACCAACAGTGACAGTTGGATTTGAAAACGTCTACGTGACCAAAGAAAACGATACTGCAAAAGTAATCAACAAGAAACTGAATGCCGGGCTTCACATAATATTATCTCCAGGGATTTACTCTCTTGACGAACCTATTTTAGTGCAAAAGCCCGACACGGTTGTGCTTGGGTTGGGATTTCCAACCCTCATCAGTACCAATGGCCATCCTGCAATCGTAATTGCCGGTGGTATCGGAGGAGTTCGTGTCTCTGGCATCCTGCTTGAGGCTGGTAAAAAACCAACAAAAAGTTTATTATTATGGGGCGACAGTCGACCAAGTACATCATCGTTTATGCATGACGTGTTTGCGAGAGTTGGAGGACCTACTAATCAGTACACTAATCCTACTCAAGTGAAGACTATGATCGTAATCAATTCACCGAATGTTGTTATTGATAACTCTTGGCTTTGGAGAGCAGATCACGACATTACTGGAAACGTTGTAAACTCAAACAACCCTTGTCTTAACGGACTCATAGTAAATGGCGATAACGTGACAGCGTATGGACTTGCCGTGGAGCACACACTCGAAGATTTAGTTCAATGGAATGGTGAAAATGGTAAAATTCATTTCTATCAATCAGAATTACCCTATGACGTAACTCAACAACAATTCGGAGATCAAGGATTCGTCTCTCTACGAGTCGCTAGCAATATCACTAAATTCACATCTCATGGTATGGGTGCGTACTCATTTTTCAGAGACCACAGTGTCGCTGTTCACAATGGATTTTTAATTCCGTCATCTCCCGAGATTAGCTGCACTAATACTTTTACTATTTGGCTTTCTGGTAAAGGTCAAATTACACATGTACTGAACGGACAAGGTGAATCTGTGAATTCAACGTTCAATGATAAAGTATCACCTGTTTGTTCATTCTGATGAGTGGAAGAGGAAGCGGAGGCTTTATCCATCTCATCAAACCCATTGTTTCGTTTAGATGTCACATATGCCCCCCAATACCATCATTATGACACATTGCTAAAAAAAAATCTCGTAAACTCGAATAACCCTTCGTCTTAATTGGCTAATAGTCAATAGTGATGTAGACTTGACGTGAAGCACACGCTATTGATAGATTTAGTTCACTGCTTACCTTTGTGATGTAACTCAACAACGGTTCGGCATCTTACTCATACTCGATTCTTCAGACTATATTGTTGCTGTTCGGAATGGATTTTCAGTTCCATCATCTCTCGGAGGGGTTAGGAGGAGGAGGCTTTATCCATCACATCAAAACTATTGTTTCGCCTATTTTTTTTTTTTTTTTTTTTGCACCGACGAAGTCGGAGAAGAAACTATTCAGGTGATAGAGCCGCTATTTATTATTGTCATGTTTTCTATTTCCCTGTGGGGCCAGTAAAACTAGCTGCGATCAACAAAAGGCTTATCTGAATAGTTTTGCACTGAATTCTTCCTTTGCATAGATGTCGTATGTTGCCTCCTTCTCCAACGACACACCAAGCTTGATGGTGTACTAAATTCGACAACGGTTTCTGGTCAATAAGACAAAAAAAAAAAAAAAAAAAGATAAAAACTGTCCCTTTTTATGTTCGTACCTTTTTCTTTGAAAAAACAACTACAAAAAATAATTTTTTTTCAATATTTAATTTTTTTTTTTGTTTTTAAATACCCTAAAATTGTTACTGTTTTTAAATTGTTAACCCAATACTCACTAACAATACCTTTAGTCACTTGTATCTAAAAAAAACTAATGTTAAAATTATCATAATGTTTTTTTTTAATGATACAATACATTTATATTTTACGTATGAACTCAAACGATTAACCCTCTCAATAGTAAGCAAAAAAAAGAAACTCTATTGAAAATATTGTACCTTTGAAAGAAAAAACCAACTCAATGAACACTACTACCCAACGTGATTTGAGAACTCGTATTGGTGTGTTCATGGAAGAGGTTTTATTCGATTTTTCTGATTGCCAACTCATTTTTGGGGGAATCAGTTCAGCGAATATTACGTATTGATTCTTAAACAGCAAAATATATACAAAATGAATACTAAAGAGATTCTATTGATGTTGTTCTGCGCCATATTAGGCGTGTCTGCCGACTATGAACCACAGAGGCATACTTTCCAATGTCCTGGTGGTAAGGGGTACTGTGCTACGACAAGGGTTTGTTGTTCTACGGATGATCGTTGTGCGGAATACCATTCGTATAATGATGATGGTTGTGTAGAGCAGTGGACTGTCGCTCGTATTTGGTACACGTTTGTGATAATTGCATTTCTGGTTTTGATTTGTGTTGCTATTACGATATACTGCAGAAGACGTAGACAACATGTTATTGTAACGACTACTACTACTGCTGCTCCGCATATGAGTCCGCACTACCCTCCAGTAATTGCACCGAATGGTACCACGTTGTACCCAACATTCTTACCTGATGGAAGACCTGTGTACCCGATTGACACGAATACTGGTCTTCCTATCCTTCCGCAAGGTGTGATGGCCGGACCAGATGGTCAACCAATGTGGCCACCAGTTGCAACTGGTGTTCCTGTAGCTGTGGTACCTCCTCCTTTGTCTGTACCACCACAGGCTCAAGGTGTTCCTCAGCCGGTATTTGTTGTTCAGCAACAGCAATCCGCTCCATCAGCTCCCCCGATGAGTGTTGGTGCTTGTGAACCAGGTCCTTTACCTCCGCAGCAACAACAACAACAACAACAACAATCGGAACAGCCACAACCGGTATAAAAAAGGATATCTGTGTTAATTAGTACATTCGCTCAACTTATGACTCTTGTCATAGCTTCAGGTAGACAGTAATGATACCTTCCCTATTTCCTCGATAGAAACTCCTCGTAGTATGAAAGAATCGTAAGCACAAAACCAAAACCTTTCATGTGATTTGCGTTATACAGATTGCATTGTGATTTTGGAAAGTAAAAAAAAAAAAAAAAAACTCTCGTTTAGTTAGAGCAGGTCCGATGTAATAGTGGTCGCCGCATTCTTGGGAAGCCGTTTCAAGACAACGGCAAGATCTCTGAGGCAGTTATCGGAATTTTGTTGTTGTTTTTTTTTTTTTTTTTTTGCCTTGGCAAAGTCTGACTCTTCTGTCTTCCTTCGGTACTTTGCATCCATCAAAATACTTTACAGTTTTTTTTTTTTTTTTTTTTTTTTGTTTTTTTTTTGCTGGAAAAATCTAATTTTAACGAACAATAACTTAACAACAGTTATCCTTTTTGTTAAATGTTACAACAGAGATTCTTCGTATACTTATACCAAATTCAAAGCTTTGACAGAAGAAAGAAAAAAAAAAAGTGTATTTGCTATTTTTGTATGCAGCTTCTTATCCCTCCAGTTTGTGTTGTATTTTTTATGTTTTTGTCCAAGTGATTAATAGGTGTGACTAACACACTGTCATATTATATTGTATCCCCTGGTTTTGCTCAACGTGATAGTACATGGTCCCCGAATTACCAGATGATTTGACAATGTCTTCTGGTCGATAAGACAAAAAAATATAGTTTTCCCTTTTTTATGTTTTTTTCTTTTATTCTATTTTCTTTGATTAACAACTACAAATATTTTTTTCAGTCAAGTACTTTGATATTAATTTTTGTTTTTTTAATACCTAAAGTTGTTACTGTTTTTACCCCTCCTGGTTTTGATTTAGACAAACTAAACTTATTAACAGATGAATAAGCTTGGTTTCGTACTGCACCGAATGCGGAGCAGTTTTCTGTTTCGTGTTCGTAAATATTGCGGTACTTCTTTTAAAGGGAGATTAACACCTGGGACAATTAGGGATGAACGTTCATGTTTTTTCGGGTTTCTTTCATGTAGAAAGGTTTTATTTATTACTTTTCCTCCTTCCTCCTCCTCCCTGCTGATCATTTCTGTATCATAACTAAACTTGTATTTTAGTTAACTCTTGGTACAATACAGATATTTATTTTCTTTTCGTAAATATATTCAAGCGTTTCAAAAAACCCCCCCTCCTTCCTAGTATTTACGTCAATTGCAGAGTGTATGCCTATACTAACATTACCTTTAGTCACTGTATCTAGAACTAATGTTAAAATTATCGTTAAAAAACCCCCCGAAAGCTATAAAAAAAAAAAAAAAAAACACAAATCTAGTGAGGACTTGCTTACTAACTAGCAGTCCTACACGATTTGACTGTGTGATGGACTTCCGCTAATATAGCTGTTACTAATTAAGGTGGTTGGGAGGGGGCAGATGCGATGGCATTATCGCACAATCTCTAATTGTCCTCTTCGATAGGCGAGGATTTAGAATAAATACTTGAGATAAAAATAACAGGTCATCGCCAACAGAAGACAACATTGTTATTTTTGTTTAACAAAGTATTTTAGGAATGTTCAGCAGACCACGTAAACCTCTGGTAACTTTATCAGTTTAAGTCGTTTCACGGTTTTGTGCACCAAGCTTTTTTTTTTTTTTTTTTTTTTTTTTTTTTACAAACGTGTTTCGACCACACGTTGCAGCTGTGCTAATCTGGAGTGAGCATAACACACTTACAATTCCTCGAAGACAATAAAGTGATAAGGCCATCTTGGTTAGCAGCTCCTTAGTAAAGAAAAAACTCCTGCGAAAACAAAGTAGCGGCTTTCCCCTTCTTCTCTGTTAAAAAGATCGCAAAGAAAAGTATTGAGAAAGGAAAAAAAAAAAAAAAAAAGTATTGGAGGAAATCTAGACATAATACATAAACGCGAGTCTTTGTTTTTTTTTTTTTGCAAAAAAAAAAATCCGCCTGAGCTAAAAGACCAAAATAATTTGGTCCGAAGAAAATGAGAAATAATTTTTTTTTTTTTTGCGTACGATTTAGCAGAGTTGATATATACGATTCTTTCTTCTTTAATCCCTCCTCCTTTCCCTGTCTTTTTGGTGAGTATTTTATGTAGACTGGTCCCGAATTCTTATCGTTAGTGATGGTTAATTTATTTATTTTTTTAATTTATTTTTTTTCCTCAATCAAGGTTTTCAGCAAACACATTAACACTCAAAATCAGTTGTGATGTAGTCTAAGTATCTGTTTTATTATTTCTTATACCCATCATCCAGCTAGGGTCCAGAACCCTGATATCAAAATGCCAGCTGATGCTGTGAAGCAATCAGAGGGAGATGATCAAAAGGATAAATCAAATGAAAAAAGAAGAACGGGATGTGAAGGCCACAGACCAATCCATGCTTTGGGGATTAAAGTAGGACCGAATGGTGTTGCTGGAAGGAAAGCTATTGAACATACGGGTGATGATTCCATAGTTTATTTGGTTGGAAAACAAGTTGCGATTTTCAGTTACGAAATGCAGAGTCACCGATTCATCCCAATGAGCAGCAAGACAATAGAAATAGTTGCCTTCGCTGTTTCATTTAATAAAAGATATATTGCTCTAAGTGAAAGAGTTTTGGAAGAAAAAACTGGAGAAATTGGAATCCAAGTCAGCGTCTTCAACTTTGGAACAGTTTCACGAATCAGAACTCTCTCACTTTCGTACCTTAATAAATATCCAGTTGAGACTCTCTGTTTCTCAAGAGATAACAAATACCTCGTTACAGTCACTGCTCCACCAGAACCATTCATCTACTTGTGGCAACTTGACAAGGCAAGATTACTTGGAATGAGCGAACTACACGTTAGAGTTAACTGCGTATCGATATCCCCTTGGGCTCACTGGACTATGTGTACAACAGGAGACACAAGTCTAAAATTATGGAAATATCAAGAAAAGCAAATCAGATTTTTAGATCCGTTACCGAAAAAGACGGAATATCACTTTACGTGTCAAGCATGGTTTGACGATGAAAAGTTAGCAGCGGGAACTCAAGAGGGAGATGTGTTGATAATTGATAACACTGAGCTAAAGAGAGTTTTACCAAACGTTTTTGGTCACTTATCACACCCACCAAGTAGTTCTCCAAACAAGAGAACAAGCGATGAACCTGAAGACTTACACGGCCCTCATTCTGATTCTGCCAATACCGGTTTGAATACTTTAGCTGCTGTTTGGACTATTTATTCAGTCGGCAGAGGATTTGCTTGTGGAGGTGAAAATGGAAATTTTACTTTATATGAAAGGACATACGACAGTGATTATTTTCAATGTTATAAAAGGTTTGCCACTCCTCATCCTCACAGAATAATAGATATTACTGTGTCACCTAATGAAGAAACACTTCTTTGTTGTTATGCCAACAACGAATTAGTTCATTTCTGTCTAGCTAATGTTGATATTATGGACCATGAGAAGCCTGAAGAAATCGCACACGCGTTTAGACTACTGCCAGTCGGGTTTCACAGTGATGACGTAACAGCATTCGATGTTTGCATTCAAAAAAGTATTCTTATAACGGCATCGATGGATAAACATGTTAGGGTTTGGAATTTTATAAAAAAAAGACTCGAGATTCGAAAGCAATTCCAAGAAGAGGTTCTTAGCCTTTCATGTCATCCAACCGGAACAAGACTACTACTCGGGTTTAAGTATAGGATGTGTATGTATAATATACTAGCAGACAACCTCCATCCATGCCAAGAATTTCCAATAAAACAATGCCGAGAGGTTCGTTTCAGTCATGGGGGTCATTATTTCGCAGCCGTTGTCGTGAATCGAATTTTCATATTTAACGCGTATTCGTTTGATCCAGTCAGTCACTTAACTGGTCACTCATCAATGGTAAAAAGTTTTTGTTGGTCTAAATCAGACCAAACTATTATAAGCGCTGGATTTGAAGGTGCGATTTTTGAATGGAAAACTGACACATGTAAACGACAAGAGGGAAGTGAATACACATGTAAAGCAATAAGCTATTCAGCAGTATGTTATGATGAAGCAACTCAACAAGTGGTTGCAGTAGGAAGTCATAATAAAGTGGCAGAGTCTGAAACAAGAACAGCTGAGGGCGACATCACTCTACGTGTCGTTAAATTATCAGACACTCAAGAACAAGAACCACCTCGATCTATTGCTCATTTGGGATCGCTAAATTCTCAAGAACGAGGAACATCATCAAAACACAATCACGGCAGAGCTCAGACTAGTGAAGTTGCTATCTCCACTCATGCGGGAGCTCTATTTGTCGGAACCCCTGTTGGAGAACTCCAGATATTCTCATGGCCTATGAAACAATCCACAACTCCAATCGCACCCGATCTAATCCTCGACATCCACCAAGGAGAAATACTATTCGTTGTACTGAGTACTGATGAGAAATATTTATTCACTGTTGGTGAAGATGGCTGTCTTCTTATGTTCGACGTTGACACTCTTTTAGATAATAAAGTTCCCGCTGGAAGACGTACCTTCAATTATTCAATATTCGATGACGTGGCGTTAGTTCTCCATCAGGATATTGACGATAAAAATCGTGAAGCCTCCGCTTTACAAGTCTCACTCGTAGAAGAACAGCGTACTCGTAAAGTTGAAAAAGAAAACATAATATCACACTATACTCAACAACTTGAGCAATCAAGAGCTGATGCGGAAAGCAAATTACAAAAAGCAAAACTTCAAAAAGCAGAAGCACTTCGGAATTTAGAATTAACTGAAAAAACAATGACTGGCGAAGCAAAGGCAATAGAAGCTCAGAGATTACAAGACATCCAAGAATTGGAAGCGTTGCACTCTCGTAAGAATAAAGATCAACATCAGAGATACGAAGCCTTGCTTGAAGAAAAAAATGACCTAACTGTTCGCTATGAAAATAAAATTCATAAAATGCAAAAAGAAAGAGAAGCTGAAAAGAAACGAGCAACACAAGAATTGTCAGAACTCCAACAAACTCTTCACCAAGAAGTCGACAAGGCACACAAAGAACGAAATGAAACACTCGAAGAAAGCACAGCTATACTACGAGACACTGAACAGGAACACGAAGAAGAAATGCTTGCACGTGAAAAACGACTTAACGCCAGACTAGAAACCAAAGAAAAAGAAAGACTCCGCGCTCAATCAGAGGTTGATGGCTACCGTCGTCGTCAAGAAAAACACGACGTTCACATAAAAGAATTAGAACGTGAAGCTCTCGATAAGAAAGAAAAACTTCGAAAAAAAGATGCGAAAATAGCAGAATTGGAGAAGGCTATTCAAGCTCTCAGATTGGAAATCAATGTTCGGAATGACACCATATCAGCATCAGAGAAAAAAATATTGGAGCTAAAGAAACAAACAGCAGAACTTGAAAAACTCCGCTACGTACTTCAATTTCGATTCAACGAACTTCGTAAGGAGGTTGTTCCAAAAGAAGACAACATCCGAGCCATGAATGATCGAATCCAACAAATGGATTGTGAATTAGAGAGAGTCGGTTTAGACAGAGACACCCTACAGCAATTATTAGCAGCAAAGGATGATAAATTAGACGTCATTATGAAAGACGTTTTAAACAGAAATAGAAGACTCGATGACAGGCAACGTCTACTTCAACTTCTTCTCAAAGAATTGACAACTCTAACTGACAAGGGAGATTCGAAAGATTTA
Source organism: Flectonema sp. DT1601 (assembly GCA_964019425.1). Taxonomy (NCBI): domain Eukaryota; phylum Euglenozoa; class Diplonemea; order Diplonemida; family Diplonemidae; genus Flectonema; species Flectonema sp. DT1601. Next base: position 248,432 of record OZ025850.1, on the reverse strand, counting down.
ATATATTCATTGCGAGGGATAGTTGATAAGTATTCTGAAAAATTTGGAAAACAAGGAGAACAAATTGATAACCAAAAGAGTGGAATGATCTTCGAAAGACAACGCTTCTACATGGAAGCCCAACTAACGGCTTCAAAAAAGCAAAACACAAGAAGAGAAGAACACATGAAACAAGATGGACAGCGTAAGACAGGTGAGAACTCACGACTGGTGAGCGAAATAAATGACCTTCGTCATCAGAAAAAGATGCTCTGGCAAAAAGTTCAAATCACAGAATCTCAACTAAAGGAAGTGAGACAATCTCAACGAATTTCATTAACACCCCTTCCTAAAAAATCACGAACACCAGAACCTAATATGATAAACCGACCCTTTTCACCAGATGGGACTTCGGCACCACCAAAATCATCAATCGCAGGTAAGATACAAAAAGGATCAACTACGAGTGGTGTACGAAACCTATCTCAAATATCGCCATCAAAAATAGCCGACATCATTCAACAGGTTGATAAAAACAGTATGGAAATGAGTCATCAGCAGGAGGAAATTCAAAGACTTCGTGACTTCGTACAACATCTGTTAAAAAAGATTCAACAATATGAACCAACTGCTGGACAGGCTTCGTTGATGGACAGACCAGTTTCTAGAAATATGATCAACGAGCAAGAGCCGTTAGCGGCAATACAATAGAATTCAACAAAATGAATTAGGGAGGGCATCGCTGAAATTCAGATTCCTCTTTTTCTGATAATATTTTTTTTTTTTTCCCCCCTACTTACACAAATCTTTGTTTAATTAGTTTTGAAGTTTTTCTACCGATTCTGTGGTGTTTCTACATCAACAGTCTTTTTTTTTTTTTTTTTTTTTTATTTTTTGAGTTGTGTTATAGTTTTTTTTTTTTTTACTTGTTGCTTTACTTCATTTATTTGTTAATAGAAAACAATGAACAATGTGTGGTGACCTGATTATGTATTGAAGGCTGGCTGTTGTTGCTAATCCGATAAAAAATATTGATTTAAATTTTATTTTTACTTTTCCAGTGTGACCCCTTCACCCCCCTTTTTTTTTTTTAAATTCTTTTTTCCACCCCTTCTATTTTCATTTTTTCGATCCTCTCTCCCCCATTATTTTCTGAAAATGAAAAAACTATGGGGGTGCTCCGAATCGAAAGTTGATGAACAAACGACTCCAAAGGAAACAAGTTGGGACATAGGCGGCTATGCAACGATGCATTTACAAAAGATTTTCTGCAGCGAGAAACGAGTATGGCTAGAGCTATACGGCAGACAGCTACTGATCTGCTCACGTAAAGAAACTAAACCAAACCAGGTATTGGCACTTGAAGGTGTAATCATAAAAGAAATTCACAGGGGATTTCATATAATTGTGAGAAAATTAAAATTTACAGTCAAAGACAGTAACACTGCCAAGCAATGGTTGTCGACATTTCAGTTGAACGGAATCCACGTAGAGACACTCTCGATTAATAATAAACAGTCGAGTATTCTATCTTCTAACACTTCGTTTGATTGGGTCATGATTAACAGTTGGAAAGACGTCCTTCCCAAAATGAATGATTTCATGGTTCTTGACACAATAGGACATGGAGGCTTCGGTACTGTTGTTAGAGCACGTCATAAGGCGACGGTAGTCGATTACGCTATGAAAATTATAAGAAAAACAGATACTGCTCCAATAGAACAAGCAGTTCTAGAATCAATTCAGCACCCATTTATTGTTCAACTCCACGCGGTGTTTGAAACCCAAACAAAACTTTGTCTTATTATGGATCTTCTCCCCGGTGGTGAATTATTTCAACATTTGAAAGATGGAGGCTTTTCAGAGCAGCGAGCTGGTTTTTATGCGGCGGAGATATGCCTGGCGTTGGGATTTATTCATAATCAAAAATTCATATATCGTGATCTGAAGCCAGAGAACTGTCTCTTGGATGGTGAGGGTCACGTCGTGTTGGCTGATTTTGGATTAGCGAAAAAAATTGATCCGGAAGAGACTTCTGCGACAACTCTTTGTGGAACTCCTACATACATTGCTCCGGAAGTATTGCAAGGCGTTGCAGCTACTCCTGCTGTTGATTGGTGGTCGTGGGGGTGTTTGCTTTACAGAATGATGACGGGAAGTGAACTATTCTATGACATTCATGCATCAAGAGTCTATGATAATATATTAAATACGAACCCTGAGTTCCCTAAATCCCTTCCCGCAGCTGCCAGAGACCTTCTCACACACACCCTTTGCAAGGAGCCTTCAGAACGGTATTCTGCTCATCAAATCAAGCAGCATCCGTTCTTTGAGTGTCTCGATTGGGGTGCATTATATCGAAAAGAAATACCACCACCAGCCTACACAAAGGCAAAGACACTAACTCAATCAAGTGAAGATCATGAGGACGCTGGTTTCTTTGATGATTTCTCTGGTCGATTCGGAGGTCATTCTCTTGGTGTTGGTTCACCAGGCTCACCCTACTAAATCTCAAAAAATTGCCAAGTTCGAATCCGGATCTGTACCATTTTTTTGTAATTTCGATAGTGGGTTTTGGTCCTCTGTTGCAGCACACATTTGATTGTGTTTCTGAATTGTCACTAACAGTCCTACGTGGACAGGGTGACTGGGTATGATATGCTTTATGCAAGTGGAATATAACAGCAACGTCTACGTATGAAATTATATTAAGAATCTAACCTTCTCTAGTAGTGGAATACTCTCCCTTCATTTCCTTTGATATTTAGTGATAACCTACTTCCGACAACGCACTATACCTATTTCTGGGTAAAAACCTATTCATTGAGTAATTAGCGTTGTTGTCGTAGTCACAAAAGAAAGAAATTTCAACTCCTTTTTTTCTCCCCTTTCTTGTGGTCAATTCACGGTCGGGGAAACTTTAATCGCTTTGTATGGAGGGCAACAACTGCCCCCATAATATTAGTGACGGGGTGTTGTTAGAAATGTAATATTGGGACCGTTCGATGCGCCTTCCATTTTACAGTTCAATAATTATGAAGGCAGCACGTCGTTTATTTCTTTTGGTTTTGTAAGTGATCTGTTTTTTTTTTTTTTTTTTTTTTTTGGTTAGCGCGACAATAGGCAAGCTAGCTTTGTATAAAGAAGAGGGGGGGGAAAAAAAAAAAAAAAAAGAATGTGAATTCTTATCACAGTTATTTTTTTTTGGTTGGTTTAGGTTTTGGTTTTATGGTATTTTTTTTCTCTTTTTTTTTTTCAGTTTTGGAAACCACCTAAAAGAAGGGATGCTAAGAAAGAAGAAAAAAAAAAAAAAAAAAAAAAATTCGATGCAACAGTTTACTTTTTTTCTTTTCTTTTTTTTTGTTAATTTTACTTTTCCTCCACCCCTTTTCGCTCCTTACGTTCGGTACGGAATCGGATCATGTTAGTTCATGTGCTTTAAAAAAAAAAAAAAAAAAAAAAACCGAGCTTGTCTTTGGATGTGTCAATTACATGCAGGCGCGTTGGTTTGCTTTACCCCCCCTCCTTCTCTTCCTTTCCCCTTTTTACCTGACTTCAATAACATAACAAATAGACTCTTCTTCCCCTTTTGGAATAAACTAACTCTGAAGGAAACTTTTTTAGGTTGTCATAAGCCAACAAGTTGTTCTCAAGTGAGATGTTCTTTCGATGTGACGAAATGTCATATTCGCTACTAATAGGCTCAACTTCCTACCGCAGTATTAGGGACCCATCAGGTTCAATTTGTTGGACTCGTTTGCTAACAGCTTTGCAATCTATTGACTTGACTTAAAGTAAGCAGAGCTGATGAGTAGATTTGATGTCCTTTCCTTTTGGTAACAATCTGATGCAGGGGGGGAAAGAAGAAAAAAAAAAAAAAAAAAATTGATAATTGAGAGCAACGTCAACAAAATTCAACTTTTTTCCCCTCCCTTCTGCGTTTTCGCTGTCTCAGCGTACACTTCCCGCAAAAGCTATTATTTTATTTTATTTTAAACTTCTTGGAAAGTGGTGTGAGACATGAAAAAAAGATCTGGCTCGCAATCTCTCTGGTTGCTGTGTAATGACTGCGCTTTCTCCCATTAAATATCCTGATATATTGGTAAAGCTGTTGGGCACTTTATCGTTTTTTTTTTTATTTTTCTTTTCTTTATTGCGAGTCTACTTTCCTAAGTGCTATCAATGTGACGGTGCTTGCTTCAGCCCAACAATTGATATGCAACTTCTATAGGGACATTTGCTTCTTCTGAGTCACGTGTTGACTTGGAAGCAGCAGAGATGATCGCCGTGCGGGTCGGTAATACTAACCCCGTACATGATGATGGTATGAAAAGTAAACTATCAAAGTGTTGTAATGGATTATTATATTGACATCGTTCTCTACCTTAAAAAAAGAAAAAAAAAGATTATAATCGCGATACGCAGTGTTCTTGTCAGATTTTTTTTTTTTTTTTTTTAATTGTTTCCCACTTCTATTTTGAAAAAAAAAAAGGATGATTTCTCTCGTTGACTGGGTACGATATATTGAACTACATTATAATTTTGTTATAATTAGGTTCTTCATACCAAACGAGATCCCTTCAACCAACCTTATTCTGTTTCCAACTTTTCAAAAAAAAAATAAAAAATTATTTGTTGCCGCGAATTAAAGTTTTTCGATTGGCGTCCAAAAGGGGCTTTCTGCAATCAATTTGTGAATTAAAGAACAAGCTGAAGAGAAAAAAAGAAAAAAAAAAAAACGGGATAAACTTTCTTCAAGTAAAAAATGCACTAGAGCATCGACACGCTTCTGTAGAATTGACGAGGGGAAATGTTAAAAAACTTTAGACTGTTTTTCTTGACTTTTATCTTTTTTTCTGTTTTTTTAATACAGAATGTAGATCTTTATATAAATATTATATCTTTATTTCTCAACTAATAGCTTTCGTTGTGAATTTTTTTGTGTAGTTGGTTTGCTTTTTAGAATACCATCTGTGAATTAATTACTGCCAGTTCTTTAGTTAGTTTCAGTCAGCGAAAAATCTTTTTTTTTTTTTTTTTTTTTTTTTTTTTTTTTCAAACTTGCGACGCTCTGACTGCATCGTGCTTGCCAGTCTACTCAACTTGGATTCTGTAATGGAAAGTGTCTGTTCAGTTTTGCTTTTTAGGATTGCGATATCCTAAGAGGGTAATCCAGCACGAGTCTCGGCTGGCTTGGCAACTCTCGAAGGGTAATCCTGGAGACACATTCACAGGGTGTTGGTTAACTTTCCTTTTTGATAATGTAGTCCACCTGTCCTCCCATCAGAGACTGATTTCTGTGTCAAACCAAAAAAAAAAAAAAAAAAAAACAACGATATCATTACGTCGTCGCTCTTTTCATCTGTCTTTTAGCTCTTTAGTATCTGTTAGTGTTTGGCTCCTTCCGCAGTTATGTAATTGCTTAATTTTGATGATCTATTTTTTTTTTTTTTTTTTTTTTTTTTCATTCGGAACGTTGCTCTTTATGCACGCCAAAGCACAAAAACTGCCTGCAGGCAGTAATTTGCTAGTGGGTCGTTCATTAATTATCTCTCCTATCCTTAAACTGTGCAGACTGTTATTCTCTCTTCCTGCTCTTCCTTCCCTATCCTGGGGGGTATATCTTAAAAAAAAAATTTTATTTTATTTGCGTTCGAATCAATGAGAAAAAAAAAGAAAAAAGAAAGAAAAAAAAAAATTGTCGTAAGTATTAATTATTCTATTCCTGATATTCTTATGGATAACCCCTTTTTTCCCCCCCCCTTCTTTTTTTTTTCCTCTTTCTTCCCGTTTGTTAAACGACTTTTAAATCATATATTGTGATCCCCCGAGACTGTTTTGTTAGACGAATAGAGATGTTGCTGAAGTCCTTTTTTTTCGTTGTTGGCACACATATCTTTTTAACCACATGATATGCTTGTTTTTTCAAAAAACATATCCTCACTTCATCTTTTTCTTTTTTTCTTCGGACCTGTTCTCCGGGTAAGCCATAAAAAGGTTTCTCGATTACCTTTCTTTTCCTATCCTTTTTTTTTTTCTATGTTTTTCTTAGTGAACGATAGCCTCTGGTCGTCAGATTTTGGATGTGGGCTGTTCCTAGTTTTCTTTTTAACTATTCCTTTATAGTAAGTTATCCAAAGTAGGTATTAGCATGTTATTTATAGTCGCTCGGATTTACTTCGAATTCACTGGTTGCTATATATTTTTTTTCAATTTTCCGACCTTCTCCTTTTACTCTTTTCTTGTTGGGAGGGTTGAAATGCCGTTGTTAAGCGACCTTTCTTTTTAGCGTTACTCTTTTTTTTTTTTTTTTTTTTTTTTTTTTTAAGATTTATAATTGTTGTTATTTTTTTGTTTTATCACATCAAGAACATGTCCCTTTCTTAATATAAGTACTCTAGTGAAGCTGAACACGTAAACAAACGTATCGCGAGAGCATCGCAGGCTTTGCCATATCAAATTATTGATATTATTATTATTTGAATCATATTAGTAGTGTATCCTCCGTGTCTTATTTATTGAACATTAGTGTTGAAATCGGGGAAGGAGAGAAAAAAAAAAAAAAGAAAAAAAAATGGTTTCATGTTGGCGTGTCACACTTCTCCGCAGTGGCGTTTTTTTTTTTTTTTTTTTGTTGATCCATTTTTTTTTTTTTTTTTTAAAAGATTTAAAAAAATTCCGTTTGCGTATCTCTCCGCAGTGGAGTGCTCAATACACGAAAGCTGTACAAAGCGAAATGTGTCCTTCGTACTTAATAAGTTATAAAAATTGATTATAATGATATTTTCCTTGTTCCTGTGATTCGCCTCAAATTAGCCATCTAGCGATACGTACGTGTTCTGTGGAGAGTGAATTATGTCTGCTTAAATATACAGAACTCGTACATCATTATCCCGTAAATTGCTTTCTTAGTATTTTGTTAAGAAGAGAGGCAATGATTGAAAAAAAAAAAAAAAAAAAAAAAAAAAAAGAAATCGGCTTGCGATGCACGACCGAAATATTATTTTTGTTCAGTAGTTTTTTTTTTTCCGTTTCGCCTCCTTGTTTGTTGTTATTTTTTTTTTTTTTCCTTTTGATCTTTCGCTTGCAGTGGTTTATGTGGACCGGTGAGGCTGCAAGTAGTTTTTTTCTTATTGTTAAAAAAAAACCTTTTTAGTGGCATGTTATCCCTTCCTCTTTGATCATCATCTTCTCCGGGTAAGCTCCTGTCATCTGGTCAGTGGGCAGTTTTTTCAAAAAGCATCTGACTGTTTTCTCTCTGTGAGTTTATCTTGGTGAGTGACGATCTATACAATAAAACAACAGAAAATACCAAATCATCTCAACCTGACTGAATTGGTGAGCACATCCTGTGTGTGCATTTCTTTTTTTCTTTTTTTTTTCTCGCCAATCTATGTCACGTTGGTTGGGTTCTACAAGCTTTGTTTTGTCTTATTTCATTCTTCCGTTTGTTATCGCTTATTGAATCACAGAGATTGATATATTCTAAATTGTTGGAAGGGGGTAAGAAGAGAATGAAGAAGAAGAACCGAATTACTGTGGTCAGCGACTTCTGGGCATCTGTTAGAGTATTAATCCTAACCAGATATTGGAATTAGGAAACTAAATCACTCGCATGCTCGGAATAACTTCCACAATCCAATGTGATGGTGTCAGGGTGCTCATTGTTATTATTATTATTATTATTTTTTTTTATTTTTCAAGACAGCATGGCATTAGCGAGGGGAACCTTTTTATTCTTTCAGAACAAAAGAAAAAAGCTTGAGCTGTGACTATTCTAACTTGCTCGTACTTCATGGTTTTTTTTTTTTTTTTTTTTTAAATTTTTTTTGGGATACCTCTTTAGTCGAGGAGTATTGTTGGACGGTGTGCTCGTTGCTCATTTCTTAGATTTGAAGCTTTGAAATGTAGTTTTGCTAACTAAAATTCATTATTCTAACTACCAACCAGTCCCTTCATTTTTTTCCCCCCTTTTTGGTTTCCCTTCTTTCCCATCGGCAATCGTAACACATGATAGTGTTTGCACTATTTAGGCTATACATTATTTACTTAATTTTATTGAAAGTTACTTGTTCAGTTTCGATGCCTTCAGCTACGGTAAGTTTTCCTTTTTTTTCCCCTTCATTTCCTTATTCGTTCATTCCCTCGCACTAAGCGGGAAAAAAAAAGAAGGGAAAAAAAAATATAGAAGTTTTAGGAGGAGTGACTGACGTGCTATTCATTTTTCTTTTTTCACCCAATCCCCCTTTTTTCTTTTTATACTTGCAGCAATTCCCTCTTTTAGGAAAATTATTTGCTTGTTTATTTGTCGATATTTTATTGTGGTATTTTTGTGTTAGTAGAGAATGTTTTGCTCACACTAAGTTTTACCTTTTTTTTTTTTTTAAATTAATAACAATGGATAATCTTTTTTTTTTTTTTTTTATATAAAATTATTTCTTATTTTGATTAATCAGATTCCACATTCATGAATGAGCTTACCTGTCTTGATCATATTCAATAATGTTTCACACTTGGTGGATATAACTCCAACAATGTCGGGTAGACACTTAAAAAATGTCGTTGCTGCTGAGATAGAAGTCATCTCTGATTACATTGATCTCGTCTTTGAAGGAGATTCAATTAAAAATTATTTCTTATTTTAATTAATCAGATTCCACATTCATGAATGAGCTTACCTGTCTTGATCATATTCAATAATGTTTCACACTTGGTGGATATAACTCCAACAATGTCGGGTAGACACTTAAAAAATGTCGTTGCTGCTGAGATAGAAGTCATCTCTGATTACATTGATCTCGTCTTTGAAGGAGAGTCAATTAACAATTATTTCTTATTTTAATTAATCAGATTCCACATTCATGAATGAGCTTACCTGTCTTGATCATATTCAATAATGTTTCACACTTGGTGGATATAACTCCAACAATGTCGGGTAGACACTTAAAAAATGTCGTTGCTGCTGAGATAGAAGTCAACTCTGATTACATTGATCTCGTCTTTGAAGGAGAGTCAATTAAAAATTATTTCTTATTTTAATTAATCAGATTCCACATTCATGAATGAGCTTACCTGTCTTGATCACATTCAATAATGTTTCACACTTGGTGGATATAACTCCAACAATGTCGGGTAGACACTTAAAAAATGTCGTTGCTGCTGAGATAGAAGTCAACTCTGATTACATTGATCTCGTCTTTGAAGGAGAGTCAATTAAAAATTATTTCTTATTTTAATTAATCAGATTCCACATTCATGAATGAGCTTACCTGTCTTGATCACATTCAATAATGTTTCACACTTGGTGGATATAACTCCAACAATGTCGGGTAGACACTTAAAAAATGTCGTTGCTGCTGAGATAGAAGTCAACTCTGATTACATTGATCTCGTCTTTGAAGGAGAGTCAATTAAAAATTATTTCTTATTTTAATTAATCAGATTCCACATTCATGAATGAGCTTACCTGTCTTGATCACATTCAATAATGTTTCACACTTGGTGGATATAACTCCAACAATGTCGGGTAGACACTTAAAAAATGTCGTTGCTGCTGAGATAGAAGTCATCTCTGATTACATTGATCTCGTCTTTGAAGGAGAGTCAATTAACGGAAAACGAAATATATTTAACTTAGGAATCTCAGAAGGAAGTGAAATTGAAGCGGTACCTAACGAAATTGTATGCGCTATGCAAGAACTGGGATTGAGTAAAAAACCAACATTGGAAAGTCTTAAACAATACATCTCAACATCTCGCGGAGATCAAACACATTTATACATCCGAACCGGAATCGATGTAAACGCAAAAGACTTTGATGGATTATCGCCATTGCACTACGCAGCTCGATTCTCCAATGAAGAAGCAACCCGACAGCTATTACGTTTCCCTAACATAGTTATTGATGAACCATGCAGTAAAGGAAATACTCCTTTGAAAGTATCAATAGAACGACAACATGTAAATATGATCGACGTCTTAGTGTCGAAAGGAGCTGACATAAATAGAAAAGAAGAGAACCCTCTCACGCATGCTGTTATAACTCGTGCTGGTAGATCTTTAAAAACACTTCTACAGTATGCGAATATCGATGTGAATGTTATTGTGAATGGAGTCACACCTCTTCAAATAGCGTGTCAATCACAATACCGAGAAGGGATAGTATTGTTACTGAATCACATTAATATTGACTCAGTTAGTGGCGGTGATAATCGACCTCTTGCGATAACACGACGAGCTGGATTTCATAGTTTAGCGAAACTGATTAAAGACCAACAAAATGGATTGCGAATATCCTAACCCTACAAAAAAAAAAAAGTATTCATTTTTTTCATATATCATAGATGGAAGTGCCCCACAATTTGGAGGGCGCTTGTAGGGCGCTTTTAATATAAATATTATTTTGGAGGGCGCTTTTTTTTACCTTTTTTATTACTATAAGACAGCTAAATTGACGGGGACTTACACTGACGCACAAGTATTTTGACGCAAAAGCCAAAAAAAAATTTTGACATGCTTGGCAGTCTTTCGAAAAAGAGAAAAAAGGGTGTCACGGGGTTCGAACCCGAGACCTCCAGGTCATGGTTCGGCGGTCAACAATGGCAAAAACAATGGGCCACTCCTTGAGAGCTTCTGGAGCCTGCTGCAATCCCTGAAGCTGAAACTCATTTCAGTGGACGATGCATCCCAGATCTACAAGGAGCTGATTAGCCCGCAGAATGCACTGAGTCGAATATAGAGAGATTCGAGGAGGGAGAGTGCGTTCCTGCTAAGCTGTTAATAGGCCGGTCTTCACGGTACCTTGTGAGAAAAAAAAGAAGTTTACTGGTGGCAAGTAAACTGATATGCCAGAGACGCATTTGATCGGGCGAACCGGAGAAAAGTCAAATAAGATGCGACTCGACCTTCGCTGAGGGCAGGGGTGTGTCAAAATGAGCTCGGCATTATATTAAATTTAATTAAAAAAGCGCCCTACGCGCCCTCCAGCGCCCTATTTTGGCTCTACAATTTTTTGTGGCTGATTTTCACCACGCGCCCTCCAAATTTGGAGGGCACTTCCATCTATGATATATGGTGTTAAAAAAAATCCCTAACCTCAACTCTCTTTGAATTGCTAAAGCAGTCTCTTTTCTTGTTTATATATTCATACATAATGTTACCATCACTTCACTTAAACAGGTCCTCAACAATGCCTCCGATATTAATTACAGCGTTGTATAAGTTTGTTAAGATTGATGACAAAGAGAACCTCAAGAAGAAGCTTCACGTCATGGCATCTTCCAGTGGTGTTCTTGGCATGTTATTATTAGCGGAAGAGGGGATTAATGGAACAATTGCTGCACCAATTGACGGGATGAAATCATTTTTAAAGAAACTAAATGAAGATGAACGGTTTACAAATGTTGTAGTAAAACACAACCAAGTAGATGAAAATCCATTTTTGAGAATGAGGGTTCGGCTAAAGCAGGAAATTGTTTCTCTCGGGATACCTGATATTAATCCGTGTGAGTTAGTTGGTACTTACGTCAATCCAAAAGATTGGAATTCTGTTATTACAGATCCGAACACAACAGTTATCGATACTCGGAATGATTACGAAGTCGCTATCGGAACATTCGATAAAGCAATTAATCCGAATACAAAAACTTTTAAAGAATTTCCTGAATTCTGTAAAACGATTGACAAAACAAAACCTGTCGCAATGTTCTGCACCGGCGGCATTCGCTGTGAGAAGGCCTCTTCTTACCTACTACAGGAAGGGTTCTCTAATGTCAAGCATTTAAAGGGAGGAATTCTAAAGTACCTCGAAGAAGTCCCAGAGGAAGAATCCAAATGGAGTGGTGACTGTTATGTGTTTGATAACAGAGTTGGTGTAACTCATGGATTGAAACCTGGCTCTTACACATCATGCAAAGCGTGTCGAATGCCAATTAGCAAGGAAGACATCAAGTTAGAGTCGTACAAAGAGGGTGTCTCTTGTAGACACTGCTTTGGTGACACAACTGATGCTCAAAAAGCTCGATTCACTGAACGTCAACACCAAGTAGAACTTGCAGCCACACGAGGTGTTGTTGGAATTGGAAGTGGTGCTGCAGATAATAAAAAGATTAAAATGAAAACCAAACAACTGTCAAGAGACTTACAAAGAAAACAACGTCAGGAACACGAGAATCGCAAGCGACTAAAGGAAGAAGAGGAAGAGGCGAATAGCAAACCAGCTGATACACCGAAAGCTGCCGAACCCTCATCCGCGAAACCTAACGAATGAGCGTCAACAAATAAGACGCGGTCTCTATATTTTACGAACCTCTCTATTCGAAGTTAGAGTGCCTTTAATTAATATCAATGAGGTCCTATTCATTGTACTGTCTGACAATGAGACCCCAGTTTGAGTTATTTCTGAAGCCTCAAATCTAACCTTCAAAATTATGCGGATGTGAATATCATAAATATTTGAGATGTTTATTTAAATTCCTTCAATCAGGTTACGCCAACATGAACTTCTTCGTTAAGTTATTTCTGTTTATTGTATCATTACAACTGGTTGTCGGAGACGATGCGAGTCCAGATATAAAACCTCAATCCGGAGTAACACTTAGACTCAGCGCCTGGGAATCCACCTGCATCTACAACGACGCTACGGTAACAGGAGAGTTGGGATATTTTCATTTCTTGGTATGTCTTTTTTGATAGCATTATATTTCCACCCCCCCCATCTGCGATTTTGTGTTATAATGATTCATGTCTAGTTTGTTGCGTGTTAACCTTGATTTATTTATCCAAGTCCCCCCCATCTGTTTTTTTTTATTTATTCATTGAAAACAAAAAAAAACCCTCAACAGGTAACATCAGGAGGAAATCAAGACATTGACGCAAAAGTTATCGACCCCGACGATGAGATTATTTGGCAAGCAGACAGGTCTTCCGAGGTATGTCAAACAAGCTTATGTTTCCTTGAAGTTGTAGTTGTTGTAGTCAACCGTCTGAAGGGTTCAGAGACCCTTGTGTGAGCATTGTGTGAGTACACAATGCTAACTAATTATCATTATTATCTCACAAAACACAAACACAGGAACGACTGATGTTCAAAACAAAGAAACCCGGAACCTATTCATTCTGTTTTAGTAACATGATGTCAACTCTGACTCACAAAACCGTCACATTTGATGCAGAGATTGGTGACCCCATCACTAAGGATATGGACCCACTAGAGATGTCCATTATAAAAGTCCACGAGGCTCTTGAAGAAGTTAAACAAGAACAAATGTACCTTAGAACAAGAGAACGAGTTCACCGAGACATGGCTGAGGAAACCAACACCAGGGTATTAGTTTTCTCAATATTAGAAGTGGCGATGTTATTAGTTTTGGGACTCGGACAAATTGTTTATTTAAGACAGCAATTCGAAGTAAAAAGGTCCGTTTAGACAATTCTGTTGGCAGGTATGACGACCAACATTTCACCTTTTGAGGTAACCTTGACGTAAGGCAGTCTTAAATTAGATTGCAGGGCGAAGGAGATTATTATTGTATAAGTAAAAAAGACAATTTGTTTTGTTGCTTTCCTGGCATCTTTTTATGGTAGTTGTCGGTCGACATTAAAATCAGTCACAAAAAATAGCCATCGAGATGTGATACTTAGTAATGGGGTAACACTCATTATTGACAGGTCGCCCAAGTGCTCCGCATCGTCGGAGGTACCTAACAAAACCAAAAAAAAAAAAAAAAAAAAAAAAAAAAAAAAAAAAGATATTTGCTTTTTTTCACTACCTCTATTCAAAAGGTTTTCTCCAGAGAGCAAACAGCTATGAAAAGTAGTAGTTTTTTTTTTTTTTTTTTTTTTTTTTGGTTAATAAATAAGAACAAGGAACTTTTTATTATTCCTTAGACGAGATAAACTTATCGACTATCCCAGAGGGCACAAACAAAGAGAGGGAAAAAAAAAAAAAAAAAAAATGGGAGGAAATATAGGAAAAATAGCGGAAGAGGCGGGGATAAGTGAAGATCAGTGTAAGCAGGATTTAAGAGACTTCAAAGTGTTGGCAAAGAAATTTGGAGAAAAATTTCTAACAAAACCTGTATACTTATCTTACAACAAGTCACCTGAAGCCGGGGGCATATTTGATGCGCTGTGTCCGTTGGGTAAGATGACTGAGAGAGAATTTATTATCGCAAAGTATAGCAAAGGGGGAGCGAAACCTTCAAGACCGGAACCGAAGAAAGTTGAAAAGAAAAAGTCGTCATCGTCGATGTTTAATAAGAAACCAGTGGGTGGGCATGTTGTTGGAGGAAGTGAAAGCAGCCAAGCTGACCCGGCCACAGAAAGAGAGAAGAGAGCTGCAGCAGCAGAGGCTCGGCTAGAGGCCGCCAACCGTCGAGGAGTTTCTAACAAATCCTCAGCTGAAGTAGCTGAAGATGAACACGCGAGAAAATTAGCAAACTGTAAATCCGACAAAATCGGCGCCATCAGAAACTTACTTCACGCCCTGGGTGAAACTGAACCCTTTGGACTTTGCTCAATGCCACCTGAGAAACTCACATCATACCAACGTACTCTCGAACAACGTAAAGCTGCTTTAAGAAAGTAGAGATTGCGATATTCGCATTTCCTAATAAAATTATAATTTATACTCAACAATGTACTGATGTGGGTTGTTGGTGAGACTCAATTTACAAGAGTATTCCAACATGTATTCTCATTGGTATTCTCATTCTAGCCTTGTTTCTGTTCGTCTTCGAATGCTATAATATACTTTTTTTGCAATCTGGTTGTTTATTTTCTTCTTTTATTTCTTTCTTTTTCTTTCTTTTTTTTATTTACTTTTTTAATTTTTTTTTCTGTTATGAAAAAGCGTTTCTTTCTCGGGGCGATTTCAAAATTATTATTCAGCAGTAAGAGACACATCAATAAAACACATGAATGAACACTACACAAACCCTAAGTGAGTTTATAGTAAGGGAAGCCCTTCATGGAGTTCTCAGATACATGGCAGGTGGAGGAGGTGAACAGGCAATGGTTGAGTGTGACTTTGCTTTAGGACGAGTAGTTGTAAAATGGGAAGAACACGACACTGGTGATCTCATAGAATGGTCAAATTTCAAAGATAAGTATAAGCAACTGAAGAATGCATCTCCGGAGAAGTCTCAAAAAGTATTATGTCAGGTTCTATCTAAAGAAACACTCACCCCGACATCACTAGCAGTTCTTCTCTCAACCATCTCTGAGGACATTACCGTCTTAGTCAATAACATTCCACTCTGTAAGTGGTTGACACAATCCTCTGGAAAAACACCTCTCAGACTCGAACTTTCAATCAACAGACTAAAGGCACAATTCATAACTCACACAACAAGACGTGCCCTACAAGAAGCAGTAAAACGTGTTAAAAGAGAATGTCCTAGTGTGGGATGGAAAGTTTTATTTAAGAATTGCGGTGCATCCTTTAGAAGGGTAGTAGCTACTGACTATGTTGTTGGATCTCCTTATCTGGTTGGACCGAAGAAGAAGTTACACAGACATGTGAGGATGGCGAAGACTTTGAAATTGACTCCAGAGAGGAGTCTGTGTGAGTCACCAACTCTATTAGAGAACAGACGAAGACCTTCTGACCCGGTACCTCCACCAGAGGTTTACTGTTCAGTGAATGCTTCTGTTTGTAGTACTAGTCAGTTTCGAGATCTTGTTTCACCAACAGTAGTACCTGATGATGGAAATATTCTGAAGATCGACTCCCCAGTTCGTGAATTCACAGCCCGCACTCCACCTGCTTCAACATGTAAGTCAGACTGTTCAGTAGCTGCTGTCGTATCTGACTTGTCTTTTGATGGAGATATTCTTAACATTACAACACTTAGTGATGATATTAGTACTTCAGATATCAATAAATTACTACCTCAAATGATTACATGTTGTAGTGAAGATCATTTTATATCTCTGAGACGTAGTCAACAGTTACATCCTCCTCGTGGGTTAGAAATAGCAACCTCATCGCAAGAACAACCAAACTTTGGCTGTGTCAGAAAGTCTCGAGAAGTTAGTTGTTTACTGGAAAGACAAAAGACTCCTCCGCTTTGCATCTCTCCCCGAAACAAACTAACGGCAGTTAAGTGTATAATGTGCGATAATAGAAACGATATAAATAAAGCAACAGGTCTGTGCGTTGAATGTCTAGCTCAGAAATTACTTCACCTAGATGAACAATTAGCGGTGTCACTACAGAAGAAGTTTGATGCGGAAGCTGAGGATGCTGCTGCTTCCGTTAATAGAAGACAGAGAAACGTGCAATTGGACTGTTCGTTGTGTAATCGACATCTACAATCTGATTCAAATAATGCGATCCCCGGTTGTGATGAATGTGGATCTTATTTTTGTAGTGATTGTTTTTCACAACATTGTTCTTCGTTAATACAATCTGGTATGACGACATCTCAGTTAAGATGTCCGACTTCTACGTGTACATCAAACATTGTACCTGGTGACATTAAACAATTCGCCTCCAATACTGACATCGATAAACTTTCACACAACGATCTGTCAGCAATCAACTCAAACTTGTTAGTTGAGTGTCCGAACAAAGACTGTTCTATTCTTATGGAAATAGAAGGTAAACAAGACAGAAACACATCAGAAATTGCCTCAGAAGTCGCCAAGTACATGGCCCAAGAACAGATATCAAAAGAAAGAGCTATGCACTACATCATAAACAGGGTTAGATGCCGTGCGTGTGATACTGTTTTCTGTGCTGACTGTAGAGCGATGCCATACCACACAGGTCAAACATGTGATGATGTGAACAATCCTTTGAAATGCCGTTTTTGCAGTGACACCGTTCCAAGAAACTGTAGTTCAATAAAAATGATACCTGAAGGAGTGAAGGCATCTGACTGCAGTAATGTCACTGAAGTTAAATCTGAAGGACTGCTATCACTGTTTTCGAAATTTCTTCGGAGGACACCAGCGAAACAACCAACAGCTGGAGCTACAATAATTGAATACAAGAAAGCTTTGATATGTTCTGATGAGGACTGTCAGAGACGATCATCAAAATGTTGTAAAACTGTTCTTAAATGTGGACATCCTTGCTACGGGTTTTCAGGTGAGAAGAACCATCTTCCATGTCTTCATGAAGATTGCATTGCGACTACTACTGACAGTGATCTTCCATGCGGTGATGATTTCTGTACAATATGCTGGATTGAACCTCTTCAACGTTCTCCTTGTGTCCGACTCGACTGCGGGCATATATTCCACTTGGAATGTCTGGTCGAAAAGATTAAAGCCGGCTGGCCAACCACTCGCATAACATTCGATTTCATGAATTGTCCTCTTTGTAAGAAAGAAATTTCTGGTGACTGTTATGAACTACGACAGGCTCTCGAACCAAGAAAGAAATTAAAACGCGATTTGTCAAAACGACTAATGGAACGCCTTCGTATCGAAGGTCTGTACGACTCTAAGAGACTGTTGGATAGAAGAGATGTATTTTATCAAAAGAGGCTCGAGTTCGCTGTCCATGTCCTGTGCTACTATCAGTGTTTTAAATGCGAACGTCCATACTTTGGAGGTCTTCAGCAGTGCAATGTTGAAGAACGTGCTAACCGAGTCTTTAAAAGAGAAGAGTTAGTCTGCGGCTCATGTGCGGATGACACGACATGTCCTCTTCATGGATCTGAATATATTCAATTCAAATGTCGTTATTGTTGTAAACCAGCAGTTTGGTTCTGTTGGGGAACAACTCACTTTTGCGACAATTGTCACTCAGTGTTACCGCGACCACTTCCTCAATGTACTGGAGCAGAGGACTGCCCTCTTGGAATTTCACATCCTCCAAACGGGCAGGAGTACGCTGTTGGATGCATGCAGTGTTTAGCCGAGGAAAGGAATCCTCGGGCGTTAGTGGCTCCGTGATTTCTTTCAAAAAAAATATACTCGTCAGGAGGCAACTTGTACTTGGCTTACAATTTTAAAGACTACCGGTTTTCTCAGATAGAATTCCAGCAGACAAAGAAAAGTAAAAGAACTGTACTAGCATGTGGTTTCTTCCCGGCATCTTCGCTTCGGCGACAAAAAAAAAAAAAAAAAGTGAGGTTGGCCGATTATTATCGAATAGTGGAAGCACCTTCTTGTTTTTGCGAGCATCCCCTTCCAATTACGTATCTTTTTTAAGTATTGTAGTTAAATTGTTAAATTATTATTATTAAATCCCCCCCAAACCTGTAGATTCCATTTATTTATTTCTTATTTGTATTTTAGATTAACTAGAACTGACCTGTTGTTCTTCTTCCGTCGACTTTGATTTTGTTTTTTTCCCCTTTTCCAGCCAACAACAATAAAATCAACAACTATATTATTTCAGCCAAACAAACCAATAAATTCAACCATAACGTGTAAATAATAAGATTAGTGTTATTAAAAAAAAACAGACTAACCAAAAACAACACAAATGGAAGGATACACCAGAGTAAAACAAATCGGAAAAGGAAACATGGGGGTATGCCACTTAGCTAAGAATAAAGAAGGTGGATTAGTAGTACTGAAGCAAGTTCACATCGGGAAGATGGGAAAGAAAGAGAAAGCTCAGGCGACATCTGAAGCAAACGTATTAAAAAGTCTTAGACACCCAAATATCGTCGGATACATAGATTCCTGGGTGACTAAAAGTGATAATTTAATGATAAGCATGGAGTACGTAGCTAAAGGTGATCTGTGTGATAAGATTCACAAAACCAGAAATAAACAACTTTGGAAAGAAACACAAGTTCTTGATTGGTTTATTCAAATCGCCTTAGCAGTCAACCACGCAGGGGCAAAACACATTTTACACAGAGATTTGAAGACACAAAATATATTAGTGAGTGAGGACAATATTATGAAACTCGCTGATTTCGGTATTTCACGGTCTCTTGTTAATACATGGGACCAAGCTCATACCTTTGTAGGAACTCCTTACTACTTAGCACCTGAGTTAGTACTACAGCAGCCTTACAATATTCAGGTTGATGCCTGGGCTCTTGGAGTTGTATTGTGTGAAATGCTTACTTTATCTCATCCATTTACTGGTTTCGATATGAAATCTCTTACTTCAAATATCGTTAGAGGAATCTACACGAAACCATCATCTCATTACAGTACTCAAATTAGATCGTTAGTGTCATCTTTATTACAGAAGGACCCTCGTAAGAGAATGACTGTCAAGGGAGCCCTTCAATCAAATATCGTTCAAAATCGTTTAAAGCAATGGTTAACAAGTGCTGCTACAGAAGTACCAAAGTCATATCTGAGTGACTTGATTACTAACGATTGCTTAGCTGGTGTTGTACCTGAAATTTTACTTAACGAACATCGAGAGAGAGCCAGTGCGGACAGGTCTCCAAGGACACCAAGGCCTCCTCAGAATGCCGAAGCAATTTTAAGTGAACTTGAGAGGCAAAGATCAGCGGAAAAGAAAAGAATTAAATCAGAGTTTAGTAAAATAGATAAAATCAGTATTCCAGAACCGACTCCATCAGCAGCTGCATCTCCAGTGGGAAGAAAGAGATCAGGATTGCAGCTACCTCCAATTCCTGGAGCATATCCAGGTCATGTTCCATCTTCTCATGTTCCGTCTTCGCATCCTGCTCATCCGCGTGAGTTACTCGCAGAGAAACGTCGTGTGTTAGCGATGTTGGAGCAGCAGCAGCACAGACACAACAGACCAGGCAGTCGCTACAGAAATAAATACTAATTCAGTGAATGCATTTCAGAAATGCTTTCATCACTACGAGTCTGATTCAAGACAGACAAGACAACAAGAGCCACCAACTGGTAACGAGTTCTCATTCTGGTAAATGGGTTTCATTTACGATGTCTAAGTTTTAACTTTATTTACACAGCACATCATCTGTAACCTTACTATGAGTGATACTAATCTCATTATTGAACAACTGCTACTACATTTACTTGTTTCTAGTTACAATCAGACGCTATTTTTTGTATTCTATTCTGAGCGGAGTTGAGGTGGTGTTTTACACTTTCTTTTCTCAACTCATATTATTATTATTTGTTGTTTTCCTTATCATACCACATACTAAAAGTATTGGATTGTACTCATGACACGTTGTTTTGAATACAAGCGGATGAACTGACGCGAAGGCTTTTTTTGCTGTTTTTTTTATAATACATTTCTCAAAGTTCCCTTTTCCCCCCTTTATACTATGTGGCGTATTTTCCCAAGTATCTCTTTTTTTTTTTTTTTTTTTTTTTTTTTTTTTAAATTATTTGCTTGCTCAAGTCAATCGTTTTTCCCATCACCTTTTTTTTGTTTTTTTTTGAGATAACATCCAGTGCAGTGATGCACCGGGGGAAGAAAAAAAAAAAAAAAAAAAAATAGTAATAAGCAGACTACACCCTCTCACCTGTAAAGTTAAGAGGTTTGTCCTTCAAGCTATTAAAGTGCTAAAAAATATGCCTCCGTGAAGATCGGAAAAAAGCTATTTAAAACGGTGCCTTAGATGTGACAATGCTGGTTGTTTTCCCCTTCTATTATGAACCCTATCTCTTTATCGAAGAATTCTCTCTGTAATTCTTTTTGTTTGATCTGTGATAGTATGCAATTTCTGTAACAAAAGAAACCAGAGAATAAAAACAATATAAAATGAGAAAGCACAATTTTGCTGTTCTCTATTTTCATTTGTGTTTTATTTTTTATTTTTTTAAAGTTTATTATTTTTTTTTTTTTCTGTTTCAACAGTTTAGAAAGATAGCCTGTTCATTCACTAGCAGTTATAACACACTCGGGTTTATAAACAGATGCTCTCCCTCTTTATGTAGAGCCGTTAACAAACAAGCAAGACGGCGCATATCCTCCGCAGTTTAATTATTTTAGTTATTTTGGTTGGTTCCCTAACCGAAACATTTTTTCCTCCTACCCCTCAAAAGTTGTGTTTTGTTTGCTTTTAGTGAATTTTTTTTTTTATCTTCGCATTTTATCCTGACTCACGTGAGGGAGGGTAGTACCCGACTAACAGTGTGAATTCCAATAACAGAACCTTATCTGCACTGCCACGACTGACTTGCTTCTTCTTTATCACTTTCCCTTTAGCCTTCCTATTTCTTTGTTATTTTATACCCATTTACATTTGCTTACCTCTCTAAGTACCTCTCCCTTCTGTGTTCTGTTCGTTCTTTTTGTCACGGTATTTTCGAAGTTATTGTGCTAATTATTTTCATTCAGGAAATAATGGTATTGAAAAAAGGTCGTGAGTCTTCATTAATTAGTTTTTTGTTTTGTTAAATATTTTTATATTTACAGTTCTTTAGTAGAATGTTGAGCAGCGACCAATTTTTTCCGCACTACGGAGCTCAAGAGCGAGATCCTCTTCTCAATCAGGAATGTCGATGTGATACCTACGGAACTGGAGAAGTACGAGTCCAGCTTAAGCGGGCTCAGTCAGTAGTCAGAAGGTGGGTGAATTTATATGGACCTGGCTTAATTGTTATGCTTGCTGCGGCAGATGCAGGATCGCTTGTCACATCGGCACAGATTGGAAAAGAATGGGGATATGCAATGTTACTGTGGCAGATCTTGCTTATATATCCTTTATATATTACTCAAGAGCTTGCTGTGAGGTTGGGAGCTGCTACTGGACTGGGACACGCACAACTGATTAGAAAGAGATTCGGGCCTTTAATTGCTATAAGTGCTGCATTGGTTGTTCTAGTCACTTGTATGGGAACCATCGCAGCTGAAATGACAGCCATCATTGGTGTTTCACAGGTTGTGGGTATCTCTCCTCAGATACTATGTTTTACTGTTGTTTCGATATTTATTATTGTAGTCTTCACGACTGGTTCTGCTATTATAGAACAGGTCTGCTTAACATTCGGATTGTGTGAAATTGTTTTCATCTTCAGTATGTTCTTTGCTGAACCAAAGCCGAGTGAAATGATCGAAGGTTTCACTCACGCGGCTTCTTTTGGAGATTCGTCTTTCAATTTCTTACTCGCAGCTTCAGTTGGTTCCGTATTATCACCGTGGATGGTTTATTATGAGCAAAGTGCTGTAGTTGATAAAAATATTAAAGTCAGAGAAGTTCCTGAAGCACGCAAAGACACCCTTCTTGGAGCCATCCTATGCCAAGCTATTTGTGGTGCTGTTACAGTCACCACAGCTGCAAAGGTTTGGGATGGAACTTACTCACACGATACTAAGAATCCTGAAGGGTTTCAAAGTATTCCTGAGGTGAGTGCTGCTCTTTCACCATTTTCAAACCATGGCGGACAGTTTTTAGTTCTGTTTGGGTTTTTGGGCAGCGCTCTTAACGCCACTCTTGTTGTTGCAGTTACTGCAGTTTGGTCCTTTTCAGAAGCCTGCGGATGGAAAACTGATAGAGTTTCATTTGTTCAACATTCTGTGTCTGAGAAACCTGTACAATATGGACTCTTTGCTCTGGTAATCACAATCCCGACTATCCTTTCTTTGGGTGGGACGGATTTAGTTTTTCTTAACGTTGCTGTTAACATATTGAATACGGTATTATTACCTGTGGCGTTACTAATGCTCGTCAAACTAGCATCTGATCCGGAAGTCTTACCAGAAGAGTTGCTTTTGCAAGGAACTGAACGAAAATGTATCATCTCAGTACTTTGTCTGCTTTCAGTCGGTTCGTTTGCTGCGATCATTGCAGGTGGGTTTGAATAAGTTACCTGTTGGAGTAGATGACAGACACACAACTAGAATCAATCAATCCTATCACATCAAATGACACCCATGCTTGAAGTGGGCATACAGAATATATATTACTTTAAGATCAATTTTCTTCAGTTCCTTTTTTTTTTTTTTTTTTATTTATCTTCCTCTCAATTTATTGATACTGCTACTTCTATCCTTCGTTATGTAGAAAGTTGGGTTCTGATATTCGGGTTCCCAATTTTTGCTTCAACGTCGGATTCGTTCCTTTTTTTTTTTTTTTTAAAAACTTAAATTCCGAACATCCAAAAATCAACAGTCAGATACAAGACAATAAATGGATCTGATTTTTTTGTAAAGATAGGTAACGAAGTCATATCCTGCTGCTTCCTTTTTTTCTATTTAACAGTAGTGTTTAATCAGATTTCATCCCTTCCTGTTGGATTCTCCTCAGCTCGTTCTTTGTAACTCAGATGCTTTGAATACTATTTTTTTTGTATCTGTTTTCCCATCTGGTTCTTACAGATGTGGTTGAATGCGAATATCGTGTTGCTCTTCTGTGCTGCAGGATGGTCTAATTAGCTGCATGCTCTGCTGTCTTTCGCTTGGAACAAAAGGATTTTTTTAATTTTTTTAATTGTTCCAGATTAACCCGCTTCGTGCTGTCGGTTTCATCCGCGCCAGGCACTTAGTAGTTTTTTGTATTGCTATTACACTGCGGCTCCAACTTCTTGGTGCACAGAAAGCATGGTTTCTTTCCGTGGATTTTTGTTTGTCCAATTATTTAATTTCTGCTTTTTCGTTGTAATATTGTAGAGGCTGCCCCTGCCATTTATTTTTTATGCTCAAAAAACTTTCCTTGGACGTTCCAGTCGAAATGAAGTAGTGCGTCGTGTTATATATGTAAAGCACAATTACTTGTGGATTTTGCGTTTTCCCGCCTACTTATTTCTGACACGGTCAAGAAAGGTTCTATCTCTGGTTTGTTGTTGCTTACCATTTCCGTAGTGAATGAAGAGAGTGTGTTATTTTAAATCTTTCCGAGACCAAAAGACTTCTTAGAAACATGTTAAAAGAGAACACTTTACCAGACTTCAATAAGTAACATAGTTAGCCGTCACGAGTTGTGCTCTCCCCTGATAGTTGATTGTCTTTCTATAAGATGGCAACTTCCCATTGCGTGGAGGGTACCTCGTAATGGCTAGATTTCTGAATTACGCATCACGTATTTCCTTCTTAAGCCTTCCTTTGAAGAATTTCAGTCTTTTGCACTTGCAAATGCAGTTGTTGTTTAGAGTTTGAAGCTATCAAGATGGCTTGGCTGTGTTACCTGTTTCCCCACCCTTCTGTCTTTTTGTAGATTCCTATTTGCATCCTTTTTATCTGTTATTTAGTTCGTTAAGTACTGAAAAGAGAGTTAGCGACTAATGCTACTCGTTAGTGTCAGTCACGGTTCTCACTATTCGGTTGTGTCGGTGTTTTTAAATTATTTTTTTTCATAATTATTGAATCATCAACAGCGACAAAATGTAGTAACTCGGCATCTCTGCTATGTGACAACTGGTTTGATTGAAAAGACGAAATAATAATATTTTCACACCCAGACTACTACTACTACTACTACTACCTTAATACACAACTATGAGTGTTGTTTCAAGTGAAGCTGGTGGGTTGACCAACCGAAAGATCTTTTTATCAACAGTCGGATTTTATAAAACTGCTGTTGGAACAGCTGTTTTGAGTGTTCCAAAGGCTATGGCAAATACGGGAACGGTGTTGTTTCCATTTTTGTTATTTGGGTTTGCATTTGTGGCTCAGTTTGGTTGTTATCTAGTGGCAAGGACACTCGACAGAATTAATGAGAGAGAGATGGATCCTGCAACTGTTGGTGAGTACTGCCTCGGTAAATTTGGGTACTGGCTTGCTGTCATCCTCTGTCTGCTAGACCCTTGGGGTAGTACTATCACTTTCTTTAGTATGATTTCTGACATTCTACATTCGATGCTTAAAGACATCAGTGGAAAGCATACTGATTTCATTGCGGAAAAGGGATTCGTCATAGCCTGTCTGGCAGTTCTTGTATTTCCACTCATGCTGTACGAAAAGATTACACACATGGACTGGGTGAATATCTTAGGATGCGTGGCTCTTGTTGCCTTTGTTATTGGAATAGTTGTCAACACAGCTGAGCATGGACAAGGATTGAGTGGTGCACCAAAAGGTGAGATGGATAAAGACGCTGTTGTTGCTCTTACTGTTATTGCCTTTGCTTTTGATGGATGTCAGGTAAACTTCTTTCCTTACTACCGAAACCTTCCTGCGCCGTTGAATGGTGAAAAAAAGGGAAAAATTCTCTCAATGATGACTACCTTCGCGAACTTTGGTGGTGCGGCATCTTACTTGGCTGTCGCCTACTTGGCTTATTCGTGTTACAGGGATGAGACTGATGATGATTTGCTGAATAATTTCGATAATTCGTCTCCCGTCTACGTTATCATTAAGTTGACTTTTGCTATCTCTTTGTTATTCACCATTCCCATCACGCTGTTTGAGTGCACATCAGTCTTGACGAAGAACGTCTTTGATACAGACAGCCGAAAGGTAAACGCCGCCTTAAACTTCGGACTTATCGCAACTGCAGCGTTGATTGCGAGTTACGTTAAATCTGTGTACTCGGCGTTTGGGTATGTTGGAGCAACAACAGCAACCGCATGGACGATGGTACTCCCTCCTTTGTTCTATATCTTTACTGTTCGCAGGCAGGCTAATGAAGCCAAGCAGCTTTCCCTTATCAATCAGGAAGATGTTGAATCACAGCCTTTGATAACAGATGACGATAATTCTGAACCTATTATTGTTCAAATTCTAGCGTGGATAATGCTCATTACTGGTTGTGCTTGCGTACCTTTCTTTGTTTACGTGACAGCTACTGCTTAGTGCGTTTTTATAAGATAAAATCGTTAGCATCAGAAGTAAGGTATTAAATAAACCAAGCAGCACTTGATCAGTCGTCTGGTTTTTTTGTCGTAAGAAGTATGCCTAATCTCCAGTTTTTCTTTTTTCTTCACCGACAAAAGAACAAAGACTTGCATTGACTAACAGAGAAATGTGACTGGTTGGGTGTATAAGAAATCTTGCGTTGCTCTACATTACTTCAGCTTCGTTTCGGATACGATTTGCTTTTTTTCTTTTTCTTTCCCCTATTTATTCTAGTTAGAATATGAGTTTGTTAGTTAGTTCGAACTTTTGATGACATTAAATGTCTAGCAAGTCATAAATAGCGTTTTTTTTTCTCTTTCCCCCCCCCCTCCCCCCATTTTCTTTTTTCCCAAATGAAAGAAGTGCACAATGTATCTTGCTTTCATGCGTGAGTGAACCTTAGACTATTCTCGAAACGTTGTACCTTTTGTTTTTTATGACAAAAGAGTGCGCCGATAGTAGTATGCCATGAACTAGCTATAATTGGAACCGTTTTTTTTTTTTTTCTTCTTTTTAACTTTGCTTAAGTGTAAGTTGTAAGTGGTCCCTGAATTAAATTCGACAGCGTCTTCTGGTCGATAAGACAACAAAAAAAATTATATCTTTTTTATTTTTTTTCTAAACATACCTTTTCTTCTGATACCTAAAGTTGTTACTGTTTTTACATTGTCAAAGTTTCGCACCCTTTTTTTTTTTTGCGTACAAAGTAAGTTGCGAAAATGATCAGCTGCGCATCCTGTGAGAGCAACCCAGCGTAATCCGTAGCTAAGGTCCAAAGTGGTTTTCGTCATTTATTTTTTTTCCTTGTTATTACTTTTCATTATCTGGTCGTTATTTTTTTTTTTTTTTTTTCACACACTCGAGGATTGTTTTTCTTTGTCTTTTTAAAAAAAAAAAAAGAATTTCTTACTACTAAAAAAAAAAAGGTTTTCATAATTGTTTTTGCCTTGCGCGCCTCACGTTTGTTTTTTTGCCAGAACGCAGTTATGCTTTTGCGTTGAAGTCGCTGATTAGTCGGTTCGTCTTCCGTAAAAACACCAGATAATTTCTTCGAAAAAAGTCCTTATCGTGTAACTGTAACCTGGCTATTGCAAATTGAGAGCAGCGCGGCTTTTTCATACGAAAAAAAAATTTTCTTTCTCTAATCAACAAGTTGTTGTTTTTAAGGGAGAATTATGTAAAACCATTTTTAAAGATTTCCCAGCTAAATTTACTTAAAAAAAAAACGTTTGAAAAAAAAAAAAAAAAGGAGGAACCAAGCAACCTTCTTATACTCTAACGATGAGGGTTACTGATCAGTCGTTCCCATTCCGTTATTTATCTTAAAAAAGAGTTTTTTTTTTTACTATCATCATCTTCGAGCTCACCGTTACTTTGAGGGAGAATCATGTAAAAACATTTCAAAGGAGCCAAAAAGCTCACCAGATGCAGTTATACTTTTTTTGCGATGAAAGGTACTGATTAGTCGATCTTACTCGGTAAAGATACCAGTTGAATTATCCATAAGAGTCCTTTAGTATAACTGTTTGGGTGAAGCAGCCTACAAATTATTCTACTCTCCTGTTGCTTACTGTTTAGTGTCTTTGATGCCACCAAAATCGTCGTTACTTAATACAAATATTCAAAACGTAAGCCTCCCAAAGTCTCATTTTTGCCGGATGCAGTTATGCTCGCGATGAAGGTACTGATGAGTCGGCCTTATCCCGCAATAATACCAGTCGAATTCTCTAAAAAGGAGTTCTTTCGCATAACCATCATCCTCAGGCTATGAAATCAGAGTCAGCTCGCTTCGATGTCACGAAAGTAGTCATCACTTAATATAAAAACAAAACAATCCATTATGTCGGCCAGATGCAGTTATGTTCGCGATGAAGGTACTGATGAGTCGGCCTTATCCCGCAATAATACCAGTCGAATTCTCTAAAAAAGAGTTCTTTCACATAACCATCATCCTCAGGCTATGAAATCAGAGTCAGCTCGCCGTTACTTCTCTCTCAACTGGTGCTCGCTGTTTGGTGTCTTTGATGCCATTGAAGTCGTCGTTACTTAATACAAATATTCAAAACGTTTGAAAAGGGAGGAAAACGAAACATAACCTCCCGAAGTCCCATTTTTGCCGGATGCAGTTATGCTCGCGATGAAGGTACTGATGAGTCGGCCTTATCCCGCAATAATACCAGTCGAATTCTCTAAAAAAGAATTCTTTCGCATAACCATCATCCTCAGGCTATGAAATCAGAGTCAGCTCGCCGTTACTTCTCTCTCAACTGGTGCTCGCTGTTTGGTGTCTTTGATGCCACCGAAGTCGTCGTTAATACAAATCTTGAAGGGGAGGAAAATAAAACAAAGCCTCCCAAAGTCTCGTTTTGCCAGATGCAGTTATGTTCGCGATGAAGGTACTGATGAGTCGGCCTTATCCCGCAATAATACCAGTCGAATTCTCTAAAAAAGAATTCTTTCACATAACCATCATCCTCAGGCTATGAAATCAGAATCAGCTCGCCGTTACTTCTCTCTCTACTGCTGCTTGCTGTTTAGTGTCTTTGATGCCACCGAAGTCGTCGTTACTTAATACAAATATTCAAAACGTTTGAAAAGGGAGGAAAACGAAACATAACCTCCCGAAGTCCCATTTTTGCCGGATGCAGTTATGCTCGCGATGAAGGTACTGATGAGTCGGCCTTATCCCGCAATAATACCAGTCGAATTCTCTAAAAAAGAATTCTTTCACATAACCATCATCCTCAGGCTATGAAATCAGAGTCAGCTCGCCGTTACTTCTCTCTCAACTGGTGCTCGCTGTTTGGTGTCTTTGATGCCACCGAAGTCGTCGTTAATACAAATCTTGAAGGGGAGGAAAATAAAACAAAGCCTCCCAAAGTCTCGTTTTGCCAGATGCAGTTATGTTCGCGATGAAGGTACTGATGAGTCGGCCTTATCCCGCAATAATACCAGTCGAATTCTCTAAAAAAGAATTCTTTCACATAACCATCATCCTCAGGCTATGAAATCAGAATCAGCTCGCCGTTACTTCTCTCTCTACTGCTGCTTGCTGTTTAGTGTCTTTGATGCCACCGAAGTCGTCGTTACTTAATACAAATATTCAAAACGTTTGAAAAGGGAGGAAAACGAAACATAACCTCCCGAAGTCCCATTTTTGCCGGATGCAGTTATGCTCGCGATGAAGGTACTGATGAGTCGGCCTTATCCCGCAATAATACCAGTCGAATTCTCTAAAAGGAATTCTTTCGTATAACCATCATCCTCAGGCTATAAAATGAGAATCAGCTCGCCGTTACTTCTCTCTCTACTGGTGCTCGCTGTTTGGTGTCTTTGATGCCACCGAAGTCGTCGTTACTTAATACAAATATTCAAAACGTTTGAAAAGGGAGGAAAACGAAACATAACCTCCCGAAGTCGGATGCAGTTATGCTCGCGATGAAGGTACTGATGAGTCGGCCTTATCCCGCAATAATACCAGTCGAATTCTCTAAAAAGGAGTTCTTTCGCATAACCATGATCCTGAAGTGAGAGCTCCGATTATCAGCTCGTAGTTACTTAATACAAATATTTACAACATTTGAAGGGGAGGAAACAAAACAAAACCTCGTTTTTGCCAGATGCAGTTATGCTCGCGATGAAGGTACTGATGAGTCGGCCTTATCCCGCAATAATACCAGTCGAATTCTCTAAAAAAGAATTCTTTTGCATTACTGGAATCTGAGAAATGCGGTTCCAAAATATTCTTCACACTGTCTCTTTAATCGTGTAAAACATTTATAAAACCAAAAGAAAATCATTTCTTCATTTGTTTCTTTTTTTTTTTTCTGAATCAACAGCAGGACAATATTTGTCTCTACATTGCCTCCTCCCATGAGCTTTTTACGGTACCCCCTTTGGAGTTTTTTCTCCTTCATGGGACAATCGAGCCCATGAAAACGCGCTGTCTATTTGTTGCGAAGAAACCGGGTCTGAACCTGCGTGTTTGGGAAATTCAGAATCAGTCACTTTGTGGAGACAACACCTTAGCCAATTAGCTTAGTCATTTTCTAAGCAGGGGGTACTTAGGGCTATACCGTTGTTGCTCATGGTGACTTGGGTTTTCTAATAACTATTCTATCGTCTAATATACTTCCGTGGTCTTTCATTTCCATGTGCGCGTATCTTTTGGTTCCTCCCTATTCAGCACCCCTAACTCTTCTGTTAATGTTTTTTTTTTTTTTTTTTTTTTTGCCTTACGAAAACCATAAGCAGTTTAGTGAGAATCGATGCTCTATTATATATATCAGGTATTCATCATCATCGGCCTTATATGTTAATTTTAGTTTGTCCAATCGGTTTATAGTATTTTTGTTTCAGGATTTAATAAATGCAATTCATGGTTTTAAAAAAAAAAAAAATGGATTACCTTTTTTTTTTGAATCTGTTCGATGCTGCTATTTACAACTATTTCTTTCTCAGGCTTGGTGGAAAATGATAGTCTGGTGACTTCGGTCTCAGTCGAAATGTTTGAAATGTACGAAAAAGATATCAATTCAAGGAGGACTCTGAAGAACACGCTTTGGAGATAAACTCCTGGCAGGCGCGGCACTCATTGCCAAGTAACATGACGGACAGATTTATTCTTAAAAATGATCATCGAGAATCCGAGAATTACCGGTCTTACTGATCAATTTCATGCATGTCTTCCTGATATCTAGTCAACTCATATTGACCATTATTAATTAAGGCCTGAAACTACGTATTCCACAAGTGTATTATGGAACAGCAGAACAATGTGTTTTTATAATTTTTCTTTTTTTATATTTTATTTTAGTGCACTTTTTTGTAATAAACTCATATTTCAACTCATATTAACCATTATTCTGCATAAAGATCTAGATGTTAGGAAACTGCAGCTTCTCATTTTTTCTGTTCTAAAATTAATGATATCAACTCATATTGATTAATCTTCACCATGGTTTGGTATTACTAAAGTTGAAGGCAACTCTCTTCTGGTTCAGACCAAAATAGTGACCCTGTTTCTAACATCTGCCTTCTTTAGATTTCTAATAACAATAGCAACTAAATGTGAAGTGTTGGTGCTGTTGATTGAACACAACAACATCTTCATTATTTGGACACCCTGAAGTGATTATCTCCTGGTGATGAAGACTAGTCCCTTCCTCATTTTGACGAAATTCATTCGCTTCTTTCATAGATAGAAGATCAGTTATGTTACTAACGCACCAAAACATGGTTGGCCTGCGTCGATTTTTTTTTTGTATCAGCACTTTTAAATCTATTTTGTTGTTATTCTTGTCGATAACAGTTCCAGATTATAGGAGCAGCAACAAGGGAAGGTGCTGAATAGATACTTTTAGACTCTGGTTTTGACGGTAGTGTAGTAGACTACTGTGACTGTAACGGGCAAGGGCGGCTATCACATCTAAGGATGGCAGTAAATTGCCCAATAATAACAAATTTCACTGGGGCAGCGAGGAGGAACAGTGTTTTTGCATTTCTGCGCTCGTCTCTTTTTGAAATGATTGTCCCTTGAAATGCATCAAGCTGAGGGACAAGGACAATTACCCTGGAAAGCTGCATTCTTTTGTGCAGTAGGGTGTTTAGTGCGTTAACCGTCGTAGCTAAAAAGTCTGGCTGACAGAACAATCTTTCACGGGTTTAGGTCGAACGATCTGTGGAGAGTATCTCGAGACCTCTGTGGGCTTGGAAGTCTACTGTGAAGGTAGATGTTTGTTGAGAGGAGGACAAGAGAATTTATATCTCAGAGGATGGTTACTCGAGTATTAACGTTAATTTGCTAACTTCAGATCAACGGAATGCGAAGCACAGACCTCACAAGTTACCTCATGATTTTTTGCGTTTCTGTGTAACTTGTGTTACTTCTTGACCTTTCATGTCTTAGTGGTGTTTCACAAATCACTGCACCAAACCGGTATTTCTTCACCAATCATTGCTCTTGACCTTTCATGCTCGGTATTTCTTCACACTGCTCTTGACCTTTCAAATCTTAGACTGTGGAAATAGTGTAGGTGACATGCAGCACCAATATATAAATATAGGACTATCTAGTCAGAAATAACCACGTTGATCCCTTTGCTGCGATGAGTAGGGAATGGTCCGAGGAAAGATTTTTTTTATTTAGCCCAAAACCAACCTATTTGTTTGTTGTCCTACGAATTTTTGCATTTGATTGAACTTCGACGAGTGTAATCAAATTTCAAGGGATGTGTGCAGACTGTTCACCTTGTTAAGTCGGTAGTCCAGATCTTGACGGAATGAACACCAATCAGCTATTGAAGTCCCAGACCGACTTTTTCGATGCCTGGTTGTTCACCGTCTCCAGAGGTGAGAACGTATCAAAGACAGCAGCAAGCGGTAGGTGATCAGATCCATGTTCGGTACCATCACCAATAAGCCCAATTTTTTTTATTTATTTGACCCTAGAAAAAGATGCAAAAAATCTGTCTTTGGAGAAAAATCAAAAGTCTCGTTAAAGTGGCTGCAGCGCCCAAGCAATAGTAGTAACAAAAAGAAAGAGTAGCGGAACTTGAGAAAATGTGACTAGAAACGGGTTTAGTCTATTCATCAGAAACCCATCTTGGTCTAATGGCCAAGACTCTTGGAACACAGTTCAGTTCGTTAAGGACTTGGGCTTCAAAGCGGTGCTGGGCAAACTTTCAGTTCTTTCAGCAATCAAACGTAGCTTCTACATCACGAAGTTCCGAGAGTGCTTTGGGCTGAAAGTTCAACCCGGGTTTACTCAAAAAGTGAGAGAATCACTCGGGGATTCTCTGAAACCCGCACTGCCGACTGGTCAGCGTTTTATAATTAAATCACTGGCTATTAAGAAGTTCACGACGCAACAGATCAGCGATCGCCTGTTGCATGCTTACAAGTGGAGTCACACAATTGTGGCTAGTTTTCATAAGGGAGGCAACAAAACGTTAATTGCAATCTCTGAATCGGTTCCATCATCAAGCTTCGTCGACATGGGTAAAGATGCGTATCTTGTAATCAACATGGAAACTAAAAAAGAAAAGCCGGTCAAATTGGGGCCGACCTTCAACCCGGGCAAGGGTCCAGTTATATCTGGTGATCTGAAGCGACACTGTGCTGAAGAACCAACCGATACTACTGAAACGACTGATGTTGAAATGGATAATTCAAACTGACTTGACAAACGAACACCGTCAACTTCAAATTCTAAAAATGACTCACATCGAAGTAAAGTTCTGGTGAAGCCGACTACTGTAACAGCACCGACTGTCTCTCAAACTGAAAAAGAACTGACCCGAAGTTTATTACTGCTGGCAGGCGACGTTGAACGCAACCCTGGACCTGAAAATTCGTTAATCTCAGTGTTGAGCTGGAACTGTAGATCGATAAGTCAGAAGGGGTCTTATATTCAAAGACTCCTTTCTCACTACTCGCCGGATGTACTGTGCTTACAGGAAACCTGGTCGAAGGAACACATTTCGCACCCTGGCTATTATACATATAGGAAGGACAGAAATACAAAAGGTGGTGGCATTATAATAATGGCAAAGAGATGCTTCTCACAAGGAATCAGTGATGAAGAATTATTTTCGAGAACAAGCGGTATCGAAGCTATGATGCTGAATGTTGGTGGTGTCAATGTTATTAACGTTTACGCTCCCCCTGGGTGTATCATTAGAGAAGATGATCTTCCGATCACAACGAAGTCTATTATTGCGGGCGACTTCAACGCACACAACCTCGTCTGGTCTACCAGGACAACCAAATCTGGTAAAGAATTATTTAATTGGGCGGATCGCAATGACGTTCTCGTAGCAAACAGACCTGGTCAAATTACTCGGCCCAAACACGACATTCCTGGTGGTGGTACCTCACCTGACGTTATATTCTTCAAAGGATCAATTGTATTAGAAGAATTTTCAATCATAAATGAAGACAGTAAACATAACTCGGATCATCGACCTCTACTCGCTATCTTCGACACAATGGCTCACCTCTCTCAAGCAACAGTTGGAGCAAGGAAACGAACTGTCTGGGATTTCAAATCTACAAACTGGAGTGCTTTCAGACAGCAACTTGATAGAAGAATTGATAGGGCTAAGTTCTCGGATGATGCCACTGGTAATGTTGGATTATTAAATAACATAATACATGAAGTAGCTGCGAGGAACGTGCGGAGGAGAATCTTATTTAAGGGCAAGCGCCGACGTAAGTGGAAGACCTCTTCACCTGAATCTATAAAATCAAAAGGTAGTCACCTGAAAGACCAACTGAAGAAGGGGAACAACTTTAACTTCGCCTTCAAGAAGATTAAAGAACTCCAACAGGACGCTGGCAAGGACATCAGCGTATCAAATATATCTGAGAACGATTTACCTGCAGCATTTCTGGACCTCTTTGTGGCCGATGGGGATGCTGCTAAACTCGAAGCCCCTTCATTGAAGAAAGAAGACTTGGAATTGGACATCTGTTGTGACTTCACAGATACCGAGATATCAGCAGCAATAAAGAACCTGAAGCCTCGCAAAGCAGCAGGCCCTGACGGTATTCACAACGAAATGCTTAAGAACTTATCTCAGAAGGCAGTTGACTGTTTATTAAAGGTGATCAATTCTTCGTGGAGATCCTCCAATGTTCCGTATCTTTGGAAACAGGGGTTAATCAAACCGATGTTCAAGTCGGGCAAACCGCGGAACGATATTAAAAGCTACAGACCAATCACACTCACTTCGGTTGTTGGCAAACTGGCTGAGAGGTTGGTGTATGACAGGCTCATGCATTGGCTTACCGAAAACTCAGCACTCAGTCCAATTCAAGCTGGCTTCAGACGGGGCAGAAATACCTGCGAGCAAATCACAATTCTGGTGGACGCCATGGTAAACAACCACACGAAGGGGAGGAGGTCAGTCTTCTTGTCATTCGATTTCACAGCAGCTTTCGATAGGATAAACCATCAAATCCTACTTTCAAAACTACAAAGAATGGGCATCCCAACCTTCATCGTTCGATGGATAACGGACTTTCTAACCAATAGGAAGGTCAGAGTTGATGCAAATGGACATTTCAGTAAGTTTCGTACGCTGTCAAAAGGAGTGCCTCAAGGATCAATCTTAGGCCCACTACTCTATTTAATATATGTTGACGATCTGTGTAAGATTCTCTCACAAGAGAAGGAAACGACTTTGACCGCACTGTATGCAGACGACACCGCTTGTGCAGTATTTGGCTCGACCATGGACGAAGCAATCTCAAACGCTCAACGAATACTTGACATCGTTGACAAGTGGTGCCGTGATAATGACATGGCACTTTCAGTCTCCAAGACTTGCGCTCTGAAAATGGATATTCAATCGAAAGAAGTAACCCTGACTGATACTAGCGACCGCGAACTCTTATTCTCAAAATCACTGGAAGTACGTTCGTTAGATATTGACTATTTTGATCTAGACAGCGTGATCAACACGACGACGACAAGGCCCACTTTACTGAGTGGTGAAACGATCCTCGAAGTAGAGGGGAAACCCATCAGGACTCAACAAGAATTAGAAGATTTACTGATGTTGAACATCCACGACGAGATGAATGTCAAAGCGAAAATTAAAATTGCCTTCCTACTGCCGATCACGGACTCAGTGAAATATCTGGGTGTTTACATTGATAACAGGCTCAGGTTTGATAAACAGTTAGAGAAAATACACGACGAACTGAAGAAAGGGATCTCCCTTCTGCAGTGCCTCCAGCCATATGAATTGGACTACAAGACCCTAAAGATGGTTAAAAACTTGTACGTGACAGCGAGGATTTCCTATGCACTGGACAGCTTTGGTTGGTTGCTCAACCAGCATAAAACGGATGCTATCGACTTCGAGATGAGAAAAATAGCGAGACTCGTAACAGGATGCAGCAGATGTACTCCGAGGGAGTTGCTCCTTTGGGAAGCCGACATCTTACCGTTTAAAAGACAAATCGAAAAGCAGACTAAAATTGCCTATTTCAGGTACAAAGCCATGACCTGGGTGCCGGACACCAACTCACTCGCATCGCCTCGAAGCTTCTGGGGTGGCCTCATTCCCCGTTCTGAAGGTCAACTAGAAAGTGTGGGGATCGTTCAACCTGACTCTATCAAACCTTGGATTGCTTCGGACAATGTTCAAATCAGCAACAGCTGCGGTTTTACAAAATCCCCTGATCCCGCAGTGGACAGGGAGAAATTCCTTACCTACGACGCGACACTTCCTCCGGTGGACATGGTGATCAACTGTGACGGTTCATACTCTTCGAATGCGTCAGGCGCGGCTCTCATTGCTAGGTCACGAGACGGAAAGAAACGTGCTCATGCGACCAGATTAGTGCGTGCGGATTGCAGCTACAGAACTGAGCAACATGCCTTGAAAAATGCGGCAAACTACTTAAACTGGAAGGTACAGAAAGACGGGCTAACTAAGTCAGTCAGAATCTATACCGACTCAAAATCATTGTTGGACGAGTTGAAGGGTGGCAGGTGTAAACAGAGAAACACCAGATCCCTCGGCATCCTCGAGAACCTACGGAACTGCGGTATGAAAGTACATCTTCAATTCATCCCTTCTCACATGGGGATAGAAGCACACGACGAAGTTGATGAACTTGCTAAGAAATCGGCTCACAACAGATACCTCCCTCAAATCCCAATCCGAGGATCCTTCTTCTATCACAAATCCCGAGTGAGGAGGGGGATCACGAAGGACATTTGGAACAGAATTGGTTACACTTGCTATAAAAACACCGTCAAAGGTGCCGCGATAAAATATCCTCCCGACATGAAAAGGAGCGATGAAATCAGAATTGCGAATTTTAGAACGGGGTGTCATCCACTGATGCAAAACTGGCGGAAAGCCATCAAATGTCCATTCTGCCATAGCGCTCCATCCAACCAACTCCACCTACTCGTAGGCTGTCCATCACAGAAACTCGATGCAGCCAGATATGAAATCCTTGGCTTTTCTACATTGACAGGCAAATGGGACCGATCAAGTGATCTAATCCTCATCAACGGCATTCCTGCCAGTCTTGGCTCAATCTTTGCCACCAGCTGGCTTCCTTCAGTAGCGATGTTGATCAGGTGGATGGAACAAGCATCCAACCTGAGACTTTGGAATTGTGTAGGTGACACGTAGTCGCCATTTAAGTGTTTTATCAATATTTAGTATTTTCATCATTATCAATCATCTCCTGGTTGGGTAACTGCACATCACCTTCGGTGTTGTCTCAGTGTCCCTTCCAATACTCCTTTCTCCTTCTTCTCCTATTCTCCTTATAAATTTCTCTTGAGGGCAGGCCTTCGGGCTGTTCAAGTGGTCTTTGACCACCGCTCTAGTTATATGCTCGATTCTTTGTTTTCCTTATCGATGGTAGGAATGGTAACCGAATTAGCTTCGTGTGTCCAATTTCAAGGACGCGTGACCATTTATTTTTTCCGTTGCCGCTCTTCTTACGTCCTCAGGCGGAGCCTACCTATGTTTCCCGTGTTTTCCAATTTGTCAGACTTAAACCAAAAGAAAGTATAAAAGAAAGACAAAACAAAGAAGTGAAAAGAACAAAAACAAAGAGTCTGGAAGCACAGACGAGTGTAACCAAAAAAAAAAAAAAATTCTGTACTTTATTGATTTCGCAACCAAATATTGGTAAGAATCAGTGGGTACGTTTCACAGGAAAAGCAATTATGAGAGACAACCTGAGGAGGTTAGTATCGGAGGCTATGAACCTCCTGAAGATGGTGGGAGATGATGGGATCCCCGAGTATGAGAAAGAAAAAAGAGTGGCGAATCTCCTGATGGAGGTTATCCAGTTCGTGACGGGGTCGGAAGGTGGGAACCCTGAGATGAAAAGAAGAAGACCGGACACTCCCGAAGTGGGTGGTGGGACGGATGCGACCGCGACGGCAACCGAAGCGACGGCCCCAACCGCAGGCAGCAATCAACCGACAACAGAGGCGTCTA
Organism: Flectonema sp. DT1601; assembly: GCA_964019425.1. Classification (NCBI taxonomy): domain Eukaryota; phylum Euglenozoa; class Diplonemea; order Diplonemida; family Diplonemidae; genus Flectonema; species Flectonema sp. DT1601. Next base: position 210,827 of record OZ025850.1, on the reverse strand, counting down.
CAGCTTCTAATCAACAGACAACATCGGCACCTAAACAATCAACCTTTTCGTTTCCGCTGCCTGTACCATCATCAACATCGACTAAACAAACCACAAAGGGGAATGCTAAAGCAAGCTACCCGGAATGGCATGTACACGGCGCGTGGGCGGGCACTGTGTCTACAATCAACTACGACGTAGCAGCGAATGCTACCAACAATCTCGCATCGGGTCTTGTTTTAGTACGCTCTAAACAGGACTGGGAAGCTCTCCGTCAGACAAAGAAGAGTGGTCGATGGGCTGCAATCAGCAAAGTACCGCTAACCAAAAGCACGGTGCCTGTCGCCATACCGGTGATCAAAAAGGGTGGTGTCTGCGAAATCAGACGAGTCTTCTACACGCATATCTGTGGTGAAGATTTTTCCAAAGCCACATCCGAAATTCAACATCCGACACCCGACCCCGTCTTGTTTGTTCAGGATTGGGGCAAATCAAGTGAAAAAGATCTAACGATCAAAACAAAGGAACTGCTAAAAAAGAAAAAGATTAATGCAGCCCCTTTCAGTTACAAACGAAATGATTCACATTCCTCAATGGCTATTAGAATTCCCAGAAACCAAGTACACAAGATTCTGGAGTTTAACAATAACGACCCGGAGACCGACAAACCTAAGAATGTATTTGTCAGAAACCCGAGCTGGTCAAATGGAAGCGATGTCTGGCCAACTCTTCAATTCAATAACGATCTTGGATTCTTGGCAGCAAAGTCCAAGACATCAATACTGGAAGGTTTCGAAGGTAAATTCTACCTGTGTAAGTTCAAAACCTGTTATGGACTCCGAGTTCATCCCGACTGCAACACTGAAGTGCGTATTAAGTTAAGCGCATCACTCAAACCTGCACTGCCTTCCGGTGACAGGTACATTATAAAATCAATGGCGATACGGAAATTCTCAACAGCGCAGATCAGCGACTTTATGAAGTCCTCTCACAACTGGGAGCACACAGTGGTCGCATCGTTTAACAAAGGTGGAAGCACTACGATTGTGGCGATTTCAAACACGCAGCCTCCCAACTTCGTGAGCATAGGCACCAATGAGTACCTTGTGATAAACAAGGAAGTTAAGAAAAGTGACAGAAAACCGCTAGGCCCAACCTACAACCCAGGCGACGCGGCTCAAAAACTGACAGGAACCCTGAAGAGACAGAAGACAGCTCCTCAACCACAACAACCAACTCAGCTACCACATCAGACAGCAGCAGCACCGACACCAGCGCCAGCACCCACACCAGCATCAGCTCCACCACCCACTGAATCTGCTGTTAAACAAGAAGGTGATAAGAACGGCGATGTTGAAATGGAAGACGATGACTCGGATTTTGACCTCAACTGACTAGATGAAGATGACGATGATTTAAATCCGACCAACTCACTCACAGAAAAGAATACGGCTCGTGAACTGCTGCTTCAGGCAGGCGATGTCGAACGCAACCCTGGCCCTGACGACTCCCTCATATCACTACTAAGCTGGAACTGTCGATCAATGGGGAACAAAGGTGCCTACATACACAAGCTGCTCAATGCCTATGCGCCTGACGTACTGTGCCTGCAAGAAACTTGGACAAAAGATGTAGTCTCACACACGGATTATTTTACCTATCGGAATGATAGGGCAACACGGGGTGGTGGGGTTATTACTATGGTGAAGAAATGCCACACTCAGCAGCGTTCTGATATCGTACTTCCGCCTCACTTAAATGATGTTGAAGTTGTAAAGGTCAACATAGGTGGAAAGATTGACATCTTAAATATTTATGCTCCCCCGGGATGCAAGATCAGAAAGTCAGATCTTCCAGTCTCAACGAAAGCAATCGTCGCGGGTGACTTTAATGCCCATCATCCGGTGTGGTCATCAAAATCGACGCCAGCAGGTTCTACTCTACATGAATGGGCAGCACACAATGATCTACTGGTAGCCAACAAGATGGGGTCAATCACAAGGCCTTTTCCTAATATCCCGGGGGGCGGTACCTCGCCGGACGTAGTATTTTTTCAAAACTCGATGATTCTGGAAGAATTCTCTGTAATTAGAGAAGATAATAAACATGGATCTGATCACCGACCTCTCTACACCGTACTGGATCCCATGTGTCAACTTACACGTGCCACGATAGGTTCTAAGAAACGCGTAGTGTGGGACTTCAAGTCTACGGACTGGAACTGCTTTGGAAATATGCTCGATAAGAGAATTAGAAAATCGAAACTCTCCAACGATGCAACTGCGAATGCTAAGCTCTTTAACAACATACTGCATGAAGTAGCGGCTAAATTCATTCGACGACGTGTCCTTTTCAAAGGGAAACGGAGACGAAAGTGGAAGACGTCAACTCCAGATTCCACCAAATCGAAGGGTATCCACCTACGTGATCAACTTGACAAGGGTAACAACTTTGCCTTTGCGTTTAAGAAGATCAAAGAACTGCAGCAAGATGCTGGTAAAGATATCAGTGTCAACAACATCTCTGACTGCGATCTCCCATCAGCATTCTTGGACCTGTTTGTCTCGAAATCGGAAATATTATCGCTAGAGGCCCCCGCACTCTCAGAAGGTGATAATGAAATGGATATTTGCTGTGATTTCACAATGGCTGAAATTGAAGCGGCGATTAAGAACCTGAAGACCCGCAAGGCTGCAGGACCTGATGGAGTTCACAATGAGATGATCAAAAATTTCACTCCGGCAACAGTGGAATACCTCTTGAGAATTATTAACACTTCCTGGAAGACTTCAAAAGTACCGTACCAGTGGAAACAAGGTTTAATCAAGCCTATGTTCAAGGCTGGAAAACCTCGAAATGAGCTGAAGAGTTTCAGACCCATTACGCTCACCTCGGTTGTTGGGAAACTTGCGGAGAGGCTCGTGTATGACCGACTCATGCACTGGCTCACTAAACATTCGTCACTCAGCCCACTACAGGCTGGATTCAGAAGGGGGAGAAATACCTGCGAACAGATCACCGTTTTGGTAGATGCCGTCGTAAGGATGCACATGAAGAGAAAGAGATCGGTGTTCTTATCGTTTGATTTTACTGCTGCGTTTGACAGGATCAACCATAAGATACTTTTATTAAAATTGGTAAAGATGGGTGTTCCGAATGTTATTATCAGATGGATCACAGACTTTCTTACAAACAGGAAGGTTAGAGTTGAAGCGAATGGTTATCTTAGCGAATTCCGTACTCTGGCTAAGGGGGTTCCACAGGGATCGATCCTGGGTCCTCTTCTCTATCTTATCTACGTTGATGACCTCTGCAAGATTTTGGAACTGGAGAAAGAAACAACGACGTCTGCTCTGTATGCGGATGATACAGCATGTGTAGTATCTGGACATAACATGGAAGAAGCTCTTTCAAATGCTCAAATAATACTTGATAAAGTGGATCAATGGTGTTCTGACAACGACATGGCCCTGTCGGTCTCAAAGACCTGTGCTCTTAAGATGAAAGTCCGTACGAAGGATACGATTCTCAACGACACCTGCAATCGCGAATTACTATTTTCCAGATCTGTTGTGGAAAACGTTATCAAAATGGACTATAGTGACATTGAAAAGAGTATCAACTTAACTTCTTCTAGACCCATGCTTCAAAGCGGCGAAACTATTCTCGAGATTGATGGAACTCCGATCAAAACGCAAGACGAACTTGACAACGTGATGTTGCGGAATATTGTTCTCGAAGACAACGTGATGGTGGTGAAAGCCAGTTTTAAAACCGCATTTCTGTTGCCAATCGTGGACTCAGTGAAATACCTCGGAGTTCACATTGACGACAGACTCACTTTCCACAAACAGGTGGCTAAGATTCATGAAGAACTGAAAAAGGGAATATCTCTGCTTCAATGCCTTCAACCGTATGATCTTGACTACAAAACGCTAAATATGGTCAAGAACCTTTACGTAACTGCGAGAATCTCTTATGCGCTCGATAGCTTTGGTTGGTTGATAAGCAACAGCGTTGATAGTATTGATTTCGAACTGAGGAAGGTTGCCAGGCTGGTTACTGGATGCAGCAGGTGCACACCGAGAGAACTTCTACTGTGGGAAGCGGACATGCTTCCTTTTAAACGTCAGATTGAAAAGCAAACCAAGATAGCGTACTACAGGTATAAAGCCATGACTTGGATACCTAGTACCAACAGACTCGCCTCAACCCAAAGCTACTGGGCTGGCCTCCTTCCTGGCATTGACAGCCAGCGTGAAAGCCAGTGCCTTGTACAGCCTGACTTGATGGAACCCTGGGTATCTCCGACAAACCTTAGGATTAGCAACGGCTGCGGATTTCCGAAGTCCGCGAACCCTGCGGTGGACAAAGAAAAATTCATGTCGTACATTGGAACGTTACCTCCTGTCGACATGGTAATCAACTGCGATGGCTCCTACTCTGCTTCCGGCGCGGCCGGAGTGGCTCATATTGCCAAGTCACGTAGCGGCCTTCGATCTGCTTACGCGTCTAGGCTTTATCAAGCTGACTGCAGCTACAGGGCTGAACAACATGCTCTGAAGAACGCGGCTAGACATCTGAGAACAGTGTTTAGCAAAGATCCTTCAATGAGATCTGTAAGGCTATTCACGGACTCAAAATCCCTTCTGGATGAACTGCTGGGTGGAAGGTGCAGACAGAGGAATACTGAGTCCTTGAAGATACTAGAATACCTGCGCATGTGTGAAATGAAAGTGCATTTGCAATTCATCCCCTCACACATTGGAATCGAGTTTCACGATGAAGTTGACGCGCTTGCAAAGGAAGCAGCGCACAACAAGAACATCCGACCTGTGCTAGTCAAAGGCACTTACTTCTCGCGATCATCACATGTTAAGCGCTGCATCAAAAAGGATCTGCTTAACGTGAGTGGTTACACCTGCTACAAACACCTCATCGGAGGCCGTTCCGTTAAATACCCTCCTGGGATGGAAAGAGCCGACGAGATACGGATAGCGAACTTCCGGACAGGATGTCACCCGCTAATTCAGAACTGGCGCAAGAAAATCGACTGCCCATTTTGTGGCGAACCGTCCTCACAGGTTCACCTGCTGCAGGGATGTCAATCTCCCAAACTCGACTCTGCCAGGTTCAAAATCCTGGGCTTCTCAACACTGACCGGCAAGTGGGATCGCGATCGAGAACTTATTATTGCCAACGAAATTCCTAACCTTGAAGCTCTCTTCACTTTGGCGTGGCTTCCATCACTCGCGTTGATCATAAGGTGGATGGAACAGACATCTAACCTTAGACTTTGGAAGTAAAGTAGGTGACATGTAGTCGCCAATATCAATTTGTTATTATTTTTTTTTTTTTTTTTTTAGTATTTTCATCATTATCAATCATCTCCTGGTTGGGTAACTGCACACCACCTTCGGTGTTGTCGCAGTGTCTCTTCCAACACTCCTGTCTCCTTCTTCTCCTATTCTCCTTATAAATTTCTCTTGAGGGCAGGCCTTCGGGCTGTTCAAGTGGTCTTTGACCACCGCTCTAGTTATATGCTCGATTCTTTGTTTCTTCCTTATCGATGGTAGGAATGGTAACCGAATTAGCTTCATGTGTCCAATTTCAAGGACGCGTGACCACTTATTTTTCCGTTGCCGCTCTTCTTACGTCCTCAGGCGGAGCCTACCTATGTTTCCCGTGTTTTCCAATTTGTCAGACTTAAACCAAAAGAAAGTATAAAAGAAAGACAAAACAAAGAAGTGAAAAGAACAAAAACAAAGAGTCTGGAAGCACAGACGAGTGTAACCAAAAAAACACCCCCCCCAGGAAACACCGACCAGTGGAGCCAAAGGCCGCACACATATTATAAAAATCAAAGGCCGCCCCCCAACCCAAGAAAAGGATGAAAAACTTTCAAGCGAAAAAACTTGACGTCCGTACGCCCCAGAGATCAAAGGACGGACGACTCACACCCCCTTCTTTCGCCCCATTTTATTAACTGGTACAGCGACAAATGTAAAGCTGGGTAGACGAGACGTCCCACCACTCAGGAGAGCCACCGTCGTCAGACGGCATGGACGGAGTGGAGGGGTTGGAGGACCTGGAAGACTCACAGTCGGAGATGGAAGTCGACGGAGAAAATGTGACGGAAGGGTCAGTAGTCCAGTACGTCGAGGAGACGTCAGAGGACGTGGTCCAGGTGGCAGAGTCGGACACAGAGGAGGAGGGATCGTCAGACTCCCAAATGACCATGACGGTCGATGAACAGGAATGGGAAGAGGGAGCGGCGCCCGAGGGGAACGCAGGTCAGATGGCCTGGATGCTGGGACTACACCCAGAAGGGGGGAACGCGGAAACACGACGGGAGGGCCAATCGGAGCCCCTTTCAAAGCTGGTGAACTCAGGCGAAACAAAACCAATGGCCGAGAGATCCAGTTTGGGGGCGAAGATGGGACCACGCGCAGTGGGTAGTGACGGGAGCGGGGAAGACGCAGAGAGATCGCCGGGCACGGTGTCGACACCGAGCACGAGAGGGAGGACGAAGTACAGAAAGGGAATGGAGGAGGAGAGGGAGGAGTGTGTGTCGCCGAAGACAAATACGGGAAGGGGACGCACGAGAGGCCGGAAGGCAAAGACGGGGGCAAAGGGGGCCGGAAAGGAGGACCCAAGTCCGCAGGTGTTGCAGGCGGAAATGGGAGAGTCCACCCCGAGCTCAGGTGAACGGCAGGCGAGGAGGAGGTACAGGAAGGGAGAAGAGAGGGAGAGGATAGAGGTTCTCTCCCCAGACCCGAGCAGGAAAGCGAAGAGGAAGAGACGCAAGCAGAAGGAACCGGAGCCAGTGGAGGGCACCACGAGGGAACAGGCGCCGCGGAGTTACAACAGGAAACCCACACTGCGTCGGGTAGGTAAGGGAGACTCACCCGACACAATGGGGTACGCACACGGGCCCCCGGGCTCCCTGACCTCGTTCACGGACGCGGGCGTACGCCCGGAGCCGGCGGAGCGAGACGGACAAGGTGTGGCAGGAGTAGAGTTGGTCACAAGGTCGTCGTCACAGAGTGAGAAAAGCACCCAAGGAGAGATGAGGGAGAGAGAAGGGGATCCAACGCGAAGGGTCCTGGACTTCTCGTCGAAAGGGGGAAGGCGCTAGGGACTCCACGAAGGAGGTCTCAAGAGTCGAGGAAAAGACAGAGCCAAGACCCCAGAGCCAACCCAAAACACATGGTAGAGGACGAGGGAGAACAAGAGCGGGAGCGAGGTTAGAAACGTGACCAAAGCCCCCGCGAAGCAGGAGACACAACCTGCAACCAGACCCCCCCAAAAAAAAAAAAAAAAAACCCCGGTCAACGAGGCAAACTCGGACCAAAACATGCTTTTCACCCCCCCCAGGAAACACCGACCAGTGGAGCCAAAGGCCGCACACATATTATAAAAATCAAAGGCCGCCCCCCAACCCAAGAAAAGGATGAAAAACTTTCAAGCGAAAAAACTTGACGTCCGTACGCCCCAGAGATCAAAGGACGGACGACTCACACCCCCTTCTTTCGCCCCATTTTATTAACTGGTACAGCGACAAATGTAAAGCTGGGTAGACGACGAATTATCTTTTGTGCACAGAGACAAGGGGTCCATGAGAACAAAGGATCAAGAGAAGAAGTGCACATTCCCCATCCCAAACCCAGAAACATGAGAACTCATTAAATTGAAGGGTCATGTCTTTTCAAGTCGAAAAATGCTTAAATGCTAAAGAAGACTGTCGTCCCCAGCTCGCGGGTTTTCCCTGTCGCTGTATGTCGAGACAACGATCAGAGTCAGTAGAAAGATTTTACAAATTTGTTGTAAAATGAGAAAGGACAAAGAAAGTAGTTTCCATTTTATCTTCCCGAAAAAAAAAAAAAAAAAAAAAAAAAAAAAAAATCTTTTAAATAAAATAATAATAAATAATCTTTTCATCAAGAAGGATCTGCTTAACGTGAGTGGTTACACCTGCTACAAACACCTCATCAGAGGCCGTTCAGTTAAATACCCTCCTGGGATGGAAAGAGCCGACGAGATACGGATAGCGAACTTCCGGACAGGATGTCACCCGCTAATTCAGAACTGGCGCAAGACGATCGACTGCCCATTTTGTGGCGAACCGTCCTCACAGGTTCACCTGCTACAGGGATGTCAATCTCCCAAACTCGACTCGGCCAGGTTCAAAATCCTGGGCTTCTCAACACTGACCGGCAAGTGGGATCGCGATCGAGAACTTATTATTGCCAACGAAATTCCTAACCTTGAAGCTCTCTTCACTTTGGCGTGGCTTCCATCACTCGCGTTGATCATAAGGTGGATGGAACAAACATCTAACCTTAGACTTTGGAAGTAAAGTAGGTGACATGTAGTCGCCAATATCAATTTGTTATTATTTTTAGTATTTTCATCATTATCAATCATCTCCTGGTTGGGTAACTGCACATCACCTTCGGTGTTGTCGCAGTGTCTCATCCAACACTCCTGTCTCCTTCTTCTCCTATTCTCCTTATAAATTTCTCTTGAGGGCAGGCCTTCGGGCTGTTCAAGTGGTCTTTGACCACCGCTCTAGTTATATGCTCGACTCTTTGTTTTCCTTATCGATGGTAGGAATGGCAACCGAATTAGCTTCATGTGTCCAATTTCAAGGACGCGTGACCATTTATTTTTTCCGTTGCCGCTCTTCTTACGTCCTCAGGCGGAGCCTACCTATGTTTCCCGTGTTTTCCAATTTGTCAGACTTAAGTTAAAAAGAAAGTATTAAAGAAAGACAAAACAAAGAAGTGAAAAGAACAAAAACAAAGAGTTTGGTAGCACAGACGAGTGTAACCAAAAAAAAAAAAAAAAAAAAAATCTTTTTTGTTGCATGGGCGTTTAGCTCAGTGGAAGAGCGCCCGTTCCGCATACGGGAGGCCGAGGGTTCGAACCCCTCAATGTCCATTTTCTCCCCCCTCCACAACACCACATTTTTATTTGTTTTTTAAAACGTTCCTCCTCTGGGGTTCGAACCCAGGTCGCCTGGGTGAAAGCCAGGTATACTAACCACTGTACTAAAGAGGACCTGTTTTGAAATTTTTTTTTTATTATTTATATACGTTGACACCTACAATGCGAGGGTAGGTGATCTAGGGGGCGTCATAGTGCAGTGGATGGGGTGGTGCCCCCGCACCCAATCGGCCTCGGTTCGAACCCCGCTGTACGCACCGCGCCTCACAGCGCAATCAGTTTCCGTGTCGCATCCCCCATTGTCTCGAAAAAGTGAACGGCCACCCAGTAAGGGCAGCGCCTAAGCAATTATAGTAGTAACAAAAAGAAGGAGAAACACAGTAGTGAAACACTCAAAAAAAACAGAACGTAACGGTGATGCTCCGGGTGAAGGCAACGGAGGTGAGGAGCTTCCTCAAGGTCTCAGGAAACGGGGGAACGTTCACGAAGGAAAAGGACCACACCTGTGAGCAGGCTGTGAAGGCTTCAGTTCTGTGGCTGCCGAAGGATGATACGCTGAGTATCGCGCAGGATAAGGCGGAAGAGATTGAGGGCGGCCTTGGGCTTGTACTCAATGAGCATGGTCTAGGAATCAGAGCTAGCTGCTGGCATGAGAAGGCGGCAAGGGAGAAGCTTCACTTACCAGCCAAACTCCCTGAAACCAGGATTTCTGGAATACCGATCGGGACCACGTCGGATGACGCGATTAAGTACCTCATTTCGAGGGAAGGATGGGAGGTGAGAAAGATGAAGGATGGTGTTCGGAACGGGATGCGGTGGATGGTCGTGCGTGGTCCCGAGAGGGATGGCGAGACTGTCACCATCGACGGGGTTCTCTGTTTAATCGAACCGATGAAGAAGGTGGTAGTCGCTCCTACGAGGTCAGTGAAGGTAACCCCGAAGGCGAGGGAGCAGAAGCCGGAAAAGCGAAGGGATCTCTCGGAGAGCTCGGGCAAGTGGTACACGCGGGCGGAATTCATTGCGTTTCACGGTAAGAAGAAGGGAATCCGTCTGTGGGGCGAGGCATCGCAGAACGCACAGGATGCTGTGGTGAAGACGGTATCGTCACCGATCTCCGATCAACAGAAACAGAGTAAGAAGGAGAAGAATATACCTCCAAAGGATGGTGAGCGGAAGAAGTGTTCGGTCGAGGATAGACTGGATCGTCTTGAGCGTCTGCTCATGTCGCTTGTAGGGAGCAAGTGACTTGATGGGCGTGATTGGGCTGAAACGCGAAGGCGTCTTCTGCTGCTGGCGGGTGACGTCGAGAGGAATCCGGGACCGAGACGCCGTCATGATGGACCTTCTTCGGAGCTGCGAGTTATCAGCTGGAACTGCAGAACGATCAACGGAAGAGAGGAGTTCATAGGAAACATCCTGGGTAAGTATAGCCCTGATGTATTATGCCTACAGGAAACTTCAGTTCGGAAGCCTCTGTACCACTGGAACTACATCACGTACAGGAGAGATAGACCGGGTAGAGGTGGCGGTATAATCACCATGGTGAAGAGAGGCCTTCAGCATGCTTGCTATGAAGTCTGTATCCCTTCGGTTAGAGGAATTGTTGAGACATTGGGTGTCAGGATTAATGATGAGGTAAATGTTCTCAACGTGTATTCGCCGCCAAGTTCTAAGATAGATTTTGATCTCTTCCCTTTGAAGCGTGACGAAAGGTTTATATTTGCTGGTGACTTCAATGCTCATCATAAACTCTGGTCAAAGAAGACGGATACGAAGGGCTGCCAGCTTCTGGAGTGGTGCAGATCTAATAACCTTCTAATTGCAAACGATCCGGGATTTGTAACGTTGCCGAGACACGGGACTTCACCGGATGCAATCCTCCACCACGAGGAGTTACAATTACTACACTTCGGGTTAATTGGTGATGGCTCTGAACATGGGTCTGATCACTTACCTCTTGCTGCAGTCTTTGACACGTTCTCACCGCTGGAAACAGTGAACAACCAGGCATCGAAAAAATCAGTCTGGGACTTTAATACAGCTGATTGGTACTCGTTCCGTCTTGATTTGGATTACCGACTTAGCAAGGTGAACAGTCCTCCGAAGGTGGGTATCAGAGCGGCAACATTTAACCGTATCCTGCTTCATGTGGCGAAGAAGAACATCCGCAGAAGGCTCAGGATCCAGGGTAAGAGGAGGAGATTGTGGAATTCCTCAACCCCTGAGACCAAACAAGCGAAGGGAAAGTTCGTTGCTGAGAAACTTGCACAAGGTGAAGGTTTTGCATTCGCCTTCAAGAAGATTAAGGACCTGGATGCCGATGGGGGTCAAGACATCCAAATCCCTGAATTCAGTGAGGACCAACTCCCCAGTAAATTTCTCGATCAGTTCGTTAAGACCTCTGTCAGGAAACGTTTGAAATCTCCGAAGCTGAAGCCAAGTGATTACGCAGGTGCTTGTGGACCTCTGGTGTTGTCTGAGCTTGAGCGCGCTATCAAGAAGGTAAAAGCTGGTAAGGCTCCTGGTCCTGATGGAATCCACGGGGCGATGCTGAAGAACCTATCAGCAACCGGTAGACGTTTTCTCTTATCGGTATTCAACGACTCCTGGCTCTCAGCTAGAGTTCCGAAGGTCTGGAAAGAGGGTATGATTAAACCGGTATACAAACCGGGTAAACCCAAGGAAAAGCTATCCAGCTACAGGCCGATCACGTTGACATCTGTAGTCGGTAAAATGCTTGAACGGATAATTTACGACAGGCTAATGTATTGGTTGACGTCAAATAATGCCTTGTCCTCCATTCAGGCAGGTTTCAGAAGGGGTAGGAATACTTGCGAGCAAATCTCACTGCTGGTCAATGCGCTTCATGGTGCGAGAAAAGGTGGTAAGAGTTCAATTCTACTCTCTTTCGACTTCACTGAGGCTTTTGATAGGATAAATCATGTTAAACTGATTGCTAAAATGGTGACGATGGGGATTCCTTCACCATTCATCGGATGGGTTGCTGACTTTCTGACGCGAAGGAAAGCAAAGGTTAGTGTCAATGGCAATCTGAGCGCATACAGAACTGTGACGAAAGGTGTTCCGCAAGGGTCGATTGTTGGGCCTCTCCTTTATCTGATATATGTCGACGACCTGGCTAAGAAACTTGAGAAGACTGGATGTGTTTCAGCACTCTACGCAGACGACACAGCTTGTGTGGTTTCGAATAAGGATTTTAAAGTAACTTACCGGATGGCGCAATTAGTCCTTGGGTTAGTAGATCGTTGGTGCAAAGATAATGACATGGCACTGTCGGTTTCGAAGACCTGCGGGATGCCGGTGGATTGTCCTAGGAATATGTATTGGAGGCTGGGATTCCCCAGAACGTCAGGAGAGAACTTCTTTCGGATCAGTAGGGAAGAACTAGCTGGGATGATTCGGTCAAATGAAGAAGGTAGGCCATTACTTGGAAATGGGGCGATGATCCTCAAGCTGGGTGATACTGAGGTAACGAAGGCAAGTGAACTTCTTGCACTGATGCCAGTGGGACCGGATCCGACCTGGGTGAAGTTGCTGACTGCCGTACTCATGCCGATGGTGGATAGTGTTAAGTACTTGGGTGTCCATATTGACGATGACCTGAAATATGGTACGCAAGTGGATAAACTACTTGATGAGACGAGGAAGGGACTTGTTCTGCTCCGAAAGTTGGAGCTATTCAACTTTGATTTCAAAACGCTGAACATGATCAAGAACTTATACATCCTCTCAAGGATTCTGTATGGGCTCGAGAGCTATGGACCTTTCCTGACAGATGAACAGCTTAAACCTATTGACCTGAATCTGAGGAAGATAGCTAGAAAGATCACCGGCTGCGGCTTCAACACAAGGTCCCTTCCGTTACTGTGGGAGGCGAACATACTCCCGATGAGACTGCAGATTGAGAAGCAAGCCAGGATTGCTTTATTTAGGTATCGGTCACTGGATTGGGTTCCTTCTACGAAGGGAATCGCTAGTGGAACTTGGAGTTCAACTTTACCGGCCGAGGACCGTAATATGGAGATCCAGGGGATTGTCATGCCTGACAGCATCGAGCCATGGATAGATGTTCCGAACCTGGAGATATCTTGCGGATATGGACATTCGAAGACCGGTGTTGCTGAAGTGGACAAGGCTAAGTTCGAGGAGTACTGCAGCGAACTTAGGCCATGTACCTCGTCCATTTTTGTTGACGGATCCCACGACCCTGTCAACTACACGGCAGGCGCAGCGGCAGTGCAGATCACGCCGTGTGAACGGACCATGGCATCGAGACTTGTTGCAACGGAAAGTAGTTATAAAGCGGAACAGGTAACTCTGAAGCTGTTAATAAGTGAATTTGGAAAAGCAACCTCTGTCTTGGGTCCCAGATCTGGAATCACGAGAGTCTTCAGTGATTCTAAATCCAATCTGGATGAGCTGCGTGGTGGAATTGCGGCTCAGAGGAAGCTGAACTCTCTCTCGATACTAGAAGGGATAAGAAAATTAGACTCATTCGTACACCTTCAATTCATCCCAGCTCACGTGGGAATTGAACCGCATGACAAGGCAGATGAACTGGCGAAAAAGATCTCAAAAGATGTTAAGAGCAAGCCGGTGTCAACGACTATGGACTTCTTCGCACATAAGTCAAGGATAGTGAGAGAAGCTAACAGAAAGCTGTTTGGTAAGATTATGGAGGGTTCAACAAGGGCGAAACCACCGATCAAACGGGTGATGCTTAGGCAATATCTTGATGCTACCGGAGGCCTGAGAGCGGCTCGATACCCCAAGGACATGCTGAGAGAATCAGAGATAAGGATAGCCAGGTTCAGAACGGGCTCTCACCCCCTGCTCAGGGTAAATGAACTACCGATAAAGTGCCCCTTCTGCAAAAGAACAGACTCTTCTGCCCGACATCTAATATTTGATTGCGAGGATGGTGACGTGGTCCGCATTAGAGAAGGAACAATTAGATCAAACATTCAGGAAGCGAGAATCTCCGAGACCAAACTAAATCTTTCAATAATGTTTGCGACGAGAAATCTTCACGCCCTAGCCGGCTACTTATGGCATTTGGAACAACGAACAGGCTTATCAAACTGTTAACTGATTGGTAGTTGCTAATTCATTAGTATCATTCTCCCTTATCACACTCCTTAATCATCTCCTAATTTCTCTGAGGACATCCGCAGAGCTTCATGGCTCGTAGGTAACCCAGTGGTCTTTGGCCACCGTCCCTGTACTGATCCTTCGCTTTATATTAACTGTGTCGTGAGTTTCCTATCCGGGGAAGTCCTCCAACGGACTCAGGACAGTTGCGCTTGTTTTTACTTGTTTACTTTATCAAAAAATAAGAAGGGCAAGAATGCTCAGAATGAAGAAAAATAAAGTGGAAAGACAGGGGGGATGTGACTAAATAAATAAATAAATAAATAAAAAAATTTTTTTTTTATTTATTTTTATTTACTGCATGAACTCTGCTCTGGTACGCATCAGAAATGGAACAATTGGATCTGTCATGGAAGAAGCGAAGATTTCAAAGAAGGAACACAGCCTGCTATTTATGTTCGCTACGAGGAACTTACATTCCCTCGCTGGCTTCATATGGCATTTAGAACAATGGACGGCAACAAGCTGTTATCAGAAGTTACTATCTTTTTAGTATATCATACTCATACATCACTCCTAATTCATCTCCTAATAACTCTCTGAGGACATCCGTAGAGCTTCATAGCTCGCAGGTAACCCAGTGGTCTTTGGCCACCGTCTCCGTATTGATCATTCGCTTTGTACTTACAGTGTCGTGAGCTTCCTATCCGGGGAAGTCCTCCAACGGACTCACAACAGTTGCACTCGTTGTTGCTTATTTACTTAGTTAAAAAATAAGAAGAGCGAGTATGCTCAGAAAGAATAAAAACAAAGTAGAAAGACAGGGGGGATGTGACTAAATAAATAAATAAATAAAATTTTTTTTTATTTATTTATTTAGTCACATCCCCCCTGTCTTTCCACTTTATTTTTCTTCATTCTGAGCATTCATGCCCTTCTTATTTTTTGATAAAGTAAACAAGTAAAAACAAGCGCAACTGTCCTGAGTCCGTTGGAGGACTTCCCCGGATAGGAATCTCAAGACACAGTTAATATAAAGCGAAGGATCAGTACAGGGACGGTGGCCAAAAACCACTGGGTTACCTACGAGCCATGAAGCTCTGCGGATGTCCTCAGAGAAATTAGGAGATGATTAAGGAGTGTGATAAGGGAGAATGATACTAATGAATTAGCAACTACCAATCAGTTAACAGTTTGATAAGCCTGTTCGTTGTTCCAAATGCCATAAGTAGCCGGCTAGGGCGTGAAGATTTCTCGTCGCAAACATTATTGAAAGATTTAGTTTGGTCTCGGAGATTCTCGCTTCCTGAATGTTTGATCTTATTGTTCCTTCTCTAATGCGGACCACGTCACCATCCTCGCAATCAAATATTAGATGTCTGGCAGTAGAGTCTGTTCTTTTGCAGAAGGGGCACTTTATCGGTAGTTCATTTACCCTAAGCAGGGGGTGAGAGCCCGTTCTGAACCTGGCTATCCTTATCTCTGATTCTCTCAGCATGTCCTTGGGGTATCGAGCCGCTCTCAGGCCTCCGGTAGCATCAAGATACTGCCTAAGCATCACCCGTTTGATCGGTGGTTTCGCCCTTGTTGAACCCTCCATAATCTTACCAAACAGCTTTCTGTTAGCTTCCCTCACTATCCTTGACTTATGTGAGAAGAAGTCCATAGTCGTTGACACCGGCTTGCTCTTAACATCTTTTGAAATCTTTTTCGCCAGTTCATCTGCCTTGTCATGCGGTTCAATTCCCACGTGAGCTGGGATGAATTGAAGGTGTACGAATGAGTCTAATTTTCTTATCCCTTCTAGTATCGAGAGAGAGTTCAGCTTCCTCTGAGCCGCAATTCCACCACGCAGCTCATCCAGATTGGATTTAGAATCACTGAAGACTCTCGTGATTCCAGATCTGGGACCCAAGACAGAGGTTGCTTTTCCAAATTCACTTATTAACAGCTTCAGAGTTACCTGTTCAGCTTTATAACTACTTTCCGTTGCAACTAGTCTCGATGCCATCGTCCGTTCGCACGGCGTATGGCCTAAGTTCGCTGCAGTACTCCTCGAACTTAGCCTTGTCTACTTCAGCAACACCAGTCTTCGAGTGTCCATATCCACAAGATATCTCCAGGTTCGGAACATCTATCCATGGCTCGATGCTGTCAGGCATGACAATCCCTTGGATCTCCATATTACGGTCCTCAGCCGGTAAAGTTGAACTCCAAGTTCCACTAGCGATCCCCTTCGTAGAAGGCGCCCAATCCAGTGATCGATACCTGAACAAAGCTATCCTGGCCTGCTTCTCAATCTGCAGTCTCATCGGGAGTATGTTCGCCTCCCACAGTAACGGAAGGGACCTTGTGTTGAAGCCGCAGCCGGTGATCTTTCTTGCTATCTTTCTCAGATTCAGGTCAATAGGTTTTAGCTGTTCATCTGTCAGGAAAGGTCCATAGCTCTCAAGCCCATACAGAATCCTTGAGAGGATGTATAAGTTCTTGATCATGTTCAGCGTTTTGAAATCAAAGTTGAATAGCTCTAACTTTCGAAGCAGAACAAGTCCCTTCCTCGTCTCATCCAGTAGTTTATCCACTTGTGTACCATATTTCAGGTCATCGTCAATATGGACACCCAAGTACTTAACACTATCCACCATCGGCATGAGTACGGCAGTCAGCAACTTCACCCAGGTCGGATCCGGACCCACTGGCATCAGTTCAAGAAGTTCACTTGCCTTCGTAACCTCAGTATCACCCAGCTTGAGGATCATCGCCCCATTTCCAAGTAATGGCCTACCTTCTTCATTTGACCGAATCATCCCAGCCAGTTCCTCCCTACTGATCCGAAAGAAGTTCTCTCCTGACGTTCTGGGGAATCCCAGCCTCCAATACATATTCCTAGGACAGTCCACCGGCATCCCGCAGGTCTTCGAAACCGACAGTGCCATGTCATTATCTTTGCACCAACGATCTACTAACCCAAGGACTAACTGCGCCATCCGGTAAGTTACTTTAAAATCCTTATTCGAGACCACACAAGCTGTGTCGTCTGCGTAGAGTGCTGAAACACATCCAGTCTTCTCAAGTTTCTTAGCCAGGTCGTCGACATATATCAGATAAAGGAGAGGCCCAACAATCGACCCTTGCGGAACACCTTTCGTCACAGTTCTGTATGCGCTCAGATTGCCATTGACACTAACCTTTGCCTTCCTTCGCGTCAGAAAGTTAGCGACCCATCCGATGAATGGTGAAGGAATCCCCATCGCCACCATTTTAGCAATCAGTTTAACATGATTTATCCTATCAAATGCCTCAGTGAAGTCGAAAGAGAGCAGTATCGAACTCTTGCCACCTTTTCTCGCACCATGAAGCGCATTGACCAGCAGTGAGATTTGCTCGCAAGTATTCCTACCCCTTCTGAAACCTGCCTGAATGGAGGACAAGGCATTATTTGACGTCAACCAATACATTAGCCTGTCGTAAATTATCCGTTCAAGCATTTTACCGACTACAGATGTCAACGTGATCGGTCTGTAGCTGGATAGCTTTTCTTTGGGTTTACCCGGTTTGTATACCGTTTGATCATACCCTCTTTCCAGACCTTCGGAACTCTAGCTGAGAGCCAGGAGTCGTTGAACACCGCTAAGAGAAAACGTCTACCGGTTGCAGAAAGGTTCTTCAGCATCGCCCCGTGGATTCCATCAGGACCAGGAGCCTTACCAGTTTTAACCTTCTTGATGGCGCGCTCAAGCTCAGACATCACCAGAGGTCCACAAGCACCTACGTAATCACTTGGCTTCAGCTTCGAAGATTTCAGTCGTTTCCTGACAGAGGTCTTAACGAACTGATCGAGAAATTTACTGGGGAGTTGGTCCTCACTGAATTCAGGGATTTGGACGTCCTGTCCCCCATCGGCATCCAAGTCCTTAATCTTCTTGAAGGCGAATGCAAAACCTTCACCTTGTGCAAGTTTCTCAGCAACGAATTTTCCCTTCGCTTGTTTGGTCTCAGGGGTTGAGGAATTCCACATTCTCCTCCTCTTACCCTGGATCCTGAGCCTTCTGCGGATGTTCTTCTTCGCCACATGAAGCAGGATACGGTTAAATGTTGCCGCTCTGATACCCACCTTCGGAGGACTGTTCACCTTGCTAAGTCGGTAATCCAAATCATGACAGAACGAGTACCAATCAGCTGTATTAAAGTCCCAGATTGATTTTTTCGATGCCTGGTTGTTAACTGTTTCCAGAGGTGAGAACGTATCAAAGACAGCAGCAAGAGGTAAGTGATCAGATCCATGTTCAGTGCCATCACCTATTAGCCCGAAGTGTAGTAGTAGTAACTCCTCGTGGTTTAGGATTGCATCCGGCGAAGTCCCGTGTCTCGGCAACGTCACAAATCCCGGATCGTTTGCAATTAGAAGGTTATTAGATCTGCACCACTCCAGAAGCTGGCAGCCCTTCGTATCCGTCTTCTTCGACCAGAGTTTATGATGAGCATTGAAGTCACCAGCAAATATAAACCTTTCATCACGCTTCAAAGGGAAGAGATCAAAATCTATCTTAGAACTTGGCGGCGAATACACGTTAAGAACATTTATCTCATCATTAATCCTGACACCCAATGTCTCAATAATTCCTCTAACCGAAGGGATACAGACTTCATAGCAAGCATGCTGAAGGCCTCTCTTCACCATGGTGATTATACCGCCACCTCTACCCGGTCTATCTCTCCTGTACGTGATGTAATTCCAGTGATATAGAGGCTTCCGAACTGAGGTTTCCTGCAGGCATAATACATCAGGGCTGTACTTTCCCAGGATATTTCCTATGAACTCCTCTCTTCCGTTGATCGTTCTGCAGTTCCAGCTGATAACTCGCAGCTCCGAAGTGGGTCCATCATGACTGCGTCTCGGTCCCGGATTCCTCTCTACGTCACCCGCCAGTAGCAGAAGACGCCTTCGCGTTTCCGCCCAATCCCGCCCGTCAAGTCACTTGCTCCCTACAAGCGACAAGAGCAGACGCTCAAGACGTTCCAGTCTATCCTCGACTGAACACTTCTTCCGTTCATCATTCTTTGGAGGTATATTCTTTTCCTTCTTGTTCTGTTTCTGCTGTTCAGGGGTCGATACCGATTCCAGCTTCACCGAAGCTTCCTGTGCGTTCTGCGATGCCTCCCCCCACAGACGGATTCCCTTCTTCTTACCGTGGTACGCAATGAATTCCACACGCGTATACCACTTGACCGCGCCCTCCGAAGGATCCCTTCGCTTTTCCGGCTTCTGTTCCTTCACCTTCGGGGCTACTTTGACCGACTTCACAGGAGCAACCACCTTCTTCTTCATCGGCTCGAGTAGACAAAGGACTCCGTCGATGGTGATAGTCTCGCCATCCCTCTCGGGACCACGCACGACCATCCACCGCATCCCGTTCCGAACACCATCCTTCATCTTCCTCACCTCCCATCCTTCCCTCGAGATGAGGTATTTCACCGCTTCATCCGTCGAAGTTCCTATTGGGATTCCCGAGATCCTGGTCTCCGGAAGTTTCGCCGGCAGGTGCAACATCTCCCTCGCAGCCTTCTCATGCCAACTGTTAACCCTTATACCAAGGCCATACTCGTTAAGCACTAACCCTAGACCTCCCTCAACTTCTTCCGCCTTGTCTCTCGCCAAACTGAGGGTGTCATCCTTCGGCAGCCACAGAACAGATGCCTTCACTGCCTTCTCATCCAGGTGATCTCTTTCTTTGGTAAAGGTGCCCTCCTTCCCGGACTCCCTGAGGAAGTTCTTCACCTCCGTTTCCTTTACCCGCAGTCCTTTACCCGCAGCATGACCGTTATTCACCTACTCTAGTGTTGTAGGTATCAACGTACCTTTTTTTTTTTATTTATTTATTTAAGGAGCTTACTGGTAACAGCTTCTACGAATGGTCACTAGAAGCAGCAATTCAAATTTTAAATAAACCTCAACAACAAACAAGACCACAAAGCTCAGCTTCTCCGGATGTAATTGCATTAGATATTTCAATAGATGCACAAATCGAACTCATGAAGGGATGGGGCAGCGATCACCTGCCACTCAAACTGACAATCGAAGATATCAAAATAGATGAATATTCAAAAGAGAGTTCTGCGACATGGAAATGGAAGTGGCATTGTGCCGATTGGAATTATTATAAAATATTGTTGGAAAGGGCAGCGCCCAAATTAGAAAGAATTAAGAATGTGCAGAAACTTGCTAATAGGATCAACAACGAGATTCTGAGAGCAGCGAGTAGGGCCATCCCAGGCTACAACAAGAAGTCAAGTAGTACCTTCGCTGTGAGGGATTCAGAATTGGAAGATTTAATGGCAGAGACTGACCCTGATAAGACAGACTCAGAAGCAATTGAAAGAGGTATCAACATGATCAAACAGAAGATCATTGAGTGCGACATGACTGGAATGGACTACCGATGGGCCTTTAGAAAAGTTAAACAACTGGAAGGTAGAATGATGGACCATTCAATTACTAAGATTGTCGACGGCGAGAATGAATTAACTGACCCGCGGGAGATGGCAGATGTCTTCACCAAAACATACGCCGACCAATTCAAATTCGAAGACGGTGAACCAACCTTACAAGGAATACCTGATGATAACTCGGTGGAATTTGGAATTTGGAATGCCTGAACTGGAACGACAAATTTCAAAAACAAAGGAGAAGAAGGCACCTGGACCTGACCACATCTGGAACTCGATGTTAAAACAACTTCCAAAAGCTTTCCTCGAGCAACTACTAAGACTATTCAACCTCTCATGGCAACGATCAGCAGTACCCAGGTGCTGGAAAAGTGGAATGGTAATACCCATACTGAAACCTGATAAAGACAAGAAACAAGTCTTATCGTACAGACCGATAGCACTAACCTCGACCGTCTCGAAACTCTTTGAAAGAATGGTCGTAGAACGGATGCACCACCTGTTGAAAGACAGAATGAATCCGAGGCAAGCAGCCTACAAACGAGGACGGGATTCCATTGAAAATCTCTGTATAGTTACAGACAAACTTAAAAGTGCCAAGGCAATGGGAGAAGAAGCGATATTAATCACCTTCGACCTACAAAAAGCCTTCGATGCAGTTCAACCGGTAACTCTTCTAAATAAGATGTCCAAAATAGGACTACCAACGAAATATCTACGGTGGGTTCAAAACTACTTGACTAGTAGGAAGATTTCAACAAGGGTGAATGGAGTGAAGGGAGCATTCCGGAACATTCGAGTAGGAGTGCCACAAGGAAGCGTGCTGGGACCCCAGTTATTCTCTATCTTCATAAACGATTTGATAGATAAACTAGAGATGTACGAACCGACTGTCTTTGAAGATGATGTTGGAATAGTAGTAACCGCGGACACTGTCAGCTGTTTAGAAAACAAGGTTAGCAACGCAGTCAAAATATTTGAAAGGTGGGCACTTGACTCACACATCTAAATCAATAAGAACCCTGGCAAGACGGAATACATTCACGTGAGGCCAAGTGGAACTCATGACAAGTCCCCAGTAGTAGTATACTCTGAGGAACACACATTTAAATATGTGGTGGCCACGGCAGAACAAATGAGTAACCTTGTGAAGGATGATAACTCAACAACTGTAGTTTCAAAAGAAGAATTCGCCATCACTCACCTGTATGTCGTTCCAAAACATAAGATCAAAGTCAAGCTACCGAATAAACCGGCGGTACTGAAAACAATGAAGATGAGTGCCAGCTTCTCACAACTGAAGAAAGTCCACAACAAGGCAGAAATAGATAAGATGCTGGAAAGAGTGGGGCCCGGATTACACGGATTTGCCTATGCGGTTGGACGAAAAGTTCACAAGACGAATACCGTGCGGTATCTGGGTGTACATTATGACGAGAAGTTAACCTTTAAGTCGCTAATTCAAAAGATCCCGATAGGCTGCAGAAAGAGGACACTTATCATATACTGATGACGGTGGTCTTGGCAAGGGTGCTAATGGTGTTGAAAGCTTGGATGCTACCAAAAGAGTGCTTCGAACAACTGGAATTACTGGTAAACAGGGCAGTGAGGCTGGTAACTGGATGTCTGCGGAGCACCAAACTACGGAGACTCTACAAAGAACCCGACACGCCAAGACTAAAGGAACACATCCAGTATAAGATGTGTAGAACCTATGAACGTTTTAAATTGAGTCCGTTCCTACCGACTCGCAAGCTGACGAGAACAGGGAGTTCAGAACTCTACCAAAAATCAAAATGGGGATGGAATGTCTGGATAGACTATGTCTCTGGTGTCCCTGGCCTTGACAATTACCGGAGTATTACCAACTTGGAAGTGAACCCAGAACACTACACTGTCCCTCCATGGAAAAGTACTAATGCGATGAGATTCACATATTCAAGCAACAAGGAAGAGGCTGAACAGCGAGAAACTGAACTACCAACTCACGAGATGAAGTCGACACTGACGGGTCGATAAGACACAAACCCAAGACTTACATGACAGGCTCGGCTGCCGCTGTAGTCATGGTTAACGAAAGCAAGATGTGTCTACTTGGATATAGAATACCAGTAGCGACCTGATGCGGTTCTTACCAAATGAGGAAGTAATCTGAACTCTTTAGTAGTTGATAAAGAAAGAAAATAAAGAAGATACGAAGCCCACGGGATCCCATTCCATCCCCAATCCCCACAAAAAGGTGTCCAGAAGAAAGAAGGAACAATCGCACCTAACAGCGCGAACAGGAAGCAGGTCGAAGGAACCTGCTGTGCACACAAAAAAGAAAAAAAAAAAAGCAAGGAAGGAGGCCAGCCCGGTGGCTTTGGCTTTATATCTGTAGTACGCAATCTTCTTCTGCTTTTTAATCTGACGTTTGAAAGAAGCATGTTAGACTCCCACAACAACCTTTCTCTCGGTGTCCACTTGCTGCATTACCATGTCTCCGTTTAACCAGCTCGGGTTTCTGATAAAGACATTCGTTTGTCAGTTTCAAGCTGTATTGTACTTGGTTTCTGGGATTCTGATTGCCAATAGGTATGTGACTCGTTCTTTTTGTAGCCAAGGGGGTCCGCCTTTAATTTCATTTTTGGCCATTCTCACTCAGTGCTTATGTGGTGAATACTGTAAATCAAGTGGCTTATGACATTTTTACACAGGTGCGATTTCAAGAAGATGACCTCCCTCACAGCCGGGTTGGGGCTAGCGACTCAGCCACATCTGCTTAACGGTAACACAATCGAGGCAGCGGAGATTACGGCGCTGCGTAGGGAGCTTGCTCGTTCCATTGATAAGAACTGCGAACTGGAGAATCAAATAGGTAAGTGTCAAAAGGATGCTGTGATAAAACTTAGAGTAAAAGAAGATTTGTTAATGAAACTACATGCAGAGGTAAAAACGAAATCGATGATGGAAAATTCTGCTAAAGCTGAGATTACAGAACTGAGGCGGCAAGTTGGAGGTCTCACTGAACGTCTTCAAGTGGCAAGCAACTCCCACGTAACATTCGAAGCCAAAGTAGTAGATTTACAGCAGCAGGCGATACTTGAATCTGGTGAACGCGATACACGATATCAGCAAGACATGCAGCAGCTTAGGGACGAAAAGTTGGAAACCGAGCGTGAGAATTCCGCCAAAATACGACACTTGGAGCTCAGTCACCAAACAGAACATGACACATTATTGGAAAAGTTTCAAATCCTTTCGGTAACTCACAAGAACCTTCTGGAACAGAATGAATCATCAGCAAGGGAGCATGCTGCTGCCAGAGAACAACAGCAACAACACTACCAACTAGTGCAGGCACAGCTGGATGACAAAGTTTCTATATTGCAACAAGAGTATGATAATTTACAAGAGAAGCACAGACAACAAGTTGAAGCTTATAACAGATTAGTAGATCACAAAGGAATTGAGTCAACAGAGGCAGCTGCAAGAGATAGAGACTATCAAGTTCAGTTGGAGGGACTTGAGATGGATAACAAACTGTTGCAGGAAAGGATCACGAAGGCTTCTGTTGACGCACAAGAATCAATGGATCTCCAGCAGACGCAAATTGTTGTTGCAGCTGCACAACTGCAGTCTTCAGAACGTGATCACCATCATAATCAGCTAAAAATCACAGAACTATCTGCAGTTTTGTTAGAACTGCAATCTGAATTAGCACAAGCGAAAGAAAATGAGCAAAACATACGTACTGCAGACAGCATTACAGTTGCCAACCTGGAAGACAAGATTGCCCAGCTTACAAGAGAAGAAGCAGCACAGTCAATGAAGACGTTGGAAGCTCATCAAAAAGAGATGGACCGCCTGCGGGAAAAGCACGAAAATATTATATCAATCCTCCGCACGGAGTCGGGTGAGCTACGTGACAAGGTCATGCGAGAGAGACGAGAAGCGGAGGATCAGATCGCCACCTTATCAGAAGAAGTTGAGAACTTGCGAGTGCACATGAGATCGGAAGAGAGCCTCCTCTCTCAATTAACGAGAGAACGGACTGCACACAGAGATGAGTTAGCTTCTTCCTTAAAAAAGCTCCGATCGGCACAAGACCAGGTCGCCCACTTGGATTCCGAACGAATCCAGCAAGAAGTTCAAATAGCCCGCATCCGTTCACAGGAAGCAGATCTACAACAAGAGTACGGGTTACTAAAAGAGCAGTTCCAGAGAATCAATTCACTTCTTGAATCAGAACGTGTGGCCCATAGCGATTCTCTTAATTCCGTAGGAAAATCTGGCAGAGATACTGTCCGATCCTTGGAAATAGAAAAGGACCGACTTTTGAAAGAACTATCATCAGCCACTCTAAAGTTAAGCGAAGCAGAGCGTCTCTGGAACGAAATTAATGAGCAGGCTGATCGGGTAATGCAGCAGCTTACGGAAGAGAGGTCTCAAAATAAGAGAGATTCAGCAATGCGAAGCTCTGAATGGGGGCAGAAAGAGCAACTATTGACAAGAGAAAACTCAAAATTACAATCCGATTTAACAGACTTACAAACTGATAGGGATCTTGTTGAGCAAGAAAATCGCAATAGAATCCACGACATGCAGCAGACAATAGAACAGGAGCGTCACCGATACGAAAAACAACTCGGCTCTCTCAAAGATGCTCACAATAAAACCCTGTTAGATGGGGATGCGGCTTCTGAGAAAATAAGTGCGTACTTAGAAGAACTAGAGCAATTCAAAGTGGGCCAATCAGAGAAAGCTTTACAAATAGAACGTGATGCAGCAACTATTACGAGGCTTACGAATGCATTGGATAAGGAACGTTCTTTGAGATCTGCAGAATGTGGACAAGCTGCGAGTGGTGCATCATCTCTCAGTAGTGAAATTTTGACGCTGAATAATCAGGTTACTGACTTAGAATCTCAAGTAAAAAATCTTGGAGACCAAAATGCTGCTTTAGAACAGCAAGTAGCTTCAGAACGAGGATCCCACAAATCACTAATGGAACAACTCCACTCTGAAAAAGCCAATGAAAATAGCAAGTGCACTGCCCTACAGGGACAACTCTCAAAATCCGAATGGGATCGAGAAAATGAAAAATCGAATTACGCATTCCTTGAGAGAGCTATGGCAGAGGAAAAGCGTCAAAAAGAAATTTTTCAAGAAGACAATGAGAGGCTCAAGGAGGAAAAGAATGATGCTCGTGCTACACACGATAAAATGCAGGAAGAACTAATCTCTCTTCAGGACGAACTTATCGCTTGTGCCAAGGAAGATCACGAGAAGTCAACAACGCTGACAACTCTTAATAATGAAGCTGCTCACCTTCGAGAGCTGGCAGCAACGATCCCTGCGCTTCAAGATAATGTTCGTCGCGCTGATGATGAGCGTTCGCTCCTTCGTTCTTGTTTATCCATCGCTCAGCAGAAGTCACTGGAATTAGTATCCAACCTCAGAGAAATGGCTTCTGAGAATGAAGGGCTCCGACAAGGTTTACAAAACCAAGAGTCGGAAATCACTGAAATTGCAGAACATGCAATCGCGACTGCACTTTCTCCCGTTGAACCATATGCTACCTCTGGTGTTTAGTTACTTAGTAACACGTGGTGACTGTTAAGTACAAACATCATTAGTTCTTAACTTGTCTTATTTTAGATTTTATGTTTAGATTTCTTATATTCTTATGTATTGTATTAGGGTTCGTATTGATTTGTTTAATAACTTAATTTTATTGTAATTCTTTTTTTTTTTTTCTCTCGTCATATACAGGTTCGAGAAAATGAAAGAAAAGAGCATCGAGACGAACACTTAATTACTATAAAATCATTATAGAAGAATCCTCATCATTATTCATATGAAGGTCTCCAAAAGCAAAATATGAGAATCACAGGACACACAGTTATTTATATCTGTGTGTACCTGTTGGAGGCCGTGTTGGCTAGCTGTCCTTCACAATATTGGAGTTGGGATACACACAGTATTAATTGTTCATCTACGGGTTGTGTTGTGATACCCGTATTAGACAATACTACGTGTTTTGGGAATATTCTGTGCATAAACGATGTATGGAATGATAGTTCATATACATGCAGTATTGGATGTAATCCAGTAAGCTTCAATGGAAGTGTGAATGCTAACTCTGTCAACTGCAGTACTGCTGAAAAGACAGGAGACACATGCGAGATAGATTCCGACTGTGATGGGAATGTCACTTGTATTAATGGTACGTACTCTGAAAATCTGGTTTGCTCTGGTGATGATACCTGTATCGATTCCTATCTACCATCTAAAAATATAGCAACTTACATATCAAACTATTCAATAGCTGTAAACTGTGATGTACCACTAAATGCTACAGAGACATGTGAAGTTACAACACCAGATGATGTTGAGTGTGATGGAGAAGTCTACTGCACTAATGGAACTTTTAAGGATAACAATCTGATCTGTAGAAAGTTATGTAATGAAAACTTTACTTCACCTCATTCATATGTAACGACTGACTGTACAGCTGCTCAACAATCTGGTACGGCATGTCTTATCAATACAACTAATGCAAGTTGCATTGGTTCAGTGATGTGCAAAGACGAAGGTTATGTATCAACTTTGAATTGTAACCAGTGGTGTTCAGGTATCTACACTTCTCCAATTGCGGGTATCAATGTTGACTGCAGTAATGCTATTGGTCACTTATCAAACTGTACCCATAATGGAAATAATAATACAAACCAATGCATAGGTGAAGTACATTGCAACAATGGTACTTATTTTTCAAACTTGCAGTGTACAAAGCTGTGTGATCCTAATTTAGTTATTACTAACGGAACATTACAGACTTATAAAGATATGGGTGTGTCAATTAACTGTAGTACTGCAACACATGATAATCAGCTCTGTAGGGTCGAACATCAGCCACCAGTACAGTGTAATGGTTCACTTACTTGTGAATCTGGGTTGTACAATTCGACTTTATCATGTACCAGTCTCTGTGATGGTAATTACGGGAGGTCGACACAACCTAACAATATTTTAGGCATTGATTGTTCAAGAGCTTTAGTAAATCAAGCGGAGTGCGATATATCAAGTTCAGGTCCGTGTACTGGAAGTGTAAAATGTACAGAACTAGGGTACGCGACAAATATTACTTGCGCTTCACGTATTTGTACAGGATTAGCACCTATCGATCCATTGTATTCCTATCACGGAGTTACTGTTAATTGCAGTTCTGCGTTACAACCTGGGCAGTCATGTACAACTGTTCGTAGTAGTCAGAGTACTGCTTGTGATGGTGGCTTCTGGTGTTTGGCAAATGGAACTTATTTAGCAAACTTTTCTTGCGATGGCTGTACTGGTGTGTACGTTCGGGCAAATGAAGGTGCCTTCCTCGTTAACTGCTCGAATGCTACGAAAGAACAGGACTTATGTACACTCGATGCCGCCGATAACAGACCTGAGCGATGCGGTGGTGAAATTGTTTGTAGTTCAAAAGGTTATGAATCATCTATTGTTTGCGGAACTCCTTGTAGTGGTAACTTCAATAACATTACTTTAGCATCTTGGGGAGTCACTGCAAACTGTTCTGCAGCAAAGGCTCCTTTGTCTAGTTGTTCCCTCGACAACACTGCACAAGGAGCATGCAGCGGTAATGTGACCTGTCTGGTGAATGGTGACTATTTATCATCTGTCAACTGTACCCAAACTTGTTCGGGATTTTATTTAAACTCGACCATTGACTCATTAGGAATCACTGCAAACTGCAGTAGCGCCATTCAACCAGGACAGTTCTGTAAGCTTAGCAATGATCCTTCGGCTACATGTTCGGGAGAAGTTACCTGTACTCCTAATGGATATCAGTCTACTGTTGGATGTTTACAAGGCTGTAATGGTTTATATCAAAACTCAACTTATGATTTAGGAATAGATTGCTCTTCAGCAGTTGTATCAGGTGCTGCGTGTTCTTACGCAATATTAGACCATACTTTATATAATTATTGTGATGGTGAAATCATATGCTCAGGTGGCAATTATAAATCAAACGTCACGTGCACTGACTGGTGTGATGGCCAGTTTTACAACAACTCTATTGATTCTTCTGCAGTATCAATCGATTGTTCTAGGGCAACTCATATAGGAAATGAGTGTATAATGGTTACCTTTTCTGGAAGGAGTTGTCATGGAAATGTAACGTGTACACAGGTTGGATACCAGTCTTCTGTTGAATGTAATACCTGTTCGGGTTTGTATAAAAGTCCCCGAATTGATAACTGGGGGCTAACTGTCAACTGTTCACAAGCAAGACAACCAGGTAGTGTTTGTACCATCGAATCACTCACAACTGACAGGTACGTCTGTACAGGTGAAATTCTTTGTGATAGTAACGGAACTAATTATCAGAATTTAATAACTTGTCTTCAGAAGTGTTCAGGTTTTTATTCAAATAGTACACTGGATGCCTGGAATATAGCATATGACTGTTCTCAGTCTCTGCTACCTGGATCTGCGTGCCTTACTGCTGTACCGACTAGTGGTTGTACGGGATCTTTATCATGTTTAAATGGTACTTATGAATCACATTACTTATGCAATACAACGTGTGATGGAAATTATCAAAACGGTACTTTAGATTCAATGTTTGTGAACTACAATTGCTCCAATGCTCTTCGTGAAGGTGAGCTTTGCGAAGTGAATGCTTTGTTTGATCGGTGTTCTAATGTTAGTATTGTTTGCTCACAAGGGTCGTACCAGTTGAGAACTGCAAGTTGCGATTGTGGTGGAATTTACAGCAATTCTACGTTTGATTCGTGGGGAAAGAATGTTAATTGCACCGCTGCTAAGACACAAGGACAAGAATGTTCTATTTCCGATAGAAATAATAGTCACATCTGTAGTGGATCGGTAGTGTGTAATAGTAGTTCTTATCATTCGAGTTTGAGCTGCTCACCTAAGTGTTCAGCACTCTACTTCAACACATCATTCATCAATTGGGATATCTGGGCTGACTGTAAAAATGTTTTTTCTCCCGGAGAGACCTGTCATATTGTACACTCATCACCTGATTATGACTGTCATGGTAATGTTATTTGTGGTATTTCTGGTAGTTACACTTCATCTGTAAGTTGTGCTCACTTATGTTCTGGTAGTTATATTTCTCCAAATCCAGATATTGCAGTTGATTGCTCTCGAGCAAATTACGATGGTGAGTTGTGCGCAGTAACTTCTAATAACACCTGTTCAGGAAATGTTACATGCACGGATGGTTTCTACCAAGACAATCTGAGGTGTATTTCTCCTATTGACTGCAACGGAACGTATATTGGTGAGTACAGTAATTTCGTCGATTGCTCACTTGCGATGTAT
This sequence comes from Flectonema sp. DT1601, assembly GCA_964019425.1. NCBI lineage: Eukaryota > Euglenozoa > Diplonemea > Diplonemida > Diplonemidae > Flectonema > Flectonema sp. DT1601. The sequence continues at coordinate 180,998 of OZ025850.1, read as the reverse complement.
GATGGAAATATTTGTTTCCCTGCGCCTTCAGCTAACGTCACTTGTGATGTGTCAATTTCATGTCAGAGTCTTTCACAATTTAACAAGGGCTATGTTGGTAATGTTAGTTGTGTGAGAGTTCCTGGTACCTGTCCTGCGTGTCCCTGTTCCAATCTGATTGAATGCGATTCGTTTAAAAACTTAACGTCGTGCCCTGAAGGCCCTCCATGCTGTCCAGAGTACACGTGTGCGAGTTCGTGTTCTATTTGTGATAACAAATGTCTCTCTTCATCATGTTTTCCTTTAAATAATTGTACGAGTTACAGCTGCGTTGATAAGTGCGTGCCGGGAGGTAGTTGCCCCGTAACGAGTACTTGCAAGCATGCCACCTGTATAAACGGAAGTTGTATAGAAGAAAATGCCCCGGACTCTTTGCATTGTGGTAAAGGTGGAGTCTGTATGAACGGGATTTGTAATGATGCTTGTGAAACGTTCCAAATGAATTGTGATCCTGGTCGTATAATAGATGTTGAATGCCAATGGTACGATTGCATTAACAGAACATGTGCAATTGTGTTCGCTCCTGACCTATCATCTTGCAACACTATTCCTTTGGGAGTTTGTTATTCAGGATTCTGCGTTTCTTCTTGTTCAAGTAATGGAATGTGTCCACCGCCTCCTATCTGTAAGTCTTTGATTTGTATGTCTCAACCATGTCAACCTGTTCCTCTACCCGTCGGATCTACTTGTGGTTTTCAGGGAGGAAAGTGTGATAACCGACAACGATGTGTAGTCGATTCCTGTTTAGATAAAAACATTATCTGTCCGACCCCCCCTCGATGTATGACTTACAATTGTGACTTTGGAAATTGTAACCTAGAAAATGTACTTCCAGGCACTAAATGCGATGAAAATATGGTCTGCGACGGGTCAAGCTGTGTAGATGCCTGTAAGTATTTTCAACTTTCGTGTGATAGTTTTCCTGATTGTTCTACAGCAGACTGTACGAAGGGAACATGTAATCAGAAATTTCAAGAAGGTATTGCGTGCAATGATAATGGCATCTGTTCTTCAGGTGAATGTCTTACTACGTGTGAGTACTACGGAATATCATGCTTTTCACAAATAGACGAATGTCAATATCATTATTGTAGTCCACCAACAGGGCTTCCTTCTCAGTGTGAGATTATAACGGTGTCTACTAAAAAACCATGTGGTGATTACTTAGAAGGTGTTTGTGATGGTAACACCTGTGTGAATTCTTGCCTAATAGGAGGGCATAATTGTGGAGAACCACCATCTGAGTGTTCATTTTATAACTGTACTGGAGGTAGTTGTGTTCTAACTCCGAAGAGATTTGATGAATGTGGACCTCACAAAAATGGATTCTGCAACACAGCTGATCAGTGCATTGATTCTTGTGATTACTTTCAACTTCAGTGCAATATAAAAGATCTTTCAGAATGTCAATACGCTGACTGCACGGCAGGTACTTGTCACACTGCAGCCGCTGCTGATAACACTCGTTGCTCAATAGGAGTTTGTTATAGTGGGATCTGTATCGATAGCTGTAGTTATCAAGGTATTGGTTGTCAGGTGAATGCTTCCAATTGTTCTTATTACAGTTGTCTTAATGGTGCTGTTTGTCAGAAACTACAATCACCTAATGGAACAGGTTGTGAAAATAATGGAACTTGCAATGGAGGTATTTGCACATTCAATTCAGTTACCACCAGCGTCTGTAAGAGCAGTCGAGTTAATTGTCCGTTTCCTAAAGAATGCGTTGATCAACATGTTGGTGATACTTATAAGTGTGTGTGTCCATCTAACTACACAACTACTACTGATGGTGACTGTGTTAGTATAAACATCTGCACTCCTCATGAGATTGCTAAGTGTCAAGCAATGTACAGTACTTGTAAAATGATCAACACATCATTAGGAATACCAATTCCAAAATGCACCACCAAGAGTTGTACTGTTGAACTTTGTAACAACATTCCTTTAGGATGTAGAAAGAAAGATCGAAGTGAACAACAACATGGACCAGACGGATGTCCATTAGTACCTTGTGATTATATCTGTGATGGATGTTCTACAAAACACATTAGCACATGTCAAATAAAAGGAAGAATAGCAAACAAACAATATGAATGCGTTACTTTTACTTCTACTTTTCAATGTGTAGAGGTAACCTGTCCTACTGTGAAATGTCCAACACCACCAGACGGTTGTCACACAGAAGCAGTAACCATCAAAGCTGGGGATAGGTGTCCAAGTCAGCCTTGTGGAAGGTTAATCTGTCCAAATACAACTTGTTTGGAAGAAAAGAGAGTTCAATGTGCTGCCCTCACTCCTCGTAGGGATTGTGTTGTAATTTCTGATAACACTGGTGTACCAGTGTCTAGTTGTGTTCCTTTTGTGTGTCCAATCGTTTCTTGTAGTTCTACTCCACCTGGATGTCATTTTGTCATTACTAACAACACTAAAATAGCCAACGACCAGTACGGATGTCCTGAGTATCCTTGTGGGTCTCTTCAGTGTGCAGAATTACCAGTATTAACATGCTCTGATTCTGAAAGACAGATCTGCTGTAATAACAATAGTTGTACAGATTGTGTACTAAATCCAGATGGTGGACAACCTACTTGTGTTGAGCACAACTGCCAAACCGCGCAGACCTGTTTTCCGACATCCGGATGTCATTTTGAAACAAATACTGCAAAAGGACTTGACGGTTGTCCTCTGTACCCATGCGGTACTGAAATATGCAAACCTTACGATGTATGTGAGCCTATAATTGATATTGAAGTCTGCCCTCCAGGATACTCCTGCTCAGCTATTCAAGGAAAGTCTCAATGTGATGAAGTACGACAATGTCTGGACAAATGTCAATTTGGAATGATTTGTGTGGACGGTACTTGTAAACCGTCGGATATCTGTTTCGATCAGGTTTGTCCTGCTGGTATGACGTGTTTTGCTGAATCATTATTCTCACAATCTACTTGTGTTTCAATGCAACATGCTAACTGTCCTAATGCGAGAGAATGTACAAAAAAAGGAGGAAGTTGTCTTCCAGTACTGTTGGGGTCTTCATCTATTACAAAATATGAATGTTTTGTTAAAGAGAGATGCAGTCTCGATGAGTGCGCCTGCAGTGGAAAGCCTTGCAGTTCCAGTGAAGGTTGTTTTATTCATAAGGGAAAGGCAACATGTATGCCAGTCCAGGGCATTCCACAATTTAAACTGTTGGATTTATGTGCCGCAGTCGTCTGTCCATCAGAACTTGAAAGATGTATCGTTACCCAAGGAGTGACATCGTGTGTCTCTAACTCTATTACTGTTAGTGAGGATTTCCATTCGTGCGGAGTCTGTCTCAACAATCAGACTTGCGATAAAATATCAAAACAATGTATTAATCCAACTTGTCGTGGTTGTAGACCAACAGAAAGCTGCTCCTTTGTTAACGGTCGTTCAATGTGTGTAGTTAATAAGTGTAATCATAACTCACAAAATGGTGGTTTCGTATGGCCACCTGAAACGTGCATATCAGATAGCGAATGCAGCAGTGGAGAAGTGTGTCCGAGAGCTACAAGTGATAGTTTAAGTGGTATTGTTTCTGCTTGGTGTTCTTGTGATCCACTTACAGGACAGCCAGAAACCTGCAGCAGTCGCAGATTGTACGGATCGCGTTATTGTGTTCCTCGTAAATGGGACTGCTCTGTTGATTGGAACCTGCCTGAGTATCAAAATAGTACTCGTAGAACCTGGTGCTGCTTAACTCTTCAGATTGGTTGCACACACTACAATTGTATTCCAGCAGAACATGAGGAGCCCGAAACATGGCCAACTGTAAAGGCTTCTTATTGCTGCAAGAAGAATGGAATTGGATGTCCCGTTGCGAACTACAATTGCAGAACATCAGAAGAGTGGGGATACGACAAAAGATTTTATTGTTGTGAAAGAAAAGGAATTGGTTGTCCTGTTGACAGATATCGTTGTGAAGGTAAACTATCGAAGGAATCAGCTGTGTGGTGCTGTAGAGAGAGATCCATTGGATGCAACACTGAACTGACAAATGTTTATAATTGTAGTACCAGTGAGATATGGAGCTTGTCAAAAAGTGATTATTGCTGTAGAGTTTATGGTCTTAAATGTGAAGTTCTAAAAACATATCACGACTGCCACACCTCAAACCCAATCACTTGGTCTGAACCCCACCGTCACTACTGTTGTAAACATACTTCAACAGGTTGTAGTAGTAGTGCTCCTCCTTATGATTGTCAAAATAAACAATTCTTGTTAGACAACAAAAATGCATCCGACTGGTGTTGTCTGTTTCATGAAATGAATTGCCCAGCTCAGTTACAATATCAGTGTGATGAAACATCTCAGGCATCAGATAGGTGCTGCTCACGTTGTAATAAGAAATGTTACTACACATGCCCTGCAGACTTTCTTCAGCAGCGGTATATGATAGATGAGCAACGATCGTTTTGCTGTGATCAGAAAGGAGTAGCTTGTTATGGTGTCCAACCAGCTGTTGTAAACGGAACACGCTATTGGAAGAACTTTAATCTTCTCATCTCAGCATCGTGGAATAGGATATCAAATAATCCAAAGGAGTACGCTCGCAGACTACGAACAACACTCCAAGCAGTTGTTAGCCACGGTGAGACAAATTTACTTCTCAAAGAAATCGGTCCAGCAATACAACTAAAAGGTAAACCTGGTTATCAGCGACCTTCAATCGGAAGTGATCTTGACATGCAGAAGTTCACCATCCCCGACACATGGCAACAAGTCTCACCTGCAGACCGAGAGAGAATTATTTCCCACTTTACAAAGGTTGTTGGTAAAGAGGATAGATCAATTTCAACCTTGGCTGAGAACGTATTTAGTTCGAATCCCGAAGTAGGTACTAATGCGGTATTCGTATCATTTACTATTGATGCTCCACAACCAACTGTGTTGGATTCTTCTCAACAGGAAGTGCAATTGAGTGTTACGGATGCGGTGTCAAAGAGAGGAGTGTTTGCACAGAATAGTGGTGGTTCTAGTTATGTGTTGTCCCCTTTACCGTCTGGGGAAGCAACTGGCAATCCGCTCATAGAAACGGGTCTTTCTGGATCCCCTGAGCCTTCAACAAGTAGTTCAGGTAGTCCTGTTGTTCTGATAGTGTGTCTTGTTCTGGTTGGGGTAGGAATTGTTTCTCTAACTTCTTATAAAGTACTTTTTAGGAAGAAGGCTGATGACCCGGGTGAATCAGTTTTCACGTTTGAGATGCTTCGATACACAGCAAGTGACAGCTCATCAAGTGTTGATGGTGGTAGGAAGGTAATTGAGGAAGGTAACATTTGATCTTCGGGGTGAATTTATTATGTTTTGTCTAACTTATCGGAACACCTCTCTCTAGTTAATAAATGAAATCCTTGAACCTATATTAGAGGGAGGTGGGTCTTTTGAAATTATTATTTGTTTTGTTTTTTTTTGTTTTGTTACTTTTCTTTTCATTTTATACTCTGGTTGTCGCTTTACTTGAATTTAAGCGAGATATGGTTTTTTTTTTTTTTAAAAAAAGAAAAGAAAATAATGGTACATGGGTGCTATGCCCATCTGAGTGGTTTTTTTTCGTAATACTTTTTGTGTCTGGGCATCGAACTCGAACCTTGCAAGAACATACCCAGGCGTTAGTTTGTTTCTCTTTCTTCGTGCTCTTCTCCCCAACAGCAGTTGATGTGACTCAGCTGATCAAAAGTAAATATATGCTAGTCCGTTCTTTGGACGTACATCCAATTTATCAAAAATAAAAATAAAAAACTGCAATGAATTCCTCAGAACTTACCGAAGAAGAGGCCTAAGAGGGATGAGTAGTTTAAGATTAAGGCTACGCAAGTGTTTTTATGGAAACAGCTCGAACAGATCAATTTGTGTTTTTTTAATAAACTAATTGTTCTTAACTGTTATTCTTCATACAAATGGCAACCAGTTTTTTTTTTCTTTTTTTTTTTTTTGCTGAATTCCTATTTTTAATTTTCCAAGTTAACTTTGTATTTAAATTACGAAATTTAATTCATCTCCCAAACAAATATAAACGCTGTTAAAATGACTTATGTTAATCAGGTCGATTTTTTTTTCTTTCTATTTCAAGACTTCTTTTTTTTTTTAAAAGTTAAAAAAAAAAAAAAAAAAAGGGGGAAAAAGTGATATACGAAACGAACATAAAAGTATTGTTATGAGTCACTGCACTCATTTTACAAGTTTCGAGATGATATATTTTCTAATGGTAACCACTTATGTTTACGACCAAAAAAACCTAATTACTAATTTGTTCTTCAGTCGTGGTAATGATAAAAAAAAAAAAAAAAAAAAAAGTTGACTAAACGCGATGAGTAAGACAGGCCTGACACCGCAGTGTCCCCCTTACTTTCTTCGCTGAAGAGGAACGGGAAAAGGGGAAGATTTTTCTTTTTTTTTTTGCATCCACACTTTTTGTATGGAAGGAAATATAATTGATACGATAAATCACTATTCCGTTCTCCGTTTCCGTGTTTTTTTCTCCCTTTTCCTTTTCTCTAGTTGCGTCGCTGAAACCAAACCAGCTGCTCACTTTCAGGTTAAAACGGTCTCAGCGACTGCGAAAAAAAAATCAAAAACGTTTTGTGTTGTGTTGCGTAAAGGGTTTTCTGATTTCTGACTAACAGCGCCAAGCACCCCCTCAGAAATTACCGAACAAGATCTAAAAAAGGCTCAATGGATATATTTTAAAATTTAGCCCCAAAAAAAAAACCCGAACCATTATTTTTGTTTGATGTTTAAAAGTGATTTCTTTTTTTTATTTATTCTATCATAGTAATAATTTTATGATGTCTTCGGAAACGGCTACGGATTGAGTCTTCTGTGTTGGACCATATGTCATAGAGCTGTTGCTGAATCCGAGATGTCAATAACTGGCTCCACATGTTTTCGTGGAATTTATTTTTGTAATAAGTTCATAAGATGATATAATTGAATTGTTTTATTTCTTTTTTTTATTTTTTTTTGGTTTGTTTGCCCCTATCACGCTAGCATTTGTTGCCGGATTTAAGCTTTTTTTTTTTTTTTTTTTTTGATGATAAGTTTTTTTTTTTTTTTAATTTCTCAACAAAACAGCAGAGGGAAAGTTTAAAAAGTAAAGAGAGAATTAGTGTAATAGGAATTTATAAATATATTTTGACTTTTTTTTTTTTTAAAAAAGAGACAACAAAAAAAAAAAAAAAAAAAAAAAAAAAAAACATTATCAAAGATGGATTCGATGGCTGGTAAGTTTACAGAGATTCTCGAACCTCATCCGAGTGAAACCAGCGGAATGTTTATCATCCTGGGATCACCATTATCTCCTTACTCATTAAAGGTGAGAGCTGCCTTTAGATATCTCAGAATACCATTCAGATGGGTTAACAGAGGGGGAAGAGATGATGTAGGATACGCAAAACCAAAAGGACCAGCACTCATGCCGAATGTTATCTGTCCAGGAGGAGAACCAGTAGGAGACTCAACTCCAATCTTAATCAGATTCGGTGTTGGAGAGAGATCATTATTTCCAGTTGATGAGGTAGACAACTTCTTTAATAAGATGTTAGAAGACTTCGCTGATGAATGGATGACAAAGATGATGTACCATTACAGATGGGCACACCAACCTGATGCAAAGAATGCTGGCGAGGCGCTTCCTCACTTTTTACTCGAAATAAAGAACAAGAAACAGGAGCAAAGTCTTGCGAAAATGATCAGCAAGCGTCAAATCTCCAGACTCTCTGTTGTTGGTAGTAATGCCGAGAGTAAGGATGTTATTGAACGCTCGTTCGAAATTCTGCTCGAAGTACTGTCGGGTTTGTTGTTCAAGAATCCGTTTTTGTTTGGAAACAGACCATCCCTCGCAGACTTTGGAATTTACGGACAGCTAACTCAGTTAGTTCGATTTGATGTTTCGTCAATTTCGATCGCATTTCAAAAGGCACCGGCAGTTGTAGCCTGGGTGTGGAAGATGGATGACCTCTCGGGTAACGTTGCACTTGCTTCCGACTGGAAGTCTACATCTGGAACTCCAGCATTCCGCAGCCTTCTTTCACTCGTTGGTTCGACTTACGTCCCTCTCGTTCTTGCTAACCAACAGGCGGTTGAGAGCAAATCTAAATCTGCAACAGTAGTCACCCCACTTGGTACCTGGACACAGCAGGCATTCAAGTACCAGGCAAAGTGTGGTACTAACATGCAGAAAGCTTTTACTGAATTGTCCCCATCGGCGAAGGAAGCAGCCACTAAGATCATGGCTGGTACTGGCTGTGAGAAGTTGTTCGGAGGAAGTGGAAAACTGTAAGACTGTTGACATCTTCTGTTGTTGGGTTCGACCTGTGAAAGTTATCCATTGTCCTCATGTTATAAGAAGGTGGAGGTTATTGATACCATCGATTCATCAACAATGTCGCGGGGAGAATTTCCGAACCAGCAAAAGCAGTTATTTTTAACACTTGTCGTCTTTATGTAATCTCTTGGCGTGTTTTACCTTTCCTCCTTTTGGGCAAACAATTGACTACCGTAATCGATGTTGCCTTCCCTGACTCTTCTTACGAAACCTCTCAAATATGCGTTTATCTTGTTTTAATCACACCAGCTACAAGCTTTGTGATTGCTACGACTTTATTTCATTTTTATCTTTATTTCTTATAATTAATATTACCTTTCGAGTTGATTCTCCTTCGAACGTGAGCAACTAAGTACTGAACATGACCCAAGGTTCCGTGTAAAGTCTCTACAAACTAATCAAAAGACGGTCCGTGATAGAGTTATCTGTTTTGCTTTTAAAGTATGGTCTTTTTGTTATTATTGTTTTTTGTAAAATTAAATTTTTTCGAGTTTAGAAAAAAAAAGAGTGGAAAAAAGAAAAGAGAAAAGGAAAACACTTTTTTTTCAAAAGCAAAAAAAGCAAACCTTGATTGCTGTAACACTCACCATCATGTTACAGTTCACATTTATTTTTAGGGAAGTTATTTTGCAATGTGAATCATTTTCTTTATACCAGTACCTCCTCCTCTACTTACGTATATGATTTCACGGTATTGTTATTCATTATGACTGACTCTATAACTACCACACCTGTTGGTGTTTCAATAACAGTTGTATTCGATAAGGGAACTGAAGATTTAGCAAGATGGGTTGCCAACACCATCGAATCGGGTATTTGTGGTGAGGTAAAGTTAACTAAAGCAACTGTTTACAGAGAATTATGCGACAAGGGTTATATTGCTGCGTGTGAGGAGGCTCTTGGTAGTTCAGAGGAGCATGTCGAGGATACAAAGAGATTATTAATAGCGTCGTTCACAGACGGAATGTCTGACACTGGGAAATTAGAGTTTGGAAAATTGAAAAAATGGGCAAAACCCCTGGAGGCGAACAATCTTATCCTCCAAGCGATAAACGGAAAAAATCGTCAGCACAATTTCTGGACTCGTCGTCTTGACATCACTTTGGTTGAGTCAAACTTAGTTGCGACTGTTTTACGAAAACTAAGAGGGGAAGAAAGAGCTTCACATCCACCTGCTACCAGAAAACAAGTTTTTGAAAAGAAAGACACCAGAGGAAAATCATGCGTGTGGCCACCAACTCCACCACCACCACCACAGATGAAGGAAGACGGGTCACCTGAGAGCGCTCCAACATCAGCACCTGGAACACCAGAAATATCTGACTTATCCCTCCCTCCGGCAACTAAAATAGTTAAACCTGAACCTGTTTCATTTTGTAGACTTTCAGAAGAGCAATACACTGATTTAGTTCACACCACAATAGCGAGACTTCGTGAATCACAATTCGAACATTGCATACGAATAGGAGTAGACCAGACTGGTCAGATAATTGGAGTTTCTGAAGACGATTACAAAGAGAGTCTCGCGGTATTAAAAAAATTAGCATCAGATGTCAACTGTGGCATCCGCACAATCGCTGAAAAACGTGTCGGGAAAGAGCGCGACTTACTATTCTGCGGTGAAGTAATGCTACGAAGAGACAGTGAAACATCTTACATCGATCAGAGAATTGCAATATGCGGAAACGTTGATAGCGGAAAATCAACACTAGTAGGAGTACTAACTCGAGGCATGTGGGATGACGGCAGAGGTGCAGTTCGTGCGAAAGTATTCAATCACAAACACGAACAGGAATCCGGTAGAACTTCGTCAGTCTCTGAGCAGTTTTTGGGTTTTGATGCGAACGGCAACACCGTCAACTACTCTCGTTGTGGTGACACTGATATAAAAACACACAAAGTTTCTAACAAAGAACTCTCAGGTAGAAGTGCTAAGATAGTTACTCTTTATGACTTAGCAGGTCATGAACGATACCTAAAGACAACTGTAATGGGAATGACTGGTTCTATACCTGACTACGCATGTATTGTTATATCAGCCAATAATGGAATCCAAAGAATGACAAAGGAACACTTGGGACTTTGCATCGCTCTTCGAATTCCTTTTTTCATCGTAATCACTAGAATGGACAGCACACCAGATCCAGTTATAAAAAACACACTTGAGACTGTGACCAAACTAATGAAAACACCTGGAGTTCGAAAACTACCTTACATTATTAGAAAACAAGAAGATGTCGTGATATGTGCGAGAAATATTAAAGCAGATAAAATAGCACCGATCTTTCAAATTAGTAACGTGTCGGGATTCAATATAGATTGGGTGTTGGAGTTCATTAATATAATACCGTTGAGAAAAGACTGGTCTCTGCTTTCAAAACAACCGAAAGAATTGATAATTGACAGCATCTTCTACGTTAGTGGAGTCGGAACTGTTGTCGGTGGCATTATAACGAGAGGAACCTTCAAAGTTAATGAATCTCTTTTTCTTGGACCAAACTCAAACGGACAATACCGACACGTTCAAATAAAAAGTATTCAGGTAAAAGGCGTCGACACTAACGAAGTAACAGCGGGTCATGATGCCGCTCTTGCTTTAAAAAAAGAAAAACGAAATGCCATTAGAAAAGGAAATGTTCTTTTAGACTACAATCCCAAGAACATACCGTCTGCTTATTGGGAATTCGCTGCAGATATAATAGTGTTATATCATTCAACAACAATAAAGTCACATTATGAACCAGTTATTCATTGTGCAACTGTACGTCAGTCAGCTCGCATCTCATTGGTTGATAATGAACTTCTTCGAACTGGTGATAAAGCGCACGTTCAATTCAGATTCTTATACCGTCCTGAATACATGACGATTGGTAGTAAATTAGTATTTAGAGAAGGTCGTACAAAGGGACTCGGAATTGTTACTTCTCTCAGAGATCCGATTACAAAGAATTGGGTTGACGCAAATGGTAATATCTTAGAATCTTCCGGTATTAAGAAATCAGGTCCAGCGACACCGTTAACAGCACCTGCTTGTCTTCATAATGACAGCCCAGCTAAACAATCAAAGCTCGACAGCGATGATGATACTGATGATGGTGAAGAAGAAGAATAATGATTCAGAGTTTTTATTTATTGCGATAGGGGGAGTGAGTTCCAAGTTATCAGTGAATCGGGGAAGGGATCATTACGGATTGTGCGCGTTTCCCTCATCCTTTCTGTCCTACATGAAATTGTGGCACACCTGTTGATTGTTCATCCCGTTACTCTTAACTCTTAGCAAACCCGCAAAGTTAGTTTGTTGTGGTGCCGATTTCCTACCATTTTAGGCGTTGACCGTAGTGCAATCGAATGCTGGAGAGAAAAAAAATAATTGTTTTATAAAAGAGTTCAAGAAGTTAAGAACAATAAAAAGAAACAGCTCCTGGTATTAATTTGCAACAGTGATTTTCACTTTTTTCCATCTTTTTTTTTTTTTTCCATCTTTTTTTTTACAACTAAAACAAGTGGCATTAAATAAAGTCATCACCCATGAGCTCTTTAAGACGGAAGATTGACGACCGCAGTTCGAGTCTTGCACATCTCGCATTTTCTCTTTTCGAAGGTTGCCCTGCTGACCTCAGTATGTGAAGAAAAATTAGCGAGGGAGACTTTTGTTATAAAAAAACACCTATCGTAGGATTTATAATACAACACGCGGGTTTCGATTCCGAAGTTGACCTTTTTTTTTTTTCACGTTCTTTCTCTATAATTCGTGTTTATTTATTTATTTATTTTTTTTTTAAATTTTTTTTTTTTGATTTTTTTTTTTTTTGCCTGCCGCTACGAAAAAATACGCACTAAAGTACTCCTGAAGAATGAAAACTGTAAGTTTGGTAACATGAGGTAATGTTTAGAGAAGGGGGAAAAAAAAAAAAAAAGAAAGAAGGAAAAAGAAGAAAAAAAAAAAAAAAGTTTAAGTAAGTTGTGCCCTTCACCTAACCTCACGAATCGGTCAGCGCGGCAAAAAAAAAAAAACATGTGAAGCTGATGTAATCACTTCTGTAGCTTTTTTTTATCTTTTTCACAGCAATATAATGATCATATGTCTTCGTGGTTGTTTCTCATCGAGAGAGTGTGACAACAAAAGTCACATTCAGGTCCGTGTCTTGATAAGAATATTAGTGTTGTAAATACGCATATTTACATTGCCTGCTACCCAACCGCCCCTATCCTTCAGACAAGTTATAATTTATTGTGTGTATTCCCCCAAGAGTATTGAATTCATTCAACCCCCCTTTTCAGTAATTAATTAAAAAGCCGTCAACATGCAGGAGTCGCGGTATAATGCATCGCTGGATATTTTGAAGGTATGAGTTGTTTTTATTTATGAAAAAGAGGTTATAGTATGCCGTTATACGGAAAACAAAACAAAACAAAACAAACGAACAGGCGGGTGCCATGGAACAGAAGGGAGAAGAGTGTCGTCTTAGCAACTTTATGGGAGCCGTTGCCGTATGTGTTTCGTTTTTTATTGTTGTTATGGTTTGTTGTAGTGTGGCGGAAATCAAACAAAAATTAACAGCTTTCTGATTTAGTGAAGACCACTCTCGGACCAAAGGGAATGGACAAGATCTTACAGTCAACTGGTGGTGGTGGCAGAGGTAACGCTGTTCACGTCACCAACGACGGAGCGACTATTTTGAAGAATATTGTAGTTGACAACCCAGCAGCCAAGATTCTGATCGACATCAGTAAGACTCAAGATGAAGAAGTCGGTGACGGTACCACCACCGTTTGTGTCTTAGCAGGAGAGTTGTTGAGACAGGCTGAGAAGTTGATTTTGGTTCAGCAAATCCATCCTCAAGTCATCATCGACGGATGGAGAGAGGCTTCGAAGGTAGCACGTGACGCCCTTGAGAAATCAGCCGTTAACAACTTCGCTGACGGAGATCGTTTCAAAGAGGATTTGTTGAACATCGCTAAGACCACTCTCAGCTCAAAGGTTCTTTCATTAGACAAGGACCACTTTGCTCAACTTGCAGTTGATGCTGTTCTTCGTTTAGGAGAGACTCCTCAATCACCAAAGGGAGTTGGTAAGAGACCAAAGAACTTAGAGCTTATCTCAATAATGAAGAAACTCGGAGGAACCATGGCCGACAGTTACCTCGAGGCCGGATTCTTGCTTGACAAGAAGATCGGAATCGGTCAGCCAAAGACCATGAAGGACGTAAAGATCTTGGTCGCCAACACCTCCATGGACACTGATAAAATTAAGATCTTCGGAGCCCACGTAAAGACCGACAACGTGGACACTGTCGCAGCTATTGAGAAGGCTGAGAAGCAGAGAATGAAGGACAAGGTTGACAAGATTATGAAGTTCAACTGCAACTGTTTTATTAACAGACAGTTAATCTACAACTACCCAGAGGAGTTATTTGCTAACGCCGGTATGATTGCCATCGAACACGCTGACTTTGATGGAATTGAGAGACTTGCCTTCGCTCTTGGAGGAGAAGTCGTATCTCAGTTTGACGACCCTGAGGGAGTGAAGGTGGGTGGATGTGATCTCATCGATGAAGTTATGATTGGAGAGGACACCGCCATCAGATTCTCAGGACTTAAGGGAGGACAGGCTTGTACTATCGTACTTCGTGGTTCCAGTCAGCAGCTTCTCGACGAAGCTGAGCGTTCCCTGAACGACGCTCTTTGCATTGTTGCCTCAACAGTTCGTGACACTCGTGTTGTCTTCGGAGCTGGTTGCTCTGAATCTCTGATGGCTAACGCTGTTAGAAAGGCTGCCGCCACCCTCCGTACCAAGGAGGAACTTCTTGCAGTTGACAAGAAGTCATTTGGAAAGGCCAAGGCGATGGAAGCATTCGCAACTGCTCTAAACCAGATTCCTTTGATTATTGGTGAGTCTGCTGGTATGTCTGCGCAGTTTGCGGATGACTTGGAGCAAATCCACGCGAGATCTGAATTCCCATGTCGTGAGGGACTCGACATTAACAACCACTCCTTCATGGATGCTGAGAAGGCTGGAGTCACTGAGTCGTTCCTGTCAAAGTCTAGCTCTCTTGAGTACGCTTCTGAGGCAGCTGAGATGATCCTTCGTGTAGATGACATCATCCGATGTGCACCAAGACAAAGAAGATAAAAATCTTTGAAATGTTTTATCATTTCTGTGACTTCTTCTTTTCTAGACAGATAGCTGAGCTCTCTAAGTCTTAGTACCGGCCTTTACTCCTTACTTTATCACAAGAATCGTATTACAAACTAAGGTACTGAAGCTTTACTGATCCTGGGAGAGTATTGCTTTCTCATTCTTATTTTTCTAGTGTTTTTATTTTTTGTTTCCAGTGCCAATCCCCCACCCAATCTTTTTTTTAAAATTTTTTTTTCTTTTTTTTTTTGAAAAGAAATAATATTTTTTTTTTTTTTTTGGAAGGAAACAAAAAGAACGCCCTCGCCTTCATTTAAAGCTGAACTAAGAAGAAGAAAAAAAAAAATAATTTAAAAAAAAAAAAAAAACATCAGTAACCCTATCCCCCCATAGCTCCCTCATTTAGATGATTTTTGTTTTCTCCCTTTCATGTTTTTTCTCCTTTATTTTTTACTTTCTTGTTTGAAGCCTTTGCCGGCTGCATATTAGACTCTGTGGTAGTACCCGTGAGAAGATTCAGTGAATTTTTTTTCTTGATTGTTTTCGCAAGTGGAAAAAAAAAAAAAAGTTGAAAAAATGTTGAAGGAAGCTTCTTAGTCGGTGTGCTGCGGTCACATCATTGCTGTCGTTTCTGTTTTTCGTGTTTTTCTTATCGCTCGAACGCGGCTGTGACGGAAAAATAGTACGGCAATAAAAAAAAGAAAAGAAAAAAAAAGTTTTTACTGCAGCAAAGAGTAGCAAAAAAAAAAACAAAAAAAAAAAATATCCTGGACCCCCTTTGGGGTCTTGGCCATGGCTGTAGAGAAGAAAGAAGCGAAGAAAAGACAATTAAAAAAAAAAAAAAAAAAAACCGGAAGAAATAAAATGGATTCAAATATTACTGCCCATATCGCGCAGCTATTCAAAGAAAGGATAAGCATTCGACAGGAGATCATTGTGATATATTTTCTTGCTGCTAACAAAAAGTAAATCCAATTTCTTTTCCCCCTTTCAGCCCCTTTAAATATTATTATCACTATGTCTGAGTGGCTCAGAAGATGTGTTGTAGTGTGTGACGTAGACAAACTTATTTTTTCGTAACCAGGTAATTAAAGGTAATCCCAAATGAAATATAGCAAAAAGGTAAAGGTCCGCAGCGCGGATGTTCCCTGCGCTGAGCCTGTCGGATTAGTACTAAACAAACAGGAGCTGAATACTATTAAAAATATTGCTTACAACCATCCTGATGAGGAGTTCATGTACCTCAGAGAGAACGAGTTCGATACCTTTGATCCGTACAACAAGTTAGAAAATTTAAAAATGTTAGATCTTTCTCTAAACAGCATTGTTTCTTGTGAATTCTTGTGGGGAGGTTCGTTAAAAGAAAGTTTGAGAGAGCCACAGCTACCACATCTAAGACACTTATACCTGACTGGTAACTGTATTGAATCTCTTGAGGGGTTTTCAAGATTAGATGATTTGGAGACGTTGGCGTTGTCGAGCAACCAAATCTCATCTTTCGAAGGTCTTGGAGACCTTCCTAACCTCCGAGTTCTGTCATTGAACTTCAACAACATTAGTAGTTTTAAACACTTTCCGTTCTTGCCAAGTCTTCACAGTTTGAACCTTGTCGGAAACCCAATTGACCCTGACAAGAATGAAGTTGAAGGCCACGCTCACTTCTGTAAGATTGCAATCGCTCTGAGCAGCAGCAATCTCATGAAGATCGATGGAATGATCATCACTGATGAAGAAGTTGCTGCAGCTGAAGCCTACAGAGGTAAAATAGTCTTCTGTATGATTGAAGGGTTCGTTCCTCCAATTGGTGAGGATGACAACAAGGTCGAAGACGCAGCAGAAGAATTTCTCCTCAAAATGCAGAAAGAAGCGACCGCAGATAAACCACTTCGTCTTCAATCTATTCACTTGGAACCAGGACGTCGTTCCCGTGTCAGTGAAGACAGTGGCAAGAAGGGATACCCTGGTGACTACCCACCAACTGAGGGAATGCCAATCACTCTTCATGTCTGCCTTCAGGACACCAGACCTGTCAGTATTAGAAAAACTGAAATATTCCACTCTCAGCACATCTTCCCATTATTATTTAAAGTAGCAGGTGATGCAAGTGAAGTGTTTGTCGTTGGTTCAGTAAACCAGTGGCAGGGTGACATACCACTCGACAGAATTGAATCAGAGGGAGCAAACTCACAAACAAACGTTTCATTCCAAACCAACTTGTACTTGTGCCCTGGTGAATACGAATATAGATACATTGTTGATGGTGTTGAAAAGATTGCTGAGGAATTAAAGAGAACCTCGAAATACAACAAAGGAATGTGTAACTACTGTCAGGTGTCTAGCAGTTCATTCCCTGAGTCTGGAGAGGAAGAAGACCGCGACACCATTTTATACATCAGATGGTTGCGTTCAAACTCAACAAACGGATTTTCATTAATTCACGAAGAGAATGGTCTCACATACACTCCAACAGCTGCTGATGTTGGTCACTGCCTCAGAGCAGAAGTTCTTATCTACTTAGAGGGTCAGTTTAACTCAATCGTTTCTGATATCACCTGTCCAATTGAACCAGCATTCCCAGAATGTACAAACATTAAATTAGAAGGAGAATGTGAAGAAGGATGCACTCTGTTCTGCTCTGCCGACTACATTGGAGGAGTAGAGGGTGAGTCAGACTTACTTTGGTCTGCTATTGCTGAAGATGATACGGTTGAGGAACTTGATTGTGATACTTGGCAGTACAAGTGTTCAGCTGCTGATGTTGGAAAGAGAATTCAAGCTTCATACCTTCCATGTAGAGAAGATGGAACTTATGGAGTTAGAAAGTCAGTTGTCTCTGGTGTGATTACACGCGCTCGCCCTACTATAGATCAACCACAGTTTGTTGGAGAACTCCGTGCCAACAACGTCATTAAAATTGAATACACTTTCGTTGAAGGAGAAGAAGGAAACACCAAATTCCAGTGGTTCCGTCACAACCAACAGGGAGACACACTCATTCCTATTAAGAGTGAGTGTACTGATGTATGTATTATTTATTCCTAGTAGTCATGTGTGATTAGAATCCTTTTTAACTAACTTTATAACAAACACAACTCAAACAGTCGTACAGAGCAACAGATGAAGACGTCGGTCACATGTTGATGGTTGAAGTCACTCCTGTCAACACTGCTGGTGTTGAGGGAGCGACTGAAGAGCTCATCACCGAAGAGATCAAGCCTTGAATTCCTTAGAACGATTTTCTTTTTTTCCATTCCGTTTTTTTTGAATTTATGACAGGAAAATAAGGTAAGGTACCTTTTTTTTTTCTCTCTTTTTTTTTTTTTAAATTTTTTTTCTGAGTTGGTGTTCTTTTTTTTTCTTTCTATTTTTTTTATGCGAGTCCCAGTTCCCCTTTTAGTGTCGTTGCCTTCTTCGAACAGAGGTACATTCTTCCTTACAGACCCCATTCTGCAACATGCAACCGCAAGAAACAGAATTATTGTAGTACAAAAGAAAAAAATAAAAATAAAAAGGAAAAAGGAAAGAACCTTTTCAACAGGATACTGGGAGTTCCCTTCGCCCTATTTCTGTTTTTGAAGCATTCTTTTTTTTTATGATACGTTATCCGTGGTACGAACAGAAAATATTTCTCAGACAAAAAAAGAATAAAGTTTTTAAAAAAATATGGGCTGCTTTCACGTTGGAGTGAGTAGGTCTACATACATATTTATTTTCTTTTTTTCTTTTTTTATACCGAGTCGTTACAATAAATCAGTTGTTGGGCACAAAGTCCGTTTTTTGTTTCTTCATCACGAGTGCTATCTCCGATGTGCAACAGCACTGCAAAACTTAGGGAAGCACATTACTTTTGTGCGATCTTCATCCGACAGGAAAATTAAAAAAAAAAAAAAAAATCCTTCAGCCTTGAAAAAGCGAGATCTACAGAGTGGGCTAAACGGTAGTATTTCCTTTCCTTTTTTTTTTCCTTCTTCTTCTTTTTTTTTTTTTTTTTTTTTCTCTCCTTGTTTTTGCTACCAAATAATAATCTCACGAAAGAACTAGTGCCAAAGTATTGAAAGTGTGTTTCCCACAAATCCTTCCCTAGAAATACCTGAGTGTCTTGGTGCTGTGCGCTTGGCTGAACGGTCTGCAAAAAGACAACCAACAGCTCTTAACGACCTCCAGAAACCCAGTCCATTCTCTTCGCCTTTTGTGCCTTCCGCCCTTAGTATTGAACGAAAAAAAAGAAAAAAAAAGGAACAAAAAAAAAGAAAGTTAAAAGAGACAGCTTTAGTTCAGTCTTTGAAGGAAGCAATTTTTTTTTTTTTTTTTTTTTTTTCCCATTTAACTCCTCTGTTTTTTCAGATTTGTTACATTTCTCGAATAGAGAGCTTTTCTATACACTGCCTGATACCTACATTATGTTGACTGGCGGATAATTAAGAAACCTCACGAGAAATGAACAAAAAAACACTCGTCTCGAGCTTCTTTTGCCTCGAGAAAAAAGAAAAAAAAAGTAAAACTAAAACTAAAAAAAGAGAAGGAACAAAAAAGACAAGTGATACAAGACTATTTCTCAAGACTGTCAATGTACTCTTGTTTATGCTTCTTTTCGGCTGTTGTTGCTTAGCCTGTTCTTTACTGCTGGGAAAGGGGTACGGTATGCTTGCATTCGCAATAAGGTATCAGAATATTGTTGTGTTGTCTTTCTTCTTAAGTACTGTAGACTGTCTCTATCCGTAAGAAAAAAAAAAAGAAAAAAAAGAGAGAAGAAAAAAGAGAAAAAAAACTTTTCGAAAAAAAAAAACTGAAAAATGAATAGCAAGGCAGAACAAAATTGAGGTATTGCTATGTACTTTCCCACTCCCTGCTTTTTTTTTTTTTTTTCTCTTTGCCATTTTGGTGCATTTTTGGGCTTTCTTTTTCCAAACCCTTTTTCAGTTTACTTTTTATTGAATGCACGTTTCCTCAGGCCTCCCTGCAATTCATAGTTAGCGCTTTAGTGATACCGTACGCGTTGTACTTCCAATCGCGTGTCTTCATTTACTTAACCATTTTCTTTCTACAGTTGGCACTTAGACTAGAAATGTAAAGGGTACGTGATGGAAAATAAAACTTGACCATGCGTCCTTCGAAGAGGAATAGTATATTGTGAGAGATGATGATATTTAAATGAATCCTTTATCTCATGTTTCCCTTTAACAGATTTTAAAACAAAACAAAACATGAACTTCGCGCTCAGGTTGTGCGCCGTCGTATCACTGGCGGTTTCTTCGTTTGGTTGGATCGACTACGGTGTTGCGGATGATTTCCACATTGCATTCGATAACTACTACAGACAGAGGTGCTACAATCACAGGAGGGTTCGGATCAACGGGCTGACTTGCTCGAATGGAATTGCTGCCGGGATGTGTGCCGAGGAACACTGCAACGACGGCTGGGGAATCGTAGCGCACTGGAGGGGAGGGGCGGACGAGTTCCAAACCTGTCAGCTGTGTTGGCAAGAGGCTTGCGAGAAGGGACACTCTAAGTTCTGCGGTCTGGCGGACACGTGTAAGCGACCAAAGCCGAAGAAGAATGACAAGATCGCAATCATCGGGGCCGGAGTGCACGGTCTGTTCATGGCGAGGGCGCTGAAGCGTGCTGGGTACCATCGGGTGACGGTGTTCGAGAAGGAGAACGAGGCGGCTGGTTCGACGCACTCGACGACGGTAGACGGGCACGTGCACGATTGGTCGACGAAGATCATCGGGGCGGACGACTTCTTGAGCCCTGGGTTCCTACCTGAGCTGCAGTCAATGATCGACGAGTACGGACTGACGACCAGACCATTCCTGAACGGGCAGTTCTTCGATGCGGACCTCGGAGGGGCGGTGCTGCCGTTGCCACACGTGCTGATCCCGTTCACTGCGACGCCGGTGCTCCAGCAACAGCTCGTTGAGAACATGATCTGGGGATTTGAGTTTCTGAAGGCGGTGCAGATCGGAGCGACGACGCCGGAGGAGATCATCAACGCGGGGTTCGCAGCGAAGAACGAAACTTTCACTGACTTCGCTGAGCGCATCAACAAGCCGGCGTTCTCAGCGTACATGGAGTTCCTGTCGAACGGGTTCTTGAACGGACCGATTGCTGAGATGTCGGCGGCGGTAGTGTTGAACTGCAGGACTTCATACCAGGCTGCGTACCTGAAGCAGCTGTTGCTCGGACTCGGGGTCACTGCTGACAGTCCTCTCCCACTGAGCACCGAGCTGAGGGCGCTTCTCGGATCAGAGTTCAAGGGAGCGGGTTATGTGATCAACGAAGGAATGCAGGCTCTGTTCAACCGCATGATTGAGAAGGAAGGGCTCGACGTGCGCCTGGGATGCGAAGTGAGATCAGTGAAGTACACTTGGGACGGGAGGATTAAGATCAAGGTGAGGGGAGAGCCTAGAAAAAAGTACGACCATCTGATTGTCTCGTCGAGACCACACGACAGCATCAAGTTCATGAGACAGCAGTCTGCACAGAGGGACTTGATGAGGGCTGCTAGTGCTACCGATCCAGTGAACATTTTTATGTTCAGAGTGCAGTCGACCCCTGCCCAGCTCGGATCCGAGTTTGCTGCCTTCATCTACCCGGGAGCTCACCACTGGGCTGCTGACAGTAGTGTAACGGCTGCGGTTCGTGAGTTTTCTGACTCGAATGTGATGATTGCCATCGGATACGCCGACCCGGACCTGACTAGCGAGGAGTCGGTTGAGAAGGCGAGCGCCGACATGGCTTACGCCCAGATGCCTGTGAGCGAGCTTCTTGGACACCGTCAGTTTTCCTACGTATCGATCCCACCTGTTTCTGAGATCGAGAATGATTGGTTCGCGAAGACTACATTCGAGCAGGGTGCTCGCAACACCTACATGATTGGAGAAGTGTTTTCAGGTTACGGTGTCCTTCCGGCTCTCAGATTCGTTAACAACTTTAAGGAGAAGTACTTTGATTAAGAAATAGAAGTAGTTTGAGAGATGTGACTCTGTTCTTCATCCTTGTGTTCCATATTCAACAAAAAAAAAAAAAAACGACTTTTTAAAAAAAAGAAAAAGGAAAGAAGAAAGAAAAAAAAAACAACAACTGCAAGATGGACCGTTCCACACAACTCATAACTAATATAGAAGGGTGGTCAGTCATAATTGTGCATGGCTACCCTTTTGTGTTCCTGTTACTGTTGTTAGGATTCCTATTTTTTGAATTTTCTTTTTCTTTATTCTAACCTAAACGATGTTTTTAAAAAAAAAAAAAAAAAAAATGACAAATGATGGGATTTAGTTTTCCCATTGTAGTATAATTTATACCCAAAAAAAAAAAAAAAAAAAAAGAAAAGAAATGAAAAAAAAATTACTAAACTTAACCAATCGAATCGAACTTTGCTTTCCTCTCTTTGCGTTTTTCACCTTTTTGCGAAATACTTTTTGTGAGTAGACTTTAGTTGCTATCTGCTTTTTACTGATGATGACCTCTGTCGGGAGCATCAGATTTGTTTAGCAGGTGCAGCGTCTTAGCAAAAGTACTCTTGTCCTTCTTCTGTTGTTGCGAAACAATACGCAATAATCACGTATCGTTCAATTTATTCACTTGTCATCAGCTTTATAGAAAGTCGAAAATGAGTTGCAGTTCGCTATACCTTGATAGTCGCTGCAACTCTCCTCGACAGGCAGTAAAGCTTTTCCTTTTTTCCTTTTTTTGCTGTTCCATTTTACGATGAAAATAGGCGTGGGTATGAGCATTGTGTGGGAGCTCTCTGTTGCCCCGCCACACATGTTTTGTATCTGCGCCTTTTTTATGCTATTTGCGGGCTGTGTTGAAAAATGTATGTAACGCAACCAAGCGGTTCCTCTTTTGACAAAATAGGGGAACAATGAGATTACATAATATAATAGTGTACCAAAAAAAAAAAAAAAAAAAAAAAAAATCTAACTAAAACTTTTAACAAAACCAAATTTTACTTCCTCTCTTTGCGTTTTTCACCTTTTTCGCGAAATACCTTTTGTGAGTAGACTTCAATTTCCATTTGACTTCACTTTCTTTGGGGAAGATAATATCTTGTTGGAAGTATCGAATTTCTGTAGGCAGATGCAGCGTCTTTAGCAAAAGTACTCTCGTCCTTCTTTCTGTTGTTGTGGAACGATACGCGACAGTGTTACATATCTTTTTTTGTTCAATTTATTCACTTGTCATCATTTTTTTTCCACTTTTTTTTTTTTTTTTTGCAACCCTAGTGAGTCAAGAATGGGTTTACAATTCTCAATTATTACAAAATCACCCGTGGTTCTGCTTGAATGCAGGTTTCTTTTGGTGTTCCTTTTCTAATCAGAAAAGAATTGTAGGTGGTAAGCGTTGTGGGAGCTCTGTTGCCCCGCCACGCTGATTAATGTGTGCTTACTTATGCTATTGCGGGATGTATAAAAATGTATTTCGCAGTAGTTCTTTTTTTTTTTTTTTTTTTTTTGACAAGTTAGGGAAAAAGTGTATATAATAAAACACTAAACTGCTATAGCCAATATCCAGTGGCGGTGGTTGGAGGCCGTACCTGAACTCGAGAGAACTTTTTTTTTTTTTGCCTTTCATTTTTTATTTTATTTTTTATTTTTTGAAGATGTTCTCGATCTTTGCGGTTTAAAGAAACAATAAAAGAATGCATCGCATGAGTACATCTTATGCGTTGCGTTCATCTCACAGCACAGATGTGCTCGCCGCTCTTTGTATCTTTCCGTTAAAATCACGATTCTCTTCCTCTCTATCGGAGTGACAGAACCCGCTGTTGCTTTGTCTCCTCTACCTTTTGATTTGTGTGTTTGTCGTTCTCTAAATAAATATCATATCAGTGTTCATAACAGGTTTCAATTGGATGGTTTGTCTGACAGCAAGTAAACAAGAATTACTGTTGTGGATTATCTTTTAGTGTTGGTTGTGTATTAAATTTTTTTTTCCAGAACTTTACACGCACTAAAAAAAAAAAAAAAAAAGAAAATGAATAAATCCACGTTTCTGTTTGTGGTTATATTTTCAACGAATGCGTGGGCATCCTACCTAGACGACGGGAAGGTGTTGAAAGAGTCGGTAGAGTTTTCTTGTGGAGGGCACACCGGAGGGAAGGGAAGCTGTATCTTTCGAAACGAGTACCACGAAGACTTAGAAATATACGAAGGAGTTGTCAGGCTGAAGATCTTATACGATTCTCAAGGACCATACTTAGGAATGAATGTTTCTGTTGAAGGAAGTGGTACTACAAGTGAACTGAGATACGCAGTCGCTATTAAACAAACTGATTTTAATGATGAAATAGTTTATAAAGGAGATGGTGGATATGATATGTGCTGTAGATTTCTTCATGATGTCTCTTGTTCTTGGAAACATAAATCTCTAACTCCTGACAGTCGCTGTTCTTTTGAATCTTTCACTGGGTCTGTTGCGAAACCTCTTCACCATCACCAGGACGGTCCCTGGTCAGCTAAATTAATATTTATATCACGAGGTGAGGAACTGGGATATGTAGAATTCCCCTTCTCTGTGTCGATAAAAGACCTTGGACAAATAGTTAGTCTGAAGAAACTTTGGGAAAATCCTTACGGACTCCTAGTTGTTTCAGAACCAAAGAACAATACAAACACTGAATAAGACATCGTTAGGATGAGCTGTTTTTGTTTACGACTTATTTTAAGAAAAATCAACCCCTGCATCTAACCTAACAGTAGCTCTACTGACATAAATAATCTTTCAAAGAAGAAAACTTATTTCAAATGTTAAATTCCAATCGGAAAACGTTGCTTCCGGGATCGACCCCCTGAGAAGTATTGCCTGTTTAAACCGATTGAAAAGAAAATACATTTCTTTTATTTATTATAAACTCACATATTAGTTGTAATTCTTTTTTTTTTTTTTTATTATCCCAGGAAGCTCCGGTTGCGAACAAATAAAACAAAAAGAATGAGAGTAAACAAGTGAAGTTTGTCATTTTGTTTTATTTATCAACTCTACATAACAATACTTCTATTCTTCTACAGGACGTGATCATTAAAAGTCATAATAATAGAAGTGGCGACCCTACATGGGGTGCGGCGTTGGTAAGGTATGACTTGCTATTCAAAATTAGTTTTAATTGTGAAACCAAACCACCAACCACCAAACAAAACAGGCCAAGGCAGTCGAAGCCGCAGGTACCAATAACGTTGTTGCAACGACTGCGAAAACAAATGGTAAACGCAAGTCTCTCATTCTACAGCCAGAGCGGAAAAAGGATCTTAAAACTAAACAGTATGTCGTGACTGTTATTTAACTGTTTTAATTTAGTATTAAAATCACAAAAAAACAACAACAACAAAAAAAAACAACAGCGAACGGAAACGGAAACAGACGAAAGCAAAAGGGAAAACAGAGAAGAAGCAATCAATAACAATTTCTAAACCTCCGGCAGTGCAAGCAGATGACGACTACACAGGAGTGGCTACGGCGGAAAGTGAACTTCCAACAGTACAAGTCACTAAAGAACCAGAACCAGAAGATAGCTGTATGAAGACACATGTTTCATTTCTAAATGTAAGAAGCCTTCCTATATCGATGTCACCTGATGATTTCACTGAAGATTCGAGACGTGACACGGGATTCAGTGGTTGGGGTTTTCGTAAAGAAGACTCTTTCACAACCCAACCCAAGCTTAGTACAGTTGGGTTGAGTGGAAGACCAATCGTATGTTCCTTTTTGAGTTCTTTCGTAGTCAGTACAATTGAAAGTAGTGAAGAAATAACAACCCAAACAGTTTGCCATAGGTCAGAGGATAAAGGTTCGGGATAGTGAAACAGAACCTTGGAAGAAGGGTATCGTTGTTCAAAAAGGGTTCAGACCTCTAGTAAAACTTGATGGATTAAAACACAACGGATTCAGATGGGCGTTTGCTGAACCACTGGACGCTTCTGAAATTGATGAGGAAGTTGCAAAACCTGACCAATCTCTTACTCTGTGAGCTGTTAAGTTGTATGAAAGCTGAACTGGCGATGTTTACTTACCAAGTACAACACTTTACGGTACTGGCTGTGACTGTACTTTACGAAAGATTGAAATCTGTTGAAATATTCATACGACTGTGACTGTCTAAGGGAATGGGTGTTGTGTTATTAGAGCCCACAGTAATCAAGGAGTACCGCAGATATTAAAAAAGATATGATCGTCCTTTTTATGACAACAAAAAAAGAAGTAATTTCTACTCGTCAGATCGAGACTGTCTGTGAGAATCAGACAACTGTTTCTTTTTATTATAATATCTTTTCAAAAAGATTTCGTGTTTTTTTTTTTTTTTTATTTATTTAGAATAAAGTTGAAACCAACGAGTTTTATGATAAAAAGATCATTAATATTTGTTCAAGGTTCCCAAATTGACACCTCTTTTGTTTCTTAGCACTGCTACTATGGGAATGTTGATGCTTACCTCGTGGTTTCGGTGTTTTTGTTAACCACCTTATAATAGCACTCTGTGGTAAATGATTTTTGCGAAAAAAAAAAAAGAACAAAAAACATTCAGATTAGCTTTTCAATCTGAATAGTTTCTTCTCCGACAATACAAAATAAATAAAATGTAGAACACGTTATAATGTGTGGACAGAATCCAGTTATAATGATTCATGTCTAATTTGTTGCGTGTTAACCACTTGATTTATTTATCCAAGTCCCCCCACAAGAACACATTATCTATGTCGTAAACTCGAATCTTTTTCACCATACGACAAGAATACACTTATTTCGACTTCTGGAAAAAAAAAAACCATTCTCTATCCCTTATAGTTAACTACTGTATCTTATTAAGTGTTTTTTATAATTACATTTATCATGACACAAATACAGTTTTTTTTTTTGTTTCACTTTTTCTCTCTTATGTTTAATACTAATGAAAAAAAAACTCCCCCTCGCTTCTCTCCTGAAGAAACAATAACAACAGAAATGAGAAAGCTTAAAAATAAACTAAAAAAGGAATGAAAGATAGAAAGTCCCCCCGCAGCTTACAAATAAATAAATACCATCCCTTGTGTAATTAGCTTTTCTTCTTTTTTACTTTTGTCCCTTTTTTGATAGTACAACGCGGTGAGGGAACCTGTCGGTCCCTAGATGACGTTATTGAGAAAAAAAAAATTCCATTTTCAAGTTTTACGAGATCTTAATTCGGATTAATTTAAAAAAAAAAAAAAATCGAATAACAAGAAAGCTCTCTAGCTGACTAACAGGAAATAATAACATTGGGCTATCCCTCGTATAGTTGAAGCAGGTCTCCTTTTTAATCAAAATTCCCAACACCCGTTAGGTGAAAGGATGGGCAATTTGTGACATGGTTCGCCCTCAGTAATCTTCCCTTCAGACAACTGTGGTGCATTTGTTTCTCTCTCGCTCTCAATTCTCACTATTTTTTTATTGTATTGATATCAAAAAAAAAAAAAAAAAAAGCGGAAAAGTACTTTCGGTATTTTTATCGTTAGTGCTGAAGAAATAAACAATTACAGTGGCCTATCAGGTGGTAAAAAAAAAAAGAAAATCGTCGAATGGGGGCTTGACCCTTTCTTTCCAATAAATACACGATGCTTACTTACTTTGACGTGCTGTTGATTTCGAGTGAGTAGATTCACTTTCCTACCTAATACTCCATCCCCACTTCCTTCAATCCCAT
Organism: Flectonema sp. DT1601; assembly: GCA_964019425.1. Classification (NCBI taxonomy): domain Eukaryota; phylum Euglenozoa; class Diplonemea; order Diplonemida; family Diplonemidae; genus Flectonema; species Flectonema sp. DT1601. The sequence goes on along the minus strand of OZ025850.1, from coordinate 153,818 downwards.
TTTTCTCAAATAATTTATCCCCTCTGTAACTTCCTACTATTCTTCTGAATCAGTTCTCCACACCCAGCTCAGCAACGCTTTACAGCTTAATGATGAACTTATTGTTTACTGTTGAATAGTATTGTAAGAAGTTTACCTTTATTGTTTTCATCAGTCAGATTCTTCACACATATGAAGAATTCAGTTGTGTTATTATTATACCGCAGTTGTGCGTAAAATATCTCATCACTAATTTTCCCAACAGACATACTGATGGGGGATGCAGGTACTGGGTACCTCCGACCCCTCCTTGATAAGCAAAAGAGCTCTGAAGGAGAACTGGGATTAGACCTGACCAGGCAAAGCGATGCAACTGAGAAGCAGGCTGAGGGGGGACAAAAGAAGAAAGAAACCTCGTCTCAACTACTCAATGTAACAAGTTTATTTCAAGCCGCGAAGAGTGACAGAGAACGATTGCGAATTGATCAGCAGCTCACTATATCAGCACTGCTGGTACTAACTTTAATGATGTTTCAAAATATTTCAGTTTGGTACTACGGTGGTGGTGTTATCATCCTACCGACTGGTATAATTATTCCCAACGATGATTTCACTGAGTGGGTTTTTTACTGCTCAGCCGTGTCAAAGGGACTCACCGCAGCCTTATCTATTGTCAGCATTTGTTTACTTGGAAAGTACTACAGACTGCTACTTAGTGATAAGCGACGAGAATGGTCACAACAAGTAATCCCAGAGGCTCTAGGCAGTCAGAAAACTCATCGTTACCGATTCGCGTCTTCTTCTTTGCTTTGGAAATTTCTTTTTGAGGTTTTTATTCATTTGTTATTTCCGTATCCTTGGATGGCAAAGACTCAACCAACGATGTATTACTTCCTTCAATTAGGAATGTTCTTACGTCTTTACTTAGTCGCTAGACTGTTGCACACCAGCAGCGCTGCTTTCCGAAAAAGGAATTTTCTCCGCAGTTTTTACGTCGAATTCAGAAAGATAAATTGGTCAATCAAATGGAACCTAACGTTGAAAATTTTATTCTACGAACATTCAGTCGCCATGGTTTCATTGTGTACGTTTGTTACTCTTTGGATCTCAGCTTTTGCTTTGTTTATTTTAGAGAGAAAACGACAGGAGAATCACGACTTCTCAGATTTAGGTAATTGTTTGTGGTTTAGTTTTGTTACCTTCACCACTATTGGTTATGGGGACATGACTCCAAAGACTGTTTCCGGTAGAATTTTAACTGCTATTCTTGGGTTGGTTGGACAAGTAATTTTAGCAGTCTTTGGTGGTGTTGTCACTAATAAGTTAACACCAAGCAAACAACAGCAGATGGTTGTTTCATTTTTAGATTCTGAAACTGGTGGAAGAAAAGTTCGAAACGCTGCTGCTACTCTCATTCAGGCCGTATGGAGAGCAACCAGCGCAAATAGAGCTCGCGCTCGTAAAAACGGAAGTAAAGGAAGAGTTCGTTCAAAAACTAAGACATTTTTGAAAGGTCTCTCAAAACATAAAGAGAATCAAGTGTACGCTGCAGTAAAGAAGTTTCGCACTACCAGATGCCAGACCACATCAATTGAAGCAAACGACCCGGTGATTGATCACAAACTTGATGCGTTACAGAACGACATGGAAGAACTTACAGTAAAAATGAACGCTTTCATGGACTTATTTGCAGCTGGTGATGACGATGATGTATCAAACAACCACAGCAGTAACGGAAACGGTTCTTACCAACGCAGTCCTACTATGAGAGGAAGTCCGACATTCAGGGGAGTCGGGGGACGTCTTTCTGGTCATCGAGCATCAAATTCATCAAATAAAAATATCTTCTCATCCAAGAGTATGAAAAACATGAAAGTAAACTCTGTGAGAGATCCAAAACAAGAAATTGATCTGGGCGGCATTCACAATGGTAACCAAGTCGGTAGAAAAAGAGTCGTTTCATTTGCTCGTAAGAACTCTTCATCGGAGCCGCAAGGAAATAGCAACGAAGATGATTTTAAAATTCAATTGGAAGGAAGTTCTATATTTGACGCCAGAAGTTCTGGTTCATCATCGTGTCTTGAGGTTGATAGCCGACCTCGACCTCGTCAGCTTACAAAGGCAAAACGTGAAGTACCTTCTCCTTTAAACCTAGCTAGAGAAGACAGAATGCAGGTAGGAGGTACTCACAGTGAGGTCGCTTCGTCTGATTCGTGGGATAAACCTGAAGACTCTGATCATCATAAATTACTAGAAGTAGCAGCCTCTCTTATTAATCCTGTTTACACTCCTCTTCAAACTAATTCTCAACAGTCGAATCCATTACGACTTGCCTCAAATTCGAGTCAAGGATTAGCTGGTCCTTTGATTAGTGCTGCGGGTATGTTGAATAGTCCAAACAGGGATGCAGTCTTTAGCAATAATTCATCAGTTAGGTTCCCATCTCCTGATCTTGTCGCGTATAAGATGCCACTATGCAGCCCTCACAGTAATAAATCACTAGCGTCTCCTTCACTCCTGCCTTCCCCTGCTTCAGCAACGTCGTTTGGAGGAGTAGCAATGGTTCCGTTTCCTCCACCACCTCCTCATAGAGGAGGTGGTAAAGATCCTGACCCAATTCTATAACGTTGGTTGATGCACTCAGGTTAGCAGTAGTGTTGCTGTGGTTGAACCTGCAGCAATATTACGAAAAACTGACTACTCTCCCACATGCCTTGGTGCGTTGTATTGTTCGAGATTGTTGTCTGAGTTTTTATTTTATTTTATTATATTATATTTTTTGAAGTAGTTTATCATAATTACTCTTACGATCCAGATCGTTGGATCCACTCGTGTGTTTGTGACTATCGTGGTTTCGTCATAGTGTCGTTTTCCTTCTTATTGTAACACTTCATTTTAGACTACTTGGCTGTGAATGTCTTTATTGAAGTGTCTTTTTTGATATCGTAAGGTACCTTAAAAGTGGAAACTAAACCATGTTTCCCTTTGTCACAAAGACGGTGTACTCATTGTCTAAGAAGGCCTTCCTTTGTCTTTGATTTATCATTGTTTTGGTCCCTGCTGGGACAAGGCCAACTTTAACATATTCGAGAGTGACGATAACCTAAGTAGGTTATTGTGGAACTGACTTTTTACCCTTTCCTTTTTTTAGAGATATCTTCTTCTTTTTTTTATATACAACCTTAACAGCTTAATCGGTACCGAGTTGTCCGATTAGTGTCAGGGTCACACAAGCTGCAATCCGTCAGTTCCTTTACCATTGCCAGTTGCAAGCTTACGGCGAAATGCGGGCTAACGCCCTGTAGTTCCTCTGCCCTTTCTAAAATGATGGGGAAGAATGTGTTTGCCGAGGCTTTTTTATCTGTCCTGATTTCCGTTTTTTTTTTTTTTTTTTAAATTTTGCACCCGAAGTCGGAGAAGAAACCATTCAGATTAAGAGTCCGTTATTTATTATGTCAAACTTGTTATCAAATTTTTCTGTGTCGGTATTACTGTCTGCGATGAACAAAAAAAAATAAAATAAATAAGGCTCTTTTATCTGAATAGTTTTGTTGTTTTATTTGAGAAAAAGTAGAAACCTAGTTTAGCGAAGGGGGTTTTTTATTTTTCTCTCAAGTCTTTTTTTTTTCTCTCTGTCTTTATTGTTATTGTTATTTGTTTATTTGTTTGTATTATTTTTTTTTTTTTTTTTCAATATTATAATATATTAGAATAGAATCTCTGTTTGTTTGGTTTCATTCACAACCAACGTCACTCGTGTTCAATTCAAAAGTCATTTTTCTTTTCTCATAATTTGTTTCGTAGTTTTTCTTTTTTGTTTTGCAATAGAAAGGAAAAAAAGAAAACTACCTTTCTCTCATTGCAAACCCTGTAGGGTATAAAGAGATGCACTGTACCCGCATTTTACTGCCTTAACATCTGTGGGATTTTTATTTTTTTCCCCTTTCTTTTTTTTAGGGGAGCGGGCGGTTCGGAGCAATTAAGAACTAAAACTGATTGTTTTTATTTGAGCTTCCTTTTGTTTCTTACAGATTGGTACAGCAATCGTATTGCCCAATTTTTTGTGGTACTCTCTTTAAAGCCTTTCGGCAACCCCTCTTACGATTTGAACGCTAGGAAGGATTAAGGGTGAACGTGTCCGGTCATGTTCCGCGATTCCTTTTGTGGTGTGAATAGCGACGTGGATATGATTTTATTTCTTTTTACTGCTGACAAGTTCCTATACCCTCCACGCAATAGGAAGTTGCCATCTTATAGAAAGACAATCAACTATCAGGGGAGAGCACAACTCGTGACGGCTAACTATGTTACTTATTGAAGTCCAGGCAGGAAAAGTTCGCTCAACTTGCTCTCTCTCAACTTTGTTTCTAAGTAGTTTTTCGGTTTTCACAAAAATCGAAAAAAAAAAATACACAAAATCAACTACTCTCCCCCCCCTTAGTCGTATCGTATAAAATCTCTCCAGTCGTGTTGTTCTTTTTCACCCCCTCCTTTTTTTTTCACTGTTGCGCAAGTGGTGGCAACTGCGTTCATGTGGTTTCCACCGAAGAAACCAGGCGGATTGATACGATGGCTCTTGTTTCATGGTGACAGTACTTTTATTGTTTTTGTTTTTATGTGCAAAGACCTGCAGTATTCTTGCCTAATTTGAACCTTTCGTATCGTGTTAAGTTCCTTCCCTTTTCTACCCATTACCAGACAAATCTTATTAAGTTTTCCATTAATATTTTCAAACTGTAATGACTTGCAGGGCATGGGATGCTCACGTGCGTGATCCTCGGGTCAATTTGACTGAGGTTTCACTCCCCTGATCCTTTCATCCAAAACTATAAAAACACACTCTCCGCAATAGGAGTACTCTACTGGTGTGAATTATGCAGTCTTCAGTTCTGAACTTTGCTAAATATTTTTTTCTTACTAACTTATCGTTGAAGTTATCGATTGATCGAATGATTTTTATTGTGATAACTGCCTGCTTATTATAATAGGGAAAGTAAAGTATTAAGTTATATTTGCCCCCCTATTCTTGTGGATTAACTAGCATTACCTAAAAGCTTATGTTAAATTATCGTCGTTTGTGATACAAAAATGGAACAGTTAACCCCTTCTTGTGGATTATACAACGGTCTACTTCTAATGATGAGTGAGAAATTTTTATTCTTTTCTGAACATTTATCTGTCTTTGTTTTTTACATGAAATTCACATCCGTTTTTTTTTTTAATAATATTTTTTATATTTTTTATTTTATGTTCGTTTCTCAACAGTTTGTTTGTTTTCTTTGTATCAAAGGGACTTCCATCGGTTTTTGCTTGTTTCTTTTTTTTCTTCTTTTTTAATAAGTAGAAACTGGTCCTTGTTGTGGGGCCTCGTCAACATCTCATCTATTACGATTGGTTCTTTGTTGCTGTTAATTGCTTGACATCCGATCTAATATCAAAAAGGAATGAAGTCCCCAGAACTTACTGGTGAAAACAAATGTAAGGGCTGAAAACTGCATATTCCACAGTTTAAAAAATGGAAATTTTTTTTATATACCTTGATTTAGTGCTCTTATCTATTTCTATTTGCAAAATGGGTGTGTTTTTTTTTCTTTCTTCTTTTTTTTTTTATAAATATTTCCTATTTAACTTTCCCTTTCAAATGTATGAAATTCTACTCAGGAAATATTCTTCGCTTGCTTACTGCTTCTTCCATACGCGCAGTTCTTAAATCATGGCCGGGAAAGACAAGTCTCGTTGAATAACCTTATATGTTAGTAGGCTGCAATACATAAATTCTCTTCAGATCTTTTTTTTTTCTCCCTCTTTTTCCTCTTTTTTTTTTCTTTTCTTTTTTCCTTCCACAGATGCCTCTAAGGCCATAATAAAAAATAATCGACGTCTCACCTCGGGAAGTGAAACCGATAAACTGGTTTCTCCTCGTGGTGAGATTATATAAAGTGAGAGAGTAAACGACATAACAAAAATCGTTATTTTTTTCTCAGATTTGCAATCCAAACCCCCGCAATGGTAATGCCTCGATGAGTGTCACTCTTCTTCATTGACTGACTTTGCCGTAAACCATTGCATTGCATTCCCTCATATTTTTACTGTGTGCAATTAACTCAAAGAATCGTTCAAAGACTGGATATGTTCTGATAACTATACCGTCATTGGACGACTCTTGTTTCTTTTTTGTGCTAATGGGTACGCATGCTGCTAATCTTTCTGACACACTTGCATGTGTACCCTGTAGGGATTCACTTACTATTTTTGTTTTAATTCGTATCGTATCACAGAGATATATCTTCCACTTACGAGTTCGTCTTCTTGATTGATTGATTCTCTAATTTTTTTTTTTTTTTTTTTTTTTTTTTGCTGAAATATGCGGCTACTGTTTAGCTGCGATTTTTTTTTTTTTTTTGTAGTATCCTGTCCTACGAAATAGAAAAAAAAAAAAAAAAAAAAAAGGAATAAAATTAAATTAAAACTACTTTTTTTCTATTGTTAGTTTGTGGTTGGAAAAAGGAAATAACAAAAAAGCTGATAGTTGTTTCTTTAATGTTATTCTGTGTTAGTTATATCAACGTGGTAAACCCTTTTTTAGGTCCAACAGTGTCTTGTCAGGATGAAATAGAATAGCCACATTGTTATAGAAACGGGTATTATGTAATTGTCTACTTTTGAGACCTGTTTTCTGTTAATTTATTGGAAAAAAAAAAAAAAGTGTATTATGCTACTTCTGTGCCTTTTTATGAATGTGATGTGCGTTTCTTCCTTCCCCACTTGAATCATGCACGAGAGGTCGCATCTTATGGCAATTTTCCTAAGGCGTTGCGGGTTTTAATGTGCAAAAAAATAAAATAAAAATAAAAATAAAAAATACGCGACGTGATGCTTTGCATTCTCCCACCTCACATCTTTTATTTCCATTTATTTTTTTTCCCGTTATAATAATTTGTTTTATCAACCTGGGTACTTAATTGGATGCAGGCTTTGTGGTTTCCGTGGTGTCGCTGAAAAAGGGTTTTTAATATAAATTTAAAAAAAAAAAAGAAAAAAAAAAAAAAACTATTTTTTAGTACGAAAGGGTGTTTGTGTTCAACAAGCTGCAGGACATACAAAAAACAGGTGGTATTTAGATTAGGTTTGTTTCTTTGCGTCTTTGCCCTTTTTGTCGGTAGTTCATCTTTGTGCGATTTTTCACTTGTCTTAAAAAGCTATTTTGCCCACAGAATTCAAAAAAAAAAAAAAAATAGCTCGTTACTCTTCCTGTTATGTTACTGTTGATTTACTCTCTTCACTGGATTAAATTTCTTTTCAAATTATTCCCTTCTTTATTTTTTTCTTTGTACCGAACGTGCATAGAAATATAAGCTATTTTACTTGGTCAGATCCTAGTCTGCTCCTTGCCTTGAGAGAGAGTCTCACGGTAATTATAACCGATGCGTGGAATCACCGAAAGCTTGGCTTCTCTGACTTCGATAAATTTATAAAAAAAGGTAATTCGAATCCGAGAAAAAAAAAAAAAAGAATTAAAAAAAAAAAAAAATAGCTTGTTTATTCTTCCCGTTATGTTATTGTTGTTCTCTCTCCGTTGGAGGAATTTATTTTTTTTCAAATTACTGCCTTCTTTATTTTTTCTTGCGTCTGCATAGAAATTTTACTTGGTCAGATCCAAGTCTGCTCCTTGCCGTGAGAGAGAGTCTCACGGTAATTATAACCGATGCGTGGAATCACCGAAAGCTTGGCTTCTCTGACTTCGATAAATTTACAAAAAGCAAATTCGAATCGGGAAAAAAAAAAAGGGATGACGAATTTTTTCTTCTTACAGCCAACAGATTGGCCCCTCTGTTGCTATGAAATACAATCACATAATATACGACGGGTGTTGGATTATATAATTAATAACAAAGCAGTTCATTATTTAGAATATTGCTTTGCGTTCTAGTTCAACGGAAGTTTTAAAAAAAAAAAAAAAAAAAAAGGAACATGTTTTCGTTTTGGTTTTTCTCAGTTGTAATTACTCAGACCAGATTATTTCTGTCCTTGCGTTTGGATTAAAAAATAATTATTTTTTTTTTTTTTTTTTTTTAAATTTGAATTTCAAATTAAATGAAGTCTGAAATACACTGACTTTAATAGATATGTAAGGCGTCTCTGTTGACTTGTCTTTGCTTTTTTTCAGATTAATTCTCAGCTAGCATGTCGAAGCTTCGAATTTAATACACATCCGTATCAAATACATTAAATTGTTGGAGGTTGTGGAAGGCCTCTCAGGAATAAATACATGCGGCCCTTATTTAGGTAGACTTTTACTATGTAAGTAATTGTAAAAAGTAGGAATTTTTTTTTTTTTTTTTTTTTTTTCCCCCCGTTTTTTTGTTCTTTTTTATTTAATTTACCTATCAATTTATCAGTACACCCTGCACAACACTACTATTTTTTTTTTTTTTTTTTTTTTTTTGGTTGTGTTGTACCGAAATTGTACACGTCTCTAACACTGTCTGCTCGCGTGGGCGGTGGGTTTAGGTAGTCATTTGTTCCAGGTTATTCTACGTGTCTTATCGTCTGTGAAGAGTCTCACAGTTGCTGGTAGCGGTATAACTGTTACCCTGTGAGCTTTTCCTGGCTTTTGGCTTCCTAGGCTTCGTAAATAAATACAGCCGTGAGTTATCTCAGAAATTTAGACTTTCCCTAATTTCGATAAATAAATAAAATAACTAGCTTAAAACTAGAAACCGAAATTTGCTAATCCTGTTCTGATGAACTCAATTCATCACCCCAGGAGAGTGTTTACCCAGACGTATGCACTATCTGTCAAACGTATCGTAGCTAGCGATTGGGTCCTTACTGATGCGGGATACAGTACTGAAACTAGTGTATTATGGAACAGCAGAATAATGTGTTTTTATAATTTTTTTTTTCTTGTTTATATTTTAATTTAGTGCACCTTTTTTTTTTTTTTTTTTTTTTTTTTTTAATACTAAAACTCATATTCTAACTAAAATAAAAAAAAAACTCTGATACAAAATACGGATATTTTTAATTATTCTTATATATACTCAAAAAAAACATGCAACCCACTCCCCCACCTGAAAGATTTATCGTAATAGACATGAAGTGCGATGTTGTGTTGACTGAATCCAGTTATAATGATTCATGTTTAATTTATTGTGTATTAACCACTTGATTTATTTATCTAAGTCCCACCCCCGAAAGCGCTTCACCCCTAGTCACTGTATCTAAAACTAATGTTTAATTATCTTTATGTTTTTTTATGATACAACACAGTAGTAATTTTTACAAAATCGAACATCCCGCCCCCCGAAAGATTGATCCTTTCGAATCCACCGAAGATCCGGATTGATTCGATAACGTGTTTTTCTTTTTTTTCTCTAAACGTAGCTTTTCTTTGATACCTAAAATTGTTACTGTTTTACATTGTCAAAGTAAGTTTCACTCCTCGGAAATCTCTCTCCCTCCATTCTCTTTTCCATTATCCAGTTTTATTGAAATGATGTAAATCTAACTGCCTTACGTCATTTTGTTTCTTTATCCATCATAAACTACGGGTAGAAAACACACTGGTAACCCTTAATCATGAAGGTCAATTCTGTGAGAACTCTAACATGGTCGCGTATAGAACATGGAGGACACGGATGATTGTTTTCTTTAGAAACCTCCACTCTGGACTTTGCCGACTAAACGTTCCCCACCTAAAACCTGTCGTGCCCCAACAATTCTTTGTTGATTATGGACAACGCTACCTTTGAGTTCTTTAAGGTGAGTTTTCCGCTACGAAATAGCAACTGTTAATTTCATGTAACTTGCAGGTGAAACCTAGACTCTGCCGTATTGTTCCCAAGGCTCACGATTAACATTCGTAATTGGATAACTCGATTCCGTACTGCACTGAATGACAACACGGAAAAGTAGATATGTATGCTGCTAAGTCAGAAACATTTATTATAATGTAAAGTATTTACGTCAATTGCAGAGTGTATACCTACACCAACAATACCTTTAGTCACTAAACCTAAAACTACTAATGTTAAATTATCGTTTTGTTGTTTATGATACAATACATTTGTGTTTTACGTACAAAATCAAACAGTCCCTACGGAAATCCCTCTCTCTCCATTCCCTTTTCCTTCTCTAAGTTTTAAGTTAGATTTTGTGTACGTATCCTTGTGGCTTTTATTGATGTGCAGAAATCTGTTCCGGTGAGTCATTGTTTTTGGTAATTGATCGATTTTTGTTGTAGTTCAGTTTCGTATTTTATATTTTAATTCTACTTTCAGGTACTCCTACTTACTAACTTCTACGGATTGGGTCCTCTTGCTGTGAGTCACCTTAAAGCACCTATAATATGTAACTAAAACTACAATAGTGGGAGTAGTAGATCCAATAAGAGTTTTTCTTCTTAACAGAGACACAAACCATGAATGAGTCTGGCTCTACTTTGAGTAAAACAGGTCCACAAGTAAGGAATGGAAAAGCACTTTGGATGAAGTTACGATCAATTGGCCTACAGAAGATAATCGAAAGTGGGAAGGAAAAACAGAGCGCATGGTTAAGACTTCGTTCGATTGGTGTGAGGAGAATAATAGAACTGGGAAAGCTAAACCCTTTACTGTGGACTCGAAAGACTATCGTAAACAAAACATCAAACGAGATTAGTATAAATAAAACCAAGAAAGGAATTGCTTCAGGGTTGGCAAATGATTTCTTTGAATTCATCCTATCGAGGAGATTATTATTTTGGAACAATGGGCATCGTAGGGAGATACGCTACGGACTTCAAACATGCAAAAGTAAAATACGCAGCATAGGTACCAGAGCGGAGAGGTACACAGAGAAACTTCGTACTGGTGAGCCTGACTTTAAACCTCTTGTAATCCGTTGGGGTAGACGTAGTTTTACAGAACCACTAATGTTGTCCTGCTACGCTTTGTTAATTCCCATGGCTATATTGCAGTTCAGGGGTAGATCTTTCCTCTCTGCTATTCTTTTAATCTCTCTCTCCTCTGCTGCCATCCAACACCTCAGCGGTGAGGAACGCCGTTGGATGGGAACCACACGTCTCTGTCCTCTCGTTTCTTCATTTCCAGTTACTGTTATTGCTCTACTGTACTCTTCATCGTATATCGTTCGACTGTTTCTAATTGTTGCACTACTAGCGTGTGTGTGGCTTTATAAAGCAACTGGGTACCCAGGTACCTATCCTTTTGAGAAGTATCACTTATATTGGCATTGGGCCTGGTTTGTGCTTCAGGTTGCTGCAGTTGTGGGGATGCCGAAAAGTTAGAATTTTTTTTTTTTTGTTTTTGTTTGGGTGTTTTTTTTGTGATACTTTTTTGGAAGACAAGTAGATTTTGTCTCAATCATAATAACTTAACTAATTCGATGATGTAAATAAATTTTCAATTTTTTTTTTCAGATCGGTATAATATGAATGGGGTGTCTTGTGTAGTTGTTTTGTTATATTTCTATCTCATGAAGGCCTAAGAGGGACAAGTAGTATAAGATTAAGGCCTGAAACTACGTATTCCACAAGTGTATTATGGAACAGCAGAATGCACTTTTTTTTATAATAAACTCATATTTCTATCTCACCTCAGTATCAAATGCTATATGACATCTGAGTCGCATGATTCTCACGATTTGCGAGAAAAAGTTGATCTAGAAAGTTATGATTGGTCAGCATTCCCTACGTGCTGTCAGTTAAATGCCTTACTATTGGAAGTAACAACAGCACCTTACAGTTCAAAGAGACCAATTTCAAGAACTAGTTCATCACAAGTAGCTGCAGTCACTCCAATTAAAAATACTCCCACATCTCCTCTATGGAGTAATGACAAAGGAAGTACTTGGAATGTCTCCAGGCCAGGATCAGGATGTTCTCGATACACTCTTGACAATAAGAAAGTTATTAACCTCCCTGATGATATATTGCACTACGTGTTATCATTTCTCTGGCCCATAAGAGAACTTTATAACCTTCGATTAGCTCGAAAATGCCTGAAACAAGCCACAGAGCTGCTCACTGTGCGATGCTGCAACTGTGAAAAGGGAGTGACTTGGCAGGAGGCAGTTGTTTGTGATACTTGTTTTACAAGTAGTTGTAGAACTTGTGCTGATGTTCAACTGATGCCGAAAGAGTCGTTTATAAAAAGTTTTAATGTAAGAACATGTCATTCTTGTAAAGGTCGCATGCAGTCAGAGTGGGATAGTTGCCCTTGGTGTGGAACTCTTCGCACTGATCTTTCTCATCGACTTCGTCTTCGCAATGCCTTCTTAAAGAAGACTCGAGCTTGGATACCTCATCCTTGTGGTCACTCAATGATGTTACGAAGAACATGCCGTAGATGTATTATGGTCTGTACTCAGTGTCATGGTGTTGCTTGTGAAAAGTGCATTTGGAGAGATGGTTCTCGTAGGGCTTGCTTTGGTTGTACAATCTCTTGTGGAGGAAGGTAGTTCTACTGCTCACTCTTTTTTTAAAAAGAGTCATACTTAGAACCTAATTAAGTATAAAAAAAAGAAAAAACTCTTGCACAAAGGGAACATAATATTTAATCACTACTTGTGATGCCTTACTCGATAAGTGATGTTGTCGCGTGCACGCTACTGAAACTCAGATGTCATCAGTTGTTATCTTAGACTCTTTTACTTCTTCCGTTTGGTGTGTTTTCCCCCTTTTGCTTATAAAGGTTTAGTGGAGATAGTTCTCATTTACACAGTTATATTTTGTTTCTTGTCTCGCCTTTTAATTATCGTTTTATCTTATTTCTTTTATTAATTCTTCAGAACTAAAATAGTCGTATTGTGTGACTGTTGTTTTTCTCAGCAACTGTTATTTACGCATAACAAAATAAGTTGTCCTTTTTTTCTTTTCTCTTTTTTTTTTTACTGAATTTAGTTTTCGAAAACATCAGCCGAAAGGTTTGGTGACTGCTTCTGACAGAAATTAAAAAAGAAAAAGATTTCCAAAGCAGTTCGTGTTCTGCAAATCCAGGTCCAAATATGTAATTTAGCTGGTCTGGTGTATTTGGGTTTATTTTATTTTTGTGATTCGAAGGAATCCTGATTCCTGGAAAGGCTGGGAGGGTCACTTATGTTAGTATTTCTTTTTTTTTTTTTTTTTTTTTGGACTTTTACAAATCCTGCTGCAAAACATATTTATATCAACCCACCATGGTCATCGTATTCTTAGTGAGATACCATCATGATGAGGGAAGTTGAACTTCACGTACGGCTGTATCAGGATAGCAATTTATGAATTTCATTCAATCTCAGATCAACAAATCAACATGACGGGTCATACTCCTGCTGAAGCAGAAGCAGAAGCTATGTTTGTAGAACTTGTTAATGGAATGGGATCTGTAGTACAATCAGGTATTGATGTTGGAGTTGATGGAACACTACGAGGAGAGAATACTTTAATGGATGGATGGGATCAGGTTACTCAGGATGAGGCCACGGGTTATTTTTATAGCTTCGCAGGAATCTCACAGAGCGTTGGAGGTGCCTACGCTGGTGGTGTACTCGCAGGAGGGATGCACGGTGTTTATCAATCTTTAAAAGTTCAACGAGAATTAGCTTGGAGAGCAGCATTTCCTAGCATGCTCGTAGAAGCTTCTGTTTCAGGATCTTCAATGGGAAACAGACTCGGAGGATTCGTGTTTTCTATGTGCGTCGCCGATGCTTTCCTCCGAGAACTTGTTATTCGAAATGCTCGTAAGAAGTATTTAGTAAAGCGTCCTGACCCTGAATCAATCCCTATTTGGGAGAGAGATAGTCGGGTATTAACTCCTCTTACAGCCTTTGCTTTGGTACCAGCCGTACGCTGGAAACGCAATTCAGCGAGTATTGCCGGTTCGACTCTCTTCCTCTCAGCTGCAATGGCGTGCTACACTCACATGTGGACACCTGAGAAGTACTTCGACATACGCAAAGCCTGGGATATTAAATAGTTAATTTAATCAGTTGTAGTTTAGTATCTCATTCTTTGATGTGTTCGTCAGATAAGTTGATAACTGTCAATGTGTTTGTCCTTTAAGACATAACATTCTTTCTAACTATCTTCTCATTACTGACTGATGTCAGCTGCTGTGTGACGCAAGTCATCTTCATTCGGAAGTAAACTGACTGCTGTCAGGTCAGCTCGACACGGCTCCAACTACCCCCAGCTGTGCCGCAGCCGTATTAAGATTTTTGCTTTGCACTTCTTGCAAAAAAAAAGCAAAAAAAAAAAAAAAACAGGAAAGAATGGGAAAAAAAAAAAAAAAAAACTATTTTGATACAGCGCTTTCAAGCCCAACCATGTTAGTAATGTTTCCCTTTCGTTTTTACTGTATTTTCTACAAGTGCGGGAAGACAGATGGACATATTATTTGACTGATTGAGGGGGGTTCTGGTTCAACAACTAATGTTATGAGATTAAATGTTTTAATCTCTTTGTTGCTGTTGGAGTTGAGAAGCCACATCAGTACCAACAACTACCAATGCTATTTAAGTTCACTACTTGTTTAAGCGGTAAAGGTTTTTTTTTTAAAATAAATGAAAAAAAAAAATAATTATTTCAATTCCCTCCCAAAAGGAGAAGTACACCAAAAACACAAAATATGTCAGCGGCTGGTGATGACTTTATGAAGGAACTTTGGAAGGGAAAAGTTCCAGTTCAATTTAACTTGTCGAGTGACTCTCTAGCTGGGTTAGACTATGAGCGTCCTACTCCATTTTTTAAACTGGTACCTAGAGTCGGATATTTATCGTTCTTCTTACAAGAAGTGCAAGCTCATTATCAAGGAGCAGCAGCAACAAGAATGAATAACAATATTTGGTTATCAAGAGATGAAGGAGAAGTAAACGTACCGATCAGATGGCATTACCCGATGGGTGTTATATTCGATCAACTTATGACTGATGAGAACAAAGAAACTCACGACATGCTTCCGTTGAAATTATCCGTCCACTTCTCTCCAGTAAAAGAACCCACTGCCATCACCAGCTTAGCAGGAGAAGCAGAAGCCACATCACTTTATCATCAACAGATTAAACAAGCATATCAAGTACAGTACGGTAGTACAAAAATAGTAACCAACCTACCAATGGAGCAGTGGAGAGATCTGGTTAAAGCTGTTAAAGAATGTAACTACATGAAATATGCGAATATTAAAACGCAAATGCGTAAAGACGCAGGCAGTAGTAGAATCCCAATTATGGTTCATTTTAATGGACAGGTGTGGCTTCGATCTCCTGTGACTCCTACTGGAGATGAGTCTTTTACAATAAGTGATTTCTTAGTCAAATATTTAGAAAAAGAATTTAAATTCACAGACGAACAAAAGCAATCAGACGCTCCAATAAACCTTCCCGGTGTTCAGATTCTTATTCACGGAGTGTCTCCACCTGCTACAGCTCCTTTAGTGTGGTTAGCTGAGTATATGGCTTATCCTGATTGCTTCTTACATATTACTATTAAAACAACATGATAACACACACACTTTTGATGTGTGTTTTCTTTTAAGTAAGGTGTCTAATTAGATTAAATCAAAAAAAAAAAAATGGTTAAGACACTTCTCCGTTACTTTTTATATTTTTTAATTTTTTTTTTTTGTTTGTTTGTTTGTTTGATTCTCTCAATAGGTTTTGGAAGTAAAGTAAAAAAAAAAAAAAAAAAAAATGACAAAAACAAAAAAGGTTTCAGGTGAACCTTCTTGACATATAATCGAGATTCGAAAAACCAATTGTGAATTGTTGTTGTGCACTAATGCAAAAAAAAAAAAAAAAAAAAATAGTATTAGAGCCGCGGGGAGGGGAGAAAAAAAAAAAAAAAAAAAAAAAAAAAACGAGAGGTAGCATTTCTTTTCACTAAAATAAAACCAAAAAATGAACCAAGCCTCTTTTTTTTTTTTTGTTTTTTTTGAAAGCCTTGTTCTCCGTTTATGTAGTTCGTATTTTGCTCCGTTCATCCTTGCCTTTCGTATGTTTTGGGCTGAGTAGTTTAGGAAATAGGTCTGAAGTGTGACTGGGAAAGAAACCCGTCCCCACCCCAAGGAGTTCTTGATCTTCTGGTCTTATTCTGGTTTGCAATATTAAATGCAATCGTTATGTCTATTTCTTCTATTTCTTAAGAAATATAATTTATGTTGACCTTACCTTTTGATTACATTACAATAACTCAACTTAATAGGTCTAGCACCTTGCTATATATGTTTTCTCTTCATTTTAGTTTTTTTTTTTTTTTGAATCTTAAAAAAAAAAAAATAATTATTTTAATTTCAACTTAACAGAATACATACTCGGGTGGTTTGTTAGATCGCTAAAACACTTTTCTAAGAAGGATTATATTTAGTAATGATCATCACTGCTATCGGGTTACTCTCGTCTGCAGGTTTATCAGAAATATTTCAAACACCCGATTTTAATTATTTGATATCACCTGTGAAACTACAACACGTGAACAATGTCACGTCAGTTGCTTTAAACGAAAATTTATTACGAGAAATGGGAATTTGGCAATCAGCTGAAACTCAATTTGGGGATGCTGGTAACGTAATAACTGAAATAGCAAGTGGTGGACAAAATTTTTTTAACAAATATCTAATAGGATTGAAACCATACAGCAGACGATACGCAGGAACACAATTCGGATATTTCAGCAACCAGTTGGGAGATGGCAGAGCCGCATCGATAGGAATAACTACATTACTATCACCAAACAGTGAACTTCAGATAAAAGGAAGTGGACAGACTCCATACAGTCGTAGAGGTGATGGAAGATGCACACTTTTATCATGTGTAAGAGAATACATCGCATCTGAATATATCAACCTAATGGGAATACCCACAACTAGAGCTCTGGCTATAACCTTGTCTAAGAATACAATCTTGAGAGATGAGTTGTACAATGGTAATATTGTACCTGTTCCTCAGGCAACGGTTCTTCGATCCTCTGACAGTTTTATTAGGTTCGGAACTTTTGAATTAGTTAAAGTAGAAGGCCATGACAAGAAGTCTTTGAAAGAATTATTTAATGAAATCGTAATGAGATATTATCCAAATTGTAAAGTTGACGAATCGAATACTGGAATCTGTTTCTTTAATCAAATTGTAAAGAGATCAGCAACACTAGTCGCATCGTGGAAGGCGACAGGATTCACACACTCTGTTATGAACACGGATAATCTATCAATCATCGGATTAACTATTGATTATGGTCCTTTTTCTTTTATGGAGTTCTTTAACAAAAATCACATCTCTAACTACATCGATGATGAAGAACGATACGCGTTTGATAAACAATCTGAAGCGATGTTATTCTCTCTAAGGAGGCTGTCTGATGCTCTCTCTCGTTTGAATATTATATCTAAACCAGATGCTGAAGACTCTATCTCTGCTTTTAATGAAATCTTTGAGAGGGAATACGAAACTCTGATGGCATCGAAGTTATTGCTTACTTCTGAGACGAGGAATGCGAATGTTATAATAAAACGATTATTGGAAGCTTTGCAAGAGAGTTCCTGTGACTACACTACTGTAATGAGATCTCTTGGTTGGGTTACTGATAAGACGTTCCTTTTAGACTTCGTAACAAAACTAGCCGACAGCTGTCCTGATTATCAACAGCGAAGGGCGATGTCAATGCGAAGCGAGAGGATCCGAAAACAATTTTTCAAATATCCGGACGCCAGGATGGACTTCGTCGGGGAAACGGAACGTGCCGTTAAAATTACTGATTTGTTCCGACAGTGGAAATTTTTTTTTAAATCGTATCAGAGGAGTATTGTTTCACAGCTTGCCAGGTCTGGAATGTCCTCCAGTTCATATTTCCACCACCGAATGCTACTTTCAAATTCAACTAACCCCATGTTCATACCTCGCAATGGCATACTTCGTGATGTGTCTGAGTCAGCAGCTTTAGGAGACTTCACTCCGCTCTCCGAACTGATTGAAGTACTGTCGGATCCTTTTGATAAAATAACGACTCAGGTAAAAGATGTAAATAAATACATTGCTCTCCCAGATGTTGACGGCTGTTTAGATTTAGTTAGTTGTGGATCATAGTCGTAACCCTTTATCTAAAGACAATATAAGAAAACCAAAATATTCCCCCTCCCATACCAACCGATACCAATTGTTGATTTCTTATATTGCAACCAGGTTTGCCCGAACCCTATTCTCGTTTTTGCCAGTTTCAAGTTGCTTTCCATTTAATATTAGTATCAAGTTACCTCCCATATTCGACAGCACATACCAATTGTTGATTTTCTTATATTGAGTTTCAAGTTGCTTTCTATTTAACATTAGTATCAAAGTTACCTCCCCTCAGTGAATCTGTAATGCAGTATGGTTACGACAATGAAGACTTCGATAACTATGAAGGAATGCTTCTCAAGTTAGGAGGAGGTGTAATAAAAAGACATCAAGAAAGATGGTTTGAATTAAAGAATGGAATGCTACATTATTACTCTGCAAAGCCACTTGGGAAATTAGACTTAGCAGGCGCGTTACTAGTGAGTGATGATTCTGTTTCATGGACACTCTCAGGACCAGGCATGCGACATCCGTATACTCTTAAAGCATCGAGCGATGGTGAGAAGGCAGTATGGATATCAAGAATCCAAAGATCAATCAAAAAGAGAGGACAACGGGTAAAGAACTTCCGTGACTCGGTTAACTTCGGAGCTGAAAATGATGCTTTTCAAGCCATGACCATGGCTGAGACTCCTTCTTATATTCCTAATATACATCTTTTAAATAAACGTCGTTCTAGTGAAGCAAAACCTGACAAAGATGAACCCATTGATCAACCCATCAACACTGAAGATATTACGGCATTTAAAAACAGAATTGATGAATTAACAAAAGAAAGAGATTCACTTCAACAAGAAAACATTGAATTACGAGAATCAAGACTAACCTCAGGAGGTGACCCACAATCATTTATGTCTACGGGAACTGCTGTTGTTGGAGCAAGCCCCTCGAGTAGCAGTGGAATGGATGGTATCGATGCTATCCCAAACGTATTAGTTGATCAAGTTAAACGACAATTAGCATTTGAAAGAGAAGAACAACGCGTTCTAAGAGGTGATCTTTGTGAAGAAATAGATCGACTAAAAGAAGAACTCCGCCAAACTCACTACCGAATGGTAACCGCTCAAGACCAATCAGATGAACTGCTTCAACGAGCTGTCGCAGCTCAAAGTATTTCAGCTGAATCATCACGAGAAGGAAATCTATTAACTCCTCGTCGACTGTCTCCAGCTACCCATTCTCGTTCTAGATCATGCGACTTAGAAATCAACACAAGTGGGATTATAACAAACGTCTCTGAGGCACATCTTCAGACAAAATTACAGGGAAATATGTTACAAAAATATATTGAACTTAAGAAAGTACTTCACGACTTAAAAGAAATGAACATCGAAAGAGTAGAACATCATTTATGTATTGAAAAGGAACAAGATGATGAGAAATTAGGAATCTCATTTAGAAGACCGACAGCAGTTATAAAGCATGTGACTCCAGGACTTGCTGCAGCGAGGTTTGGATTGAAACCTGGGATGACTGTTCTGTCAGTTGATGGAGTTCGAACGACTTCTCATGATGATGTCTTAGCTGCTCTACTCGCTGATAAACGAACCTTTCACGTTGTCGTCAGTGAACCAACAGCAGAAGTTGCCGCAAGAGTTGAAGGAAACTGTTTACTTGCTGAAGAACGAGATGCTATTCTTCAAGAGAATGATCGACTGCGAGATGAGTTACAGATGAGCAGATTGTCAGCATTTTCATAAAACACGAGATTGAATTCGTTGCTGTCTCGCAGTCAATTCATTTGTTGTAGACAATCACATGTGATAAAGACGTCTGAGATAATTCAAATGGTTTTTAACTACTTTGTGTTTGCACAGGGAGAACGTTACAGCTTCAGCTGATCTACAAGTTCGTTTCGTTGATTGGTATCAATTGAACGGATTCTCAACACGTATTTTATTTTTCTTTCTTTTGTTTGTTTGTTATTGCACGTGTTCTTTAGGTTTTGATTCCTTTGTTTTTTTATTTTTTTATTTTATTTTTTTTTATATATTTAAACGTGATTGCAAAGTGAAATACTAATTAAAAAAAAAAAAAAAATAATAATTCTTACCACGTGTATCGTTAACTCTGTCCAGAGAGTACGTTTTCGTTTTTTTCATTTGTTCTTATGACATTTTTCGGCCACCTACTTCGTTCCTTTTAATCTACATCAGCAACAGCCGTTCTTTTACTGGTTTGCTTGGTAGATGTTACTGGGCATAGGCACGCCTACCCCCGTGTGATACTACTAGGCGTTGAAATAAGATGAAACGCACTTTGACCTTTCCCCAACCCAAACAATTTGCTGATGCTCAATTGTACTCTTATTCTGATTTTATTATTGTAAATTGATTACTATTTAGAATATGAGGAGTGATGTTGCTTATTTGACCCCCCGCCCTAGTCCCTTTCTGTAACTTCTGTATCTTATCTCAGATTATTATTATTTCTCTTTTTTGATATAGCAGCTGTCAGATTTCTTTTCGCTTTCATCTCTGCTGTCGTTGCACAACAGGTGATTAGGTATTTTTTTTGGGAAGATCATTTTCCTCTGCAGTGCTTGTTATAAAACTGTGGGGGAAAGAAAGAAAAGTTGGGGAAAAAAAAAAAAAAAAAAAAAAAAAAGAAAATTAAATAGTAATTTTTTTTTTCTCTCCCAAAAAATTAAATCATTTTGTTCTTTATATACGTTTATTTCATTCAGCCGGTCTGTTTGTCAGAGAGTGGGGATTTGTATCCGCGAGTTCTGGAAAAAAAAATAAAATAAAAAAGTTGCTCTTCGGATTCGGTGCGTCTATTTTATCGTCAGTGAGGTATACCTGTTTACACTTCCCCTTTCATTTCTAATTATTACCGTTTTTGTTTTTTTTTCCCTTAAAACTTTTATTACAAATTTCGGATCCACAACCACTACTACTGTCTGGCTAATAGTTCCTCCTTTCCTATCGTTTCTAATGTCTAGCTATTATTGCGTTCACAGGTTAGGGGAAACATCATAAACTGTGTTGTTACAGTACGTGTGTGTGAACTCTTGTGACCTGCAGTATGTTTGATGAAAGGTATTTTAAATTGTGTGCAACATTACGAAATATTTTTGGTATGTGTTGTACGATATGAACAATGCTTTTTCTTTTTCTTCTTTCATCCCCTTCCTTGAAAATAGTTTCCCCCCGAACCACTCAAACGCGAGTTTATTCTCGCTAGTTATAAAAGGAGTATTGTGCTTTAATACAGGCAACCGAGCACGTGAACTTAAAAAAAAAAAAAAAAAAGAGAAAAATGAAAAAAAAAAAAAAAAAAAAGAAATGAAAATGGAAAGAACAAGAGATTCCTACGACCTCTTTTTGTTATGTGTCTGATTTTTGAAAAAAATCGGAGTGAGAAAAGTATGAAAAAAATCCTTTTAATTCGAATATTGAACTGGCCACGCGAGAATGAGGTGCTTCTTGTTTGTGAAAAACAACAACTACACGGTCTTTGCTGGTGAAATCTACGGTTTATTTCATTTTTTTTTTTTTTGTTATCGTGAAATGCTTGTGTTTAGTTTTTTTTTTACTTTTTTTTGTCTTCGGTACGAGTGGCTGTCTTCAACCTTATATAAGTTTTATAAATGTGAATTACTAAGTAAGATTGGTTTCTTTTTTTTTTCGACCATTCCTTACTTTTATATAAAAAAAAAAAAAAAAAAAGAAACCTGATTCATTACCCTGCATTGTCATAGCAGACTGTCTGGTCAATTTACGTCTTCTCGACTGTGAGAGTCTCACAGTTGGTGATACCCTTCCCTGACTTCGATAAATAAATGTTTTTGGGTGTATTCTTTTTTTCCCCGTTTTTTTTTTTTTTGTTTTTTTCTCTTTCAAGTTTAGTCTTTTCTAGACCCATCAGAGGAAAAATTGTTGGATTAGCCGAGTCTAACACGTGTGCAAGGTTTAGGGTGTCAAACCCATAAGCCGCACTGAAAGGGACTTAATGTGCCAACCCCTGGGGGTGCAACACAGCCGATCGACAGGCGATTTATTGGAAAAGGAGGACCTGAAAGATGGTGGACGAAGTTGGGTGAAAACTCTGTTGGGACCCGACTATCGCAAAACCATCTGCTGATTTACCAAATGGGAATGACTATGACAAGGAGAGAATAAGAAAACAGGAAAAAAAAAAAAAAAAAAAAAAAAAGCCGAAAAAAAGAAACTCAGAAAGAAAAAACAAAGATAGGTGTTGTTCTATGTAATCCACTACCCTTTATAATTATTTTATCTATTTACACAGGATTGTAAACATGTGGTAGACATTCACAAGATTATAAGAAGGTTCATCAAATTCAAAATTTTTAAATTACATTTCAGTTTCACTAATATGTCAGAATTAAAGATACTCACTCTCGCTGTGACGGGAGGAGCTGTGCTTTCCTGTGGTGGAATTGAAATTCTGGACTACGGTACTCAGAAAGCATGGGATCTGTGCCTTCTTGGAGAGCCGTATCTGAATAACGTTTTCGTCGAGGGAAGCATCGCATTCGTAACGTGGCTCATGTGTTGCTTATATTTCACGTTTCTGGATATCACTCACTCCGATACCAAAGTACAAAAAGATTATTGGCCTTCTAATAAAGAAATGTTAGAAACAGCCATCCCTCAATTAATTATTTACCCACTAGGATGTGGGTACACTTGGTACTTGTGGTGGGCTTTTCCTGATGAATATAGGAACGTACTTCCGAGAGAAGCACCGACTTTTTTTGTTTTCTCATCGCAATTAATATTCGCGATGACTATAGGAGATTTTATATTATATTGGCAGCATCGTATTTTTCACATTGTTCCGTATCTCAGGAATAGTGTTCATTCTGTGCATCACGAGTACTCTGCTCCCTTTAGCTGGGCAGGTGGTTGGGTTCATCCGTTTGAAGATGCGACCGCTATCGTGTTTCAGTCTGTTCCTGCTTATTATTTGTGTCACCCGATGGGTCGATATATTTATTGTTTTTTGTGGGTTATCTGTCTCATTGACGAACATAGCGGTCATGATGTTTGGTGGTCGCCATCCAATTGGATGTCTTTTGGAGGAGGAGGTGAGGCTCACGATATTCATCACTACTACCCAACAAAGAACTTTGGGTTTATATTTTCTTTTTGGGACAAAATTTTTGGAACTTATTTGGAACCGTCTGCTTTGAATGTTAATCCTTTTGTTCCTCCTTTCATTGATCAAAGAAGAACCAACGATGAAGTACAAGACATAATGGATACTCAACTAGCTTTTGTTGAAAACCTTCGCAAACTCAAAGCGAAATAAGTAGCCTAATAAAACTATTGATAAATTCAAATAATCAAAAAAAATTTTTTTTTGACTTTTTTAAAATAACAAAACTGTTGTTTACTTTCCTTCTCCTCTTTACTGTCTTCGATAAAAAACCACTTTTAACCTCGGTAGGTGAAAGTGCGCTGCACAGGTTTTCTGTGTCTTCCTCTCTTCTGACTCACTCGGATATTATAAAAAAACAATTCTACCTGTTTTAGTTATGCTGTATTCTCATTACAAAATTATTATTATTATTATTATTACTATGTCAACAAGTCTCTAAGTAGGATAGGTTTTTTAGTATTGGTTTTAACCCGCAATATTACAGTCCTTCCCGAAAACTTGTTTACTTACTCTCCTCTAAATTGTCTTTTTTTTTTTTTTTTTTTTTTTTTTTTTTTTTTTTTGAGAGAGAAAACAGTTTGTTAAACCCTGTTTTTATCTCAGCCCTTCACAGAACACTCACATCCTTATCCCCTTTAACATTATTAAGTAATTAGTATAGTGATTTTCATACTCAAATTTAATTATGAAGTATTTCTCTTTTCCAGTTTTCTTTTTTTGTGTACTTTACCTTCAGTAACAAAATGGATGAAAGAAAGAAGTCAGTCTTGTCGATGCAAAGACGAGTAGAGAAGTACTATATGAAGAAAGGAATGCCCGTAGATGAGCAAGTCCAACTTGTTATTAAGAACTCTCTCGAGTTAGGTCTCAGCGAAGACGAAGTAGTTGAGAATTTGATGCTTCGCAACAGACTGCATCCACCTCCTCATTTAATCCCAATTTCAGAAATCATGCACAGAAGATCTGACGGTAATTGGATTGAAGCAAAGCTAACCAGCGTTGATGAAGAGAAAGGATACGTCGTTGAGTGGGAGAAGAATGGAGAACTATTTCATAAGGTTGTATCTTTTGACAACACTCAAACTATAAGACCTCGTACTGGATTTGTTCCTCCAGACAGTGACACAGAAACTGATGAAGATGATGATTTGGAGATTGAGGGATCGGCTCCAGTTGGACAATGTGAGATACCGCAGACCTCAAGAGGACCGTCCCCACCAAAACCAGAAAAACCAGTAGCGACCCCGGCTCCTGAACCAGTTCCAGCACCTGTTACTGCTCCTGTTCCTACTCCTGCACCTGTTCCTGTTCCAGAACCTGTTAAGGAAGAACCTAAGAAGGAAGTGGCAAAGGAAGAACCTGCGCCTGTCGTCGCTGCTGCAGTTCCATCCAAGTCAGCGTCATTCAAACAAACTGGACCATTCTCATTCGATAATCTCGTGTGTGAAGCTCGTGGTGATGGTATCTTTGATGACGCTTCGTATCATTTGAATGATAGAAAGGTTCAATTCCTTTTAGTTCAGATCCCTCTCGGAAGCGGAACCTTTAAAAGAAAGAAGTTAATTATGATCAACTTTCACGGTCCTGATTGTCCACCAATGGAGAGAGCTAAACACGTACAGCAAACTGGAGCTGTAGCGGAAGTATTTGGAAACCATCACGCGTCTCTTACTATTTCTAGTGATGACGAATGTTGTTTAGATCACGTGTTGAAAGAACTTAAACATGTCTTCGTATCAGACAATGGTGACTTTAGTATCGAAGGACTAAAGAAAGAAATTAATGATTTAGTAGAAGCAGGAAGACAGCAACAACAGGATGCTATTATGCAAGCTGCAGCTACAATGGCTGAACTTCCAAACTTAAGACCAACAGCAGCAGACATGGGATTATCAGCCAGTGATGTGATGAAGGAAATTAGAAAACCCTTGGGAGCTATGAATTGGGCGCTGTTTGAAGCAGATCCGTCAGAATTGAAATTAATTGACGCCGGAAGTGATTCCATTCCAGAAATGCAATCGAACCTTGACGACAAGAAAGTAATGTTTGGTATTATTCGTCTTGGTTTCGGAATGGGTTCATTCCGTAGAACAAAATGGGTCTGCGTCACCTTCGTAGGCTCCAGCATCGGAGCCGTAGCACGAGGAAGATCTCTTAACCACAAGGGAGAGATGGAAAGATTACTGAAGCCTCACCAAGTAAGTATAGAGATTCAGGGAAGTGAAGATCTAACAGTTGAGGGTGTCATTGAAAAGGTACGTCCTTATGTAGTATCTGACAATATTGAAAAGGGTAACATGGCAATCACACTGGGAGACTTCAACAAGGCGTTGGCAGAAGAAAAGGTCGCAGCAGCTTCGTTCTACGGAGAAAACCCAGCAGCCACAATGGCTAATCTATCTGGTATCTTTCCGTCTGCTGAAGAAGAACAAGATTATGATGTCAAGGATACGATTGAAGCAATCAAAGGAGATGATCCACTCCTTTGGGGAGTATTCTCTCTAAAACAATAAATAAATAAATAAATTGTCAACCAAGAGTGTCTGAGTACTCTTCCTCCTCAGCAATTCATCAGTCGGAAAGGACAGCTGTCTTTCTTTTAGTTATTTTCCTTTCGAGTCATTGTTGATCAGTATCCAAGACCCAAGAGAAGTCTGAATTTTGTGGGACAATGAAAAAAAAAAAAAAAAAGGTAAATTCAGACGCATTGCTTCTATTCTGTTGCCAGTTAGGCGGATTAATTATTTGAGACCCACTTGAAGTCTTAATGTGGAGAATAAACGGTTCTTTATTGTTTAATTGAGATATTGAAAATATTATTCTTGCTTTTCGTTTTGTTTGGGTGATTGAAAAAAAAAAAAAAAAACGAAATCAAAAAGTGTTTATTATTTTATTGATGATTGGAAAAAAAAAAAAAAGTAATAATAATCCCGTTCTCTCCTTTAACTTTGCTTTATTAATTCCCTTTTTAAAAACCTTTCCACTGTCGTAGAACTGACGGACGCGAAATCCTCCCAAAAAAAAAAAAAAAAAAGTATCCCTGACCTTTATATAAAATGGAGAAACGGTTTTTCTCTTTTTTTTTTTTGTTTCTTTTTTTTTTTTTTTTTTTCAAAAGTTTTTTTAATTTTGAAAAAAAAAAAAAAAGGAATTTGTTCATCACTCTTTTGTTGTCGCAGTTGAAATACAAAAAGAGTCACAACGTACTGATTGTGTTTATTTATTTTTTCGTTTTTTTGTTGCGATTCATTTTTTTTTTTTTTTTTTTTTTTTTTTGCACACACCAAACATTAACAATGCAGAAACTGAAAAAAAAAAAAAAAAGAAATTTTTACTTTTTGTTGTAAAAAGGGAAAGTATGCCTTTACCTGTCAACGATCCTCTTTTCCGCGCCTTTTGAGCAAAATATTAAATATAGCAGTATATGGTTTCAATGTGGTTTTTCGTTACAGTAGTCGTTTGGGTTTGTATTGCCCTAAGCAAAAAAAAAGAGGAAAAAAAAAAACTTTTACTTTTCTCGGTCTCTCTATTGCTTTTTTTGTTGCGGTAGTGCTCATTCTCACTACGTTCACGTGGCGTTGTATGACGGCAAGAGAGAGGCAGAGTGGTTTTAAAAAAAAAAAAAAAAAAAAATAGATAAACGTGATTTGAAATCCCTCGTTAATCGTTCCAGCTGAAGAGCTACGTGAGGGAAATCATAAGAAAAACCTAATGAGAGGGTGAGTAGTAATAATAATAATAATAATAATAATAATAAACAGGCGTGTGATTTCAATTAAATTCTTCCTTTAGAGACTATTCCGTAGTCTCAAGTGGTAAGAGAATGAAATAATATTACATTAGATTGAAAAAAAAAAAAAAAAAAAGGAGAAGTAACTTAAAAAAAAAAAGAAAAAATAAAGAACAAAACTGTTTCCGCACGAAGCTACATAACATCTCAGCACTGCTGCTAAATCTATTCTGATTAGGTCAGTCGACTATTTATTATAATTTTTTTTTTTTTTTTCATTCAGGTGATACATTAGACTACCTCTAAAAAAAAAAAAAAAAAACAACAGCAACAACAACAACAACAAACGGGGAAAAAAAAAAATAAATAAAAAATAATGTTTTTCTGAGATTCTACTTCTGTTGTATTTCGATCACCGACTTCCTCCAATCTGAAGAATAAATAAAAAGAGTTTTTTGTGTAAATAAAATATAATTTGTGAAGGATGTCACACGAAGACGGTGACATATCTTCCCTGCTAGATGAACTAGACGTTGTGGTAGAAGCAGTAGGAGGGGAAGAAGAAGAGGAAGACGGAGGAGAAACGGCTGACACACTTCGAAGCATTCAATTAACCTTAGTAAAAGAAGCCACCGATGAGGAATTTGGTTTTACCATATCAGAAGACTCCTCTATGAAATTAGAAGAAGTCAGAGAAGGAACTCCTGCGTTTAGAGCTGGTCTAACATCGTGGATTGGCTCTCGTCTTTCTGTTATTAATGAACAGGAAGCAAATCAGTTTTTGGTTGCTACAGCGTTAAGAGTTAATGTGTCGTTGTCGTTGGTGTTTACATTCGCGCCACCGCTACCTCCGGCACCACCTCCATTGTCGCATACGATAAACATTCTTGGTACAAGTGATGAGTTGTTACTTACTGGCAGTAAAGGTTCTACGGATACTCACAGTAAAGATGCGAGTGAAACAGAGAAGAAATATCTTGTGGCTGAGCATCCTAATCAAGTTCCTATCGAGGGTGATGAGACAGGGTCTCAGAACCCCAGCAGCGGAAATCAAAATCAAGAATCTAATGGTAATCCGCCAACCACAAGTGAAGACCAGGGCAATACAGCTCCTCAGGATGCTTCTGAAAATGTTTTACGACCTCCTGCTCCGGCAGTATCCGCCCCACCTGTTAAGAAAAAACTTCGCATCCAGGCAAATTGGGATCGCGTTTTTGCCGCTTCCATTCAACAAGTTGCTGAAAAACGTCAAACAGAAGTTGAAAGAGAGGAAGCTCTTGAAAATGCTTCTCAACTCAAAAGAATTTATTTGTTTGCTATGAATAATCTAACGATAAAAAACATGACAAGCCCAGCATACGAAGTGTCAATTATAACGTTAATCACTATTCTACTGACTGCCGCTATGAGTACCCCTGCTTGTGTGGGATTGGCATCAGGAGACTGGCATTCTAAATTATCAAGTGTCGATGTTGTAGCCTTTAGGGATCCTTCAATAGAATTGATTAGAGGAAATGAGACTGCTATTGAGTATCAGTTTGATTTAAGTGTTTATGAAAACAGAACGTTTATTGAGATCGTTGAATATTCCAGAACCAGATGGTGTGCGTCAGAATGGGTAGTTTTGGGTTTGATGCAGTATGCAATCACTTTTTGTTTAGTACCATGGGATGCTTGGAGATGGGTCTCAACAACGAAACTAATATCCACTGCTGCCATAGTCATGTGGTTATTCACTGAGAAAGTATCAGGTTTTATACACGATGAATTCTATATTCCAGCGATACTAATCCACGTGGGAGTTGCTTTTGGTGATTTCTTCTACTTGGTGGCGATTAAAAGAGCTCGTCCGTGGATAAACATCGCTGCAGTCCTATTTCCTGCAGCTTATGGATTTATAATATTCCATTACTTACTAAGACCTTATGAAAATGCTTCAAGTGGTGAGCAGATTGGGTTGAGAGTGTTTTTATTTCCTCCGACTGCGTTGTTAATTAATACGACGCTAACGTGGATTTCAAGACACTGGAGTGTAACAGATATTCATCATTTAAAGATAGGTTTATCTCTTTCTTCAATCGCAATCAGTGCGAGTATCGGTCGTGTGATGATCGTTCATGCAGAACCAGATGCTCAAGGGGTAATTATAACACTAACTGCAATAATTACACTATTTGATCGAGTGACATACCTTCAAAGAAGTGCTGCGATCGACTACTACACTCAAGTACTTATCTTTAAAAGAACAAAAGCAGAGGCTTTTGATTTCATTAACAGTACGTCATTCAGAGAAGTTGTTTCTACGGAATACCTTTTCATTTTAATTTGTGAGTTATCAGCAATTGTTGCCGTTGGAATACTGCATGCGGCAGGATGGGAGAGTGGTAGATATTTCTTCGACTTGTATACTCCGAATAAAAACTTTAATGGATTGGTCGGAGGACTCACAATACTTCAATTGGTTATTGAGGTAGCGATTGCTATTGTGTGTGCTCCACTGCAACAAATAACATACTGCATGTCATTGTTTCGTCTTCCATTGTTTCACACTGCAGTTAGGTTTACTGACCGTCCTCGTTTGGTAATTATTGGAACGTTTTCTATTTTATTTATTATACATCTGATGTTGAGTTGTCAAAAAACGTATTTGAAATGGATCGCATGCTCAGAACACCACTTCTACGATGACATGGTATGTCAACAGGGGGGTATTATATACCCAAATGATAATAAAACTTTTTGTTGTGATTGGGATGGAACTCATTTAGAAAATATCAACATTTACTATCCTTAGGGAGTGGAAATTCTTACTTTGGAAAAATTGTCTTGCAAACGCTTACGATGTTGTGTATGGCTGTGCAAACAGTCAGACAAACAAAAAATGATAAACCTTTATAAAAGAGGCACATCACGCGAATATAGTACTCTGCTGCTATACTTTCTATATTTTTTTTCCCCCCTCTTTTTTTTTTTTTTCTTTTTTTTTTTTTTTTTTCTATCCACGTCTAAGGTGTCATCACAAGCGCCTTAGCTCAGTAGGGTCTTTTAATACGTAGGTTGCAGCTCTATGGTCAAAAAAAGAAGACATATTGAATGTAATGTGTCGTTTTATTAATTCATTTTTTATTTTTTTTTTTTTTTAAATAAAAAAATTGTTATTTTAGTATTCCATGTTGCCTTATTGTATTGCATTTTTTTTTTTCTTTTTTTTTTTTTTTTTTTTTTTTTTCTCGATTGAAACTTTTAACGCTCTCAATCTATTTCCTTATCTTCAATCTCAATCTCCATCCCCGCCCCCCTTTGATTTTGTTCCTTTGGTGGTAATTGGCTGTATCTACTACTTGTTCTGGTAAATTTCAAAAAAAAAAAAAAAAAAACTATTTGTTTTTTTTAAGTGGATTTTATTATTCTATTGTGATAAGGAAAAGTGAGAATTAAAAAAAAAAAAAAAAAAAGTCATCGTTTTTGGATGAAGTTTCAGAAATCCAGGCAAGTCCAGGTATTACTCAGAACTCAGAAATACTGCCGTGTAGTCTATTGCGGCTGTGAGTGTTGGTGGGAGGGGAAGTTTTTTTTTTTTTTAGCACTCTATACTACTTACAGCAGTTTTAATAAATAAACTTCTTTTTTGCTTGTCTCTATCATTTATCTTTGTAGGTGTCTTACGTTCTTTTTAACAAGAAAAAATCAATACCTCAGAGAGAGCAGGTGTCCCAGCGCTACTTCCTTCGCTCCGACGAGGGTGGTTCTTCACACATGCAGGGATTCGTAACACGCTCTTGTCAATTAAATTTATCTAAGGAAATTTTTTATATTTTCGAACCAATTTACAACACGTCCTTTTATTTTTTTTAAGAAAAAAAACTGCCACCCCTTCTCTTATTACCTTATTATGTCAAGTAAGTCTCTTATTTTGTGATTAAAGTTCCCGTCAAGTTGTAAGTGGCGGAGAATTCTTTGTTAGTTCTTAACTTAGGATGAAAAAAAAAAAAAAGGAAAAAAAAAAAAAACAATGAAGAGATTTTTTTTTTTTTGTTGTTGTTGTTGTTGTTTTTTTGAAATTTTTCCGAATCGCAGCTTTCGGAGTCTTTTTTCAACCCTTTTTTTTCTTTCGGTATTGTTGACGAGTTACATCGGGTTTTTTTTTTCTCGGTGGTAGCTCCCGTTGTATACATGACTTGTGCCTTGCTATTAGGCTCCTTCATTGAGGCTGAACGCGCTTACGTGTTGACCATACGCAGGTCTACGCTTCAGGTAAAAGAAATAATTAATATCTATTCGTGTTGTTAACCAAACACTCCGTTCTTGTATGGGATATGAGCCCATTGCGGCACTTTATTTTGATTCCTGTACTCGAACATGTGGTATGGCTTTTTAAGAGAACAATGTGTGGTGTGATATGTTGACTCGAATTAAATTTCGCTTTTCCCCCTATTTCCCATTCCTTTTAACGCGAGTATTTCAAATGTACTATGTGAGAGCAGAACAGATAATTTTTCGTCTCCTGTTGGAAAAGGTGACACCAGATGAAAAGACGCATAAGCAGTCAGTAAAAATGCTCTCCTTCTTTTTTTTTTGGCTTATAGCCCCTAAATACACCGAACCTGTGAACTGGGGATTGGATTCCTACCACATAACTCGATATGTGTGCAGGGCTGGGTCACAATAAATCGTGCCAATCAACTATAGTCGGATTAATGTTTTATTGTAATTGTTAATTAAATTACAGTAGCCGACCGTCTGTTCAGCCATACAGGTGTATTTCTTTTTTGGGTATTTTTTGTCCCCTTCTTTTTTTTTTTTAAATTGTGTCACTAAAGGTATTCCAAGATAGAAGAAGATGGTAGTACTATTATGTTTTTTTTCTGTGAGTATATTTCTTTTTTTGGAGAGCAATAATAAAATAATCTTATGCCGGTATTAAGTGCGACCGCGCCCTGCGAAGGGTCGGAGCGCGATAAATGAAAACGATAAAAGTGAAAGCCATTGGCTTCCTTGCAATCCTAACAAACAAATTGTTTTTTTGGTAGCAAAAAAAAAAAAATAGAAAAGCAGAATTTAGGGGAGCAACCAAACAAGTACGCTGCCTTCTTCAGTTTGACTTTTTCTTATGTCTAAATTAAGACATGTGGGAGAGGGAAAAAAAGAGAAATGAATAGAATTTTTTCGACAAAAAAAAAAAAAAAAAGCAACAACATCAACCGCGTTAATTCGTGTGGTAAGGGGAAAACAATAAAAAAGGAAAACAGAAAAGTTTCAATTATTTATTGTCACCATCCCCGGGGGAGGGATGCAGGGCGAAGAAGGAACGTCCATCAACCACCATACCTGACTTCTTAGGTGAAGATTGCTTAGGTTATCAACAGAGGTTTAAACACTTTATTATACTCGGTGGCAGCAGCAACAGGTTCTCTATAGAACTTGTGATGGTTTTCACCATCGTGCCTTCCAGAATACATTGGCATGTGTGTAGCTCAGACGAGTCTGATAACTACTGCCTGGAACGAATCCGTAAAGCTACACTATTTTTTTTTATTCTACTTCTGAAGATGGTGGAGTAGAAGAAAGTTTTTTGTTGCTGTTAAAGCCTGAAACCGAAGACTTTTTTTTTTTTTTTTTTTGCGCTTCTTACATGAAGCCAGTAGCTCTGAAGTAATTTGGTATTGGTTGTTGTATCTCTCACAGTACTTGTTGCTAAGGACTTTGCTATTTCTAACGACACAAAAAATCAAAAGAATAAAAAAAAAAAAAGAAAAATCCAAGTTATTATATGAAAAAAAAATTAGTTTCTGTTCGTGCTGTACCGTTTCCCTTCCATGTTCCCTGCCACACACCCCCCTCACTACCCCTTTTTGTTAGTTAGCTGCTGTTCGGTTTCTGCTGTTTGTTTATGAAGAAGTGTGAGGACTTTTTGTCATATTATCTACGATAGTGTTATCAAAAAAAGATGGTGGTGAGAGGGCTTCTCAAAATTATTTTACTTTTTTTTTTTTTTTTTTTATAAATATAAATTCTCAGGACCACGAATACAACAACACATTTAACAATGTCTAGGATTAGTAAAGATCTAATGAGAAATTCCCTTAGTGAAATATTAAACGATTCACAAGCTGCTGTTAGAAAAAACACGGAAAGCGTTGAACTACACGTCAACATAAAGAACTACGATTTGACTAAGGATAAGAGGTTTTCAGGAAGGATGGTACTCCCGAATATCGCAAAGCCAAGAATGACCGTGTTCTTCATAGCAGATGCTCACCACGAGCAGTTAATAAAAAAAGAAAAACTAGATGTGGGGATAGCCACCCTTGAGGATATCAAGAAACTCAACAAGAATAAGAAGCTCGTTAAGAAGTTTTTTTCATCTGCCGATGTGTTTCTCTCCAGCAGCTCAATAATTAAAACTCTTCCGAGGTGTCTAGGACCTCATCTGGGTAGAGTTGGGAAATTCCCATACGCAGTTACACACGATGAGAATATTTCTGAAAAAATTAGGGAGGTCCGCTCAACTGTTAAATTTCAACTTCGAAAAGTTCTCTCACTCGGTGTTGTCGTCGGTCACACGAATATGGACGCTACTTCCCTTCAAATTAACACTACTCGTGCTATTAATTTCTTAGTATCGCTACTAAAGAAGAGATGGTTGAATATAAAATCGTTGACAGTGAAGTCTACTTTTGGTCATCCCCGCAGACTACTGTAGTTTAACTTTATTTAACTATTGATTTAATGAAAATCAGATCCTGGTTTTTCACCTACAAATCTGTATCTGATTTTGCATCTAAAACCGTTGTTTTATTTTACGATACGAAACTTCGAAGGGAAACATCTACACCCATTATTTCACGCTCTCAACAAGCCCTAACCAGATAAATGCGTGTAATTAAATTCGGTAAAAAAAAAAAAGAACTTCACCGTCAGCCAGGAGTGAAATACTTGCACTTTTTTTGATTTTCACTGCAAGTACAAATTTTCCCTAAGAAGCCAACGTGGAGTAAAATAAAATTACTTTTTCAACTCGTTGGTTGTGATGATGTGTATCTATCCCCAAACACATCCGATTGACTGACGTTAACTTAATGATGTGTTTCATGGACGTTGTGAAATCAGTTTTTCTTTTAAAAAGAAAAAAGAAAACTGGAATGAAGTCCCCGTCCCCTTAACTGGTTGTAAGGCCTGAGGGTGATAGTTGAAACCTAAAGAGTGAAATTTGTGTTTTCTTTTATTATTTATTAAGTGCATTCTGTTATAGCACTGACTCTCCTATAAGTCCTCCTCGTGGTAGTGTCTACCCAACATGGAGAACCTAAAAGACTGAGTTGCTAGCTGGCGGTATTTTTTCCTAACTTATTCGTCTGTCAGTGAAGTGACTTTCCCCCCCCCGCGATTTTCTTAATTTTTAACAATTGAAATTAATATCGTCCCTCTACCTTTGATTACTCTCGAAACCTAGATAGTTACTTTATTATGCTAAGGTGCGCATCACCCTTATCACCCTAGTCATTACTGATACAACACCGTTGTAATTTTTACAAAATTGAACATACACTCCCCCCTATCAATTAATTACCTCTTAATTAGTGTACGATAACCATGGGTCAACATAATGGAGGAATGACTCAGGGTTCATTTACTAAAACTGTCCAACAGCAGGAACAGAAGGCTTCTGAGATTAGAAAAAAGATCGAAGGAGGTGACTACATCAACAAACGAGGAAGTATTACTGCATTGGTAGGGAGGAAAGCTCCGTTAAAGGGAAAGAAGAATGTGGTATCACAAAGCATCGATACAACGGACAGAGTCGATAGTTTGTTATCGAAAATGGGATACAGAAAAGCTTCACGTTATTGTTTGAATAAAATATATGAAGTCACAAACATAACTGAGGACGTGGATCAGCCTTGTTTGGTATCAGTAGGAAGAATAGAAACATCTTTTGATCTCCCACTACGAGTCGCAACACTCATAAATAGAAGCAGCGGTAGTTTTTCAGAATTTAGCAAAGTGGTTACTCAACAAGCTGAACCGATGTTTCGGTCATCTCGAACTTCATTATTCTTATTATTACCAAATGATAAATCAAAGCTTCACGCTACAATAAGATCTATTGACGGAGATCACCCTCTTGAAGTTGAGCTTCCATCTGATTGTGGACTTCCAGCAACTATTTTATTATCTGGTCATTCAATAATAACTTCTGATACTCTCGCAGTTCCCATTCTCAGAGAGGATTGTGTAGATGCTATTGGTGTGTTCATCGCCATTAGAGATTCAAAACAACCTGCATTCGGTCCTCCAGACGTAGTCGTCGCAAATTCTTTTTCGACATTCATATCCTCAGCACTTCCTTTAAATTTTGAAAATAATTTTTTTTCCATTCTTGATTCAGAACCCGATGAGTAAAACATTCTTTGACACAACTTTTCTAAGTTTGTGTGGAAGAGCGTTTTTGTTTTTTGCTGATATTAAATTTTTTCTGCCACATTTTATCTAACCATCTAGTACAGCTCAATTCCTTTGTGTGTTAAAATGAGTAGTTTTATGACCAACACTCTACAGAAGTGATAAACAAATAATGTATAAAATAGCTGTGTCGGTTGTTGCCTTACTCCTCCCAGAGATTCAAAGCGCTGCTGTTACTTTAGAAATAAAATGGTTGGATCTTAAGAAATACCCTGAAGCAGTATGTAATGATGGAACAGGTGGAGCTTTTTATTATAAAGAAGGAACTGATCAAAACAAATGGTTGGTCCACTTAATGGGTGGAGGATGGTGTTGGGATGCAACGTCATGCGACGAAAGACAAAAAACTTCACCAAATCTAATGACTAGCAGCCACTACACCACAACCATACAAAAAACTGGAGTCTTTGATGATGATGAAATATTAAATCCAATGTCGAAATCAAATAAGATTTACGTCCCGTATTGCACCAGTGACGGATGGATGGGAAATGGTCAATCTGATAAATATAGTTTTAAAGGACAGAAAGTAATAGAAGCGGTTCTAGCAACACTTTCCTCAACCCCCTACAACATGGGACACACTTCTAATGATAATCTACTATTCAGCGGCTGTTCTGCTGGAGGAAGAGGTGCTATGGTTAACTTAGATTACATTCCCAGTCTCGTTCCGCAATTTACTCGAGGAGCTATTATTGGTATGCTTGACTCTGCTCTCTATATAAATATCCAACCTTATGCCTCTGGTGTGGTATCACTTGGTAACCAATCACTAAATGTCTACTCGTATGCAAACTGCTCTGGTCGTGTATACGGTTCCGCCTGCGGTGATATTTACAAAAACAAAGACAGCTGGAAATGTTTATTTGGACAATATAAGATGCCAACTTTACAAGTTCCACATGTTATTAATGCTGCTCAGTACGACGCTTATCAAATGACAGTCGATGAGGGGACTCCACTTGAAGACTACACTCCGTCACAGAAGCAATATGCTGAGAAGGTACTCAGAAAGACGATGAGGGATGTTATTCTTCAGAATATCAGTAATCATGTTATCTCTACGGCATGCTTTCGTCATTGTACTTCGGAGTCATCAACATTTTGGTCAATTACAACAAATAATGTTTCGTTCGCTGATACTCTTCGGATGTTTATCAAGTCACCAACTTCACTAAACAAGTGGGTTGGGAATTGCACGACTGGAATCAATTGTGGTCCTGGTTGTGGTCCTCCAGAAGAATAGAATAATACGGAGAGTGGACTCTTTCACAGTTTCTATTAACGAATGTATCTTACACAACAATTAGGTGTGCGGTTTGCTTCATTTTTGAACGATCGTTTTCAGTGACTGTTTGTTGTGATTACTGTTGGAT
The DNA here is from genome assembly GCA_964019425.1 of Flectonema sp. DT1601. NCBI lineage: Eukaryota > Euglenozoa > Diplonemea > Diplonemida > Diplonemidae > Flectonema > Flectonema sp. DT1601. Next base: position 117,059 of record OZ025850.1, on the reverse strand, counting down.
TGTTATTTTTATTTTATTTTTTCATGTTTCGATGATTAGGATGAACCGAAGTAGGTAAGAAGTTCGATAATTTTATTACGAACCGTTTGTTGTATTTTTATTTTATTATTTTCTCAATCCTCAGATCTAAAACAAGGGGGACGGGGGCCACAAGCAGCAGCGATTTTCCGATGCAGAGGCCATTCCCTGCAGATGAAGAAATGGTAAAAAATCACCCTCAAAGTAATGAGGGAACCAATGAGAAGATAAAAAACATCGTTGACGGTAAGGAAGAGGTATTCGAAGGAAAAGACTACAGCAATGCCGAAACCGTACTAAAAGAAGGTATAAGTGAAAGTGGTGGGAAGATTAAAGTTGAATCATCAACACAGATAGAGGAAGAAATACAACTTCCTAAAGAAAAAATAAAAAATCCTTTCCAACAACTTTCCGAACTCAGTATTCTACGCGGTGATACAACAGGAAAAGTCACACGAGAACAAGGCAGCTGGGTGAGTGCAGACAAAGGAACACTAAAAGATTGGGAGCGGATAACTTCAGTTAATAATGACCAAGAGAATCCACTACCTGGATCACAAAAGACTAAGAAGACCGTCAGTCCAGAACACCCGGATGTAGTTGGTAGCATTGGATCAGAACTTGTTAACAACTTAATGCCAGAAGAAAAACACAACTACCGACTCAAAGCTGAAGTCACAGACTACGTCTCTCGCAGAGATGAAATGAGGAAATGGTGGCTTGAGAAAATGAAACCCTCCTTTGGTACGGGTGCAGGAGCTCAATTTGGAGTTAAATCCCAACCTCGTAATGCAGCTATTGACCAGGCTATGATGATGAGACAATATGGACCTGCTCATCGACCCAGTACTACTGAGGAATGGGAAACTCACTTATCCTGGGCACACAGACGAAAGTATTTCAGAACTATTGAATACCAACCACGATGGATTCGATACAGTAAAGCAGCTATTACAACGGGTATCTTATTTACTTGGTATATGAAATTCTTATCAACAAACTATCTCGAAGATCACAAAAAAGATCAGTCTTATCGATACTCAAAAGTTCACGTAGTTGACGAGAGCATGACTGACCCGTATGATAATTTTTTTTTTTTTTTTTTTTTTTTGATAAATAAACTACTTTTATTATTTCTTATTTAATGAATAAAATAAAACAGCCACTGGAGGGGACACAGACCGAGGAACGGATACCCATACTTTGCGTAAAAGGCTAAGAAGATAGAAGTCAGTTATGAATACTTACCTATTGGATGGATTGATTTTAGTGACTAAACGGCAAAACGAGGAATCTAGGGTGTGAATTAGTAGCAAGTTATCGTTGCATGTGTTTCTTCTGTAATTATTGGTATCGAAGGTTCACAAATCAGGGCTGTGAAATCACTAACGCCCATCCAGAAAGAAAAAAAAAAAAAAAAAGTGAAAACAATAAAATTTATATAAAAATCCCGTTTTTTTTACAGGTGGTGGTAAACAATATGGATACCTTTTATTCTTTCTCTCTTCTTTCTTATATAATGAGATTAAAAAAAAATTCTGAATTAGACCGCTTCTATTTAATTTATATAAAAAAAAACAGAACAGAGTAATACAAATGATGAATGACTGCAAGCCAACAATTGGTTCCATGGTAACTGTGAATGGTAACGAGGGCGTAATAACCGGTGTTGATGTTAGTCTTCAAGTAGCCAGAGTCTTTTACTTGGATGGGAACAGCAGCACTAATCACTTTAATGATATAATTTCAAAGACTGACGATCAACAATTGAATATCTTTAATTCTCCAGTCAATAGATCCCCTACTGGAAGCACACCAGGAATGGGTATCTTAGAAAGAGCTAAGTCAGAAGCTGCAATGCGAGAAGACTTTCATCTTGCTCAGAAATGTAAAGAAGAAATTGAATTGTTATCCAGACAGGAACACTCAACGAGAAAAGTATTATTGTGTGAACCTCTTCCGATGAGTTTAATTGACAGGCAATTAGTTTCTGGAAAGGAAATAATGAATGAAGGAATCAGCGACCCAACTCAACCAGCAGCAGATGGTCATTCTCCACCTGCATACGTCAAGTCAGTTAGTTATAGATTTCATAGTCGAGGTGACTTAAACACAGTTTGGAGAACTGTCTTTCAACATTCACAAAACAACATTCAACTAGCTATACTCCGAACCTACAGAGTATTAGCAATGACTAGTCCTTATTGTACGGAATTAAACCCTGAATTGTCGAGAAGAGCGCAGTACGGAGCTGACCTGCTACTGGCTGGATCAACACCTGACTGTTTGATTAATAAAGCACCTCCGAAACCTAATTCATGGGATCAGATATCATACACACTAGGGTTAAAAGGATGTACAGGTTCACTATCGAGTAGAAGACTTCTTGAATCTGGTTGTGATCAATCAGCAGGTGATGTAGTTCATCATTTAATGCATGATATTAGTTCAGCTGGTTTAGAACATCGTCGTTGGTTGTTGTCTCCTGGACTACGTGAGATTGGAATAGGACAGTCGAGTGATAAGAAAGTCGTCTTCAATTCATTATATCATTTTAGTGCTACTCAAAATGTGTTTGAGATGGGTGCCTTCACTGCTTTTCCACCTCCGGGTGTGTTTCCATTGCAGTGGGTTCCTGAAGGAGGGTTTCGATGGAGTTTTTCTCCAAATCCAATGTTGTATGACTTGTCTCATTCTTTTGATGTTTGTGTTTCAGTAAGACCAGTGACTGTCCACTCTGAAGGATACGATTTGATTGGTGGAATAACTTTACCAGTCGCTGTTGATGTGTCTACTTCACATCACGGATCAGGTTCTTGTATTGAGTTCACTCCTCAGGGAGTTCTATTTGAAAATGATAGCAGTTATGAAGTTACTGTTGGTGGATTAGTTGCTTACCTCGGAGAACCTGAAGTTGGAGAGTTCCGTGTTGAAGAAATATCTCGTGATGGTAGAAAGGAAATTAAAATATCGAACACTACTTCCATGAAGAAAGTGATTCAGATTACTTTTTCAGAAGGTTCAGTTGTAGTACCGATGCACTCATCAGTAATTGTAGTTAGTGACGTACAGTTGATGTTAACAGTTCATCCTGGAAGATCAATTCCATTCGCACATGGGACTTGGTCATCATACACCAGACACACTGCTACAGCACCTCCTGATGAACTTCCAGATAACTCTCGACCTGTTTCTATTCGTTATCTCGTTTCTTTTACTTCAACTGACTTACCTCCGTGTCCAAATAGTGTGGCTGTATCACCGTCAGCTTCTCACTCACATATGATTCATAGTTCGTAGTGCCTTACTTTGCATGTGTTTCTAAGATGTTAAACAAAATACATAGCAGCCGTGAAAGCAATTTGATGGCAGTGTCAGCTCTCTCCAGTGTTAGCGATCATTTTTCTTTCTAACTGCTTCACACGATTTTATCGTAATTTTGATTAGATTTTTTTTTTTTTTTTTTTTTTTTTTTTTTTTGTGTATTTCTTTTGTTATCTTTTTATTATTGGTTTTCACCCCCCCCCCCCTCAAAAAATGAAGTACCAGTTGACCCTTATTAATATTATTATTATTGTTGTTTGTTTTTTCGGAATGTTGTCAGTTTTAACTTTATCTTGTTCTGTGGTTTTGTCGCAATAACTGCTTAAGAGACGTAGCGGTCTTTCTTTTTACAATTTATTGACTCTATGTTGTGGGGGATAAAATAAAAAAAAAATGGAAAAAGGGAAGTGTTATTCATAACACGAAAATTAAAACTTTTTGAATATATAAGGAACCTATTGTTTTGACCACACTCTTGTTATTATTATTTTTTATTTTTTTTTTCCTTACAAGCAAAATTCTATAGCCAGCCTCAAAAGCGGTTTTGGAACTGGCGCTGTTTTTTTCCAGAGAGTTCTCAGACAAATGGCAAGGTTGCGATTTTTTTTATTTTTTTTTTTTTTTTTGCATTTAACAAGTATTGTAAGAACGAAAAAGAATGTTGGCAGCACGCGTAAACCTCCTTTAGCTTTATCAGTTTAAGTCGGTTCACGGTTTCGTGACACAAACAAAAAAAATCACAGTAATTCTTTTTGTTTTTTTTGTTGGTTGTTGTTGTTGCCTTTTTTTTTCTTTTTGGTTTTAGCAAACGTTCCTCCGAAGAGCAGATGTCGGCTGGAAAATAGTTAATCGCTTTGAGGGGGCAAAACTCTATTTCAAAAAAAAAAAAAAAAAAAACAAGACCTCAAAAGATGTCTGATTTGCTCATTTTCTTTAAGTGTCGGTATCTCGGAATTATCGGTGCGCTCTCCTTCTTTTTCTTCAAAAAAAAAAAAAAAAAGTTCCTTAAATTATATAAAATACGCTAAGATGTTGGTCTCTTATCCCGTCTGCTCATGATTTAAGACTTTCGAGACCAAGCAAGGTCCGATGATAAACACACAGTTGTCTGTGCATTTAATAATTTACGGAAATAATTGATATTTGTTTTTTTCTGTTACCCCTTCTTTTTGTTTTTTTTAATTTATCTTTGGTGGGTCGGAACATGTTCGTGTCTTTAATGCCTCCATTCCTTTGTGTTGTGATGTGAACGTGGTGTTTAGTACGGAACTTACATCAAAAAAAAAAAAAGATTTTGTTTCTTTCTTTTTTTAAAATAAATAAAAAAAAAGACATGTAGATAATTACATTGGATTAGGAAATAAGCATACTCACCACAGGCTTATGTCCGACGGTGACTACTACTTGTAAAAAAAAAAAGAAAACAAAAAAAATAAAAAAATAATAATAATAAAAACAATCAAAAGATTGAAAAATAATTCATCAATCGTATTTATTAAGTAAATATGTTGCCTCACCTTTTTAATAAATTGGTTAGAGTACACAACCTAACCCGATAAAGATTACCTTGAATACACATTGTTAACTTTCTGCTGTTGTCATCACCTGAATCAAAGAATCAGAGCCCACCATTCTACTTCATGGGTCGGATTCTTGCTATTTTGCATTCGTTGATACGGGTCAATGAAAACAGTTGTTTCAATTTATTTTATTTTTAATTTTTTTTTTTTTTTTGTACCGACGTAGTCGGAGAAGAAACTATTCAGATTGGTCGAATACGTGCTAGCCAGTCCTGGCGAGCTCCGATGGACATTTAGAAATCAATTCTTTTGAAATAGACCAATTGATGGATCCGATTTATTATTTAACTGGAATGAAGTCCCTTAAAACTTACTGATGAAGGCCTAAGAGGGACAAGTAGTATAAGATTAAGGGCTACTGAAACTACGTATTCCACAAGTGTATTATGGAACAGCAGAACAATGTGTTTTTATAATTTTTCTTTTTTATATTTTATTTTAGTGCACTTTTTTATAATAAACTCATATTTTAACTTTCTGCTGTTGTCATCACCTGAATCAAAGAATCAGAGCCCCCATTCTACTTCATGGGTCGGATTCTTGCTATTTTGCCTTCGTTGATACGGGTCAATGAAAACAGTTGTTTCAATTTTTTTTTATTTTTTTTAATTTTTTTTTTTTTTGTACCGACGTAGTCGGAGAAGAAACTATTCAGATTGAAAACCGATTATTTCTTATGGTCATGATTTATTTTTCCCGGTGCGTCAACGAAAAACAACTATGCCAGGCTGCGTTCAACGAAATATAAGGTTAATCTGAATGGTTTTTTTTTTTTTTTTTTTGTAAGGCAAGTCTAGCCGGCCTTTAATGGGGTTGAGCTCGTACTGCGGTTGGTATCTTACTAGCGGTTCGTTGTTTTGTTTTGTTTCTGCTTTGTTTTCAGATTTCGGAATATTACTTCTCCAGAGAATTTATTTTAATTGGTGTTAATTTTTTTTTTTTTTTTTGTCGTATTTTCTGTTTTGAGAAAACAATCTCAAAAAAGTAAGAAGCGGTGACGCGTACATGTTCACACTGTCGTGCTCTTCTGTTGTTGATTCTACTTATGAATCACTTACAAAGTAATTTCTAAGGAGTGTTGGAGGGTATTTATTTTTTCTTGAACAATTTTGTCTGCTTCCTGTCTCGTCGTACCTTTGATAGCGAGCAACCCCCCTTTCCAAACACTTGAAGAAAGGCAGGGGAAAAAAAAAAAAAAAAAAAAAAAAAACAATTGGGTGAACTTTAACTATTTCCCCTACTTCAATATCTTTGGCCGTTTTCTCGATCAAAATGGAATGTGTATCACGTATGTTTGTTATGTGCAAATTTTTTTTATTTTTAATTTTGCGTTTTATTCTTTCCGAATACATGTTTTCCGAGCAATAGGAAAACCCAATGATAACCCAACGTTAATAACTTTTATAGAATTGTTTTCAGTCTTCATTTATGGAATGGTTGGGATGTTTTGATTACACATTTTTGAAATTACTAAAATGATAGTCACATCGCAGAGATACTTTTCTAAAAAGATTAAAGAGAGACCGACTCTAACGTTGACTTTATAGATATTCCCCTCTTTAGGGACGCTGTCTTCTTCTTCTTTCCCCCTTTTTTTTTTTTTACTGATCTTTTAAAGAAGTATATCGCACTTTTTTTTGTGCTGATCCTGTTATCTATTTTTATGTTTTTTGTGATTGCGGTGGTTAAGTTCCTTACTTTTCAGAAACACAATGCAACTTGGAGGATAGTCAAAAGGTTGAGGTGCGGTAGCTTACTACGTCAGTTTTCAAAGCAGATGTGAGTTCGAAACTTTTTAATAAATCATTCTTCTTCTAATCAAGCTTTAAGAAACGTAAAAATGACTCTCGCCGCCCTCGTGGCGCTTGCTGCTGTTAGCAGTCTTCGCCCTCCTTCAGTACCACTTATGGTTCAGGATCCGTACACATCATTCTGGTCTCCGTATGATCATTTGTATGATGGATTCCCAACTCGTTGGAATGGAGAAGTTGTTGGATGGATGGGACTTGTAAATGTTGACGGAGAATGCTACAAGTGGTTGGGAGGTAAAGTAACATCCTGTTCCAATGTTGTTGACCAGACCGCTCTTCAAGTAGACGCAACACAGACTACTTACACCTTCGAAGTGTCTTCAAAGGTTAGGTTCACAGTTCAGTTTAGAACTCCTTCTGTGATGGAAGAGTCTCCTGATTTTGGAGTATTGTCACTTCCACTAACATTCGTGAAGTACTCCGTCTTGTCATTAGATGATAAGGATCACGATGTTGATTTCTATTTTGACACAACAGCTGAACCAGCAATCACATCGACCTTGACAAAGAGTACTTGGGCTAGATCAACTGCTGGTAACTACGGTCTTCTAAAGATTGGTTCAGATGGTACGTTTAACAACAACCATGAAAGTGATGATATCGCGTGGGGGAAATTTATCATCGCATATGAACAATTCCAAACTGTTAACACTTCTATTGGTGCTGACGCTAATGATGTACGAAGTGCATTTGCTAGTCAGTCCGCTCTTCCTGCAGACGGCACTAAGTTCAAACCAACTGATGAAGGATTCCCTGTTGCTGCAGTAGTCACTAAGTTGAAAGCAACCACCGCCATATCAACCTTTCAATTCCTAATCGGATTTGATGAAGGAGACGCAGCCATTCAGTTCTTTGGAACTAAACTCCCTCCTCTCTGGCTTCACATTCACGGAAGTATTGAGAACGCTGTTGCGACTACTTACAAAATGTTGGATGCCATCAATCAAAAGTGTGATGCTTTCGATTCTAAACTCCGAAGTGATATGAATGCGAAGGGAAAGACTACCCTTTATGGTGAGATGGGATCATTAGCTTATCGTCAGGTTACTGGAGGTACTAAATTAGTATTCAATCAGATTAAGAATGAAACTTGGCTCTTCCTTAAAGAAATATCATCAGACGGTGATGTGAGTACAGTTGATGTCATCTATCCATCATCACCAGCTATCCTTCATTACAGTCCAGAGTTGTATCGAATTCTGATGCTCCCAATCCTGGCGTACGCAAACAATGAGACGGCACCATACGGAGCACCTATCCGTTACAACCTTCAGTGGGCTCCTCACCATTTGGGACGCTGGCCTATCTGTGACCTTGCACCAAACAAGCAGGAACAGATGCCTGTCGAAGAGACCGCCAACCTGTTGCTCAACATTCGTTACGTGACGAGGGCACAGAATGATACGAAGTGGTTGACTCCTTACTGGGGACTGTTGGAAACCTGGGGAAGTTACCTGATCACCGTCCTTCCTGATCCTGGCAACCAACTCTGCACCGACGACTTTGAGGGTCCAAGTCCACACAATGCCAACTTGGCTGTGAAGGGAATCGTTGCATTGGGAGCCTACTCACAGCTGATGACTCAGATTGGTAACCATCAGGCTGCTGACGCGTACATGAACATCGCGAAGAACTTCGGAGAAGCGTGGGTACTGAACGCAACTGATGCCTCTGGCACTCACACGAAACTGCAATACAACTTAGCCGGCACTTGGAGTCAGAAGTACAACTTAGTGTGGCAGCCAATCTTTGGGTTGGATCTCATCCCGGCTTCAGTAATTAGTAAGGACATGGCGTTTTACAAAACGAAGATGCAGAAGTACGGATTACCACTCGACAGTAGGGCACTCTTTACGAAGACTGACTGGTCGATGTGGATCGCAGCGATGGCTCCTCAAGACCAGTTCTTACAGATCACAGAAGCTGTTTACAAATGGACTAATGAATCCACTTCAAGAGTTCCTTGGTCTGATTGGTATTGGACTAATCAAGGAACAGCTAAGGGATTCAAGGCACGTCCTGTTCTTGGAGGTATCTTCGCAAAGATGTTGATGCCTTGAATGTGGTGAGAGTTGCGTGCGTTTGGAGTATCAACCTAGTTAGAAGATACTGGGTTGATATTTTCCCTTATCGTTTTTATATTTGAAAATTTATTAATTAGCTACTGAACGGAAACAGCGAGGAACCGAAATTACGAAATTCTTTTGCAAACGTCAAAGCCAACTTGAGTGCTGCTTTGTCTCCCGACGGCAAGTAGTACTTTTCCTTTTTACCCCTCCCATGATATGTGTTACTATGTAAACAAGTACTTGCACTGTTTTCAGCATCTGTCAAAATCACTTCCCAGATATATATCAGTTGACCTTTCAGCATTCCACCAAGATAGAATAGTAAGTCACTATTATGGCAAAGCAGATAATATTATTGAGTCGTTGTTCAACTCAAGTTATTGTTGCAGTCTATAGAATCAAATATAATTATTATTTTATATTTGTCTTTTTTTTTGTAACTTTCGTGTGTCTTGTGGTAAAAATGTTTTTTTTTTTTTTTTTTTTTTTTTTTTTTGTTGTTGAGGTCATGATAATCAGCACAAGATGAAAAAAAAATAGTGAAAAAAAAAAAAAAAAACTAAATCACTAAATTATCTTATTGATGATAAGTACTCAGTAAGTTGAGTGATGTAGTCACTCTATTTTGGTTTTAGCTCTAACAAAGAGGCAGGCTGCCTTTATAGATAAGCAGAATCCAACAAATCTTACATTGTTTTAAACCCTTGTAGTGCGTTAAGCTGAACCTGATTCCCCTTGAACAATATAATCGCGAAAAGAACCGGTGAGTTTCCCCGTATTTCTGCTGATGAGCAAAAAGTTAGTTATCTGCGTGTGAAGACTAGTCGAGACCCTCCGAAGCAATAAAATATATAAAAAAAAAAAAATTAACGGAATCGTTCGAGATCCTATTTTTTTTTGTTTTGTTTTCTTGTCAGTCCAAAGTAGTACAAAATCTGCAGGAGTAAAGTTATTGCCTTCTTATTAAGAATAGTTGACGGAGTTCTTTTGTGACGCGATGTATGTTTATATTGTATTGTTTAAAATAAGACTACCATTTCTTCACAAAGACCAAACTATTAAAAAAGATGTCTATAGCCGCCCTCGTGGGGCTTGCTGCAGTTAGCAGTCTTCGCCCTCCTTCAGTACCACTTATGGTTCAGGATCCGTACACATCATTCTGGTCTCCGTATGATCATTTGTACGATGGATCCCCAACTCGTTGGAGTGGAGAAATTATCAGTTGGACTGGTGTCACTACTGTAGACGGACAGTGTTACAGATGGCTCGGAGCTGCCAACACCAGCTGTTCAACTACTGCTAAACAGATTGGACTTGATGTTGATGCGACTCTAACAACTTACACATTCGAAGCAGGTTCATCTGTTCAGTTTACAGTTCAATTTAGAACAGCATCTGTAATGGAAGAATCACCTGACTATTCTTTATTATCACTTCCTTTTACTAATATTAGATATTCTGCCAAGTCTCTTGATGGTAAAGATAGACAAATTGAATTCTACTTCGACTCAACAGCTGAGCCAGCAATCGCAGTAACCTCAACTGTTGGTAACTGGGAAAGATCAAAGTCTGGTAACTACGGTCTCCTAAAGATTGGTTCAGACGGAACCTTCGACAGCAACGGTGGAAAAAATGAAATCGCGTGGGGGAAGTTCATCATCGCATACGACTCAACTCAAGATGTTAGTACCTCACTCGGTGTTGATGCGATAGCTGTTCGTGAGGCCTTTAATAAAGGAAATCCTCTTCCACCAGACAACACAACTTTTAGACCAGTTACTCAGGGATATCCAGTTGCAGCACTTGCTACAAAATTCAACATCGGTGCTACTTCTGCTTCCTTTCAATTCCTAATCGGATTTGATGAAGGAGACGCAGCCATTCAGTTCTTTGGAACTAAACTCCCTCCTCTCTGGCTTCACATTCACGGAAGTATTGAGAACGCCGTCTCTTCAACAATGAAACAGATTGATTCTATCAATCAAAAGTGTGATGCTTTCGATTCTAAACTCCGAAGTGATATGAATGCGAAGGGAAAGACTACCCTTTATGGTGAGATGGGATCATTAGCTTATCGTCAGGTTACTGGAGGTACTAAATTAGTATTCAATCAGATTAAGAATGAAACTTGGCTCTTCCTTAAAGAAATATCATCAGACGGTGATGTGAGTACAGTTGATGTCATCTATCCATCATCACCAGCTATCCTTCACTACAGTCCGGAGTTGTATCGAATTCTGATGCTCCCAATCCTGGCGTACGCAAACAATGAGACGGCACCATACGGAGCACCTATCCGTTACAACCTTCAGTGGGCTCCTCACCATTTGGGACACTGGCCTATCTGTGACCTTGCACCAAACAAGCAGGAACAAATGCCTGTCGAAGAGACCGCCAACCTGTTGCTCAACATTCGTTACGTGACGAGGGCACAGAATGATACGAAGTGGTTGACTCCTTACTGGGGACTGTTGGAAACCTGGGGAAGCTACCTGATCACCGTCCTTCCTGATCCTGGCAACCAACTCTGCACCGACGACTTTGAGGGTCCAAGTCCACACAACGCCAACTTGGCTGTGAAGGGAATCGTTGCATTGGGAGCCTACTCACAGCTGATGACTCAGATTGGTAACCATCAGGCTGCTGACGCGTACATGAACATCGCGAAGAACTTCGGAGCAGCGTGGGTACTGAACGCAACTGATGCCTCTGGCACTCACACGAAACTGCAATACAACTTAACCGGCACTTGGAGTCAGAAGTACAACTTAGTGTGGCAGCCAATCTTTGGGTTGGATCTCATCCCGGCTTCAGTAATTAGTAAGGACATGGCGTTTTACAAAACGAAGATGCAGAAGTACGGATTACCACTCGACAGTAGGGCACTCTTTACGAAGACTGACTGGTCGATGTGGATCGCAGCGATGGCTCCTCAAGACCAGTTCTTACAGATCACAGAAGCTGTTTACAAATGGACTAATGAATCCACTTCAAGAGTTCCTTGGTCTGATTGGTATTGGACTAATCAAGGAACTGCTAAGGGATTCAAGGCACGTCCTGTTCTTGGAGGTATCTTCGCAAAGATGTTGATGCCTTGATTTGATAATTATCGGCAATCAGACCTGCCGATATATTCGGAGGGTTCTTCCAACCGTGAGACTGTGATTAGTATTAAGCTATGTTCACCTTTTTTTGTTTTGTTTTTTTTGCGTAACCTTTTTCCCCCCCATTTCTTCCCCGAAATACCAGATTCGACAACGTCTTCTGGTCAGTAAGACAAAAAAATATAGTTTTCTCTTTTTATGTTTTCTTTTTTTCTAAACGTAATTTGAATGATTATAATGTAGAGCAAGTACGTCATTTACAGAGTGTTAGCCTGTATTAACATTTTAGTCTGTGTCATGAGTTTTTTAATCTTATTATTGAGTTCTGATACAATACAAGAGATTTATATTCGTATGAATCTAATCAAACAGTCTTCCCCCCATTTCTTTTAATTCTTGTTTTTGCCGCATGATTCTTTTTTTTTCTTTTTTTTTTTTTTAAATTTATTAATATCTCCTTTGACACTCGTTCACCCTACAATGCTATTTGAAAGGTTTTCTCCTTCGAACATAAGAGGAAAAAAAAAAAACTTTTTTTTATTTTTGAATGCTGTACGCAACTGTAAACAGGTGGGAGTTTGCCTGCTCCTTTTTATTTTCAAAGTGAATCTTTGCCCAACTGTCATTCTTTCAGGCCGGGTCTGCAGGACTATAGCTAAGAAGTTTGTACACTGTCTCGTGTTCCTTTCAAACGTTTTTTAGTGCTGTGCTGTTACAAAGTTTTATGTGAAAGTTAATATTTAGTTATTTTATTATTTTCTTTTTATCAGTTAAACAACAATGGACGAACGATCTATAGTTGTGAAGGGCTGCACTGACTTCGCAGCGACATGGAGTGAGTTTGAGATGTCAGTGGCGGAACTTCATAAAATGAATGCAGTCCAACAAGTAAGAGTGAAGTTGATGATGGTGGATGCTATAATCTGGCAGATGTTAGAAGGTAGTGACAGCTCAAAGGTAAAAAGATTTGGAATGGGAGCTCGTTTAGAACCTGGTCATATTCATTCAAGTGTTGATAGAACAATAACAAGACTTCGTGGTGGTAGATCTGTTCCCTCTGTACCATCCCCTCATCTGTCTGCTACTACACCACTGACATCTACCCCAGCATCACAGCACCCTTCTGCTTCACAATATTTCATATCACCTTATCGACCTACTTCTGCAAACCCTCACACACCACTATTCTCTTCCGCTGGATGTAACAATTGCGAGTGTGGAGGAGTTTTAATGCGTCAGCTTTCAGCTGCCAAGGGGTACTTCCACAAGTGCACATCTTGTTGTAAAGTTTATGTTTCTGAAACACCTGTGTCACCACCTAGAAGAGCATCACCATCACCTAATCAAGGTCAACCTAACCGACCAGTTTTTATATCGCCATCTTTACATAGGAAGAGTGAGTCGGTGAGAGTTGAGCAACGGACTGAGCAGCCTGTTGAGAAGCCGCCGAAGAAAAGTCAGCCGCCGCCACCACCACCACCACCAGCCGCTCAACAGACTGTTGATGACGATGAGAGTACTGAGTATCGCTACCCTCCAACTATTCTAGACACGTCAGGGTTGAATCCTGTTAATGAGAATCTAAAGGTTTACGACATTAAGAAATTCAAACCTCCTCACAAAGAGCAAATGCCCCTCGGCCGTCTCGCCTCTGGCAGCCCTCATGCGATTGATAGAAAACCCTCGAGAGAGGGATGGACGCAGGACTCTGGTGGGAAATGGAAAAGCTGGAGTGAAATAAAATATGAAGACTGTCGAGAAACACCCAGAACAGGAGTTGAATTGGTGTCTGTTAAGATTGAAAAGGATAAGAAAAAAGTTCCTCCGCCTCCTCCGTCTTACAAACCATCCAGCAATCCTAGCACACCAGCAGCATCATCGTCTTCTCTTGCGTCGTTTGGTGTTCCTATTGATGAGGTGAGGTCTCAGTCTTCTGTTTCTTCGTCAGTTCGACAGCAGGAAGTATCGCAATCGTTTTCTATTGTCATCAAAACGTTATCAGGTGAAGAAATGCCTCTCAAGAAGATCGCACCGACTACAACAATTGAAGCAATCCGCATGAAGCTAATCGACAGCTGGGGCCCGAGAGGTGCTAATTTCAAGTTCATCCACAACGGACAAGAGTGGACAGACGACAAGACAATCGCCGACGCTGGTCTGTCTACTGGAGGAGTTCTACACGCTCTATAGGATTATTAACTTATTATATTGTATTTGTTCTAAAACATTCTGTTATATTATTATTCTAACTATTTCTTGCTTTCTCTTTTTAGTAGTAGATTAGTTACAGTTGTTTTTCGTATTGTAGTAATTAAAATTGTATTTTTTTTTTTTTTTTTTTTTTGTATTTTCAATTTCTTTTTTGTTTTTTTGTCTTGTGATCAACATTGTATTATCACACGCTATTCTTTGAATACACTCAAGTGACACTAAAAAATAAAATAAGAAAAAAAAAATGGAATTTTTGAGAGAATTACCGTTCTTAAAGACTTTGATCGATGAATACGATAATACATTTATCCATCAGACTGATGCTTCGATGTTGGAACCGAATGAGATGATGGGAGCAAATGCTCTTTATGTTTTCTTTGTCTTTATTAGTTGCATGATAATGAAGAATGATTCAATTCAAGCATTCGATTTAAAGTGGTTTCGAGCAATCTATAACTTCATCTGCGTGGCTTTGAGCGCCACCTCACTTTATTTGATTGTCGTTGCTGCTTTTGAGGAGTTGGGACCGAAGGCAGTTTGCAACAACGACGACAATCAAATATCTCCAAAAGTTAGGTTTGCTGTCTACGTGTTTTATATGTCGAAATTTTTTGAGTTTACTGATACTTTTATTATGATTTTAAGAAAGAAATTCACTCAAGTCACATTCTTACACGTTTATCACCACGCCTCTATTAGTGCTGTAGTTTGGACTTATCTTCGATACACGAGAGGAGGTGATGAATTTCTGGCAGTTGGATTTAACTCATTCGTTCACGTTCTGATGTACTCACATTACTTTGTTACTACATTTGGTGTATCAGCTCCATGGAAATCAATGTTAACATCTCTTCAGTTAATTCAATTCATTTGTATATTTACTCAGGCAGCAGCTGGTCTTTATCTTCACTGTGGATGGCCTGATTTCTTGAATGTAATGCAGGTTTGTTTTTTATATTTTAAAAAAAAAAAAAAAGTGTTTTTTTTTTTTTGTACAAAATAACAACAACACCAACAGATGGCCTACATGACTACTATGTTATTACTTTTTGGTAACTTCTTCATAAAATCATATCTCCCAAAAAGTAAAGGAAAGGGAAAGAATAAGAGAGAGTGAGCTGTATTGTCCTACAGAGACAAAACTAACAAACTACACGTGAGAATGAGTTATGAAATAATATAAGGGTTAACTACCCAATAGTGTTTATATAACGCTTACACGGAGTTGGTTTATCGTATCGAGTCATGGCTGGTCTGCGTTAGGATGAACGAAAGTCAGAAAAAAACAAAAGCAGCTTCAGTTGAATTGGACGCAGATGTGTGATTGGAGTATGTGTGAAGAATAAAGTGTGAGAAAAGTTTTTAAAAAAAAAAAAAAAATCGGCCAAAAGTCCGCTGTAAACAACGACAACGTTATTCCTATTCGAGTTAAGTACACTGCTGCTGGAAATTGTTTTCTTTTTGCTCTCGACAAGGACAGAACGTAAATACTATTAACAAATTGACCTTGCTGTTCTTGGTAAGGGAAATCACAAAACGAACTTCAATCTTTTCGAAGTAATCCCCTCTCTCCCCTTTTGATCTCAGCTACTGACCATCGTTACATTAGGTCTGTTTGTGTTATTAGTTACTACCAAGTTGTTAACTACACTTTACTACAGATTCTGACAAGAGATATTCTGGCGGAGGTTTGAGGAAGTTTGTCCCATTTTGTGTTTTGTTAAATATCATCTAAAAACAGTTATAATAATATGACTCGAGGAAGTAATGAACCAGACAGAGATGATGACGTGACTGTTGATATTCCAATAAGTCACGCAACTCCTAGAAATCAATCTCCAAGTGGATCTCCAAGGAGTCCGCGCAGTATGGAAGCTTCATTTGCATCGGAGAAGGCTGTTTCGAAGAAGAAGCGGATGCACCTCCAATGGGAGTCGCTCAGCTTTTCCGTGAAGGTCGAGGACCAAAAAGAACCGAAGCAGATTCTCAACAAGATCTCATCCGAACTGAGACCGGGTGAGCTGACTGCGATTATGGGACCGTCAGGTGCGGGGAAGAGTACTTTGCTCAACGTGTTGGCTGGTCGGGCGCCTTACGGACAGGCTGAAGGGAAGATCAGTCTGAACGGCAAGGCAACTGACCCTTCGGCGTACAGAAGCAGGTTGGCGTACGTCATGCAAGAAGACGCGCTGTTTGCTATGCAAACACCGAATGAGGTTCTGTACTTCACAGCGAGTCTAAAGTACCCGAATATGGAGGAAGAGGAGCGTCGTGCGCTTGTTGCCTCGGCGATCGAGTCCCTCGGTTTGGAAAGGTGTCAGGACACTTTGATTGGGTCTGACCTCTCTCCTGGTCTGTCTGGTGGTGAGAAGAAGAGAACCGCCGTTGCAGTTGAGCTGATCTCCAATCCTTCTTTGATCTTCTTGGATGAGCCGACTTCTGGTCTGGACTCGTACAGTGCGTTCGAGTTGGTGAAGATTCTCCGACGATTGGCTGACAACGGGTGTTCGATTATTTGCACCATTCATCAGCCTTCTTCAGAAGTATTTGAATTATTCTCAAGAGTGATCCTACTGAGGAAGGGTATCCTCGCCTATGACGGGAAGACGACAGGACTGGTTCAATACTTTGCTGAGGCTGGGTTTCAGTGCAAGAAGAACTACAACCCTGCAGACTTTGTGATGACGAAGCTACAGACATTATCAGATGAAGAGATGACTCCATTGGTCAAGGCGGTTACTCCGAGAAAGGTCAAGTCGAGTATCGGTGGCAGCACCAAAGGAGCGAAGACTAAGATGGCTCCGTTCTTTTTGCAGTTACGACATCTATTTATGAGAGAGCTTTACCAGTTTTTACGAGACAAGGAGACTCTAAAAGCCAGGTTTGTAATGACAATCGTATTAGCTTTTCTTGTGAGTGCAGTATTTTGGCAGACTAGCAAAGAATGGGGGGATGATGGAGATGCCAGAAGTATATTCGTTGCTATTTCTGATCACAGAGGTGCCATAGTATTTGTTACTATGAATACGATGTTTTCATCTTCACAGCCGATGCTTCTCGTGTTTCCTCAAGAACGACCTGTTTTTATAAGAGAACGGATATCTGGAACTTATAGTACGTTTGCTTATGTTTTAGCGAAGACTTCAGTCGATGTTCCGGCTGGTCTGGCGCAATCAGCTCTTGCTATGTTAGGCTGTTACTGGACGATAGGATTCAATGGAAATATAATCTACCTCATCGGAACTCTTACACTTCTCTGTGCTGTTTCATCTTCTCTCTCCCTGTTGTTGGGAGCTGCAGCCAATAATGCACAAGAAGCAGTTAATTTATCACCAGTTCTGTTTATTCCTCAACTTATATTTAGTGGTTTCATTATTCCAACTCAAAATATTCCAGTTTGGATGCGTTGGCTGCAGTGGACTGCTCCATTTAAATACACTCTTGGATTAGGATTACTTATTGATTTCCATGACTCAGCTGTCCCTGATGATCGTCAAACAGAAGTCAACAACGTACTTTATGATAACGACATTGCAAAGGATGCTTGGTGGCAATACATAGTTATTATGGTTTGTATGTTTTTCACTTTGAGAGTAATTACGTCACTGATTTTGCATCTAAAAGCACAACGCTTTGAGTGAAAGGAAGGATCTGCAGCCATTTTAAAAATATTGTTACGTCACACACACCTTTCTTGCTAAAAAGTAAATGACCTAACCCAACGCAATATTTTCCTTTTTTTTTTTTTTTTCATTGTTTTCAGCTTTTCTTTTTTTTTGCTGTTTGTAAACAATTTATTTTTCCTCTCTGTTTTATTGGACCCTGGTTCTTATTTGTTTCTGTTTATTTTTCTTTGATAAGGTTCAAAGGATCAATTCCGAGTCTCTTATCCTCAAATTGTATTCAGCACCACACTCGGATCTATAAGCATTAACACTATTAGTTTTAGCTTAAGATTACTGGTTGGTTACCAGTGTGCAATCTTGACGAAAGTTTTTTTTTTTTTTTTTTTTTTAAAAGTCGTCTAATTCCGTACAAGGGTTTGTCTGATTTCACTGATTTCACTGATATCCAACATTTTAAGGAACTTGTGCGGAATTAGAGGTTTTACTTTCCATTCCTTTTTTTTTTTTTTTCTTTTTTTTTAAATCTCAAGCCTTTTCTTTTTATTTCGATAAGAAATTGCTGTGCCGACATGTATTTTATTTTCCTCCCTGTTTAACTGGACTACTGGGTTCTTATTTGTTTCTTTTCTTTTTATACCGAATGGATTGTACAGGGATACCATTATTGGATTCTAAGGATCAATTCCGAGTCTCATCCTTGTGACCTCTTCTGAAGGTAATTTAAATTTTCTTTTTTTTTAAACACCGACAAAGTCGGAGAAGAAACTATTCAGATTCAAAGCACTTTATTTATTATATCGCACCAATTAGAAGCTAATAAAGTAATCCTCTCAGGGATTAGGTTCGACACAATTGCGTTTATCCAACTGGTGTGTAGGGCTTGCTAAATAACTATTAATACTAACTCTTTCCGCTACAAGCTTATGCTATAGCCAGTGCTGGCGAGCTAAGAATTACTTTTGAAAACTGATTTACAAGAAATTTGGAATAAAGTCCCCGTAGAACTTACTGATGAAGGACAAAAAGGGACAAGTAGTGGTCTGAAACTACGTTTTTTCCACAAGTGTTATACGGAACAGCAGATCAATTTATTTAATGTTTTTCGCTATCTTATTCATTCAAAATGCATGTTTTTAATAATCTCATACCTCTGTGTCGCTGGTATTACTGTCTGCGTTCAATCTATCTGAATGGTTTTGTTATTTTTAATGTACTCTACTGAACCAGATTTTTTTTTTCTTCTAAGTTTTTTCAGATTTAAGGATGCTATCTGTTAATCTGAAAGGGGGGGGGGGGGGGGGGGGGGGGAAAAAGGAAAAAAAAAAACTCACTCTCACCATACTTGTCAATTTTTATTTTGAATTGACCCTATATGATCTAACGTAGTAATCAACAACTTTATGACTAACTTATGATGTAGCTAACAGGTAGTATAATTAATATGTCTTTTGAGTGTGTAAGAAGGTTAGTAGTTTGTATTGTAATCATTTCTTTAATCAGTTTCCAGTCTTACTATGACTACGGGTAATGAACCTGACAGAGATGATGACCTAGTCTCTGTTGACATTCCAATCAGCCCAAGAACACCTTCAAATGTTAGTCCAAGGGAATCCTCTTTCGCATCGGAGAAGGCTGTTTCGAAGAAGAAGCGGATGCACCTCCAATGGGAGTCGCTCAGCTTTTCCGTGAAGGTCGAGGACCAAAAAGAACCGAAGCAGATTCTCAACAAGATCTCATCCGAACTGAGACCGGGTGAGCTGACTGCGATTATGGGACCGTCAGGTGCGGGGAAGAGTACTTTGCTCAACGTGTTGGCTGGTCGGGCGCCTTACGGGAAGGCTGAAGGGAAGATCAGTCTGAACGGCAAGGCAACTGACCCTGCGGCGTACAGAAGCAGGTTGGCGTACGTCATGCAACAAGACGCGCTGTTTGCTATGCAAACACCGAATGAGGTTCTGTACTTCACAGCGAGTCTAAAGTACCCGAATATGGAGGAAGAAGAGCGTCGTGCGCTTGTTGCCTCAGCGATCGAGTCCCTCGGTTTGGAAAGGTGTCAGGACACTTTGATTGGATCTGACTTCGCACCAGGACTGTCTGGTGGTGAGAAGAAGAGAACCGCCGTTGCAGTTGAGCTGATCTCCAATCCTTCTTTGATCTTCTTGGATGAGCCGACTTCTGGTCTGGACTCGTACAGTGCGTTCGAGTTGGTGAAGATTCTCCGACGATTGGCTGACAACGGGTGTTCGATTATTTGCACCATTCATCAGCCTTCTTCAGAAGTATTTGAATTATTCTCAAGAGTGATCCTACTGAGGAAGGGTATCCTCGCCTATGACGGGAAGACGACAGGACTGGTTCAATACTTTGCTGAGGCTGGGTTTCAGTGCAAGAAGAACTACAACCCTGCAGACTTTGTGATGACGAAGCTACAGACATTATCAGATGAAGAGATGACTCCATTGGTCAAGGCGGTTACTCCGAGAAAGGTCAAGTCGAGTATCGGTGGCAGCACCAAAGGAGCGAAGACTAAGATGGCTCCTTTCCACACACAATTGAGATATTTATTCGTGAGAGAGTTACAACAATTCAAACGTGACACGATGACTTTAAAGGCCAGGTTAGGTATGGCTGCAGGGTTAGCATTGGTCGTCGGACTTATATTCTTCCAAAATGGGAAGAATTGGGGAGAGGATGGCAACGTTGAAGATATTTTTGTTTCGGTTAATGACCACAGAGCGGCAATTGTATTTCTCGGTATCAACGCTCTGTTTCTAGCTGCACAGCCTATGCTTCTCGTATTTCCACTTGAAAGACCTGTTTTCATTAGAGAGCACATGTCGGGAACGTATGGTGCAGCTGCCTACATGGTCGCAAAAACGATGATTGATATCCCTGCAGGATTTGCACAGGCTACGATATCTGTTTGTACTTGTTATGCTTTAGCTGGTTTGAATGGATTCGTTGTTTACATCGTTGGAGCGATTACTCTGTTGTGTGCCGTCTCATCGTCAACAGCAATCTTAATAGGGTCAACTGTAACCAAACCTGAGACAGCTGTTTCCATCTCTCCAGCAGCAGTCTTTCCACAGTTACTATTCAGCGGATTATTAATTGCAATAGAGAATATCCCATCATGGATCAGATGGGTTCAATGGACGGTACCTCTGAAATACGCTGTTGCTTTGGGTACTTTAGTTGAGTTTCATGAATCTGCCGTACCTGATGATCGCCAACGCGAAGTCAACAGTCTTCTCTACAGAAACAACATTGGAAAAGATGTTTGGTGGTCTTATCTCGTTGTACTATTTGGAATATTTGTTACTTTGAGAGTGGCCGCAACATTTGTTTTAAATTGGAGAGCAGGTCAGTTTGCATAATTTTAAAAATATAATCAGCTGACTGAGTGGGCAGTTTTTTCTTCGTCAATCTTCGCTTACTTATGAGAGCTAAAAAATTGACTGGCATTCTCGGCATGTGGCAAGCGTCGTTAAAGATAGTTTTCTTTTTTAAAAAGACTGATCGTATCGGCTACTAAATTATTTTTTTTCCTTATAGTATATACCGTTTGACAAACGTAACATTACTGTTCAAAAAGTTTCAAGCGCAAGCAAGTGACAGCTTGCTTCGCAGTCCTGTAACCTAAACTAACTCATGTCTGTAGAAGACAAGAGATCGCATCTCAAGTAATTCCTCTCCGACATTACATCCTTTCTTCTTGTTTAACATAAAAGTGAAATCTTGAACATATCCTCAACCATGAGCTTTTTTTTCCACTTTTATTACTTTCTTTTTCTATATATATTTGTCCCCTTACACATTGCCTAGTTCTAGGCAGGAACTGGAGACCGTGCAAGCATATCCGTAGAAGTGGACACACTTCCCAAAGGGACAGAATAATTTTATTTTTTGTGTTAGTAATTAACAACAAATACTCTCCAGAGAACTTGATTCCGTAGATTTCGTGTATGTTTACGATCGATTTGGAAACATAAACGAGACATGTAGTTTTACTAAGCAATCAACCGGGAAAAAGAGTTGACCTACCTCTCCATCCCTTTTTGTTAAAATATCTCCAGCAGTGATTCATTCTTCTTACAATGATTTGAATTTACGCAACTTTCCATTCATTCAATTACCTCTCTTAAAACGTAGTCAGTGGCTTCAACCTGATTACGACTCGTTACTCTTTTCTATCTTACTTCGCATCCTCATTGACTAAGAGGTCTGCTTCGAAGAGATATTCACAAATAGTACTTCTGTGGTGTTTTATGAAATCATTTCTTCTTCAGTTGTTTAGAATATGAACACTTTTGTAGTACTAAAGTAGAGTAGAAATAATTATTAATGAATGCATCTGTTAGTCAACTATACTTGTCACAGTTTCATAAAAAAACTAAAATGACGAGTGGCGAAAACGAGCCAGACAGAGACGATGACCGCGTCTCGGTTGATATTCCGAGGTCTCCGAAGAGTCCAAAGAAATCCCCAAAGAGTCCGCGCAGTATGGAAGCTTCATTTGCATCGGAGAAGGCTGTTTCGAAGAAGAAGCGGATGCACCTCCAATGGGAGTCGCTCAGCTTTTCCGTGAAGGTCGAGGACCAAAAAGAACCGAAGCAGATTCTCAACAAAATCTCATCCGAACTGAGACCGGGTGAGCTGACTGCGATTATGGGACCGTCAGGTGCGGGGAAGAGTACTTTGCTCAACGTGTTGGCTGGTCGGGCGCCTTACGGGAAGGCGGAGGGGAAGATCAGTCTGAACGGCAAGGCAACTGACCCTTCGGCGTACAGAAGCAGGTTGGCGTACGTCATGCAACAAGACGCGCTGTTTGCTATGCAAACACCGAATGAAGTTCTGTACTTCACAGCGAGTCTAAAGTACCCGAATATGGAGGAAGAGGAGCGTCGTGCGCTCGTTGCCTCGGCGATCGAGTCCCTCGGTTTGGAAAGGTGTCAGGACACTTTGATTGGATCTGACCTCTCTCCTGGTCTGTCTGGTGGTGAGAAGAAGAGAACCGCCGTTGCAGTTGAGCTGATCTCCAATCCTTCTTTGATCTTCTTGGATGAGCCGACTTCTGGTCTGGACTCGTACAGTGCGTTCGAGTTGGTGAAGATTCTCCGACGATTGGCTGACAACGGGTGTTCGATTATTTGCACCATTCATCAGCCTTCTTCAGAAGTATTCGACTTGTTTTCGAGAGTGATTTTATTGAGGAAGGGTGTCCTCGCCTATGACGGGAAGGTATCCAACCTGACACAGCACTTTGCTGAGGCTGGGTTTCAGTGCAAGAAGAACTACAACCCTGCAGACTTTGTGATGACGAAGCTACAGACATTATCAGATGAAGAGATGACTCCATTGATCAAGGCGGTTACTCCGAGAAAGGTCAAGTCGAGTATCGGTGGCAGCGTGAAGGCGAAGAAGGTGAAGAAGGCCCCATTCAGTACTCAACTGAGACACCTGTTTCACAGAGAGCTTCAACAGTTTCTGCGAGACAGGGAGACGATGATGGCGAGAATTGGAATGGCTTCTCTATTAGCATTTCTGGTTGGACTTGTCTTCTGGCAAACTGGTAACAAATGGGGTGATGACACAAGCCCTGAAGACATCTTTACTGCTATTAATGGACATAGGGGAGCTTTATTATTTATTATTATGAACGCGATGTTCTTATCTGCTGAACCGATGCTTCTCGTGTTCCCTCAAGAGCGTCCTGTTTTCATAAGAGAGCACATTTCTGGAACTTACGGTACGACTGCTTACATACTTGCGAAGTCACTTGTTGATATCCCTGTGTGTCTCTTAGAATCAATAATAGCGATACTTCTTACCTATTGGATGGTAGGTTTCAATGGAAACTTCTTTTACATCGTTGGCGCACTTACTCTTCTCTGTAATGTTTCTTCTTCACTCTCATTACTTATTGGAGCCACAACAAGCAGCAGTGAGGCAGCTTTGAACATGTCTCCTGCTGTGTTCGTTCCTCAGATCTTGTTCAGCGGTTTCTTGATCCCGTCATCGAATATTCCAGTGTGGATGCGTTGGTTGCAGTGGATTGTTCCATTGAAGTACTCCGTTAACTTGGGACTGTTGGCTGACTTCCACCACTCAGCTGTTCCAGATGACAGACAGGATCAGGTCAATGATACTCTTTTCAGAGATGAGATAGCAAAGGACGCCTGGTGGCAGTATCTCATCATCTTGTTGTGTATGTTCTTTTTTGTTAGGTGCGTCACTTTAGTTGTGTTGAGCTTCAGGGCAAGGAATTTTGAGTAGGACGACCACACCAACTGGTTATTGTACTGAGCTTTATCAAGGGGGCATTTTTCTTAAGCTTTTGCCTTTTGGTCGATTCTTTTTTGTCTGTATTTCATTTCTAAGTTTTTTTGAGTTATTTTTTATTAGCTGGTCATGAAACAACTCGACCATTTAAAACTTGTTGTCTAAAAATAAAAAAAAATAAAATAAAAATTATGTTCATTAGCGAACTTTGTGTTATTGATTTTACTTTAGACAAAAGCTTGTTTTTTTTTTTTACATTTTGTCACTTCCTTTCCTTTAGTTTTGAACATAAAATTACGTACCGCAACTTGTGCTTTGACTTCATTTCTGGAAAGTGATATTTCTCAGCACTGTAGAGGACTGCTAATGGCCTGAGAGATTGAGGGGTCAAGTCCAACAGCAAGCTTCTTTGCAAACGGTTCTGAAAGCTGATACGCAATTTCAATTTTCTTTTTTTTTTCCCTCTTTCTTGCGTTACCAGCGTCTAACCCTTAAGGTGCTCAACTACCTGGCTATCTAGCATCAGGTAATTGTTGAAGACCTAATTTGAAAAGTGTTCATTTCTTGTCGTAACTTATTATTATCAAGAGACGGAGATCCTCCGTGAGTTGATGCTATTTTAATTTATTAATTTCCCTGTTGAATGTTGGACTCCGAGTGTGTAGAGAAAGGCATTGGTAGCCCACGTCAAGTACATTAAACATTTGTGTGTTTGGGTGTGACATCATTTGATTAATTATCTTTTTCGTTTTTTTTTTTTTTTTTTTTTGTTGTCGTCGTTTATTGTGAGGCGATAGTGATTCTTTGTTATTTCCTTCTCTCTTTTGTAGTGGTCTCGTATGCAGAATTTTTTAACATTAGAGAGACACTCCGAGCGGACTTTTCCCGCTACAGTATTGAAAAAAAAAAAAAAAAAAAGAGGAAAAGTTTTTTTTTTTTTTTTTTTTTTTGTTTGTTTTTTCCTTTTTTCTTTTTTTTTTTACACTCCACCAGCTGATTAGTCGGCATTTCCAAGTTCTCTTTTTTTTTGATTTGTAAAAAAGTAGTTAATCAGTTTATAGTGTTTTCTTTCCAACTGTTACGTTTTAGTGGCAGTTTGACTGCTTCCAATTATTTTTAGTGATAGTGATATGTATGCATGTATTTTTTTTTTTTTTGTTGGTAGTAGTAAGGATTAATTTGTTTTAACTTTTTTTTACATAGTCATCCCAAAGACCCCATTTCGCTCTATTTTTTTCCCCCTTTTTTTCTTAATTTTTCTCCAGGAAAAAAAAAAAAAAAAAAAAAAAAAATTGTTAAAAACTCCCAAACTAATTAAACGTATCTTTTATTTAATCAAAAAACATTGTTTTTGGTTACCAATTTCTCGATTCTGTTGTGACCAAGGTCTTTACCTGGTGAAGTACAGCTGCTCAACTTACGAACATTAATCCCCCTTTTTTTCTCCCTTTCTTTACCAACTTCAATAGTCGGTTTAATAACAACTGACACTGATTGGTAAGCTTCCGAAAAGTAACATCTGCTTCCAAAGATGGATAACGGATCCTAAACTTGTTTGCTGATTAGAATATTTCTCCTTCCTTTTTTTTTTTTTTTTTCCATAGCGAACACAATTTAAAACCCACGAGTGTCTCTTCTCGTCGGAATATCGGAGACCGTGAGCAGGGGTTCGTGTCTGTTCTCTATCCTCCTCTAACTTTATCTGAGTGTTTTAGGTAGTTGGTGTTCTTCTCATTTCATTTATATTACTTGTCAAGTAAATCTCACAGTAGTGAGCTTTCTGACAGTATTTGTTAGTCAGAATGAATCGAAAGGTTAAACAAACTAAATCTGATTGCAGTGGAATCGCTATCCATCTGTTTAGTGTGTTAGTGGCCAACTTCCTTTTTTTTTTATATCTGAAAAAAAAAAAGAAAACCTTTCCTCTCTCTAAGTGGGCTTAACAACTATTCCATGGAATACCTTAAAGGTTTAATGGGACAGCTTGTGATCATTTGTAGCCTTCGCTTGTTTTCATAAAATTAATAAAAAGGAAAATTTTGTGGTCTTTTATTTGATATTCTTTCTGTTTTCAGAATCCTAAAAAGATGCAGAGAGGTCTGGGGAAACTGTTAGTTCAGTTGAGTATCTGTTCGCTCTGTCAGTTTTCTTTCCATCAGTTTCTTATTTCAGAACATGCCAATCGAACCAGACAGTGAAGTGATCCCTGTCACTACGGGAACTGATCAGCTACCAAAACAACCAAAGTTAGCTCAGTGGGCAGGTGTTGATGAAGACAAACCTGTCACAATAGATATTCGAAAGGAGGAAGCAGTTGAGCAAATGCACCTCGAGTGGGATTCGCTCAGCTTTTCCGTGAGGGTAGAGAATAAAAAAGAACCGAAGCAGATTCTCAACAAGATCTCATCTGAACTGAGACCGGGTGAGCTGACTGCGATTATGGGACCGTCAGGTGCGGGGAAGAGTACTTTGCTCAACGTGTTGGCTGGTCGGGCGCCCTACGGACAGGCTGAAGGGAAGATCAGTCTGAACGGCAAGGCAACTGACCCTGCGGCGTACAGAAGCAGGTTGGCGTACGTCATGCAACAAGACGCGCTGTTTGCTATGCAAACACCGAATGAAGTTCTGTACTTCACAGCGAGTCTGAGGTACCCTGAGAAGTCAGCGGAGGAGCGCCGTGCGCTCGTAGCTTCATCAATTGAGTCCCTCGGTTTGGAAAGGTGTCAGGACACTTTGATTGGGTCTGACCTCTCTCCTGGTCTGTCTGGTGGTCAGAAGAAGAGAACCGCCGTTGCAGTTGAGCTGATCTCCAATCCTTCTTTGATCTTCTTGGATGAGCCGACTTCTGGTCTGGACTCGCACAGTGCGTTCGAGTTGGTGAAGATTCTCCGACGATTGGCTGACAACGGGTGTTCTATTATTTGCACCATTCATCAGCCTTCTTCAGAAGTATTCGACTTGTTTTCGAGAGTGATTTTATTGAGGAAGGGTGTCCTCGCCTATGACGGGAAGGTATCCAACCTGACACAGCACTTTGCTGAGGCTGGGTTTCAGTGCAAGAAGAACTACAACCCTGCAGACTTTGTGATGACGAAGCTACAGACATTATCAGATGAAGAGATGACTCCATTGGTCAAGGCGGTTACTCCGAGAAAGGTCGAATCGAGTATTGGAGGCAGCGTGAAGATGACGAAGGAAGCAAAAGTAGCGCCGTTCGTTACACAGTTCCGACACCTGTTTCACAGAGAGCTTCAACAGTTTATGAGAGATAAGGAGACGATGATAGCGAGAATTGGAATGGCTGCCATGTTGGCTGTTTTAGTTGGGTTGGTCTTCTTTCAGGTGGGTAAGGAGTGGGGAGAAGATGGTAACCCGTCAGATATTTTCACTGCGATTTCCGACCACCGAGGAGCATTTGTGTTTCTCAGTATCAATGCGATGTTCTTGTCAGCACAGCCGATGCTTCTCGTGTTCCCTCAAGAGCGTCCTGTTTTCATAAGAGAGCACATTTCTGGAACTTATGGTACGTTTGCTTACATGCTTGCGAAAACACTCGTTGACATACCTGCTGGATTCTTGCAGGCAGTTATCTCGATGGTTGTCTCTTATTGGATGGTCGGCTTCAATGGAAACTTATTTTACATAATTCTTTCTCTGACTCTTCTCTCTGCTGTTTCCTCTTCGATTTCCCTGCTGTTGGGGGCGGCAACCAGCAGTGCTGAGGCCGCTGTGAACTTGTCTCCTGCAACGTTCGTTCCTCAGATCTTGTTCAGCGGTTTCTTGATCCCGTCATCGAATATTCCAGTGTGGATGCGTTGGTTGCAGTGGTTGGCTCCATTGAAGTACTCCGTTAACTTGGGACTGTTGGCTGACTTCCACCACTCAGCTGTTCCAGATGACAGACAGGATCAGGTCAATGAATTACTTTACAAGAATGAGATCGCAAAAGATGCTTGGTGGACATACGTAGTGATCATGGCGTGTATGTTCTGCTTTTTAAGAACTGTGGCAACAATTGTTCTGTGCAGGAGAGCTAAGAAGTTTGAGTAGAAATTATAATATCCAGACAGATGATGATCACAACCACAGTACGCAATAGCACGAACCTATTGAGACAGAACAGATTTGACTTCGTTGAGAGTGCGATGGGACGCACCTGCTAACGTTCTTGTGGTGGTTGCTCAACACTTCAGCTGATTATTCGGCACTCCTAATCTATTCGATTTGTGTAATGAAATATAATTATGTCTTTCTTTTAGTAGGCGGAAAGCTGTACGTCTGAGTGTTTCTGTGTTGCCACCCAGGACCTAAATTATGATCTGAAATAATGCAGAAGTTTTCTTCAGTTTAACTTTTTGTTTGTTAATGTACAGCAAGATTTCCTGATTCCAAAAGCTGGTATTTTTGTTTTACTTTTTTTTTTTTTTGTTTATTTATTGGGGATTTTCCAATCTCAATAAAAAGTGGTTGAGTAGTAGTCGAAAAGACATGTGCTCGCCTTATTCCTTGTAATTGGGTAAAGGACGAGGGATGGATTCCCTCTTAATTTATTGTATCTGTTCGCTATCACTTTATTACTTTATTATAAGTTATTTATGTAATAGCTCTCTCGAAGAAATCGCATGTTGTCACTCTTGTGTGCTCGTCTACTGTTCCGAAATCCTGTTCTACCCACCAAGTAGGCTACCTATCTAACTGCAAGAGGGAGTGTTTGCGATCTTCTTTTATTTGAGTTGCATTTTATATGTGCTACCCAGGTAGACGTTTCACCAGTTTAAAAAAACTTTTTTTTTTGTTTGTTACTTTTGAGCTTTTTAGGTTCAAATAACTTCTCTCTTGGACTTTTAATGTAGGTGTGAACTTTTATTTGATTTCTTTGAACGATAGCAACTTCAACATAGAATGAAGTCCCTTAGAACTTACTGATGAAGGCCTAAAAAGGGACAAGTAGTATAAGATTAAGGCCTGAAACTACATATTCTATTACCCTTTGATGTTAGGAAACTGCAGAAATGAATGCTTTTCTTTTATTGATCTCTACTTTTCTTATTCTCACTTTTCTGTTCTAAAATTAATGATACTAACTCAGGTAACTACCACGTGGGACTCGCTTAGGGTCTACCAGTGGATTTTGCCAAGCCGCTTCTTGGTAGCAGCACCTGACGGGGTATTTAAGTTCTTCGCAACTGAATCCCCTGCATTAGAGATTCTTATTCTCTAAAGACTTCTCTAAGCTTACATAAGGCGATGTGAAGCATAATTGTTTATCAATTATCCTGCAATTTCAAATATGTTTCCATACATCTAACTTTGGTTTATATATATTTCCCCACCTTTTCCTTTTTCTAACTTTTCCTTTTTTATTTTGGTTTAGCTAATGGAAATTAATTGTGTGAAGTACCACGGTATGGTACCTTTGAATAGGCTCCCTACTCAAACGAATCTCCTTTCTCCTGAAATCTTATTCAAACTCTCCTCTTCAACTTCGACAACGGGCAATAATTGAACTGGACCCTTAACTGCTCTCCACTTAAAGCTGTATACGTCTCGCCAACGTAGTTACCGTATAACTTTAAGTACGCTTTTAAGGCACGAAAGCTCATGAACCCAGCGGACAAGCGGTGTCTGATCGTGTTAAGATACCCCCCTCATCTCGGAGGGAAGAAGTCGATACCCGCCATAACAAAAAACTTCTGTGAGCACGCGGTTTCTTCAAAAGCTTTTAGTTCTCTTCCTTAAAGAGAAAAAGCCGCCCATGGGCAATTATAATTTCTGAATGAAAACCCGTACTTTTAATCAAGTACACCCCGACGCATATGGGGTTAAATTTGCAAACAAACCCGGAGGGGTCGATAACTCACGTTTTGGATGGTTTTCCAAAACAAAAAATCATGTTCCTCGTCATTTTTCTTTTTTTTCTTCCAATAGCAAACACCACAATAATTCCAACCCCCATTTTAATTTCTCTCGTCCTGTTAAGCCTAACACAGCGCTCAGGACAGCACTATTTAGAGTGCTACCTTTAAGAGACTTCCAGTTAAGGAAGATAGTGCAATCAGGAAGCACTTTAAAAATTATGATAGAGCAAAAAAACAGGAAAGAGCTCCCATTTGCTGCAATCAGTGCAGCAGTTCGATCCGTAGGTGCTGGTAAAATGCGTCTAATCATTGAACGAGCATTGCCTCCCTCTTACAATTCTAATCCATGGAGAAAGTCATCAGTAAGAGAAGTGAGACACAGTTTTACACAACACCCACAACATAGAATTCGACGCCAACATGGACGTTCCCGCGCAAACTGGCATTCTAGCCAAGCCCATTTTAATTGGCATAATGAAGGAGCTGCGCACAGAAACAAGCAGCGAAACGGCGGAATAGATTGGTCAGTTTACGAGAGTAACTGTAACCGTCAACGCCATATTTTCCAAAGGAAAATTTTACAACGCCGCAAAATAAGAGGCAGACAACCCGGAATGCGTACCCCCGGAGTCATTTATGCACTCTTTAGAAGATCAGACCAGAAAGTAGTATACGTAGGGCAAACGTATAATTCTACAATGAAGCGAGTTCATTCCCACTGGTATGCTGCGAAAAAGCACTCAAGGGACAACAGCTACCAGGGGAACAAGCTTTATGAGTTCCTGGCAAAGCAGAGATTCCCACTCCTAGCCATGCCGCTAGAAAAGATTCCGGATTGCAATTACAACAACGCAGCGGATTTCTACAGAGCTGCCGCACCACGTGAACAGTATTATATTAATTCCTTTAAAAATCTATTAAATACGCGTGGCTATTATGCACCAAAATTGAGTACGAACAGAAATCGCACAAGAAACAACCGCCAACCTCCACCTGTAAGACAACAACATCTTGCTACAGAAAACTTCTACAACTTCAACGAAGTAGCAGATGACGGTTACAATGTGAGCAGCACAACGTCCTCCAATACATTGCAACCAACAACAATAACACTAGAAACAGGTGTTTCTTTTCAAGTCGCAACGGATAAAAAATGGATCCCGTCAAAGCTTAACTACTTGTTTAAGCTTACTGACGAAGAATTCGTTGAATACGACTTCTCGCGTTGGCAGACACGCTCCACTACAAAAGTCTTGCAGTTTCTTAGAAGTAACTTTTTTCAAGAACATTACACTGCCCGCGTAAAACAGCTGGAGCATTGTTTCATGCAAAGACTAAATCCTGCCAATCTCAGAAGGGAAAACAAGAAGAAGGATTCGGACACTTACTGGTTGAAACTGAATCTTGGCCACAAAGCATTAGATCGTATTGGTCTTGGCGCTGTTCTTAGATGTGATGAAGTTAAAGCGACCTGTCCTTGTCTAAGAACTCTTGAAAGAACACGCATCTGTAACAAACTTGGAACAACAGTTGGTGATATCGTCTTAAATGCATCTTCAACAAGCATCAATTCAGACTCCCCGACTCAATCTACTTGCAATTGCAGTACTCAAGAACTGAATAGTTTAAAATACAACGGCCATTCTTGCGGACTCGCTATTGATTTACCAGTCTCAGAAGAACTAAGAGACTTCTTCGCACGAGGTCAAAAATTTAGAGTCCCAGTGCACCCATCAGCTGCATTAGAATCACTTGAAAATGATATTACTGAATATATAACTCACGCATACAAGAACGTTGGCGATAACTTTAAATCGATCTTTAAAAACACAATTCTTAAACAATTGCAGCTTAAATTAAGTAAAGACTTAAGCTTTCTTGACTCACCATTATCAAATAAAGCATGGACTGAACTTCAGAATCTTCAATCTCAGTTTGTGTTTCTTAAAGTTGACAAAGGACAGCACGATATTGGTTACATGTGTAAAATAAATTATTTGCTTTTACTTCGAGAGCAGCTACAAAGTGATTCTTATGAACGCATCACATCAGACGAACCAACTCTACTAGCCAACCTCAAGAACATGAACATTTCAATCAATGCCCGCCATTCTGATCGACTCCCACACCTATATGGAATGATTAAATTACACAAATCAGCTATCGGGATGAGATGGATTACTGGTGTCTCATCCTTCACGGGTACAGCAGAACAACGACAATACGATAAGGATCATAATCTTGCACCTGCAACAGCAACAACATATGCGCACCAACATCTCTCTAGTATCCTTAAAAATGCGATGACTATATTGAAAGAGAAAGATATGCATTCACGGTTCAAACGATACTGGATTGTGGAATCAGATGATGAAGTCTCTAGTTCGATTAAACAGAATTTGATGGTTTTGAAAAAATTATCCCCTAAGACTTTTGATTTTACAACAATGTACACCCGCCTACCACACAACGCTATTAAAACTAAAGTAAGTGAAGCACTGCAAGAAGCCTTTAGTTTCAAAAATATCTTACGTCTTGAATCGAGTGACCCTACACGATTCCCTTCTCTTGCGCTTGCAGAATGTCAAAAATTACTTGAATTCTGTATTGACTCCTCCTTTATTGCATTAAGAGGTTATATTTGGAGACAAACAATAGGCATTCCAATGGGTGGCAACGCCAGTAGCGACATAGCAAATCTCTACTGCTATAGAGTTGAATCCGCATATATCGATTCTTTAATTGAAGCAAAAAATCTAGACTTAGCTCGGCAACATGACCACTCGTGTAGATACATCGACGACTTCCTCACCTGGAGTTGCGACCCTCCACCAGCAAGCCTGTACTCAATGGATTACACTGATACTTCGAATAATATCGATGACGTCTCTTATATAGGAATTCGTATCCGAATAGAGATCACTAACACAAATAAACGATGGATTCGTTTAAGTGTTAACGACAAAGCCAGGGGTTGGCATATTACGCCAACAAGGTTTACCCATCAGCATTCCGCAGCTCAAGAATCAATGGGTTCAGGTATCTTTACCACCATGATCTTACGAGCTCTAAAAATCTGCAACAACCAGGCAGACTTTTTACAGGAACTTGAAGCGGTAACATATAGATTACTCAACCGGGGCTATAAATCTGACAATATCAGAGCAGCATGCCTCCGCTTCATTAGCTCTCACATTGATGATGGTAATACAGCAGCTGCAATGCGTCGACGTATCAACCTTACTTTTGAGAAGTTTAGTCACAAAGTCCCATTAAGCATCGAAAAGGATACAATTAACCACACAGGCTCTACAAGCCATTCCTTGGATAAACGATTTCCACCATCCCTACATCAAACATCAGGAGAAGGTCTTCTCGGTGGAGAATGCGGATGGGCAGCGCTCAACTTCATTGCAGATCATTTATATATTGATAGAATTAACTTCAGTTTTCTGCAAAACTACCAACAGCGATTTTATGAAGAATCTCTTAAAGTAGAACCGAACAACTCAGAGCATAAACCATCACCAGATGGTTGGTTCTCGCTACAAGTACTTAACATGGCTTGCATGACTAAATTCAACAGGAGAATCGAGTACTTCGTTAACCCTGCAGATTTCGATTATCCTGAAGCAGCCGCAGCACTTATTCTGCATAAAGCGAAAACAAGGATGACTCACTTTATTGTTGCGCTAGTCTCATTTGAGTCCATGATCATCCGAGACATTCTTAAAGGCACAAAAGATTTAAGACTCCCTTTCGATCATTTTGACAAGATGTACCAAACTACAGAATATAGTTTCCATATGATACCATTAAAAGCTCAGACTGATATGGATGTTACAATGACACCTGCGAATATAGGACCTTTGATGATATGCGAAGATAAAGTAAAACGGAAATTGGATGACGACTCATCCGTTAACTCGACTGTAATAGTGAAACGACCAGACGTCAAAAATTCAAATTGAGCAAAAGCAAATAAACATTGCTAGCCCTATCCTGGCGAGCTCCGATGGATTTTTATCTTTGAACGATAGCAACTTCAACATAGAATGAAGTCCCTTAGAACTTACTGATGAAGGCCTAAAAAGGGACAAGTAGTATAAGATTAAGGCCTGAAACTACATATTCTATTACCCTTTGATGTTAGGAAACTGCAGAAATGAATGCTTTTCTTTTATTGATCTCTACTTTTCTTATTCTCACTTTTCTGTTCTAAAATTAATGATACTAACTGCAAGAGGGAGTGTTTGCGATCTTCTTTTATTTGAGTTGCATTTTATATGTGCTACCCAGGTAGACGTTTCACCAGTTTAAAAAAACTTTTTTTTTTGTTTGTTACTTTTGAGCTTTTTAGGTTCAAATAACTTCTCTCTTGGACTTTTAATGTAGTTTAGTTATTATTATTATTATACTTTCTTTCCCTCGGAAAAACATAGTTTTTTTTTTTTTTTTTTTGCTTAAATTCACAATAATTGATAACTACTAATGTTTTTGTGTTGTGAATCATTAAGTTTTGGTTGGCTCTTCTGAACGGAACTACTTTCCCTTAAATTTCCTTTCCTTGTAAGCCTCGCAAAAAAAACAAAAAAAAAAAAGAAACCTACCATTTCCCCTTTCTTTTTTCCTGTTATTGAGAAACAGATTTCATGTTAATCGATCTTTTTTATGGGAGATCTTGAAACAGGATAGTGTCTAATTACATTACTGTTGCAACGTAGCTCTACAGAGTTAACCTGACGATCTTTAGTTTGCTGCTTTGTACGCAATGTATTGGACTTCCTTATCTATTCTGCATTGGTTCATTGGAATTAATGCAGACGGATATGTTCCCCATTATTATATAGCTGCCGATTGGTAAGCAGATAACCTCTCCTCCCCCCCCACCCCACCCAATGATGTGATGAATAACCATACTTGATTCTAATTACCTTTCTAGGTATCTTCGATAGCAGAGTGAAGCCAAGAATATCTTCAA
The DNA here is from genome assembly GCA_964019425.1 of Flectonema sp. DT1601. Classification (NCBI taxonomy): domain Eukaryota; phylum Euglenozoa; class Diplonemea; order Diplonemida; family Diplonemidae; genus Flectonema; species Flectonema sp. DT1601. Next base: position 82,195 of record OZ025850.1, on the reverse strand, counting down.
AGTAATGCTACTGGACGAGTTGTGTTCAGATTCACCTTTTCATCACGACTGAGACGCTTGTATTCTCTTTGTCTCCGCTGCAAATAAACTGCTTTTAGTGGCACTTCCTGTCATTGCATATTAGGGAGTTGCGAGTATTGTGTTTCGAGTATCCTAAAAACTTAATATTTCCTCCCCTTAATTATTTCACCTTGTGTGTATTCTCATCAGCTTGCACATCTCTTATAGATGTAAAGGCTCCAGGGAGGTTACCTTTTTGGGAGATAATTCATTCTTTCTACTTAATTAAGTAAGTGAAGAGCTGTTTAACAGAAATATTCAAACAACAGTCAACGCAGTAGTTATGATGGCTGTTCTGTTGTGTTTTATTATATTTATTCCAATAACAGGTTATTACTCTGGTCTAGTTTGTGGTTAGATGGTCAAAGAGAAGAGTCGTTCATGTAAACCTTCACTTGATTCATTCTTCTTTCATTGCTTCAGATTTTATAAGAAAAACTGAGATGACTACTGGAAACGAGCCAGACAGAGACGATGACCGCGTCTCGGTTGATATTCCGAGGTCTCCGAAGAGTCCAAAGAAATCCCCAAAGAGTCCGCGTAGTATGGAAGCTTCATTTGCATCGGAGAAGGCTGTTTCGAAGAAGAAGCGGATGCACCTCCAATGGGAGTCGCTCAGCTTTTCCGTGAAGGTCGAGGACCAAAAAAAACCGAAGCAGATCCTCCACAAGATCTCATCTGAACTGAGACCGGGTGAGCTGACTGCGATTATGGGACCGTCAGGTGCGGGGAAGAGTACTTTGCTCAACGTGTTGGCTGGTCGGGCGCCATACGGGAAGGCAGAGGGGAAGATCAGTCTGAACGGCAAGGCAACTGACCCTGCGGCGTACAGAAGCAGGTTGGCGTACGTCATGCAACAAGACGCGCTGTTTGCTATGCAAACACCGAATGAGGTTCTGTACTTCACAGCGAGTCTAAAGTACCCGAATATGGAGGAAGAGGAGCGTCGTGCGCTCGTTGCCTCAGCGATCGAGTCCCTCGGTTTGGAAAGGTGTCAGGACACTTTGATTGGGTCTGACCTCTCTCCTGGTCTGTCTGGTGGTGAGAAGAAGAGAACCGCCGTTGCAGTTGAGCTGATCTCCAATCCTTCTTTGATCTTCTTGGATGAGCCGACTTCTGGTCTGGACTCGTACAGTGCGTTCGAGTTGGTGAAGATTCTCCGACGATTGGCTGACAACGGGTGTTCGATTATTTGCACCATTCATCAGCCTTCTTCAGAAGTATTCGACTTGTTTTCGAGAGTGATTTTATTGAGGAAGGGTATCCTCGCCTATGACGGGAAGGTATCCAACCTGACACAGCACTTTGCTGAGGCTGGGTTTCAGTGCAAGAAGAACTACAACCCTGCAGACTTTGTGATGACGAAGCTACAGACATTATCAGATGAAGAGATGACTCCATTGGTCAAGGCGGTTACTCCGAGAAAGGTCAAGTCGAGTATCGGTGGCAGCGTGAAGGCGAAGAAGGTGAGGAAGGCCCCATTCTTTACTCAACTGAGACACCTGTTTCACAGAGAGCTTCAACAGTTTATAAGAGATAAGGAGACGATGATAGCGAGAATTGGAATGGCTGCCATGTTGGCTGTTTTAGTTGGGATGGTCTTCTTTCAGGTGGGTAAGGAGTGGGGAGAAGATGGTAACCCGTCAGATATTTTCGCTGCGATTTCCGACCACCGAGGAGCATTTGTGTTTCTCAGTATCAATGCGATGTTCTTGTCAGCACAGCCGATGCTTCTCGTGTTCCCTCAAGAGCGTCCTGTTTTCATAAGAGAGCACATTTCTGGAACTTACAGTACGTTTGCTTACATGCTTGCGAAAACACTCGTTGACATACCTGCTGGATTCTTGCAGGCAGTTATCTCGATGGTTGTCTCTTATTGGATGGTCGGCTTCAATGGAAATTTCTTCTACATCGTTTGCTCACTTACTCTCCTCGCTGCTGTTTCCTCTTCGATTTCCCTGCTGTTGGGGGCGGCCACTGGCAGTGCTGAGACCGCAGTGAACTTGTCTCCTGCAACGTTCGTTCCTCAGATCTTGTTCAGCGGTTTCCTGATCCCGTCATCGAATATTCCAGTGTGGATGCGTTGGTTGCAGTGGTTGGCTCCATTGAAGTACTCCGTTAACTTGGGACTGTTGGCTGACTTCCACCACTCAGCTGTTCCAGATGACAGACAGGATCAGGTCAATGACCTGCTGTACAAGAATGAGATCGCAAAAGATTCTTGGTGGACGTACCTAGTCATCATGTTGTGTATGTTCTGTTTCTTGAGGGCTGTCACCTCACTCGTGTTGAGTGTGAGGGCTCAGAAGTTCGAGTAGTATTTATCTGATTGAAGTCTCTACAGTCAGAACTTTTCTTTTTTTTTATTTTTTTTATTGACAATTTTTTCTTTGTTTAGTTTTGTATTTCTCACAATGCCCTTAACATTACGTTAAGGAACCGAAAGCTATCCTTCGCTGAAAGGTAAAATCTTTTTAGCACCAGTGTTGTTCTTTGAACAAATAAGTTCAAGGCATAATGTTCCTTTTCGAATATTTTGCCGTTATTTACAGACAGATCAAAAATTACCAAAATGAACTAAACAGAACGTGTTTTTTTGAGATTGGAAAGCGTTTTTTGATCTGAGGTAGGTTATATTACTTAAGTCGATTATTCGACAAAAAAAAAAAAAAAAACTATTTCTTTAAAAATAGTCGCTTTTTTTTTTATTTTATTTTTTCCTTACGGCCAAAATACACCAAGTGACCAGTTACGGCTTTGACTTTCCTTGGGGTAAACAAAATAAAGAAGAAAAAAAAAAAAAAAAACGTGATTTCGCTCCTAAATAAAAGGGAAAATTACTTTTTTTTAATGTTTCCAAGAAAAGAAAAAAAAAGAGCAAAATCACGTTTTATTACCTTCAAGGTTCCTTAGCGAGAACGGATGACCACTTTCTGCAGCTGTCCTCGAAGTCTAGCCAGAATCTGACAGGTCATTCTGGTGTGTTTTGAGCCAATCGTCTTGTTTTCTTAATGCCAACGAATCCTTTGAATTATACGCAGAGGGGGAGTCGGCAGCATATTGTGTAACAATATAAAACAGTTTTTATTTACTACTGGATTTCTATTGATATTTTTTTGCTTCATTTCATCGATGCATCCGTCAGGTTCAATTCCTGATGAGAATTATGTTCTAGCTCTTTAAGTCAAGTACGCGTCTTCGAGTTAAAATTGAAAACCAGGTTCCTAGTTGAAACTCTCCAACTAATAAATAAATATTTAAAAAAAAAAAAAACTAGAAAAGTGATTGCAAATTGCGGTTAGTCCTTTGTGTTCTTTGTTTAAAGAGGACCTTTTGAAGGATTTATGCCGTCCTAACCTCACCAATCGCTACTATAGAAGATGAAATATTGTTTTTTTTTTTTTTTTTTTTAAATTTAAAAAAAAAAAAAAAAAAAAAAAAAAACGGAGAGAGTCAACAGAAAGTGATCGGAGGACTCTAAACCATCTGAGGTAGAATATTCACCAACCCTGATGTTGTAGTAGTTGTCAGGTCTGTTTTCTTTTATGGGAAAAATGATACTCCCAAATACGAATCAAAAAAAGGTTTGAAGTTAACATCAGTGTTCCAAAACTTTTATATTTCTTCTTTGAAACTTTTGTAACCCAACCGTTCAAAAGGTGAAAAGGTTGAATATTACTCTGGCTTATCAATTATTTACTAATTACATTACATCTCTTTAGCTGAAGCAAATTCAACAATTCATTACTTTGAGTTACCCTTAGAGCACTCAGCAATGTTGGATTAGGTTATTAACTGAAACTATGTATGGTGGGTACGCATTCTCACTGTAGTAGTTTGTTTTTATTTTTTTTTTCCGTTCTTTCACTCTTCCCCCCTCCGAGCCCTGAAATCCTAACAATAGACCAGAGTGTCTATCAAGTTAGGGTTTTTATGAAACAGGATCCTAAAAAGTGTTGTTGAATTCCATCTGAACAAACACACAGTTAGGTATCACTGGTCTGATAGTTTGTTGTTATTCGGCAACTTACGTTAAAAAAAAAAAAAACATCGGTTTATCTTTTTTTTTTTTTTTTTTTTTGTTGTTGTTATCCTCTTTCTTCCAATATAATATTATCACGTTCCACAGCTCACGAGTAGCTTTTTTTTTTATATTAAAGTAATCGAGTGGGGGAAGACTCTTCCTCTCTTCGATTAAATTAATATTTCAGAAATGTTATTAACCTGTTGTACCCTTCGATACTTTTGACTATTATGACTTTGTCGTAATTATTTCTTTTTTTTTACAGAACGGTTTAATCTTTACTTAATAAATATATGAGTTGGGTACCAAGTCCAAGATAAGAGTCTCTTTTAACTTTTGTAGAAATGTTCAGATATTATTCACTTGTCAGATTACTAAAAAAAAACTAAGATGACTACTGGAAACGAGCCAGACAGAGACGATGACCGCGTCTCGGTTGATATTCCGAGGTCTCCGAAGAGTCCAAAGAAATCCCCAAAGAGTCCGCGCAGTATGGAAGCTTCATTTGCATCGGAGAAGGCTGTTTCGAAGAAGAAGCGGATGCACCTCCAATGGGAGTCGCTCAGCTTTTCCGTGAAGGTCGAGGACCAAAAAGAACCGAAGCAGATTCTCAACAAGATCTCATCCGAACTGAGACCGGGTGAGCTGACTGCGATTATGGGACCGTCAGGTGCGGGGAAGAGTACTTTGCTCAACGTGTTGGCTGGTCGGGCGCCTTACGGGAAGGCGGAGGGGAAGATCAGTCTGAACGGCAAGGCAACTGACCCTTCGGCGTACAGAAGCAGGTTGGCGTACGTCATGCAACAAGACGCGCTGTTTGCTATGCAAACACCGAATGAGGTTCTGTACTTCACAGCGAGTCTAAAGTACCCGAATATGGAGGAAGAAGAGCGTCGTGCGCTCGTTGCCTCGGCGATCGAGTCCCTCGGTTTGGAAAGGTGTCAGGACACTTTGATTGGATCTGACCTCTCTCCTGGTCTGTCTGGTGGTGAGAAGAAGAGAACCGCCGTTGCAGTTGAGCTGATCTCCAATCCTTCTTTGATCTTCTTGGATGAGCCGACTTCTGGTCTGGACTCGTACAGTGCGTTCGAGTTGGTGAAGATTCTCCGACGATTGGCTGACAACGGGTGTTCGATTATTTGCACCATTCATCAGCCTTCTTCAGAAGTATTCGACTTGTTTTCGAGAGTGATTTTATTGAGGAAGGGTGTCCTCGCCTATGACGGGAAGGTATCCAACCTGACACAGCACTTTGCTGAGGCTGGGTTTCAGTGCAAGAAGAACTACAACCCTGCAGACTTTGTGATGACGAAGCTACAGACATTATCAGATGAAGAGATGACTCCATTGGTCAAGGCGGTTACTCCGAGAAAGGTCAAATCGAGTATCGGTGGCAGCGTGAAGGCGAAGAAGGTGAGGAAGGCCCCATTCTTTACTCAACTGAGACACCTGTTTCACAGAGAGCTTCAACAGTTTATGAGAGATAAGGAGACGATGATAGCGAGAATTGGAATGGCTGCCATGTTGGCAGTTTTAGTTGGGATGGTCTTCTTTCAGGTGGGTAAGGAGTGGGGAGAAGATGGAAACCCGTCAGATATTTTCGCTGCGATTTCCGACCACCGAGGAGCATTTGTGTTTCTCAGTATCAACGCGATGTTCTTGTCAGCACAGCCGATGCTTCTCGTGTTCCCTCAAGAGCGTCCTGTTTTCATAAGAGAGCACATTTCTGGAACTTACAGTACGTTTGCTTACATGCTTGCGAAAACACTCGTTGACATACCTGCTGGATTCTTGCAGGCAGTTATCTCGATGGTTGTCTCTTATTGGATGGTCGGCTTCAATGGAAACTTCTTCTACATTGTTTGCTCACTTACTCTCCTCGCTACTGTTTCCTCTTCGATTTCCCTGCTGTTGGGGGCGGCCACTGGCAGTGCCGAGACCGCAGTGAACTTGTCTCCTGCAACGTTCGTTCCTCAGATCTTGTTCAGCGGTTTCTTGATCCCGTCATCGAATATTCCAGTGTGGATGCGTTGGTTGCAGTGGTTGGCTCCATTGAAGTACTCCGTTAACTTGGGACTGTTGGCTGACTTTCACCGCTCAGCTGTTCCAGATGACAGACAGGATCAGGTCAATGACCTGCTGTACAGGAATGAGATCGCAAAAGATTCTTGGTGGGCATATGTAGTCATCATGTTGTGTATGTTCTGTTTCATGAGGGCTGTCGCCTCACTCGTGTTGAGTGTGAGGGCTCAGAAGTTCGAGTAGTACTTGCCCGCTGATTTCTTTTTTCGTATAGTAGTCTTGTAGTCAGTGTACTGGTTGCTTTGGATTTTTATATATTTTTTTCTTCACCTGCCTATATTAACATTACCTAACCGTCACTTTATCATAACTAACGTTTATTTTAGTTAACTCTGGTGCAATCCAGATATTTATTTCTTCTTAAATATATCAAACATTACAACCCCCGAGATTGTTCTTTGAACAAATAAGCTTAAGGTAGTTACCCAGAAGAACATTTTTACCGAATCACCTGCCTCTGTGTTGTGGGAGACATCGCAGCAAAAACTCTTGCTTTTATGGCCCACTACAAAACTCACTTTTGAGTAGTGTTTGGACAACGAGGCTTTTTGTTGTCTCCTGTACTGTTGCAGGTATTAGGCTTAAGTCGATTATTCGATATTTTTTGGTTTTTATTTTGTTTTTTTATTGTGTAGGCGGTACTTCTTTTGACTAACAGATTGCTGCATCCTTGGCAGCCGTGAGTAGGCACTGCTGACAATCAAATTGTCGCTCTCCTAAGTTTTTTAATTTCTGTTTTTTTTTTTTTTTTTTTTTTTTTTGCAATGTATAGGTGTCCAGGTGGTTCTACCCGCCCAAAGTTTTCATTCTGAATTACAAGAATACCAATGCTGCACCTCGAGGACTGTGTTCCTATCATCTTGGTAGCAGCTTCATTCATTCCAAAAAAACTTCCTGCGAGGGATTTATTCCGTCGCCTAACCACTCAAGCCTTCTTCTATTATTTGTGTTACTCTTGTTTTATCTGCAAAACAAATACTGGCAACTGCTTTCATTGGTTATGAACTTTGCGATTTTTTCAGCAGTTAGGCAATTGAGTAGCCGTCTGAAGTTGCGTACGGGTTGTCTTTTTTCGCTATTTTGTCTGCCGCTACATAACCCTTCTTCCTTCCAGGTAGACTTCCTATCCAGTGTTAAAAGAAGACCCGTATTGCTGATAGTTGTATTTGGATGTGTTCATAGCGCTTATGCATAAGTAGCAATAGCGCTTTGGTAGAATATTCACCGTTGCCGTTGTTTAGTTCTTTTCGCTTGAAAACAAACGTGACTTGAGTTGTAATTCATTTTATTTTTGTTCTTCCGAAGCCTCACATTGATATTTTTTGTTGTCATTCTGATTCCCTCCTCAAAAAAAATTTTTTTTTGTTGCCTCCCTTTTTGCTGTTTTTGAATTTTTCCTTAAGTAGTAAATGTGTTACGATTGCTGCATTCCACAGTATTCATCAAAATTATTTTCCAGGGTAACCTTGAGCTTTGTACCTTCCGAAGGCTGAAACGGTTATATCTTTGATATTTATTGTGTCAAATAGTTTATCCACTTTTATTTTTTAAACCCTCTCTACTTTTTATGTTTTTTTCACTCCTGGTTCCGATGGAGTGGCTGGTGTAACGGAACAGAACACGGTTTAAGGTGAACAAGTCTTTGCAGATCTTGGTTACCCACACGTGTGACGTGATGTCGTCTTAGAAACGAGATGACAGCCCCGACTGGCATTGGCAACGTTTCCTTCGTCACTTTGAAAAGTAGGAAATGTACCGGGGAAAAATGATAATGCAAAACCCTTCCCAAATCTACATTTGGAAATATTATAAATTATAAATACTGATTTTTTGACCTTCCTCTCAATTTTTATTTTCCCAAAAATAAACAAGTTGTTTCCCCTGACATTATTAATAAGTCTTTTTATGATCTTATTAACATTTTGATGACCAAAAGAAAGTCACATCTCTTTTATTTTGTTTTTATCGTTTTTTTTTTCCTTCTGATCTCTTCCCTCGTTTCATGTATAAAAATATATACATTGAAAACAACGTGCGAGTCTGATAATGTTCACTGAGTAGTTACCAAGTATCCGTAGGGTACTTCCGATTCTGTTCGTGAGTGGCAAACGGTGTTGATAAGAAATGAACGTGTTATTCACATTCAGCGTGTTTAGCACTGTTTTTTCTTTCCCCTACAGCCGAACAACAGCTAACGAGAAGAGAAAAAAAAAAAAAAAAAAAAAAAAGAAATCAATTTTAGTTAACAAAAAACACAAAACAAAAAAAGAAAGATTGACAAAGTTTCCATCTAATTGTCATCTCACAGTGCGAGAAGTGGGGTTGTTTAGCCCTGTCGGATTGCATGACCTCAGTTCCACCCTTCACTGACCCCTCCTGAATTCAAAGAAGAAACACTTGAAAGCAACACTTAACAGAAAATAAAAGGGAAAGTAAAATATAGGAACCCATGATGAATCTAAAACACTATTTTCAACTCTCTCGACATTTCCTCATCAAATATGCGGATTGAAAAAAAAAGAACAAAAGGGATTCTATAGTTAAGCTTAACCGTATTGTATTTTTCATAACTTAACTTTTCTCTTTCTCAAGATGGACGTAACTACTGCAGTTCCACCATGGTCAAAGCATCGACAGCTTAAGACTCTTCGAGGTGGGAGTTTCGGTCAGGTGTATCTCGTGGCGAGAGTAGATGAATCGGATGAAGACGTTCTGGTTGCTAAAAGAACATCAATGGTGGGTCTTAGTCAGCAATTAGTAGATTCTAATGTGAATGAAGTTTATGTTCTAACTCTGTTATCACATCCGAATGTTGTTAAATTTATTGAGCACTACCTGGACACTGATGGGTTTCTAAATATAATTACAGAGTATTGCAGTGGTGGGGATCTTCAGGATTTTATTCAGCTTCGGATTGCTGATGAGAACCCTTTTGAGGAAAGGGAAAAAGTGAATTTAATTTTTCAAATGTTGGTTGGACTGAAATACCTCCACGACTCTGAGATCATTCACAGGGATTTGAAACCCGGAAATATATTTTTACAGGAGGGAGGAATCGTAAAAATTGGAGATTTTGGAATCTCACGAATGGTTTCTACAACGACAATGGCCCAAACCATGGTGGGGACACCATTCTACTTGTCTCCCGAAATCTGTAACAACAACAAATATACTTACCCAGTTGATATTTGGTCTCTTGGGTGTATCTTCTACGAGTTAGAGACTCTTCACCGACCGTTTGAAGGTTCAAATATTCTCGCCATCGCACAAGCTGTGTCAACTTGTTCTTATAAGAAACTGTCACTGAGTAGTAGAATTGCTATCATGATTGATAAGATGCTGGTCATCAATCCTGACTGTCGAATGACTGCTTCAGAACTTCTCGTGAAATTCTTTTCGTTTACGTCTCCGTTAGAAGCGGAGACGATGAGATTATTATCAGAAAGTATTGAGGGAGAAATAGTACCAACTGATGTATAGACATCACTGCAACTGTTACAGATTCTAACAGGTGGCGGCAGACTGTATTGCAATCCTCTTTTCTTGTAATCGACTTGGAGGGGATCACACAAAACTGTGTTCCTGATATTTACACTTTTATTGTAATTTTATTTTTGATTCTGTTATAAGTTTTGTTATGAAGATTATATACTTTTGAAGCACATGTGAAATCAACGTGAGACTTAAAAAAAACGATTTTCTGATAATTAATTATTACATAAAAAAAATAATAATGATATTACATTTACAACACTAATTCGTATCATTCAGGTCGCTAAGAAGAAGATGTCCGCCGACGTCAAACGCGACAAGGTAACGGCCTTGGTGGAAGAGTTGAAAGGGAGTTCAGCAGCACAAAAAAGATTATTAGATGAAATTGGGATTGTAAAGGAACACATGCAGAGTAATAGCGGAGCAGTGAAGGATTCCTACAACGTATTACAAGGATCACTGCAACCTTTACTAAAAGAGTTAAATACAAAGAACTTAGTACTCGATAAGCTCTTAGTAGAACTCGAAGACAAGAGAGATCTCGTTCAGATTCTACGAAGAGATCTGACAGCTGCGGAAGAATCAGCAAAAAACGCACAAAAAGCCACTTCAGTTGCGACATCAGTTTCAACAAGTCAAGAGCTGCTACATTGTTCAAGAGAGCAATTGATGGATAGACTTCAGGAAGCTGAAAGTGCTGCGAGTAATAATTTCAAAGTAGCTGAAGACACCCAACAACGTCTGTACTCAGTCAATAATGAGATCCTCCGAATGAAAGACAAGCAACTGAGTGTTGGTGTACTTCGTGAAGGTCTAACTGATCAGGCAAATTATATTGTTGATCTTCAGGGGGAGTTGAAGGCGATGAAAAAAAGGTTTCAAAAAGCTCGAGAAGTTGCAGTCGCTCAGGAAAAAGTAATAATTGCGATGGAGAAACAAGATAAGGAAAGTCAACCAACACTACCAGAACCATCAACTCCGGCATCAAAGGAAGCCTCCGCTGTAATTGGTGCTCTTCGAATGAAATTAGCGACACTCCAGCAGAAAGAAAAAGAGATGCAGGACCGTTCTCGTGAGACAGAAGAGGAATGGTCTCAGAAGAATCAAAACTTAATAACTCAAATAGGGAATCTGAATGACAGCGAGTCTCAAACACAAATACTACGAGACTCTGTCACTGAAGGACTGTTGTCTCTGGCTTCTGAACTAGACCTCCACGTCAGTGCTCAACAAACATTCAGACAGTCTTCCCCCTCCGAACAAATTGACGTTTTGATCTCCCTCGTGAGAACCTCATCAGCAGCCATCAACAGAGAGAAGTACAAAACAGCAGTCGATCTTTCGATCAGTACCAACGACTCAGTGGTCGGGGTACTTAAAGCTGCTAGAGATCGTTATAATCAAATCTCAAATAAGATCCGAATTCTTCAAAAAGACTCAGATATAAAGAATACTGAACATGGTAGTGCTGCTGCTGAGCGAGAGAGAAACCTTCGGGCTCAATCCCTAAAAGATGTTCGAGAAATAGAACGCTTGAAAGCTCACGTGCAGAGGCTGTCTGCGAACGAGGAGCGGGCAGATTCCCCAAACGGAAGAAGCAATTCTGTCCTCAGTCGAGAGCTGGATGCTAGTAAACTCAATATTTCTATTCTCGAACAGCAGTCTGTTGAAAGAGAGAGGGCATCGGCACAGGAAGTCTCGCAACTCAAGTTGCAGTTGTCTGAACAGCGGGCGCTCGTGATGTCACTCAAACCTCCTTCACCTGCTCCTGTTTCCGATATTAGAGACCCACCTCGAAGGAAGTCTGTAACGTTATCGAATACTCCTGTTCTGAATCCTGTTGGCGCGAAGAAGAAGTTGGAACCCATCGTTCCGAAACATCGATTCCAATCCTAGCGAGCTCCTCACCCCAACAAAGGGTGTTTTGCTTTCGGAAATACTCTGCGCTATTAATGTCGGTTTGTTATTTCTGAACCTTGCAATCGATTGGAGTAATGAGTGGATGTGTAGGCTGCAAAGTACAACACACTTCACAGTTCCTTATTGAAGAGCAATTATTCTATGTTCTCTTTGCCTGTTTTATTTCTTCATCAGTTCTGTTTACTTGTCACAATAGAGTGAGTTACTTTACTTTGAGTCCATTTACCTGGTCTTCCGCACCTGATTGGTGATTGGTTATTGTTGTTGTAGTTTTATTATATTATATTTCTACCACCAGGGGAAGTGGGGGGTGGAGTGGACAATATGCCGTCCAGCTTCCGAGCTTTGCAGCCACCGCCGGCGCCACCTGCGCCACCTGCGAGGAAGTTTGGCAGCAGCGGTGTTGAGTTTGATGACATCACAATTCAGGTGAGCACTGTGACCAGTCCAGTAATTAGTTGTACTGAAATAGCAGCCACCAGTTACAGGAACTATAGCAGTCTTGGTAGTCGGAACTCATCTTCCCTGACTCAAACAGAAAACTTCAGCATCCCTCCTGCGGTAGCAGCAGCTGAACAAAAAACAAGAACTCGAAGAACTCAAAAACAACTTTTTAAAATCATTCTCAAGCAAATTCAAAAAGCAGCTGATACACAGCTGCGAACACGAAGCTGGTTGCGGCTGCGACTCTTCGTCAGCCAAAGAAAGAATTCACAAAAAGTTGAAATTAATAAAACCAGCGACGTTAAACAATCAAATCAAATAATCAACAAATCATGTCAACAACAATTATCAGATCCGTTCTACGGATACGAACCTCAAAGAGAATGTTCATCATCTGGTGGATCAATTCAATTAGGAAGAGTTGGATTAATGTCTTTGAGGGAGTCATCGCAATCTTTAGAGAGAAGGTCATCACCTTCTAATGTATTGTCACCTGTAACGTTCTCTAGATTATCATCAATGAGTCCTTTATCTGAAGATGGGATCCTAATTGATGCTTTCATGAGTTGTATTTCACCATCACCTCCAGATATTAAATTAATGATTGGATGTCACTTCGTAACTGATAAATCAATTTCAAACAGAGGTCGTTGGACTCGTCACTTCCTCACCATCTCCGACATCTCAGCAACAAACAGCTGCTCTTTTTTACAACTACACAGCAAGCAATTGACAGCAAATACTATTCACTCTTTCCTATCTCAGTCTCTGATGCGCTTCTGCGGAGTGTTGACGAAGTCAGAGATGGAAGATTGGCATCAAAACTGGTGGCAGAGAGAGATGGAAGCAGAAGAGCAGGCATCCCCTCCGCGATACCTGAAATTGTAGAGGACTTGGTGAGCCTCAGTCTTTGCCATCTTTACGTTAGAGTTACCACTACATTCTTGTGTGGTGAGTTGGTGGTCTCTTTGGGGTAGTAGCTCAGCTGTACTTTAGTAGTAGTTAGTTGGAAGAGCTAATTGAGGTTGTGAAGTATTTGTATTGATTTGCTTCAATTACGTACAACGAATCGAAAGGAAGTTGTTTTTTTTTTATTACAAAAATGAGGTCTTGTCATCACTGCTGGTTATTATCCTGAGGGAGGGAATTCCACCTCACACCACTTCTTACGAAGAAATGGGAATCAGAACACCGCCACCCTTGCGAGAAGCTCTTCATTTGACGAAGAATTATTGTAACTTCTTGTTGTCATTACTTTTGTTTTGTCTACTAATTCTCTGGCCATCTTTTCTTAATTAGAGCTCATTCCAAATAGGGAAATCTTTTGCGGTATTCAGTTTAACTGCCGCTACTTTCCTGTCGTGTTTATTTGTGTGTTGTTGTTGTTGTTTAGATTATTTATTTATTTTATATTATTTTAATTGGTTAAGTTACTCTCTATATTTAGTTTTCAGTATAAAGTAGAATATGTGATTGGTGATAGCGATTGGCGTCCCCCCCCCTCGTTAATTTAGAATATTATTATTATTATCATTTTTTTATTAAAAGATTTCAGCTGAGATGAAACCATTGATAATATTATTACTGTTGGCAGTCATGTTCATTGCCTTTCGAGCTTTTACGAAGTACGCGCTGTCTAGAGTTAGGCCACCAGAAGCAGTTGAGAGGTCGCTGGTAATGTTTTCAGATCTCTCTCCTGACGATCCATTGTTTAGAGGAGAAGTGACGTTGGATGATTTGACGTTTTTACACATTCCGAAGACTGGAGGAACGCTTATTGAGAATTTAATTCATTTTGATTATAATCTTGACGTTGGGAGATTCGACGACACGTTCATCGGAAGAGTTGGCAAAGTTATTGGAAATGAAGTTCAGGAGTTCACCAGGCAAGTTATAAGATGCAGCAGATGGCACATCCCTTCATGGAGGAAGTCAATGATAACAAAAGATCACGTAACTGATAATTGGGCTCAACACTGGTTGTCATCTAAAAAGTTTACAGTTGTTAGGAATCCTGTCACTCGACTTATTAGTGAATATAATTATATCGTTGGACATCAATGGGGAGCACACTTAAGAAGGTTTTTAAAGAAGGGAACTGTCATAAAAAATGTTCATGATTACTGTAAACCAATTATATTCAACATGATTATAAAGGGAATCCTGAAACACGTTTTTGAAATGAGGAGAACGTATTTCATGGATTGTCACTTCATCCCCCAAATCGAGTATGTCGTCGATGAAACTGGCGCTCAGATATCTGACTACATCCTCCGTCAAGAGAACTTGACTTCGGAAATTTTGACTCTTTTTTCAAACCTAAATAAAACAATTACCCGAGAATCAATCATCAAGCATGGAAACAATCATTTACACATATCTTGTCAACCAACAGAAGAAATGTTAGACTCTGAGTCTCGTGCTGCTATTAATAAACATTATGAAGAAGACTTTAGGTTGTTGGGATACAAGTTTCTTGATGTGAATTCAACTCTTTTATAAATAAGAGCTGACGGAGATAACAGGCAACACTATACTGTTTGGGGGAGTAGGAAAAAGAAAATATATAATTACAGAGGTTTTCTTTGTTTATTCCCTCTGACATCATTTCTGTTTATTGTTTTTAATTTGTTCAAATTCGGGGAAAGTGGAGTCGAACCTTCCATCCGAAGCTATAAAAACACAACCTCGGTTATTAGATTTTCTACTGGTGTGAGTTACCAGACTTGTGATCTGTTCTTGTTGGAACTCGATTCAGCACTTGCTGGAACTCAATTATTTATTTCGAATTTTTAGTTAAGTTCCTTTTCAGATATTTCTTTGTTTTTTTTTTTAGGCCTTTGGGCCACGAATAGCTTCACAGGTGGTTCCACCCTGTTGCCTATCCAACTGGTGTGTAGGGCTCGCTGATTAACTATTAATACTAACTATCTTATTTTTTATTTTTATTTTTTTTTTTTTTGCACCGACGTAAGAGCCGTTTATTTAATGCTGCGATCAACAAAATTTCAAGGCTTATCTGAATGGTTTTATTTTTATTTGTTAATATATTATTATATTTTTTCTCTCACCTTTTCTTCCCTCCCCAAACTTTTGTGAACATTTTTTGAAAACTGATTTACAAGAAAATTTGGAATAAAGTCCCAGAAATTACTGATGAAGGCCAAAAAAAAAGGAACAAACGTAGTATAAGATTGCGGCCTGAAACTACTTACTAAGTGTTACACGGAACAATTTATTTAGTGTTTTCACCATAGATGGAAGTGCCCTACAATTTGGAGGGCGTGTAGGGCGCTTGTAGGGCGCTTTTAATATAAATATTATTTTGGAGGGCGCTTTTTTTTACCTTTTTTATTACTATAAGACAGCTAAATTGACGTCGACTTACACTGACGCACAAGTATTTTGACGCAGAAGCCAAAAAAAAATTTTGACATGCTTGGCAGTCTTTCGAAAAAGAGAAAAAAGGGTGTCACGGGGTTCGAACCCGAGACCTCCAGGTCATGGTTCGGAGGTCAATAATGGCAAAAACAATGGGCTACTCCTTGAGAGCTTCCGGAGCCTGCTGCAATCCCTGAAGCTGAAACTCATTTCAGTGGACGATGCATCCCAGATCTACAAGGAGCTGATTAGCCCGCAGAATGCACCGAGTCGAATATAGAGGGATTCGAGGAGGGAGAGTGCGTTCTTGCTAACCTGTTAATAGGCGGTCTTCACGGTACCTTGTGAGAAAAAAAAGAAGTTTACTGGTGGCAAGTAAACTGATATCCCAGAGACGCATTTGATCGGGCGAACCGGAGAAAAGTCAAATAAGATGCGATTCGACCCTCGCTGAGGGCAGGGGTGTGTCAAAATGAGCTCGGCATTATATTAAATTTAATTAAAAAAGCGCCCTACGCGCCCTCCAGCGCCCTATTTTGGCCCTACAAATTTTTGTGGCTGATTTTCACCAGGCGCCCTCCAAATTTGGAGGGCACTTCCATCTATGTTTCACAATCTTATTTTCTCAAAATGCAAATTTCCCTTTTTATAATAATCTCACAAACGAACTCGTATTATCACCTGCTTTGCTTTCTTCGCTGAAGAGGGCTGGGTAAGGGGAATGATCCGAAGAAAAGATTTTTTAATTTTAGTCCGAAACCAACAATTGTTTGTTGTCCTTACGAATTATTTGCATTTGATTGAACTTTTTGATTGACTGATAACTATTTATATTAACTAGGCTGGCTAACATAAGTGGTTAGTTAAGTGTAGACAAGTGGTATAAGATTAAGGCTCCTGAAACTACGTATTTCACAAGTATCTTATGGAACAGCAGACCAAATGTGTTTTAACTTTTTTTTTCTTTTTTTTTAATATTATGATTTAGTGCACTTTTTTTATAATAACTAAACCAATCCGAAATTTTTTGTAATAAAAGGGAACGAACCGTCCGGTTCTCAGACAACACTTCCTTAATTTATTTAAGTTGAGTGATCTCCGCTAGTAGTGAGCTATACGAACAATAAGCTAACTCTTTTTTTTTTTTTTTTTTTTTTTTTTTAAATAGTTATTAATTTATTGAGGTGAAACCTACACTCTGCCGTATCTCTATATTAGTTTCTCAGGGCTCAACGGGTAATTTAATAACTCGATTCCGTATTATACGAAATAGAGATCTAATGGCAGAGAAAGGTGTTTTCATTTTATTTTTTCAAAAAAAAAAAAATGATAAGGAGAAAAAACTATTTAGATTGAAAAACCGATATTTTTTTTGTATTCGTGACTGCGATAGGATTCTCTCTGCGATCAACGAACTGTCAGGTTTATCTGAAATTGTTTCCCTTTCCCGTTAATTTTTTGTATTACTCCGTTTTCTATAATTAAAATATACTCATATTCTAACTTTTACACAATATTTTTTGCATCGTTCAAGTTTTTACTTCAATAGTACTAAATCAGAGTAAAAATATATTTTATAACAGAGATTTTCCTCCGAGAGGGACTCTTGCACATTGCCTGCCTCTCCCTGAGATTTTATTCTCTTAGCTCCGTTAATGGTGGGAGGAGATCTGTTCTACAACACAACACAACAACATGTGAGAAATCACAATCAGTATTTATCTCTTAGAGACCTTGTTGTGACAAAAACTAAAAGTAACCAACCAGAATACAATTATGAAGCACTAACACACACATCCAACACACACAGTACTGTCTGAAGTGTTTCTGTGTTGTGTTCCATAACCAAATCTGTGGAATTCAATCAGTGAGCCGTTACTGTCAACGGATCAATTCCAGTTACGACTAATAAAGTTCTAACTTCTATTGAACAACGAAAAAAAAATGAAAAAATAACTTATAGCGAATAGCGAAAATGACATTATCAAGTACCCCCCCGATTCTCTTTATAATTATTTCAAAGTATATGTAATAAATATGAACAACAAACGATGTTACGTTGTAGCCGTCTTGTTGTTGGTGATGTTTGTCGTAAGAAGTTGGAATTTTGAATCATCGAAATTACCCGAAAAAATAATAATAGCGAAGAGACCTCTGAAATATACGACTCCAGTGTTAGTGGATACTGCACAGGTTTCTGATCTTAATAAATCTTTAAAAAGGTTGTTTACGTTCCTTCGTAAGATTGAAGGTAAAGGACATAAAGTTATAAATAACACTCTTGATGAAATTCCGTATCCACGTCACGTTATACAAAACGCCATAAAGTTCCCAGCACCTCATGAGTTACCGTTTCTCAAATTACCAGATGTTCCACCAGCACCAACAGGTGTAGCAGCCCTCCGGCTGGCACGTCAACTTCGGTATCCAGATAAATGGAGAGCTCGTCAACGTCCTGAATTATTTATTTTGGGACCTCCAAAAACAGGAACGACATTTCTGGAGGCTTGCTTTAAATGGTCCATGTTTGGTAATCAATCGAAAAGAATTTATCCACTAGCTAGTGAACGTTGGCCTACTAAACGTCTTGAAGGAGGTGAACCTACTTATGAAGTTTCTCCAACACTTGAGGGGTTTCGAATGTGGAATCGAACCGGATTTCGCAGATGGGATCCTCCAAAAGAGTGGTGGCTGTACCCTGAGATGGGGAGGTACCCATCTTCATTTAGAGGATTTATAAATACTCAAAGGTTCCCACCAGTTGAAGATGATTCGAAGAATTGGTTTATAATCGACAGCACTCCTGACACTATTATGATTCCAAAAGCTGCACAAGCACTTCACTTGGATTTACAAGGAGCTCCTTTTAAACCTTCCTTCTTAGTAATGCAACGTGATGCTTTAAGCCGAGCGTATTCACATTTCTTGTTGTTTACATCTCTACGAGTTGACTGGGGATGGGGAAAAGAACCATTTAATGTCTTCAGTGAGAAGTTAGACGACCAGATGAAGATATTAGAGAGCATACCAATCTGTCGTAAGATGCTTTATGAACCTTTTGAAATAATAAAGAATTTAGACCAAACATACCTTGCCTTACGATGGTGTATGTATGATCCAAGAACAAGAAATCAAGTTATGTATCTTCCCTTTGGGTTTACTGCACTCGGATTGCGGTACTGGCTGTCGAAGTTCAAGTCTGAGAGTTTTAGTTTTATGAAATTCTCGACTCTGAAAGTGATTGGAAAAAATACGAACCAGCTTTTTGATTTTTATGAAGAAGTGTTCCCGGGAGTGAAGAGAAATCACCCTCGCTGTGAACATTCTGAAGAATGGAATAGTGGAAACTGCACTGGCTGGAAGCTCGATGACATTGCAGTGGAAATGTGTGGTCCGAACTCACCTGCTCTCAAATCACAAGCGTGGAGTTCGAGGAAGGGTTTGAACTTTACGAAAGGAGACCCAGAGAATCTTAAAAAATATCAAGAAATCTCTGACGAATGGGATAAGGTTATTGACTCACTCGCTAACAAGTATAACATATCTTGGTATGAACCAAACGAATAGCTTTGATTAGTATTACTTCTTTAGCTGTCTTATCATCTTATCTCTCAGCTGTGCAACCAGCGATTTATATTAAAGTGACTTTCTCTTATTATTGAAAACCTTCCACAAGCGACTCTTAATCTGATACTCTTCTTTAAACATGAGAGAAAGTTATTATTTAAAAACCCATCACTCTCTTTGCTTGTTTGCCGTGGTAGCTACTTCGAGACAACTGTCTGATACTTATTACCAGGTTGGTTGTTATCTCAAATATCTTTGATAATATTATTTTATTTATTTCAGATCATCCTATTTTTTTTTTTTTTTTTTGAATACAACAGAAGTTATTATTATTATCATTCACAACCATCAGAATCACGTGGTAGACCAATGGAACAACTCCGATATAGTCCGCAGGCGAGTCCTGAACATTCTCCGTCTAACTCAAGTGTTAATCGTTTGAGATTGAGAGTTGGAGGACGCAGACTACAAGTCATCCGAACGCTAGGCTTCACGAAAGAAGAAGAAGCAAAAGTGTTAGGTATGGCTGGAGATCCTCTCGTTATCGATCTGATGCACACAATAATGCCACCAGGTGATGAAGAGAGGGAGCAGCCTGAGTACTTAAAAAGTGCTTTATCAACAGCTCTTCAAATGGTCTCTACATCAGTTTCTGAAATTAGCGAAAAGAATGATATGCAAGTGTCCCGAGCGCTGACTGCTGCGAAAACGGAATGGGAGGAGACAACCAAACAAACACTTGAAACCAAATTAAATGAACAGCAGAGGCAACTCAACGCTGAGCACGAAAAGAAAATGAATATCAGAAAACGAACATTTGAAAAACAACTCGCTCGACAAGAATCAGATTTCTGCGATCAGACTTCTGAACTTCGATACAACTTTTGTCGCGAAGTTGAATCGATGCGAATAAATCTTCAGAAGAGCGTCACTCAACTTCAAAATAACGTCAAAGAATCCGCTTTAAAATACGGCCACGGATGGACAGCAGAGCAACAAATCGAATTCCCACCACCTCCAAAGACTCATCTCATTCCTGAGGTTCATAGAACTAGCACTGATGACACACCAGAGTACCCCACACTCAACCCTTCGAAGATAATATCAAAGGCAGGGGATGTCATCTCAGGTGAGATTATTGGAATGTTGAGTGGAGTTCAGAAGGGATTCCAAAAGTTTTCAAGTGATCAAAAGAAAAGTTCAATGATAGCAGCCCTGAGGTATGAAGCCATTGAGAAGATTGTCAGCGAGAAGACTACTGAAATCGATAAGTTAAAAACTCTCCTTCGCGAAAAGGTACTCCGTGAAACCCGAGAAGTTCAATCTCAAAGTACGATGACCAAACTGACAACAATAAATATTTCAGTTCTCGAAGACAAAGTTTCTCAAATAAAAGGATTGGAGTCAACAGTTGAACGACTAAAAGAGCAGACAAGTGATTCTCAATCTTTAATAGCTATTTTAAATAAGAAGATCGATGAGTTTCACGATGCAATGGCGAGAACCTACCAACGAATGGGACGACTACCAGAACTTGGAATTAGTCGTAAAGTAGGTATTCGACTCAAGGCGATAATGCAACTGTTACCCGCCTGCGTTAAACAAAATATTCAAATTGACGACAGTCTGTTTGATAATCTGATTGACACGAACTCAAGTGATAAGTTGACTAACATTGTTAAGACTAAACCAGAATTGATATCTCAACAACGTGAAAGTACTCCTCCTCAATGTACAGGACTGATGGTAGTCGATAAGAATAATGAAACAGTTTACAACGACTCCGCTATGAACGGTGGAGCTTTAAGTTCTCCAACCGGAACTTTCCTGGCAAAGATTCGTCCACAGACTGGAGGTCGTATCCGACATCAAAATATAACTTCCCCGTCGATCGCGTCGGTCACCACGAAAGCAGTCTCAGCAGACAGAGCGCTGCTAATAAAGTATTTAAAAGTTTCGTATCCATCTCATCAGTCTCCGAAATCAAAAGGAGGCAATAAGTTGAATCTCATGCGGCGTAGAAGAGATCGACCGATACCAAAAATACTAAACATTACTCGATGTTAAAAAAATAATATTTAAAAAAAAAAAAAAAAAAAAGTCATTTACACCTTTTTTCATCTTATTCTGTACAAGTCTGTTTTCTGTTTTGTTATTTAACTTTTGATCACCTGTCCCTTACTCGGGTAGTAATTATTAATTCAAATCTCAGAGCGATGCAACTAAAAGATGAGCTGACACAAGGTGATGACACGTATCGAATTACTACTCGTAATGATGGAGAAGGAGTTATGTTCTTGTTAGCTACCAATCTGAAGACGGGAGACTTAATGGCTGGAAGTGCATACCCAGAAGGTACTGCAGCAGCTGGGTTAATTGAATTGAATGTAGTTCAAAGTATTATGTGTTTGTGTTGTTCAGCATTCGAAGTTGATTTTATTGATGAAGGATTTCATTACATTCTTTCAAAGGTTCGCAGTCATAACTTTCTATCTGAAGTGACTGTTGAAGAAGTTCCGATTCTATTTACTCAAATAGTTGAATCGATTAGTCACTTACACAGTCGAGGGTTTTGTCACACCGCATTACACCCCGACTGCTTCTTATATACATCTCGCAGTAATCATCCATTACAGTTGTCAAAGTTTACGACAGCACAGCAGCTGTCTGAGTCGGGAGTTCAGAAAGACGTTACTGGTCTTGTTGATTGTTTATGTCACCTATACACACTAGCAGGTGCTAAGGTTCCAGCATGTGCTGAAGCCCTTCGAACGGCTACCAAGTTGGAGGACATTGTTTACTCTGATTTCTATCGCAGAGAAGTTTATGAGAAACTAAAATGTCAAATAGTTCTGCAGCCAACTGGAACTGGTGCGAGATCAATGTTTCAAATAAACACCTACTTTGGTAATAAAGGTCAAGGAGAACCATTAGTATTATGTCAAGAGACTATGTTACCAACCATTAGTAACTCAACTATGGATGCCATCACTGCTATTCGTTATCCGCAACTACGACAACTACCATCGGAATCAAAGAAAAAGTCATCTACCACTTCTGACAAAAAGACTAAAACCCCAACTGCTAAACCAGAAGTGGAATCTAAAAAGAAAGTCAAATCCAACAAGGATCCTTCAACATCTCAAATAAAGAGACTGAAAGTGAAATCTTCAGCAGGGCTTTCGGGAGAAGACTCCGCCCTTCTGTGGAAGATAGCGAAAGAACTCGCTGTTGGGAACCCTTCGTGGAAAGACTTTAAGAAGATGAGACCTGATAGCTTTTACGAGTATGTTACTAACTTGTTGTCTTTTTATAATAATTATCTCTCCTAAACAACAACAATAACAACAACAACAGGTGCGAGGTTACGCAATCAGTGATGGCTGAAGCGCTGAAGTTTGCGTTGGGGAACTCATCGACTTCTGGATAACAACACAGTTAGGGTTACTTTGATTTCTGTTCCTCAAAAAAGATTTGCTGCGGTAAATACTAACGGTGTGTAATAATAATATTATTTAGTAGTTTGAAACTCGTTGGAGGTTCTCTGCGAGTCCTCCGTGACACACTTCCCTGACACAGATATCGTGTCTTACTAAGAATCCTTTTTGATGAAATATTGAACTCACAATCAACATCATTTCTTACACAACGAACCTAATAAAATGATCATCAGATTCCTGTGGTAAATTATGTACAACAGACATTGTAAATTTTCTATTTTATATTAAAAAATTCATCTTTTCTGAATCAGAAAAAACGCAAATGGCGAAGCGCCCTTTGGGTTTTCGGAGACCACGAAAGTCGCGTAACATCGGATGGGTTGCGGTGTACATATTATTAGTATTATCATGTGGTGGTATTGCTGTAGTTACTGGTGTTATTGATAAGTCTGATGAAGAACATGTTATGGTAGGCAGGAAGTTGATGCAAGTTAGTACAAACAACACGAATAGTACAGCAACTCCAATGCCAACAAATGCAACAGATGACAGCAGTGATGACAGTCCTTATCCTAAAGTATTCTTCTCAGAACAAGATATGAGAAATGGAGGAAAAGTTCTCTGTCTTGCTGGAATGCTTTATATGTTTGCAGCTCTTGCTATTGTCTGCGACGATTACTTTGTCGCTGCACTTGACGTCATCATCGAAGTGTTAGATCTCAGTGAGGATGTCGCTGGTGCAACTTTCATGGCTGCTGGAGGTTCAGCTCCTGAGCTTTTCACTTCCATCATCGGTGTGTTTGTAGCCGAGTCTAATGTTGGTTTTGGAACCATTGTTGGCTCTGCGGTATTTAATATCTTATTCGTTATTGGATGCTGTGCTGTTGCCACTCAAAGTCTCGATCCAAATGGTCTCCCACTCACTTGGTGGCCACTCTTCCGTGACTCTTCATTCTACACCACCGCACTATTGCTATTGGCGATGTTCTTTTGGGATAAGTCAATCAAACTTTGGGAAAGTTGCATCCTTTTAACCTGTTACTTCTGTTACGTCGGTTTCATGAAATACAATTCAACCGTAAGGAAACGTGCCTGGGAGGTTGCTGGAATGAAGTGGAAAGAGCTCTCAGCTGAGCTTTCTTCTTCTCGTGAAATGGTTGAAAAGGGAGATGACACATCTTCTGGCGAAAATGATGAGGAAGAGGATGAGTTTTGGACTCCATCTTGGCCTTCCGACGGAACCTGTTGGGAAAAATTTAAATTTGTTTTCTTCTTCCCGCTGAACTTCGTGTTGTGGTTAACAGTACCAAACTGCGCGAGAGAAGAGAAAAAGAAATGGTACCCATTAGGATTCATATTATCTATTTTCTGGATTGCTTTCTTTTCATATTTTATGGTTTGGTGGGCTGAAGTCTCTGCGAGGGCGATGGGAATTCCAAGTGAGGTGATGGGATTTACTTTCTTAGCAGCTGGTACATCAGTCCCAGATTTAATTACTTCAGTTCTGGTGGCTAAGAAAGGATTTGGAGACATGGCAGTCTCTTCAAGTATTGGAAGTAATATGTTCGACATCACTTTCGGTCTTCCCTTCCCTTGGGTGTTGAAGTCTCTCACAACTGGTGGGGATCCTGTAAAAGTAGAATCGAAGTCTCTGCTGGCATCAGTGATGATGTTAATTATTATGTTGTTCACAACAATTGGTTGCATCGCTTTCTTTGGTTGGAGACTTAACAAACTTCTGGGTCTTACTTCATTCCTTTTGTATGTCATCTTTGTGACAGCTTCTCTTTTTATTGAATACGATGTGATTTCTGTTTAATTACTTTGAGATTGACTGTTGTGCTGTCCTCCATGTTAACGAATGAGAAGAACTCGTCGATACGGAGAGAGAAAAGTCCTTCGCAGTTGACGACGAGTAAAATTTTCCTTTTCCTAAATGTGTGAAAGTATTATTGTTACTGAACCTTATGAAAGAGCCACACCTTCATTTACATATCACGCAATGTCATAGTCTGCGTGTGTGGTAAACTTCAAGTTGATACAGCTACTGCCTCTGTGCCAAGCGACTCGTGCAATAATTATGTTTTCCCTGAAGGTGAATGCTGTTCTTTCGTAGGTTCTTTTTTTTTGTATCTGTTGCTCATTCTCGTGACACTTGTCAACTTTTCAAATGAACTGGAGTTCGGTTCACATTTACTTATTCGCCAATCCTGAGTCGGATTGCGTTGTTCTTTCCCTTTTTTAACTTTCTATTCAGAACTCGTTTGGATGAACAACAGATGTTGAAGTCAAGCCACTGGTCAGCACCTAGTGATTTGGGTGTGGTGTTCTTCGTTGAAAACTTCAGGCGGAGGAATAGCTGTCTGCCGAAGCTATTCCAGTCAACCAGAACATGTTGTTAATGTTTTGATTTGTTTTCACTGTTGGGCCGTAGGAGATGTTTCCTGTCGACTACTTGGTCAACTACTACAGTCAACCAGAATATGTTATTAGTTAGTAGTGTGTGTGGGTATATTTACGTTGTTTTTCAACTTTTAGAAACTTTTGAAAAAAGATTAGGCCGTAGATGTTTCCTGTCTGAGTACTTGTTCAGCAGGCGGGATTCCGTCTCGTATTGTTATCTGCTCGGCTTCGAATTCTTTTTTCGTATTTTCTTGTTGCCTGTCGGATTGTGTTGATTTAATTTCTTCGAGTATCCTAATTGGGGTACTTTGATATGAATTATTACTTATCACCATGACAGTGTCTTTTCTTAAAAGCAATCTGTTGATCCTCTTCTCTCTTCTTTCTTCTCTATTCTCTCTCGTAGTTGTTTGTTACGGCGTCTTTTTTTATTTTTATTATCCGATTTATTTTTCCCTTTAATTAAGTTTATCTTAATAAAAGAAGGTTCGGTTTACGAGCCTTTCTAAAGTAGTTCACAAAGGAGAGAGATTCAACTTTCTTTTATGAAGAATTTCAAGTAGAGATGTAGAAATTCAAATTAGTAAAAAAACTAAAAAGATGTGTGTCTTGAAAGAATTATTTTTTTTTACTTTATGAGGGTGTACTGGGTTTTTTTTTTTTTTTTTTTTTTTTTTTTTTCAAGGATTTGATAAATGTCATGTGGAGGAATTGAATTGTGTCGATTTCACCCCCCTTTAGCAAAGCAGTGATTTGAGTAGACCTTTTGAGTAAACGGAAATAGTAAACCTGGCTGTCAAGTGTACTATTTCCGTACTGAAGTTTACTAACATTATATAACACTGGGTCATCGTATCTCTTGTGGTTGTATGTCGGAATGGCTGCTAAAAACACCTTTTCCGAATTGCTTCAAAGAAATATAAAAGTTTGCAAAAAAAAAAAAAATAAAAAAAAAAAATAAGACCAAACAGTTCAGGATGCGGAGATTTTTGTCTTTAATAAAGTTCGACAATAAATTTATTTTTAAGAACACTAATAAAGTTCAAAAAGAGAGGTTTAAATATAATTATTTTGCTTCCTGTTCCCAGTAGACTTCCCCGAACTTGCGTTGAAAGGCTCACTGTCCTGATGGGCTGTGAATTGATATCTTTCTCTCCTTTGTGAGAGTTTTTGAAATCCATCTTCCTTTTGATTCTAATTGTGTTGTGTTGTTGTTATTGCCTTGACATAATGTCTAGTCTTCTCTACTTTACTTCAAGTTGTTGTTGAGATTCGAGTAAGTAGCAACCAGAGTAGCGTTTTGAAGGTAATTTGATTGGAAAGGTGGTCCCAATTTCAAAAACCTTTTTTGTTTATTATTCGTATCTAGAATTAGAACCATTCACAGAAGACCTGATAAAGGCAGACACCTCGTCACTACTTCATAAGCTGGAGAAGGATCATGAGTCGTTTATTGTGTTGAGTGTTTTGGTTTTTTTTTTTAAATTTTTTGTTTGCTCTTTTTTTTTTTTTCAGCTATTTTTTTTTTTTTTTTTTTTTTTTTTGTTTCCTTGTGCGAGTAGTAAACCCTGCAGATCACTTCCAATAGGTTCTTTTTTGAATTCTTTTTTTACTTACCTTTTGGTAGGTTAATGCCATCTAGCACTGGCATAACTTTGATGAGGGCCACTAGCCTAAGCTGTACTTACAATCCGTTGCTGGATCGTATCTGGTACATGCAGCGCATTACTGAGGCTCTCATAGTCTTTGTTTGGTATCTTCCGATCAATGTGTTTGCAGCGGTTGCGCTTATGTTTTATTTTACAGTTTGTGCCGGTAGCAATCCTTTTATAGAAGCAGGGAACCAGCGTCAGACGGATGGTAAACCACCCGTCCGTACAGCTGAGAAAAAGAACGTCTTTCCTCCCTGTGGCACTTCTCTTTTCGGTGTTTGTTTGTATTTCAAATGAATTCCGAAATCTCCTAAACTATTTGAAGCTGGTAGTGTTACGGTTATTTTTGTTCAATAGTTTATAGTTTAATTCTCCTTTTGTAGGGAGAAGTTATTAAGTATCTCCTCACACCTGCTAACGTTATTTTTACGTTGTCGGGGCTAACTAATACATTATTTTAAAACTTTTTTTTAATGCTTTTAGGCGACTTTTAAAATACACAGACACCCAGCCTTTCACCTGTTTTTTTTCAGTAATAAATTATGAGGGGAATCCAGCCTTTTAATAAGTGTTCTTTTTTTTTTTTTTCCCCCCTTCTGATATTTTGTTCTGTTCTGATTGTTGTAACGTTTTTTTATTTATTTATTTTATTCCCGTCTTATTGATTCGGTTTTTTTGTTGTTCGTCTGATATTATTATTTCTAAAAAAGATATTTTACCTTTTTTTTGTTATTTTTTTTTGTTTGTTGAACGCGATGGTAGGCAGGTTTCGTGTCATTGCGGACTACGGAAAGCAGCCTTATATGAGCATTCTTCTTCCATCACTTTTTTAAAACAAAAATGAATGTAGGCAGCACTCATAGAAAAGCAGGGTGACATTGTTTCTGCAACCAACAAGGTATTGCAAAAAAAGAAAACAAGCCTTTGCGTGTTTTGTGATTCCGTACGAAAAGCAAATAAAAGTTTCTTCTCTTAAAAAGTAATATTGTCTATCTACCTCCGTCCGAATCGAAGTGAAGTTTCCTTATAATTGGTAGTCGAGTACTTCGGTTATGTCTTCCTTATAGATGATATTCTATTCTATTTATTCCCTTTTTGTTCCCATAAGTTAAGACTTAACCAATCACGGTCGTGTCTTTCCCCTCTTCGATACATTTTTTCCCTCTTTCAGGGGGTACTGACTGCTTGTTTTGTTGTTTCCTTACCACGCACGCACGCACTCTGCGAGACAGATATTCACAGGCGTTCTTGGAATGCGATGTAGTTATGTTTCCTTCAAATAAATGCGTTTCCTGGTCTCCTGGACGCTGCGGGAAGGAATTCAATTCAACAACAGTAACAACCAATTGAAATAGAAAGATTACTTTTTGATCCTTAATTTCCAGTTCTTTAGTTCGCTTGTTGTAGGAACTCGGTAGTTGCTACGGTGAGTCGACACACGAGTCTTACTGAAGCCCTTTCCTGAGTTGCTCAACAAGAGTGAACGAAATCTAAATATTAATATTCTCCCTTTGAGTAGGAGAGCATCACTACCAGGAGTAATTCCTGATAAACAAACTAAAAGATTTTATCAAAGTTGTCCCTGAGACATTGTCCTACTGGCAAAATCTGTTTGCCGTCGTGTGATAATTTCGAACTCAGTGATTTACTGTGACTGTCGAAAACTGAAATGAGTTGGCGGTGTTGTCGTTCTATCTGGAGATAGTACTGTCGTGTGACCTGAATGTAATTGTACTCTTTACGAAGATATCAGAGTAGGGTTAACAAACCTCATTGTCTATCTACTCTGATACTTCACATCAGATCTCCACAATAGCAATCACAAAATTCCGTCTTAACTCGGTTACGACATTCTAATTGAGTAACTTTGAAGCAATCTAAAAGTGAAGTTACCCGCTTTCCAAATCGAAAATGGAGGTTCCCCTTTCTCTTCTGGATTATTTGTTTCTTCTTATGCTGGTGCGGCGACGTATCATTTCGCTTGTTTTAAAAGCGGCTTATAGAAAACATGTCAATTCTGTCTCATCTCCCACCCCCAACACGTGTTTGTTTAAGCAAAAGAAAGCTGCCTCCTTCACTGGTGGCACCCGTCTGTACAGTTTACTGATTATCAGTTCGCGTTAGTCAGTTTATGATAGCGAACTACTACTTGATGAATTATTTTATTTTACAGTTTATCAACAAGTTGTGAAATGGTTAAAGGGTTCATGAGTTATGTTAGTGAAGACCGCGGTGGTGGTATTTTAAAGTTTACTTTCTAAGGTTTCGTAAGATAATAAAATGAGTGACAAAGAAGACATAGATAGAGAGGACGGAATTCTTGATGAGTTGCTCGACAAACCCGTTACCGTTCAGTACTGTCCTAGTTGTTCATTCCCAGCAGAATATTGTGAATTCAGTGGGAAGCTTGAGGAGTGTAAGCCTTGGTTAGAAACACAACTGGAAGAGTTAGCAGGTCTTAAAGAGAAGGGAAAAGTTAAGAAGAGAACCGACGATGGTGAGAAAGAGCTTCCGGGTGGTAAGAAAAAGAAGAAGAAGGAGATCGAAGTTGTAGTTTCCGTCAGCAAAAGAGGAGGAAGAAAACACATCACAAACATAAAGGGAATGGACATGTTTGGTTCGTATTATTTTCTTTTCTTTTAGCGAGTTGCAAATAGGAAGTAAGTTGATAATTCTTTACAACTATTCCCTCCCTCCAAATCCAAATAATAAAACAACAAACAGGCCACAAACTCGATGAGCTCGCAAAGGCTTTGAAGAAATCACTTTCTTGCGGTGCTGCAGTAGTCAGTAATCCTGGACAGGGAGATTCAATAGATATTCAGGTTTGATACTTTAATAGTCTTTCGTTATTAATTAAAACTTTTACTTTAAATTTACTTTAAACAAACAGGGAGATGTTCAAGACACTTTGCTTGATAGATTGCCAGCTAAATTTAAGGTCCCAAAGGGATCAATTTATAAGATGGAAGACAAAGCAAAGGTACCTGCCTACGATTAGTAACCTTGCGACGTGTTCGGATTGTTGCAAATTCACACGGCACTGTTCCCTCACCCGTCTCCCGCACATTACTCCTTGAGGAAGGTTTTCATCAAGTGCACCACATTAAGAAAGTGTTTCACCCTCCCGTCGCTGCTTCGTTTTTTATTTTTTTTACTTCCTGTTATCGATTGTTAACTTTATTTATCTACTCACAAGGGATTCAATTATCTGATGAGCAGTTAACTTATTGAGATGGTTGAAATTTTATAATTTGTTTATTAATTTTAATCAGTTTTTTGTAAGATGGCAGCGTACTTACTGATGGCTGCAGTGACACCATTTGCTTTGTCACCACTCCAATCAAATTACACAAATAGCGCAGGGTGTTCAGGGACTGATTGTGATTGGTTCTCTGCGGCATATTTCTGTAGGAATGGAAGAACTCCTTTCATCGGATGGGAAGATCACAAACTTGACAACCACAACATGACTATCACAGCATTGCGTCTTTATTTACCAACTGAAATACCTCCAAAGTTTACTGACTTACGCAAGCCAGCAGTGATTCAGGTAACAGTGTCCCCATTAGAAACTGATAACAGTGATGAGTCATCTGATGATTACTTTAAAGGGATCGCATACTGTACAATCCCACAAGCTAATCTCTTTCGTATCGGAAACAAGGCATCACATTGTCAAGAGGTTCCTATCAGTAAATCAACAAATAATTTTGAAGTAATTGGAGATAGTCTGACTCAGTTTCCTTGTCTTCGTCTGACGACCTCGAGTACCTCCACCATATCACTGCGGTGGGAAGGTGAAATTGAATCACTTGTTTATGGACCTGCTGTTTCACCCAGTGTAACAACTGATTATTGGCTTGATGCGCCTCCAATGAAAGTCTCTGCTGGAGACTTTCCACTATTCATATTTAAAGAAGATCAACGAGGGTTGTTTAAACTTCCTAATTTTACTATTCGATGGGAAGAGACGGATGAGAAGCCTGACTTTGAACCTTATTCTGTTCAGAAGTGTGTGCGCGGAGAGGACTGGTTCTGTAAGGTTTTGAGCTGCGGGGCTGACTCATCCATTGGATTCAGGGGACGTAGTGACGAGACTGCTGTAATAAAATCAGTAGAGAATCCTTTGTTACCCGCAATGCATTTTCCCAAAGGAAACGGACCTACTCACCTCCTTCCTTTTAACGGGAGTGCTGCTCTTTGGGGAGCAAAATCCTCAGCAGCGGTACTCCAGTGGGCCTGCATTTCTTTAGATAATATGAAATGTAATAACCCAATTAGAGTAAAGGATTATTCGAAAACTATTTCTATGGGAGAACCGTTTACTGAACTTTGTTGGGAACTAGAAATAAATTCATTGTCTGGTTATTTAATATTAAGTATGGAGAGTTTCTTCTCATCTGACAATTCAATGAGAGCTTTGATAAATGGAAAAGAGATAGTTCGTTGGACTGATAAGTCGAAACCTTACTACAGGGAGATAATTCCAACTGGAGTAGAGACAGTTGTAGTGCAATCGCTAACTAATCAACTTCCAGTTGTTTACAGAGGAACTTCTATTAGATTGGATTATCATTTTGAACCATTTCAGAATATAATAAATACTTTTAATAAAAATAAAACCAACGCACCTGAAGGACATGTTGTTGACTTTAAGTATCTGACGATAAACTGTCCGAAGTCAAGTGAACTGTTCATCAAATGGAGTTCATCGAAAGCATTCCTTCACATGACTTCACTCTCAAACATCACCGACACGGTGCTGTTTGATGTTCATTCGAAGTATTCGAAGACAATCAAATCAACACCAAACGTTGATAATATTCACATCCCATTTCCAAAGGGAGGAGGTGCATATTTTTACTATTTCAGTTTGATTGGTTCTGCGACGAATAGTCTCAGTTGGTTTTGTAGGCCAATCGAGACCGTCCAGTGCACTCCTTTGAGAGGGAATGAGATCGGAATTACAGTTGACGCGACTGTTCCAGAAATTAACATGTGTTGGTTTATGAACTGCGGTGACCAGCGTTCTGTAATATCATTCGATAGGAGTCCAGGTGAAAAAAACCCGGACAGTGTGACTACAGTTGTGTACGGCAACACGACAGTTGTTGTTCCACCTGATGAACGTCCGCTGATTGAGATCCCAACTGGGAAACAATCGTTTGTGTATTTCCGAACAGGGCCTTGGGTCCCTTTGCATTTTTCGGACTTGACCTTCAGCGTTCAGTGCATACCAGAGTTACCCTGCAGACAGACAAGTGATGTTTGGGGACTTGAAAACATAAAGGGAATGCAAAGTCTGAATTTCTGTCTTGAGGTAACTTGTGATGGAACACTTCACGTGAAGTACTTTAAAAGTTGGATTGTTGGCGAACTATTAGCTAACGGGGAAGAGGTGAAGGACACAAACGAATTCAATAACAGACGGACCAAATTCACCGTCAGCGGGGGAAGCGAACGAAAGCCGTGGACAGACAAGAACGCTGTTATTCAAATTAATTGGGTTTGTCAACATTATGTGAAACCCCCTTGTTTTCCTGTGACTCCTAACAATGTATCAGTAATTCATGTTCCGCGAGCCATTTCACCTCTGTGTTGGTCAATTACGTGTCCGAGTGGTGGTCGTCTTTCAGTTGTATCCTCACCTTATAAAACCTGGTACGTACCTCCTTCAATGTTGATAACACTTAATGGGAACAAAGTAGAAGAAAATTCTTTCGTGCAACTCAACGAAGGAAAGACGAGTGTCTTTGATATGAACGCTTCAGAAGATAAAGGACACTTTGATCTACTACTTCGATGTGATGGTCAAGTCCCAAACTGTGATCAGTTGAATGCAGTTCAAGAACCTTTATTTATTGGGTGTGGAGGGGTTTCTTGTTTTTGGTGGTGTGTAGAGGTTGTTTGTCCATCAGGGGAATCAGTTTGGCACAGAGTAGTATCGGGTGATGATACTTATTTAGTAAACCTTTCTCAAGGTGTCTTTAGATATCTAAATCATACGAACAGTATTTCATTACTTGTGGGGTGCAATATCTCATCTCCACCTCCAGGTAGAATCCCTTCACCATCTGAAGACCATCACGATTGTGACGAACGCGGCGTCATTCAGTTAACGCAATCAACTTTTCAATCTTGGAGGGCAATTTCATTTCGGAAAGAAATCGAGGGTGTCACCGCCTTGTGCTTTTCACCAATACAGGGTGACGACTTTGAAAACGAAGTGACAGTAGAATTCAATGACATACCAAGTGGTGACAACTGGGTTTCTGCGGAAGTGTTGAGTGACGCTGGGGCTGAAGTAGTAGTTGTAAAGGGAGGGAAGAACTTCGTAATTCCTTTTAAGGGAAATGCAACAGTAAAAGTAAGGACTGTAATTGGTAGCCCTTATTTTAGCCGAGGACCACTAGTTAGTGTGCGACCTGTTTTAAAGAAGAAATCCCGAGATGCACAACAGCTGTCGGCTGTTGTAGATCATTCTGGACAAATTAATTCCCCTCAGGAATGTCCCTTCACGATGGGCAACTCTGGAGAGTTTGGTTGCAGCGGTGATGACTGTTTTGGTTATTGTTTTACTATACTCTGCACAAAGCATGTTACGTTCTCGTGGACCACATACGCATTGGGAAGTCAGCTTCTGGCGATTGTCGAGGGAAGTGACTATGTCGGAGATGACAAACTTCCTTCTGATGTGAGGGACTTGAAGATTACCCACACAGCTCTCTGGATTGACTTCTCTTCTACTCCGGGGATTACAACATTTAAAGGTGCGATAGCTGGCAGATGGAAATGTGATTCCTCATCAACTAACCCGGAAGTAAACTCAACCAGAAGCCCAACAGCAAACTCAACGAGAATCCCAACAGCAAACCCAACGAGAATTCCAATAACAAGCAGTCCGGTAACTCCAGACATGAATCCCACGGAGACTGACGACGATCTTTTCTTTTCTAAAATGTATTTCATCATACCCATTAGCTTACTACTAATTATAATCATAATAATCACTGGTGTGTACTTGAGAACAAGGAGAGGGCGGGACAGAGAAGTGGGAGAGAGAGTTTTTGTCAACTCTCAACGAGACTCATCAGAGATGTCAGACCTCGTTGTGGCTGACTGAAGTTAAAAGTGAAGATTATAATTCTTCTCTTTTGAAACTAATTCGAATATTAACGAACGGGGGTTTCGATCCCAAATATAAAATGAACTACTTATTTCTTTCTTTTTGTTTAATTTTTTTTTTTTTTTCATATCCAAAAATCAAATACTTTCCTCGACAGCAATCTGTTCTGAAATAGTTTTTTATTTATTATCAATTTGATCTATCGTAAAAACGTATTAATACTTTTACACCGTGTTTGCTTATTTCTGTATAAACACATGTCATGGTGTAAATATTTTGTTGAAGCTCAGGATTACGGTATGAATTATGAAGTCTTTCGTAGGGACAAACCTCGTTTACTTATATATTTTGGTTCTAACTTTCCTGAGGAAACACTTCGGAGGTCACCAGTTCGCAATTCAGAGCAATCTGAAGTTGTGTTTACTAACTTAGCGATGGTGACACCACCCAACCTTCTCATTTCATTTCAGTAAGATATCTACCGCACAGTAACCCTTTAAGTGGTCATTTTCTACCTTCGGTCAGAAGATGTAAAGATTATTGCCCCGAATTCCCTCCTCTTTTCATTAAACTACTGGGGCTATTGCTCCGTAATTTAATCACAACAATCGCAACATCACAAATCCTTCTCAAAACATATTCTTTCCCTTTTTTTTTTTTTTTTTTTAAGAAACTTTTGCCGTTAAATGACCTCCTTAACTTCTTTTCCTTCGTTGTGTTTACTGTGGTTGTTGACCTTTTCCTAAAAGAGTTTTTGAAGGTTTCTAATTTGTTATTATTATTTTCCCAACAGGTCAGCTGTCTTCGATATGAGTTCGTAAACCACTTCTAAAAGAAGTGAAATGTCTTCGTGTTTCGATGAAAGATCTCAATCTATAAATACCTTCTCACGGATTCCAGTAGCAGAGACTCCGAGAAGTAGGAGAAGTCTACAACCGAGGCAGAGTAAGTTCGATCGAATAACAACAAGAATTGGTGAATGTGCAGCCCAGTTAAGAATACTAGAAGAACAGGC
Organism: Flectonema sp. DT1601; assembly: GCA_964019425.1. NCBI lineage: Eukaryota > Euglenozoa > Diplonemea > Diplonemida > Diplonemidae > Flectonema > Flectonema sp. DT1601. The sequence continues at coordinate 47,586 of OZ025850.1, read as the reverse complement.
GAGTGAGGGAGTGATCCCTTCTGACTTAGTGTTAGAGAGATTCTTAGAAGTCGTATCAAAATGTATAACCGCAGCATGTAATCAGGAACCACCAGACCACCCTGGAGCTAAAGCTCTCCTCGACTCACTCGACTCAGCTCTAAGTGAGGAAGGATCACTTGGAATCTTTCTCACAGATGATATTCGTCTTCGTCTACTTGCTTTGTATTATGGGATCTCTGCTGTTTTTCATAAACACCTTGGCGACTGGGATTCCAGCATCCGTTACTGCACCAGAAGTCTACATCTCTTTAAGACAATACCAAACAGTAAGGCAACTGATATAGCTGCCGCAGCACTCAACATGGCAGCAGTATTAGGAAGGCAGGGGAAACATCGCTCAGCAGTACAACACGCGCGTAATGCGATTCAAAACTTGGAGTCTGTTACTGGAGCTCGTCCAATGCTCGCAGTCGCGTATTATAATCTCGCTGTTGAGCTTCAGTATTGCAGAGATATTTGTGAGTCTCGTAATGCTATTGCGAGGGCCTTCAAAATTTCAAAAACGTGTTTCACTCCGCGCGAGCCTGCTGCTGTAGCAATTGCAGCCCTCTATCGAAATAACGCCCAACGAAAACCGAGTACAGTTGTTCCAATTAAATTACAAACAAATAGAGATATTGAGAAGAGAGTCGCAGAGTTCGAACCGCAGCCTCCAACGATGCCTCCTCTTCACGACACAATCAGATCTCCTAATGTTGGATCTCAGAGTGAGTATTGCAGAACGACGAATGGGAATATAATGATGACAGATGTATTAATTAATCCTCAACTTGATGGATTCGGTTCTTGGGAAGAACTTTCACCACCACCTCTGCCTGTAGGTCCTCCGCCTGAGAGAGAGGCGCCACCTCCTCCTCCATGTCTTGTTGAAGATATCGACACTCCATCAGCTGTCGACTCGCGATCTTCATTTCTTCCTCCAATTGGATCGTCTGGTTCGATTATCAGCAGCCCACACCAACCTCGACCTCCTTCGAAGAGAAATTCATCAAAAGGAAGCCTCATTCTATCTGAACATAAGTCTCTCCGACAATCGCCGTGTACTTCACAAGCTGATCTCGCACCCGAAAAGAAGCGCCGCGGAGCTGGTCCAATGTTTCGAAACGTTGGAATGTCAAAACAAACTTATGGCCAGTCCTTTAAAAGATGTCAAAAACATCTTTCGGCTCTTGCAGCTTCAGTCAACAGCACTCGAATAGCAAAAGAACGGGCGGCAATTACGATCCAGAAAGCTGTTCGATGTTGCAACGCTCGCCTTGAGCTCTACAACCGAAAGCAGCTTCTGTACCATCACATCTATGAGAAGCAATCATTTATGTCGAATATTATTAAAGGAAGGATTCAATGTTGGAAGGCTCAGAAATGGCTCGCTGAAAAGCAAGTTGAGATGTCGAAGTATTTCAAAGAGCGTGCGGAGTTTGAAAACATTCAGGACAACGCGGCTACGAAGATTGCAAAGTGTTGGAAGTTTTATTACGCGAGACAGGCCAGAGAGTTAAAGGAACTGGTCTTCACACAGGCATTGGTAGAAACTCGAATGAAGAAACTAGCAAAAGTTTGCCAAATAATCCAACGTTGGTGGAGATGGGTCCACATCCGTAAGAATTACTGGAGGCGAAGAACAGTTGAGCGCAGCGCAGAAATTATCGAAATAACGGAACACGAAAAACGAGTTAAATCAGCTCAAAAGATTCAATCAGTCTGGAGAGGTGTGTTGGGGTATTACGAAGCGAAACGATATCGAACTCGACTTGAAGAAGCGGCAAAGTCGCGAATGGAGAAACTTCCTTATGCAACAGATGTCGTGAAATTCATTTTGAAAAGCGTCGCTATTCGCATGCGAAGACAGCGAGAAAATGAAGAAAACATCCTCTCCGAACACGAAATTGCTATGCTACGCGAACAGCAGGAAATTGATTCCGCTGCGCGTATTGTTGAGGGCTGGAAACATTATCGCGATCGCAAGGAAAGCACACTTCAAAAGTTTATTGCAGAGCAGAGGCGAGAGGCTTCGGTGACAATCCAAAAGAATTGGAAGCGTTATACGGCAATGAAAAAACTTCGCATCTTGTCCGTAGTACGCAGTGTTGTCATTCAGAAAGAACAGGCTGAAGAAGCCCGTCAGGAATGGTGCGCTGTAGAAATCCAATGTTGGTGGAGAGGAACAGCAACACGCGAAAGACTTCTGATGGAAAAGGCGACTAACGGAAGGTCAATCTTATCATCGGTTGAAATCATTCAACGCGCCTATCGCAGCTACCGATCACGCAAATCGCTTCGAAGGCTGCGACACGAGCGGATTATTAGGAGGCAGCATTTGAGTGATTCCCTCCATGAAATTCATAATCACGGTGCTCGAATGATTCAATGCTGTTGGAGAATGTGGAGAGGACGATGTCAATACAGAATCAGACTCGCTGAGCATCGTCGCTGCAAAGCCATCGCTCGAAAACTTGCAGAAGAAGAACTTATTCAATATGATATCAGTTTATTTATTCAAAGAGTAGGTAGAGCCTACCTCACTAGGAATCAATTCATTCCTTCATTCTCAGCTCGTGCTTCTGCTGCCGCAACCATCCAACGGTCTTGGAAGTGTTACCACTCAAAGCAACTTCTGGAAAAGAAGAAATTCCTTTTTAAAATTCGATACCCGGAGATGAGATTCGCATCAGAGTTTTCATCTGAGCTGCTGCAGTTCTACGTTTCCCAGCTCTGTGATGTTGAAAAAGATGAGCGAGAAATGGAAATGTGTGACGAGTTCAGCGCTAGGAACCATATGATGGATGATGGAACGGTTTCCTCATCTTCTGGTTGCTACGATTGAACACTCTCAAACAAATTTGAACAACTTCCTTAACTTTGGTCGTAATTTGTATTGAAATCTCACTACCTAACACATCTACTTACCCTTGACTCCTCTTACTAGTCATTGGAACCTAAATATGGAAATTAAGATTTCTGTCGTTAAGTAGAGTTTCAAGACACCTGACCTCAAGTCCTGTTGATGTCTTTTTTGATAATTCAAATAAGTCATCTCAGTCATCAGACACCTGACGATAACAAAGAAGAAAAAAAAAGAAAAAAAAAGGGGGACACATTCTTTCTCAGTAATGATATTATGAGTTCTCAGTTGTTGGCTCGTTGTCATTTTTTTGCAATCAACAAAAAGAAATATTTCATTCAAGTAGGACGGGAGCTCTGTTAGTAACGAAAGTTACGAGATTTTTTTTCTTTTTTTTTTTTTTTTTCTTCAATTTTATTAAGTCTTAATAAAAAGAAATTGTTTTTAAAAATGATTTACGTCCACTAGTTGTGATCTTACTCAGAAGCTTTGGTTGCGGTGTAGACTAAGTTGTTCTTTTTTTCAATTTTTTTTAACTTTTTTTTTTTTAAAAATCCTCGATTATCTGTAATGTCGTTATATACATTATCTCATTATTATTAATAATAGTGATTATTTTTAGTTTTAGTTTTTTCGTTTTGTTATTAATTGCGAGGCAAGGGGGGGGAAAAAAAAAAATAATGTTGTGCGATTTATGAGGAAAACGGCTTATCCTCGTCGGGATTGCTGCGCTATTTCTATTTCTATTTCTATTTCTTTTTCTTTTTCTATATTTTTTTTTTTTACTGGCAATTTCCTGATGTGCATATTTATCTCCCTTGTGAGGGTGGAATAAAAAAAAAAAATATAAAGTAGAGTAAAGTAAAGTAAAGGAATTAAAAACTTATTCGAATTGCTTTGAATTGGATCTGCTGATGAAGTGATGTGAGAGTGACTTGTTTTCTTTTCCTTGCCCAAACACAGATCAAGTTTGAAGAAGAAGTTAGTGACTTTCGGATCTTTAATGATGCAATGGCTAATCTTTTGGGAAGCCTTGCCTGCGTTCGGCCCGAAAGCTGCCGTTTTTCGCGGTGGAAGACATCCCTCAGAAGTCTTTAGAAGTATCTTTCTTTTTACTTCTCTTTTGTTTGTTTTATCTCATTCTTTCCTTTGTTATTCTGAATCATTTAAAATTGTTATTTCTGCAAATAGTTGTTCATAAGTAAGTTTAGACCTCTTTTTGATTATTTCCCTTGAAGGACTTTGTAATGTTACGTCTACTTCTTCAGCAGGTGATTGCAATCGAGGACAGGACACTCTGTTTGTTTACTTCGTATTATATTTCAACAGGAGGGAGGAGTTGAACATTGGAATATGTTACCGAGTGATGCTTATTTTCTGTTAGTCTGCCTCGTTGTGATCACACAGCTGCTTGCGATGTTGCACCGTCACAGTGGGAGGAAGCTTCTCCGCAAGGATTGGGAACGTGGGATGATTTATTTGTTTGTTGCTGAAAGGCCAAAAGGATGGACATTTGACATGGACCTACAGACATTAGCTACAGTTACACTTTTTGACGCCTTAGGAATTCGATACGAAAAGCAAACGGCACACGTTGCTGGTACCTGGAACGCACATTATCGACTTCCTGTTGTGGAGTATCAGGGAATGCAGATTTATGATTTCTCGGAAATCTGTCATTTGGTTTGCAACGAATTCAAAGACAACATTCAAATTCCATTTTTTACAACTTGCCTGACGGGAGAAGATACGAAAGCGACCGTAACAAAGAAAGCCGTTACTTCAATGATCCTCTGCGGAACAACACAATATGTGAAGAGATACTATTGGATGATTGACGATAACGCCGCCTACATTACAAAAGGAATCTACGGATGGAATAAGATATCAATTCTCAGATGGTTCGCTTCCTTCAATGGTCGAAGACAGGAGTTGGCTGCCTGCAATGAGGGAGGTGTGGATCGGATAGCCTCCCCAATCGGATTTCAATCTCGTGTTCGTGAACACCTTCAGGCAATCGATTCGATAATTCCGAAGAATAATTTACTTGTGGACGGATCTCGAATAGGTCCCAACGATTGCGTCATTTACGCCGCTCTAAAAATATTCCTCGACAACCCACTCCCAGTTAAGTTTGCTTCTCAACATGAATTCAAAAGCTCTCATTCTTATATCACCCGAGTTGAACGCGTACTCGCTGGAGGAAGTGATTCTGACATCGAATAGCCGACTTTATTAATCAGATCGTTACTTCATTACTAACGTAGCTCTCAGTACCTCAGCTACTGAAGGGCTTCTTCCTTCTGATAAGGTACAGAGGGAGATAATGTCACCTCCGTTGGGTAAATGAGTTACGGTCTGGAAAAGTGCATTATTTGGGACTATTGTCTGTATTTGAATTGAACTCGTAGACAGGGTTCGTATAATGTGTTCTTAGTAACTGGATGGGAACAATCGATTGAAAAAAGAAAAAAAAGAATGACAAAAGTTAAACAATATTTATTAGATTTCAAGAAGTCTTTACTTCTTATTAACAACAACAGTAATGCTGCTTCTTCCTTTTAAAAGACAACATGAATGGAACAGAATATTTATATTAATGTTGGGTATCGGGTATTGTGTTTTTACAAAATCATTTTAAAAGAGAACTGAAACTAGAAATGGATCGCTCGCTTGACGAAATAATCGGAAGCGGATCAAAGGGCAGTAAGGGAGGAAGGAACGCTTTCAGTGGAGGTGGTGGCGGAAAGGGTGGAAAAAAGTCTTTCAGGGGAAGTGGGAACGAAGACAGATATAATCCATACAAGGGAGGAAGCCGGGGTCGGGGGCGAGTGTTTTTCGAGCCTTCTGTTGATAACCAATGGGTCCACGATAAATTCGATGCCGGGGACAGACGGACGCGTCAGTTCCACAAACCACCAAAGGAGAGGCAGCATTTCGACATCACTTGTAAAGTTTATGTAAAGAATATCCCGTGGAGTTGGCAAGATTCGGATTTGAAGGGAATCCTGGAAGGTGTAGAACACGTCAGTCTTTATTATGATGCGAGTGGACGGCATAAAGGAACTGCTATGGCAACATTCCCAACTCCTGAAGCAGCTGCCTACGCCGTAGAAACATTTGATGGTGCGAAACTTGACAATAATATCATATCTGTGAGCTTAGCTAAGTCCACCAACCCCGACCCTCAACACATCACACATCGAAGCGCTGGTGGATTCGGAGCTCCTCAAAGCCGCTGGAAGCCACTTCGCGAACCTGCAGCCCATCCAGAAACAACTCAACAGGGACTAACTCCTGATCAACTTGATACGCAGTTACAACAGTTCATCGCCACTAAAGAGGCGACGGAAGAAGGTGCTCCGCAGCAACCTCAGGAGCCGTCTACACAACAGGAACAGGGAGACCAACAAATGGAAGAATAGCTCAGATTTTAATATGTTGAAACAGCAGCTTCAATCCTTTTGTTGGTAAGGAAACCTGTGCAGCTTGCAGTATTGTAACAGCTGCCGATATTCAGAGTTGTTCACATTTTTGGACATTAGTTTCGTTGGCTGCGTCACAAGTGTCGCAGTTTTATTTCGTCTTTCTGACATGTTCGAGTGGTAAATATCTCTACCATGCTGCATGTGTTGATAATCTTTTGTTAGGAAGGAAACCTGTTTCGTCATTCAGATCCGTTAATACAAATCACTTGCACAACACTTTGGGTTGCACAAGTTACCTTCGTGTCGTTTGAGTGTCAATGAGGGCGAAGGAAAGAAAAAAAGAAAGAAAAAAAAAAGTGAAAGAAAGAACAAAAGTGTCACCGCTCGCGGATTTGAGATATTCTAAAGTGTTACAAAACATTCATCATACAGAAAATGACTCGCTAGATATCAAGTAGAGGTTTATTGTGGTACTTTATTAAGAGAATTGAATTATTTTATAAACAAATCACACTCTTACCCTAACAGGCAAACACATGGCGTCCAATACGTTGTTAGTGTTGTTGGGGCTCATCGTTTCGGTACTGAGTGAAAGGGAATCAATAAGAGTAATCCGCGATGAAAATGAGGCTTTGCCATCGCAGAAAACAGTGCAACGAGTGATACCTGTTGAGCAACACGGAGAGGGTGAGGTACCTCCCCCATTCCCAAAGAATCAATTTTTAGAAGATGCGAATGCCGGCAGGAAGAAGACCTCTGAAAGTAGCGGCACTAAAAGTTCTGAGTCATCTGAAGTGGTATCAACCAGCAGGTCTCGTAACGACATCGAGGAAGTGTCAGCAGACTCACAAGTGAAGAAAGACACGACAGGCTCTAATGTGGAAGTTACAAACAAAACTTCTAACGAAACAAATGAAGTCGCAGAATCGGTCAGCATGAATTCAACTCAAAAGGAAGCAGCGGCAACAAATCCATCAAACGGAACTGAAAAACACTCAACTGTGGACGAGAAACCACTTAGAGAAGCAGAAACAACTGTGAACGGAGGTAAGTCAACAGAAACAGTCATGTCAGGAGGCACGACAGAATTCGAGTCAAAACAGGGAGAGAAAACAAACCTCTCCCAGGAAGGGGAAACGATTCGCGAATCAACTGTTGCCACAAAACAAGAAGAAACGGCCGTCAAACAGGAGGAAGAGTCCAAAACTTCGGGAAATGCTAGTGAGGAGAGAAAGGAGAAGTCAATTAACACTTCTGAAGACCTCAAAGAAGTAAAAATATCGAAGGAGATTAACTCTGAAGGAGAAAAGAATCAAATGGAGAATGATGAGAAAATGATGACTTCAGGGAAGGGGGAAGTGATTCTAAGAGAAGATGAAGCCCAGAAAGAAAAACCTCAGAATTCGGAAAAAGCAACAACCGTCGTTGAGGATAACTCAAATAGATCAGAAAGCAACGGCGGACAGAAATTGAAACCGGACGAAAACACACGCGACGTTGAAAAACAAAATGAAGAAACGAGGAACGAAAAGGTCGAATCTGAAACCGACAAGAATGAAGAAAAACACAATATATCTCCCACCGCAGTTCGCTTAGAATACTTGCGAGTGTCTCCAAATAAGGAAATTGCCCTCCTAAGTGATGCAGGAACGAAGAGTGGGGAAACTCGTTCCGACTCTGATTCTAGTGAAGACAGTCAAGTTGTCGCGCCACCACCTCGAAGAAAAAGTGGAGATGTGCTCAAAGAATTGGTCGCCACAAATAATGACGCAGCCTCCGAAACTGCTGAGACAAAAAATATCATCGGTGAAAGCGATAAAGACACCGCTGCAGCAACTACGGAGGAATCTCATATGTCGGCAGTTGCAACAAAGGCTGACCACTCCGAGTCAGGTCAGGTAGAAAGCAAAATAACTCAAGCAGGAAACGAAACAGAGACTGTCGTCGACAAGTCCCATCAGGATGTTAATATGCAACAGAGCTCACAGGAAGGGAAAACCGATAGTATTGAAACTAAAGTAGAGATGCGAGAAGAAAAGGAAATCAGCACCAATACGGGGCGGGAAGACAATTCAACCGGTGGGAACACACAAGATAAAACAAACAACGAAGTCACTAAGGGTGAAATAAACAATGAGATGAAGGATGAAACAAGCAAAGTTACCAAAGACGAATCAAACACAGAAGTCACTAAGGATAAGACAACCTCAAATAGTGAAACCGATACCATCAATAATAAAACAAGTGAACTTACTACGGAAGAAACAAGCAAAGAGGTCGAAACAAGCAATGAAGTCACTAAAGATATAACAACCGACGAGAAGACGAAGGCTGAAACAAACGAGGTATCAAAGGTAACCAAAGATGAAACGAGCAAAGAAGTCACCAAAGCCGACGAGAGCAGTACGAAAGAGGAAACAAACGAAGTTACCAAGGATGAAAAAAGCGAGGAAACCAAAGATAAAACAAGCAAGGAAGTCACTAAAGTTGACGAGAGCAGTAAAGGGGAAACAACAGAGGTTACCAAGGATGAACAAAGCAAACAGAGTACGAAGGGTGAAAGTAAGGATGTAGCTGTGGAAACTAAATTACCCGAAAAAACGCACGAACACAAAACCGAAAAGGATGTAATGGAAAAAGCAACGGGAAGTGAAATGGAGGAGAGTCACGGATCGGGAGACCTCCTCGGAAATGCTGAAGAAAGCACACATGATGATACGACAGGAGAAGAAGTACGCAAAGTAGTGAAGCCAAACGTCGCCATTGTGCCGCCTAAAACTGCAAAGCCAGCTGTTCAGCAATTCGAAGTCAATCCCACGCGTCACATTACTTATGACGACCCGATGCCAAACCATCGAGGAACGGAAGTGCTGGTAATTTTCGCAGGTTGTTGCATTTTGATTTACGGATCTGGGATGTTTCTCCCATACTTGGGTCTCACTTTTGATGCGGTTAGTCGACTTGGTCAGCCGAAAGGGTCTCCTTTGTCAACAGGAATGCAGATTTGGTACGTCATATGTTGTATCATGTGGATAGTTTATAGAATATCTGAAGCCCTGGTATCTGGAGGATTGCTTGGTTGCTCTGCCATCGGTGCTGCCGTCAGCGTTGTTCGCGGCGGGAAGCTTCTAGACGAAGAAGACGGGAAAAACGATACTAAACCATCACACCCCCACCACGTCGTTCAGATCAGCCCCTCGGGGAACCAGCCGGTGAAAAAACAAGTATTCGCAGTAAATAAACCCTCAGCTTCAGGAGGTCTTAGTTTGGGAGGCACACCAAGTATGTTGTTCAGTTGATTTTGAGAACGAATTTAATTATTGTCTTCAGACTTCACATCTAATAATATTTTTGTTATTTTTTTCAATAACATCATTATAACCAACAGGCGTCAAGTTAGGAGGTACCAGGAGCTCTAGCATAGCCGGAACCCGAAGTTCAAGTGTCAATAGAAGCAGCAGCTTAACTCATCGCCCTAAAGCTCACGCTCCTGTTGTACATCAACCGGTTGCTAAACATGACGACATTGAGTGGGGTGATGACGATTGGGGTGATCCAGAGGTATGTACTCTGAGGTAATTATTGCACATATATTTTCAACGAAGCAGCTCAGCTATTAGGAAAACTAACAAACAGGACGAGCCAATGGCAGCAAAAAACTCTGACAGCGATGAATGGTAATTGAAGAGGAAGAGGAAATGTGATTCATCTCTGGTTTAAGCAACGAGGTTTTTGTGTTATTTCTCACACTACGCATGCAGACTAGCGTAACGAATAACTATTCAGAAAAAAATTGTATTTATCTACGTAGTTAATGAAAATTAATAATAGTAAGATAACAACAATTTGATATCGTGAATGTGGTTCACCCCGAAGTAAATTATTACTTCGAAATTAGAACCGGTTCTGCTGAGGCCGCATATTCACATAAATATTTAACTCTCTCTCGAAGAGTAGCAACTAACAGTTGCGACGTAGGCAGATGTAAAAGAAACAGATTTATTCATTTGATTAATTGAGTTCGTACGTGGTCATATTTTACAACTTTTTCTCAGGTGCAATATTATGCCTAGATATCTGCCAGTTGAAACAGCTGATGGAGGAGTTCAGTACGTCGTTCAGATAGATGAGGAACCTCAACCACCAGATCCCTCTTTGATAATACTCGCTGAGGCAATGCAGGTGGAAGAATCCGTTCCGACGGCTATTCGAGTGCAGGAAATGGAGCAGCCCGTAGTTGCAGAGATACCACAAACACCATCGCAAACATATCAGCCACTTGATCCTACTCCTGTCGAACCTGTTCTTGTTCGCAGCTTTATTTCACCTCGGGTGGGGTCGGTGTTACCATTTTCAGTGAACCCAAATGCTCCTCTTCACTTCATACAAAACCGACCTCAGAGTGAATCCGATTACAATGAAATGGTTCCTGTTGTTTATGAAATACCAAATGAGTTTGAAGATCCTTTCACAACTGTTTTGGCTGAGTTTGTTGACTGCTCAGAAGAATTGCCTACCGAACCTGTTCCGCATCCACTCGAAATGGAAGGACAACTTTCCTTTCGTCAGGCAGCGTTAACAAACTTAAAAAGTAATTCAAACCAGCTGTCTGCTTTTAATCACAATAAGATACAATCACCCAGCAGAAAAAAGAAAAGGAAGTTTCCCTCTCGTGATATAATGCCTTATGCATTACCAATATCTGTCTTAAAACACTTAATACCTCACCGAAGAGATGAACACCTACTCGTGGAATTGGAGTGCAAGGAAAGGCTGTTTCTCGAGGAAATGTTTTCGTTCAATCTCTCGGAACTCGCTTCTCGCCTTTCAGTTATTCAACGATTTAATTCATCTCGGAGAAAACTTCTTCGAAAGATTCTGCCTTTCCACGAAGACATAAAACAGCGTGTTGCCGATCAGCGAACATTCGAACGTCGTCAGGCGAAAGAAATGAAACATCTTGTGAATGCGTACCAACGACCGACGATGGAAATTGTATTCAATGAAGTACATGCTAACGCACTGTCACTTGATGCTATTAGAAGGCAATGGGCTAGAGATTTACAAGTTGGGATGGGATAGGAATGAAGTAATATTAATAAACTTATTAAACAATCTGAAGATTTGATTCTTTGGGGATGCGGTAGCTGTACTGTCATCTTTTCTCACTTTGCGCCGTTTGCACATCGGTGCTTATCGACGGCTAGTCCGTCAGTATTGTAGTTTGTATTTTATTTGTACGTTAAAAAACAGTTTTTTTTTTTTTTTTTTTTGTTTGTTTGAGAGACACCACAAGATTTAAATTTAAGTTCAATTCCAGAGTATCGATGACGATGTGAATACCAGAATGGGGGATTCGATTAGAAAAGAAATATCGTAATCTTTATCACTAATTCATTACAATAGGAATACATAGAAGACACAGAACATATGAGTGAAGTTCGATACCGAAAGAAGAAGGCTGGGAAACCAAATGTTCCCAAACAGTGGGTGTTCGATTCGGATGGTAACATTACGAACTTCAGTTTCAAGAGTCTGAGGGCAGATGTACTGGGCAGGCTGACGAGCGATAATTTATACACCCTCGAGGAGTGCAAGGTCCTAGTAAAGGAAATGCTGAAGTACGCAACAGTTTGGGTCGAAGTAGAGGGAGCACAATTGATATATTTACTGGGGCTTCACAGGAGCCTGTTTCCTGGAAAGCAGAAAGATTTTAATTATCAGTTTCCGTACAGTCCGATTCCTAACTTGCCTTTCGACTTTTCACACACCACCGGAAACCCAAATCCTCGATTCAGGATTGGTAACCTCGTAGAAGAACTCAACAAGTCTCTCATCAGAATGGCGGACATCCTTCTGCAGCAACGAAAGGAACGATTACTACTTGCTGCCAGACTTCTTGAGGACCTCGAAACTGTTGAGGAATTAAAGTGATGCTGATTATATTTTTAAGTAACAACTTGATAATAATAGCCACTACAGTATTAATTATATTAGAGATAGAGCCACAAACTGTTAGTTGCTGCAGCTTCCAATACTCGCTGTGTTAGATTTCTATTCGTTTAGTTTTTTTTTTGCCTTTTTTATTTCTGTATTGTTGCTGTCACAGCTACAATTATTTCTGTAGATTTTAGTTGACAAGTTGGTATTTTCGGAGAATTAATGTTCATTTAGTTTAGAGGTTGTTCGCAATAAAATGGCGATGGCACCTCAACAGATGGCAGCACCTGCCGCAGGGCAACCGATGCCGGGTGCACAGCCAGCTATGGGCGGGCAAGTTGGGGCTCCACCAGCTCAAGTGGCAGCACAGCCTGGTGGTGTTCCGGGAGGACCACAAGTAATGACTGCTCCTGCACCTGGGGCCCCTCCTGCTGGAGCACCCGGACCACCGGGTGGTGCACCTGCACCTGGCCAGCCCGTTACTTGTCCACTGACACTACCGCAAATGGCAGCGTGTGGTCGTGTATGTGTTTTTCAGATTAGTACCAGCAGTTGCGTAATGGGCTTCGTACTACTTGTGTTGAAATCCTTTGATTAGATAATTATACACTTGTCGATTAACTAACAAAAACAGGTGTTGCAACCGTTTGCGAAAACCTCTTCAACAGGTTGGTGTAGCATCATGTAGTGAGTACATGTGCTATCTATTTCGGAGACTTCAAGAGGGATCTTAGGAATGCACGTGTTGTTTGCATCCACCTCTGCCATAGTCACTTTACACGTGCGATCCGAACGGATTCCTCAAAAGAAATGAGTCACGACTTCGATATTAAATAACTCGCTACCGTCGTACAACTCACGTGAGTGTTCGTTGATGCAGTTTGTTTTACACTTTTAGTCTTTCGTACTCGGAAGGAATGAAGACGTCTTATGTGTCTGATGAAAAGAAATTACCAAAACTGCCTCCCATTTAAGGAAAGTGAGTTACCCACAGCGGATACGCCCGTTCTGTTAGTTGAAAATGTTTTTGAAGTAAAAGAAGGAAAAAAGTTTACAATTTAACAGCAACGAGCAACATGAATACTACTTTTGATACAATAGTCGTTGAATTTGTGATTGTTGTTTTTAACAGGTTTGGTAACCATCCTTTTGTTTCTATTTTAGTCGGCATTACAAAAGATGTCGCTGGCTTACGATGAAGCCACAGAGTTGGCAGTAGCAGGTGCTCTGGATGTCGTTACCAGTGCTAGGATGCCTTTATTTTTGGAGTTCAAACAAATATGCCTCCAGAACTTAGAAAAGCACACGGAAATTAGAAAGGGTGTTGAGACAAAAATCACGTCTTTAGATAAAAGCGACTCGAAGCCGATTTGGTATCTGGTTGATTACTTAGTTTCGGAGCTTCCTTTGCTTTTTAGGAGAGAATTCTCTGGCCAGTTGGTAGATCTAGTGAAGAATTATATGCCTTGGGATGGGGACGGGGAGTGGGGTTTAACAGCTTGCAGAAAACTAGTAGAGTCTTGGTGCTCGCGGAAGTTATTTGGGGAAGAAGCAACAACTCAGCTTCTGGACATTGTAAAAGAGAAGAAAGCGGCTGAAGGTTCACTTCCTCCATCTCAACCACCATCTCCTCCTCGGCGAGAAGCTGCTCGAGAGAATTCTTTGCCTCCTCCGCCTACTCCTCCTCCACAGGTAGCTCCTCTTCCTTCAATACCAGAGCCTACGCCGATTGCCGCCCAAGAGTCTCGCAAGAGAACTGGTGCGGAGCTAACAAATAACTCGCCTGCACCTCAGCAACCGCCGCCTCCCCAGCCTCCAGTTACCGTTGCTGTGGAATCTGAAGATAGTGAAGAAGAGTATGACCCGGATGCAGCTGGGGCTGAAGTTCCGTCTGATGCAGCAACCAAACTTGCCCAGGTGTGTATTCTATTTTAACGATTGTTGCGTAGAATTGTCGACGTGTAAAAATCACACACAGCATCTCGAGATGGAAGCACGAAAAAGAGAAGCAGCTGCTGTAGCAGAGTTCGATGAACCTGAAGAAATAGACATAATGGGAGACAGTATGGGTACAATGCCATCTATAGATCCTGGAGCTTTAGCACCACAAACTGGGTATGATCCAAATAGCGCTTATGCTGCCTATGGTGTTGATTATGGAAGTATGTATCAATCTGGATACTCAACCACACCTGGTTATCCTACAGCAGGGTATCCTGGTTATAATTCAAATCCTGCTGCTATGTATCCTGAAGCAGGGTATGGTAATTATGGATACAATATGGCACCTGGTGCACCACTAGCTGTACCACCTGCTCCTGCTCCAGTTACCCCACCACCAACCGCAGCTGACAGTGGTGACGTTGAATTCTTTTAATTTATCAGCTTCTCTCTAACTATTTCAGCAACAGTGGCGCGTTCAATAGATGAGCGGCCATTCGACAAGTGTGTTATGATTTATTGTAATGTATGTTTGGGGTTAAATTCCTTCTCGCACAGGACCGAAATGATTCAGTTTTCTCCATGTTTGAGAAAAAACTGCCGTCAGCTCTAATCCCTCCCCCACTAGTTATTGTTCACTTTAATAGAACAGTTTGAAGTAGTTTTGTTAACGAGTATTACTTATTTAGGATCAGATCAATTCTTCAAATAATTACTGCACTCGATTGCAATAAGATTTGGCTTCTGAGACAGCAACAAGGCAACGTTTCTTTCCTATTTTTTTTAATATAAACTCAAGGACTGGTTTCATGTTAGTAAAGATAAAGTATGACACTATGTAACTCACAACAGTACAGAGAAACTAAAATGGTCAGCAGGCTACTGGTGATTGTATTCCTACTTCAACTAATTCCGCGCGTTAAGTCTCAAAGCTATACATACTTGGGATGCTTTCTCGATGCGAAAGACAGAGATTTACCTTCTGAGACTTATTCTAATAGTAATACTGCATCAACGTGTCATACATTATGTAAGGGAAAGGGATTCAAATACTTTGGGTTGCAGGCAGGAACGTGGTGTTATTGCGGGAACAACTACGGGACTTACGGATCGTTGGCGACGACAAGCTGCGCTACGCCATGTAGTGGTAACAATAGTGAGAAGTGTGGTGGCAGCTGGGAAAATGCTGTTTACTTAATATTAAATCCAAATGTAACAACACCACCAGTATTGGTACCAACTCCTGATCCAACACCAGTTCCAAAGACAGCTTCATGGAGTGGACAATATCAATACGTCGGATGCTACATCGACACCAGAACCAGAGTAATGCATGAATTCGCTTATATGACGGTCGCCACTATTGAGTGGTGCTACGATTACTGTACTAAAAAGTCTTACGACTACTTCGCTGTCGAAGATTCTGACCAATGTTTCTGTGGTAGTCAAGCTAACTACGAAATATACGGTCCATCAGTACACTGTAATCACGCTTGCAGAGATGACTCTTCTCAGATTTGTGGTGGAGACTGGGCGTTATCTGTCTACCAACCAACTTATTCATATATTGGATGTTTTGCTGACTATAATCACGATCGAGATCTACCTGACGAGAATAACAAAACACTCAATTCTATCCAAAGCTGTCGCGACTTCTGTTCGCAGACAGGATATCAATATTTTGGATTACAAGCTGGCACCTGGTGTAATTGTGGTAACAGTTATGGTAAACACGGGACAGCAAACAACTGCACTTACACATGTCCTGTGGGAGTACCTACAGACAAGTGCGGTGGTTTTTATAGTAATTCTGTCTACAGTATTGGGTATCTGCCTACTCCTGTACCTACCCCTTCGCCACCTACTCCCCGACCTGCGACCGCTGTTCCGACTGCTGTTCCAACAACTTCCGTTCCGATTGCTGTTCCGACAACTTCTGTTCCAACTTCCGTTCCAACTGCTATTCCAACAATCTCCGTTGCAGCGACTTTGCTGCCTGCTACCTCTCAGCCTCTAACACAGCAACCAATTCCGAAACTCACAATAACACCTGTTGTCGTAACTGTTACTAATCAAATCAAGTCACCAGCATCTTCAGGAGTGTTTGCTATAGAAGAGACCAAAAGGGAAACGATTCAAGTTACCAACAACGTCGCAACGGTCGTTTCATTCGTCTCAATATCGGGTGCTGGAGCAGGATCGTCATCAAGACTTCACGTGCTGTCATCATTCGGTTGTGTAGTCGAAGACATTGATCTTGAAGAGGAACAGAAGCTGGATTTCGAATTTCACCCAACCGGCTTGTCTCTCACATTTGGAGGCAGCACGCGTGGTTACATTAACGGAGCGCTGATTATGAACCCACTTTTGATGACTGCGGCAGCGGCTTTGCTCACAATAGTGGCAGGCGCAGTTCGCTTTTTTACGGGATTGTCGTGGGAACGTTCCTTCGGTAGCTTGAGGACGCCTGGGGTTCTTTATATCCCATACTTGTTCTTATTACAGGGAACTAGTTTAGTTGCCTCGAGAACCTTATTTTACCCAAAGGGATCAATCTCAAGTGGAATACTCGGAGGTATAATTCTGATGATCTGTTTATCATCTCCAATGTTGTTGTACCTAAAAGTTCTTCGAAGAATTTCTGCGGAAAGTATTCAGATAGCGGATCCGAGGCTTGTGGCTTCATCAGGTGTACAGTTGGAAGGTCCGAAGGCGATAGTCTATAGATTTGTCTTCGGAAGTAGTGTTTGGATATCACAAGAACGTGACTCGAAATTTGCTGAGAAGTACGGCAACGTGTTTGAATCATACAAGTCTGGCAAGACTTGGTTTCCTATTTGCGAACCACTCACGATACTCGCACTCAGCCTCTTGTCCGCATGGCAGCCGGGCGCCGATGAGATATTTTGCAATGTGCGGAACGCGCTGATTTGCTTCTTGTTTTTCATTTTTATGGCGACTGTACTGCTTGTCCGACCGTACTCCACCCCGTTGGACAATTTGTTGTCATCTACGGTGGCTATTTTTCTGTTTTCAGCAGTGTTGTTTATGACTGTCAGGATTTGGTCACACCAGTCTGAGAATGGAACCCTCGCTAAAGTCTCCGCCTGGTTTCTGCTTGCCTCGGCCATCATCGTCCTCATCAAATGTGTGTGGGATGCGGCGACTTATTTCTGTGATGTTTGTTTGTTGGCGAGACGACGAGTTGCCCGAAAAGTATTGTTCAAAAGTTCAATGGATTCTGAGAAGATATTATTCGACCACACAGAGAGCCTCAACCTGAGCAACTCCTTTTTACCCCTTACTGGATGCGAAGTGTATACTGCATTGGTGGATGAGGGCTCATTGGGCACAAGCTCGCGTTCTTTGTTTCAAAACGTATCTCCAACATTCGGAGTAAAGAATCCGTTGCTTGAGAATTCACTCTTAGCTGAATCTGAGGATGACCGATCCAGTCAGAAAGCTGAAGACATAATGAAGTATCTCACAAATGGTTATGTTGGATGCCGTCCCCTTTTGCTCAACTCGGAGTTGCTTGACGCAGTTTGCTGAACCTTCCTCACCTTTTTTAGGGAAGAAGGGTCCGTTTACTTCAATACTTAGTTCTCTGTCGAAATGTATGAAAGAAGAGTTCGTTATTTTATTATTTGGATTAGTTATATTTGTATCATCCTGTTGGACTGCCTTCAGCAATTTTTTCTTCTTAATTTTGTACTTCTTCTCCATTCTGTGAATGACTGGAGATGGTATCTGTTGGTTCTTATTGCAGTTCTGGAGTTGGGGGAAACTCTGCCAAAAACAATGACTGTGGCTAATCGACTGAAATGGCCTGATGGGGGTCTCCTCAGATCGCCTTCCATTTATATTTCACGGATCTTCTGCTGGTGCCGATTAGAAATATTTCATTGTTTATTCCTCTGACCGTGAGGTGTCCTGTGTCTTGATTCCAATCTCATTAATTTTATCCCGTCAATCTTTCAATATTCTGATCTGTTGATACAACAGCAATGAAGCTTATTGGAGCTTTTCTGTTATTTTTGTAGCTCAGATGTGATCACAAAAGGTTCACACTATCGACGACGTTTAAAATACTACTCTTGGATGTGGTGCTTGGGAATCCGTTGATGTTGGTATTGTGTTATGCGTGCTAAAGATTAATGCGTTGTTGTGAACGGGTTGTGGGATTGGCACACTATTCATGTTTGTTCCATTTATCTCTTCTCCTCCAGGGATACGAGCAGTTGGAGGAATATCGCGAATATTTCGGATCAACTGCTCCGTTTCCATTTCCGTTCATAAGTTGTGGATCTTCAGGAGGGTGAACCTTCGTATCTGGTGCATCCAACACAGTAACCTCGGTAGGAATCCCAGTACGCAATGATTGATCTTCTGTTACAGTCTTCACATTGTTTACATCACCCCCTTACTCATCTACATATCATAACAAACTTGTTGTTAGTAAATTCCGCATTGTTGTTGGAACGTGCTTCTCTTCATAGACTTTATGTCTTAATGTCTGCCAGTGTCGGTAGTTCACGTCTTTATTTATTTATTTTTTTTCTCTAAGTTTTTCCATAACAATCCTGACAGGATTGGGTTGCTTCGTAGCGATGTGTAATACGCAATATAAGACTTCCTTTTCTATCCCACTCTGTGTGCAAGGAATATTGATTCACTTCCCCAGCTATATAACTTGTCGTGTGTGCCTTTGAATTTCTGTTTTGGAGGAAAAAAAAAAGGGTTGAAATTCCTTGTCATCGTTCTCCGTTATCACATTTGTGTGATAACGTGAAGAGAATAGTTGGAGACCTTTCTTTTTTTTTTTAATTCCCTGACTTCATAAAAATGTTTTTTATTGTTTCTCTTTTATTTTTTGATCGTTCATCCCGAAGGTAGGATGGATGACGCCATGCCTTATCGCAGAAAAGCCGCATGAAGAACCTTCCTCACTTTTTTTTTTTTGAGTTTGAAGCCCAAAATCCAACCATACAATTTATTGATGCACTAACAGTCCCTGGCAGTAGCAGCCGAAGCTATAATAAAACAATCCTAATAAGATTGGGTCTAATTACGTTGCTGTTGCCTCGTAGCTCTAGGGAGTTAACCCGATGCTCCCTAGTTTGCTGTATCAGCGATGCACAGTACGCAATGTATTGGACTTCCTTATCTATCTATCTATTTAGCACATGCAATGAATTATGGGGACCCTACGGAAGACTATTGTCTCAAAAACAATCTCCTTCACGTTTATCAGAAATTTGCTTATTCAATAATACGCAACCATATTCAATCTCACCTTTTTGAACTATTCAAAAAGCTGATTAATTATTCTTTTTTTATTGTCGTTGTTGTAATGATTTGATCTTCGCATTGATGATTTGTTTTTTTCTTTTTAATTCTACTTTTCCTCCCTCGCTGAAAACGTTTTCCACAAATTACACAAAACAGCACAATTTATTAATGTCTCACCATCTTATTTTCTATTACTGTCTCTCTCCATATGCATTGTTTTAATAATCTCGTATCCACTGCACTTCTTGGGGAATCTCGAAGAGCTACCGATATTCTTTGAGAGTCTACTCGGTGGTCTGATGGGCTTGCTAACTAAAACAAACTAAAACGAATTGAATTTTCCCGCCCTCTCCCCTTCTTTTTGACCGACTAACTATGGTCACTACCATGAAGAGGGCTGGATAATGGGAATGGTCTGAAGAAAGATTGTTTAATCTTAGCCCTAAACCAACCGGGTGATTGGGCATGTGGCTTGGGTTATCTGTTGTTACATTTGAAATTATTTTATAAATCATTCACAACAGGTTTGTCAAACTTATCTCTGCAATGTGCGTGACAATTCTGGGATGGAAATAAGTAGAAAAGCAGAAAAGTGTATGATTGCAAAGTTGGAAAAATGAACAAATCAACAGACATATTTTATATTAGTCATTCCAAAAATAACCGGCCGCGAAAACCAGTTTTGCTTCAAGCAGCTGTTGGTCAAAAATGCATCCAATTTAAAGGTGGAAAAGTTCGGCCCCAATCTCTCATTTTACGCGACGGGATTTTTTTTTCACTTTTTTTTACTGACTTTTGGAACCTGACAGGTACTAAGAGAATGTTTGCTTTCCTACAGGACATGGTAAGGGACCATGGGATTCTGAGCGGTATTCGTCATATTGACGATGCTGGCGGAGAAGGCACCAAGGCCATTAAAAGAAAGAATGATGAAGGCTCAACTGCTGACAGCCTTCCTGGGTGTAGACGCCTTTGAGGGGCATTGTAACTGATGGGATAACGCCACCGCAGTTGGAGGATGATGCTTCTTTGCGGAACCCGGGCTTGCCAAGGCCACAAGTATGGCGGTGGGGAGGCTCCAGAAGTGGCGTGGCTGCGGCAAGGGCGCTCAACGATGGAATGGCAAGATCATGCCGGTTTGGTGGTGGACGAGGTCTGCTCACGACAGGTGAAGATGGAGGGGGGGGTCGCATCTATAATGGAGGATGTGGGGGTAGCAGCGGAAGAGGACTGTTGGTCAGGGAACTGTGATGTTTTATGGCATTCATGCAGTCAAAGAAGACCTGTGGGGTTGCTGTGCAGTGTTAATAAGCTTTGTGAGGAAGGCATGTCACCTTCGAAAATTTCGCATTTCGGGGGCGGAGCTTTTCTGTTAAGTACTGGCTAGTAGTTTTAAAGGCCACACAGTTTCTAATAGCCTGAGGTAACTACTTTTTAAGGTTAACCAACGATTCTAAAGCTACAGTTTCTGTACTTTATTGGTACAGTCTCAACATCCGAGCTTGCTTGGAATATTTAGCTAACCTCTTAGGAAGAATTTTCTTCCTTTGGGGTTTTTTTATTGCCCGTGGACTTGTGTTTGCCAAGTAGAAGGGCATGTACAGAGACTCTCCATTTTTACATAAAAAATTTTAATATATTTTTTTTTTTTTTGGCTTTCTTCCCCGAAAGACGTAATTTTCGACGCTCCCACATTAACGTTAAAGCTAAGGCCGAGCCCAAGCCCCCACTCTTCAAAATAAATAAAACTTGCTGCAAATTCTTCCCCTTACTTCCCTCCCGCAAGCAAGCTTTTCTGTTAGTACTGGCTAGTAGTTTTAAAGGCCACACAGTTTCTAATAGCCTGAGGTAACTACTTTTTAAGGTTAACCAACGATTCTAAAGCTACAGTTTCTGTACTTTATTGGTACAGTCTCAACATCCGAGCTTGCTTGGAATATTTAGCTAACCTCTTAGGAAGAATTTTCTTCCTTTGGGGTTTTTTTATTGCCCGTGGACTTGTGTTTGCCAAGTAGAAGGGCATTTTTACATAAAAAATTTTAATATATTTTTTTTTTTTTTGGCTTTCTTCCCCGAAAGACGTAATTTTCGACGCTCCCACATTAACGTTAAAGCTAAGGCCGAGCCCAAGCCCCCACTCTTCAAAATAAATAAAACTTGCTGCAAATTCTTCCCCTTACTTCCCTCCCGCAAGCAAGCTTTTCTGTTAGTACTGGCTAGTAGTTTTAAAGGCCACACAGTTTCTAATAGCCTGAGGTAACTACTTTTTAAGGTTAACCAACGATTCTAAAGCTACAGTTTCTGTACTTTATTGGTACAGTCTCAACATCCGAGCTTGCTTGGAATATTTAGCTAACCTCTTAGGAAGAATTTTCTTCCTTTGGGGTTTTTTTATTGCCCGTGGACTTGTGTTTGCCAAGTAGAAGGGCATGTACAGAGACTCTCCATTTTTACATAAAAAATTTTAATATATTTTTTTTTTTTTTGGCTTTCTTCCCCGAAAGACGTAATTTTCGACGCTCCCACATTAACGTTAAAGCTAAGGCCGAGCCCAAGCCCCCACTCTTCAAAATAAATAAAACTTGCTGCAAATTCTTCCCCTTACTTCCCTCCCGCAAGCAAGCTTTTCTGTTAGTACTGGCTAGTAGTTTTAAAGGCCACACAGTTTCTAATAGCCTGAGGT
This sequence comes from Flectonema sp. DT1601, assembly GCA_964019425.1. Taxonomy (NCBI): domain Eukaryota; phylum Euglenozoa; class Diplonemea; order Diplonemida; family Diplonemidae; genus Flectonema; species Flectonema sp. DT1601. The sequence goes on along the minus strand of OZ025850.1, from coordinate 25,418 downwards.
AACTACTTTTTAAGGTTAACCAACGATTCTAAAGCTACAGTTTTTGCAAATTTATTTCAGTAATTGCGCAGCCATCCAGAATGCACCAGAATTTAGGCAGAAAACTTTCTTACTAGAAAAGTAAGAAAGGTTTTTGCCCAAGGAAAAGATGCTGGATTTCTGCGCATAAGCAGGTTTAGGAAAGATAGATAAGGTATAATAGGTTGAGAAAGGACTCCTTTTAGTAGGCAATCTGGTTTTGAAATCTAGGTGTCCGGCTGCTAATTCAGTTAGCAGTAAAAAATCATGGAGTTTTGGTGCTAAGTTGTCTTTTTGTTATAGTTTAAATAATTTGGATTCTAATAAATTAATTCTTTTACTTTTGCAGTTATTTGCCACTTTGTCACATCTCACCACTAAAAGTAAAAGAAAAACCCACCCTCCATCCCTCCGGCCGGTGTCACGCCGAATCGAAACGGGCACCAGCCACTACCCCAACGCAATAAACTGTCTTAGACAGCTTCTCTGTGTTTGCTAGTTTGATCCATTAGTTTGTTTTATTAGTTTAATTAGTTTCATCTTTACATTTCATTCGTCAGGTGCATGATATGGAAGGCAAGCGCAATTACTGTACTTTATTGGTACAGTCTCAACATCCGAGCTTGCTTGGAATATTTAGCTAACCTCTTAGGAAGAATTTTCTTCCTTTGGGGTTTTTTTATTGCCCGTGGACTTGTGTTTGCCAAGTAGAAGGGCATGTACAGAGACTCTCCATTTTTACATAAAAAATTTTAATATATTTTTTTTTTTTTTGGCTTTCTTCCCCGAAAGACGTAATTTTCGACGCTCCCACATTAACGTTAAAGCTAAGGCCGAGCCCAAGCCCCCACTCTTCAAAATAAATAAAACTTGCTGCAAATTCTTCCCCTTACTTCCCTCCCGCAAGCAAGCTTTTCTGTTAGTACTGGCTAGTAGTTTTAAAGGCCACACAGTTTCTAATAGCCTGAGGTAACTACTTTTTAAGGTTAACCAACGATTCTAAAGCTACAGTTTTTGCAAATTTATTTCAGTAATTGCGCAGCCATCCAAAATGCACCAGCGATTACCAACGATTCTAAAGCTACAGTTTCTGTACTTTATTGTTATTTGCCACTTTGTCACATCTCACCACTAAAAGTAAAAGAAAAATGACTACTGCAACTATTAAGTGCATGAATGATGATGAGATTGAAGGATTTCTAGCAAGCACAATCGGCCACAAAGTTAGGGCCTTCTTCGTTAATGATTTACCATTAGAAGGAATAGTGAAGATTGACAGAGCAGGCAAGGGTGGAATTTATAACCAAGCAATGAGTAAAACTGTTAGGGAACTGGGACAAACAGGATGTATCAAAATAGATGTATTAGAAGCTCCTAATGTGAGTGAAATCGAACCAGGAATCGCAGCTGCCGTGATAGCACGCACGAGGGAAGAAAGTCAGAAGCGGGATGCTGCAGTTCGACAAGAGAGCGAGGTGCGTTCGCATGAGACAAACATCCTCAAACAAGAAGTAATTGGAATTAAAGATCAGTTCCAGCAGTTTCAACAGTCTCAACTGCAGTTTCAGCAGCAGCTTCAGCAACAATTACAGCAACAGCTCCAGCAGCATTTTCAAAATACACCACATCAGCAGACCTCGCAGGGGCCACAGCCTGTACCACCACCAGTGCTTCCTGCAGCGCCTCAGCAAGGTACTCAGCAAGGTGGAGAAGAAGATTCACAGATGCAGTCTGCTGTATTAGACACGAATAGTGTTTTAGACTGGATTCCAATCATGGAACAACGGCTGACAGAGATCTTGCTGATTAAACTGGAATCAAAATTCGTAGGAAGAGTTCCCCCTGGACCAGGGGTTGAGTTGCTAGAGAATTATTACAATAACTTAGAAAGATTCATATTAGCTATGGAATTCATCCCAGGATGGGACAAGAACGAGAATGCAGTCTCATTAGGAAATAACTTGTTGAGAGATTTGAAGATTCAGAATATGTATTGCATGAATGGGACAAAGAGGTCGGATCTAATCAATCAGCTTAAAACAGAGGCTAATGATCCATTACAGAAGGCTAATGCAGTACTTATGGCAAAGAAGAAAGCAATTACCAGAAACCTTACAAGCAGTGCAAGTACAAAAGGAAGAAAAGGAGGATATGTTCCATTCCGTAGGACGTTCCAGCGAGGACAGGGAAACGGAAGGGCTGGGGGACAATGACTGGCGACGTCCAGCCCTACACTGCCAGTGAGGAGAGCAAGAGCCTCGGGAAACTTGCTACAAATATTGAAGGTAAAGAAGCAGGTAGAAATAGAAAGAGGAACACTGAAAATTCAGAGAAATCTCAAAGTAATTGGTCTAATGCGCAGGTATACCCCGGGAAAGCCTGGGATGGCAATTTCAAAAAGTATCTCATCTCTAAGTCCAGTCAGGGAAAATTCAAAGAATCTCAAAAATCTGGAAAAGACAGACTTAGTAGAAAGAGTGGAGGAAGAACCCAGAAGGGACTCTTCAGGGGTGATCCAAAATGTCCTTCTAGACATAGTGGAGCCCTCTGCCCTGAGCAGAAATCAGAAGGAAGACTCTGTGGGAGTGCTCCAAGCAACAGAAAGACTTGGAGAGACAATGGAGAAGATGTGGGCAAAGGAGACCACTTCCAGCAGGAAGCAGCTCTGGAAGAGACTGATAAATTGGGCAGGCAGCCAGAACCTACAAGTCAATGGGGACACAGCTGTTCTCTTCGTGATGGCAACGGGAGCAGCGGAATCGGCGCTTCTTACATATTCAAAGCACCTGTCAGCCCTGATGGGGAAGATGGGAATGGACAGCAAGCCACTTTTAACCTTAGCAGCAGCAATCAGAGCAGCAGGAGGGAACATTCCAACTCAGCAAGCAATCCCCATGAAGAGGGAGCACTTAGTAGGATGGGCGATGAAACAATGTACGAGGACGAGAGTCGCGATGCTCATCAGCTGGAAGGCAGCCGCACGATGGGGAGAGACAGCAGGACTAGCAAGGGAGCAGTTTATACTAATTTCAAAGGAAGAAATAATAATAGATTGGGCAACCACACCAAAGGGCCGCAGAGGCAATCCGTTCTACCCGAGCAGATGGGCCGTGTTGGTCGGGGATCTCGTGGAGGAAATAGCGGATGGACTGACGGAAATAGAAGAATTCGAAACCTTACATCCGTGGGACACATCACGACTAGTAAAAGAGTGGAAGGAAGACAGTATTATGAAAACCTATACAGCCCACTCGATAAAAAGAGGCGCAGTAAGCACCTTACTAGAGCTCCTCGCGAGCGGATGCGACCTGAAGGAAGAGCTGATAAGCCGCCTTGCAAAGCACTCGACGACGTCGGCGATCTCAAATACAACAATAAGATACGGAGGGAACGCAATCGCCACCGCTCGGGCCCTGAAGACATCCTTAGTGACGAAGTTCCTATAAAACTGATAAGAAAAATGGGGGCTCAGTTCACACACAGGGCTAAGTCAACAAGGATACCGAGTACGAGCTACGAGAGGTCGGCCCCATTACACGCAGCGATCGTACAGCCGATGGATATTCAAATAATCAAAGACCGGATGCTTCCGAGCGTCCTAGAGCGTTTCAACGAGACTTGGGACTTGACATTTAAAAATGCAGGAAATCTGAAAAGTTTAGGTAAAAATAGAGAGAAGAATCCCCCTCCCAGACTCGAACCGGCGCTCCCTAACGGCCCTTCGAGACACTCATCCCGTTCTCCCTCCAACCATTCCACCACTCCCCACCTGAAAGATAAAAAAACCCAAAACTCTTTTCAAAAGACAAAGCTTTCCTGTCTTCACTCTAAGGAGTTAGTAAGGTGTAAAATTGCAGTACCTTTTAAGAAGGAACTTTCTAAGTCCAGGAACGTGCCTTTCACAGTTTTCGAGGAAAGGGAGACAGGAGATAGGCAGCGCTTTATCTTGTGGACTAAGGAAGAGAACGAGAAGATTTACGAGACTGGATATGAACCGTTTGTACCTTTACAACATATCTCGAAGTACTTAGGTGCAGTGCACTCAGAAGTAGCTTCTTTAAGAGACTTTAAAACAGGTTTTTATCAGATACTTATTCCAGAGGCTTCGAGACCTCTTTTTACCTTCGAAGATGCCTCGGGGGACTGGTTCGCGCTAACCAGACTACCGATGGGGCACGTTTGTGCGCCCGAAATTATGAATACGATTACTGCAGTAGTTTCTGGCGACCCCTTGTTTGTTAGGCCAGAATTTGCAGAAAAGCAAGTGAAAATTGATTGGTGGATAGATAATATAAGGATTTATGGGGATAAAGAAAGGGTCCGAGAGGCCACGAATAGAATGGACGAGTTTGCCAGGCTTTGCAACGCAACCTGGAAGGTACAAGATACTGTTAATTTAGGCACTGAATACGAATTTTTAGGTGCATTTTTCTCACATCCTACTAGGGAAGTCTCTTTAGGTGAAAAGATTACTAAAAGAATAAAAGCTTGCAATTTGAACTGCATAACTGCAGCAGCAGCAGAATCTCTTTCGGGCAGGCTTTTGCATGCTAGTGCCATATCGGGGGTCCCTCCTGGTAGGTTCTGGTTTGCAATGAAGTTTCTGCGAAGACTTACTAATAAGCTCAATCGAGGAGCAATTCTTGTTTCAGAAAAGATTTCTTTACCAAACTCAGTGAAAGCTGAGCTGCGCGCGTGGATGCACCAAGTCCAGAAGGGACGTACTATTTTACCAGATGAGAAGGTCGGTAAAACTGCAGAGGTCTTTATCGATGCCTCGCTCAAGGGCTGGGGAGGTGTGATTGTTTGGGACTCTGCAGAGATGGAAATCTTAGGTGGCCAATGGCCTTTAGGCGAAGAACGCCATATTAACATTCTCGAGGCAGATGCCTTAGGGAAGACTTTGAGCGCTATTACTAGAGCGGACCATTTGTCCATCTGGGTCGATAACACCACGGTCTGCGGATCGTTCAGAAAGAAGATGTGTGCTCGCTCACACTCTCTTAATTCATTTATATTAGTTTCAATAGAAAAATTACTTCATTTAAAATGTTCTTTCACACTTCAATGGGTGAGCACAAAGTATAACCCCGCAGACATCCCCTCGAGGGAGCCAATCACCTCGGAAACGAGGGCGAAGGTCGAACTTGCGCTCGGGGGCCTCTTCAACTCGCGACGGGGTGGCGGAGCCGGTGTCACGCCGAATCGAAACGGGCACCAGCCACTACCCCAACGCAATAAACTGTCTTAGACAGCTTCTCTGTGTTTGCTAGTTTGATCCATTAGTTTGTTTTATTAGTTTAATTAGTTTCATCTTTACATTTCATTCGTCAGGTGCATAATATGGAAGGCAAGCGCAATTATTGCAAATTTATTTCAGTAATTGCGCAGCCATCCAAAATGCACCAGAATTTAGGCAGAAAACTTTCTTACTAGAAAAGTAAGAAAGGTTTTTGCCCAAGGAAAAGATGCTGGATTTCTGCGCATAAGCAGGTTTAGGAAAGATAGATAAGGTATAATAGGTTGAGAAAGGACTCCTTTTAGTAGGCAATCTGGTTTTGAAATCTAGGTGTCCGGCTGCTAATTCAGTTAGCAGTAAAAAATCATGGAGTTTTGGTGCTAAGTTGTCTTTTTGTTATAGTTTAAATAATTTGGATTCTAATAAATTAATTCTTTTACTTTTGCAGTTATTTGCCACTTTGTCACATCTCACCACTAAAAGTAAAAGAAAAACCCACCCTCCATCCCTCCGGCCGGTGTCACGCCGAATCGAAACGGGCACCAGCCACTACCCCAACGCAATAAACTGTCTTAGACAGCTTCTCTGTGTTTGCTAGTTTGATCCATTAGTTTGTTTTATTAGTTTAATTAGTTTCATCTTTACATTTCATTCGTCAGGTGCATGATATGGAAGGCAAGCGCAATTACTGTACTTTATTGGTACAGTCTCAACATCCGAGCTTGCTTGGAATATTTAGCTAACCTCTTAGGAAGAATTTTCTTCCTTTGGGGTTTTTTTATTGCCCGTGGACTTGTGTTTGCCAAGTAGAAGGGCATTTTTACATAAAAAATTTTAATATATTTTTTTTTTTTTTGGCTTTCTTCCCCGAAAGACGTAATTTTCGACGCTCCCACATTAACGTTAAAGCTAAGGCCGAGCCCAAGCCCCCACTCTTCAAAATAAATAAAACTTGCTGCAAATTCTTCCCCTTACTTCCCTCCCGCAAGCAAGCTTTTCTGTTAGTACTGGCTAGTAGTTTTAAAGGCCACACAGTTTCTAATAGCCTGAGGTAACTACTTTTTAAGGTTAACCAACGATTCTAAAGCTACAGTTTCTGTACTTTATTGGTACAGTCTCAACATCCGAGCTTGCTTGGAATATTTAGCTAACCTCTTAGGAAGAATTTTCTTCCTTTGGGGTTTTTTTATTGCCCGTGGACTTGTGTTTGCCAAGTAGAAGGGCATGTACAGAGACTCTCCATTTTTACATAAAAAATTTTAATATATTTTTTTTTTTTTTGGCTTTCTTCCCCGAAAGACGTAATTTTCGACGCTCCCACATTAACGTTAAAGCTAAGGCCGAGCCCAAGCCCCCACTCTTCAAAATAAATAAAACTTGCTGCAAATTCTTCCCCTTACTTCCCTCCCGCAAGCAAGCTTTTCTGTTAGTACTGGCTAGTAGTTTTAAAGGCCACACAGTTTCTAATAGCCTGAGGTAACTACTTTTTAAGGTTAACCAACGATTCTAAAGCTACAGTTTTTGCAAATTTATTTCAGTAATTGCGCAGCCATCCAAAATGCACCAGAATTTAGGCAGAAAACTTTCTTACTAGAAAAGTAAGAAAGGTTTTTGCCCAAGGAAAAGATGCTGGATTTCTGCGCATAAGCAGGTTTAGGAAAGATAGATAAGGTATAATAGGATGAGAAAGGACTCCTTTTAGTAGGCAATCTGGTTTTGAAATCTAGGTGTTCGGCTGCTAATTCAGTTAGCAGTAAAAAATCATGGAGTTTTGGTGCTAAGTTGTCTTTTTGTTATAGTTTAAATTATTTGGATTCTAATAAATTTATTCTTTTACTTTTGCAGTTATTTGCCACTTTGTCACATCTCACCACTAAAAGTAAAAGAAAAACCCACCCTCCATCCCTCCGGCCGGTGTCACGCCGAATCGAAACGGGCACCAGCCACTACCCCAACGCAATAAACTGTCTTAGACAGCTTCTCTGTGTTTGCTAGTTTGATCCATTAGTTTGCTTTATTAGTTTAATTAGTTTCATCTATACATTTCATTCGTCAGGTGCATGATATGGAAGGCAAGCGCAATTACTGTACTTTATTGGTACAGTCTCAACATCCGAGCTTGCTTGGAATATTTAGCTAACCTCTTAGGAAGAATTTTCTTCCTTTGGGGTTTTTTTATTGCCCGTGGACTTGTGTTTGCCAAGTAGAAGGGCATGTACAGAGACTCTCCATTTTTACATAAAAAATTTTAATATATTTTTTTTTTTTTTGGCTTTCTTCCCCGAAAGACGTAATTTTCGACGCTCCCACATTAACGTTAAAGCTAAGGCCGAGCCCAAGCCCCCACTCTTCAAAATAAATAAAACTTGCTGCAAATTCTTCCCCTTACTTCCCTCCCGCAAGCAAGCTTTTCTGTTAGTACTGGCTAGTAGTTTTAAAGGCCACACAGTTTCTAATAGCCTGAGGTAACTACTTTTTAAGGTTAACCAACGATTCTAAAGCTACAGTTTCTGTACTTTATTGGTACAGTCTCAACATCCGAGCTTGCTTGGAATATTTAGCTAACCTCTTAGGAAGAATTTTCTTCCTTTGGGGTTTTTTTATTGCCCGTGGACTTGTGTTTGCCAAGTAGAAGGGCATGTACAGAGACTCTCCATTTTTACATAAAAAATTTTAATATATTTTTTTTTTTTTTGGCTTTCTTCCCCGAAAGACGTAATTTTCGACGCTCCCACATTAACGTTAAAGCTAAGGCCGAGCCCAAGCCCCCACTCTTCAAAATAAATAAAACTTGCTGCAAATTCTTCCCCTTACTTCCCTCCCGCAAGCAAGCTTTTCTGTTAGTACTGGCTAGTAGTTTTAAAGGCCACACAGTTTCTAATAGCCTGAGGTAACTACTTTTTAAGGTTAACCAACGATTCTAAAGCTACAGTTTCTGTACTTTATTGGTACAGTCTCAACATCCGAGCTTGCTTGGAATATTTAGCTAACCTCTTAGGAAGAATTTTCTTCCTTTGGGGTTTTTTTATTGCCCGTGGACTTGTGTTTGCCAAGTAGAAGGGCATGTACAGAGACTCTCCATTTTTACATAAAAAATTTTAATATATTTTTTTTTTTTTTGGCTTTCTTCCCCGAAAGACGTAATTTTCGACGCTCCCACATTAACGTTAAAGCTAAGGCCGAGCCCAAGCCCCCACTCTTCAAAATAAATAAAACTTGCTGCAAATTCTTCCCCTTACTTCCCTCCCGCAAGCAAGCTTTTCTGTTAGTACTGGCTAGTAGTTTTAAAGGCCACACAGTTTCTAATAGCCTGAGGTAACTACTTTTTAAGGTTAACCAACGATTCTAAAGCTACAGTTTTTGCAAATTTATTTCAGTAATTGCGCAGCCATCCAAAATGCACCAGAATTTAGGCAGAAAACTTTCTTACTAGAAAAGTAAGAAAGGTTTTTGCCCAAGGAAAAGATGCTGGATTTCTGCGCATAAGCAGGTTTAGGAAAGATAGATAAGGTATAATAGGATGAGAAAGGACTCCTTTTAGCAGGCAATCTGGTTTTGAAATCTAGGTGTTCGGCTGCTAATTCAGTTAGCAGTAAAAAATCATGGAGTTTTGGTGCTAAGTTGTCTTTTTGTTATAGTTTCAATAATTTGGATTCTAATAAATTTATTCTTTTACTTTTGCAGTTATTTGCCACTTTGTCACATCTCACCACTAAAAGTAAAAGAAAAATGACTACTGCAACTATTAAGTGCATGAATGATGATGAGATTGAAGGATTTCTAGCAAGCACAATGGGCCACAAAGTTAGGGCCTTCTTCGTTAATGATTTACCATTAGAAGGAATAGTGAAGATTGACAGAGCAGGCAAGGGTGGAATTTATAACCAAGCTATGAGTAAAACTGTTAGGGAACTGGGACAAACAGGATGTATCAAAATAGATGTATTAGAAGCTCCTAATGTGAGTGAAATCGAACCAGGAATCGCAGCTGCCGTGATAGCACGCACGAGGGAAGAAAGTCAGAAGCGGGATGCTGCAGTTCGACAAGAGAGCGAGGTGCGTTCGCATGAGACAAACATCCTCAAACAAGAAGTAATTGGAATTAAAGATCAGTTCCAGCAGTTTCAACAGTCTCAACTGCAGTTTCAGCAGCAGCTTCAGCAACAATTACAGCAACAGCTCCAGCAGCATTTTCAAAATACACCACATCAGCAGACCTCGCAGGGGCCACAGCCTGTACCACCACCAGTGCTTCCTGCAGCGCCTCAGCAAGGTACTCAGCAAGGTGGAGAAGAAGATTCACAGATGCAGTCTGCTGTATTAGACACGAATAGTGTTTTAGACTGGATTCCAATCATGGAACAACGGCTGACAGAGATCTTGCTGATTAAACTGGAATCAAAATTCGTAGGAAGAGTTCCCCCTGGACCAGGGGTTGAGTTGCTAGAGAATTATTACAATAACTTAGAAAGATTCATATTAGCTATGGAATTCATCCCAGGATGGGACAAGAACGAGAATGCAGTCTCATTAGGAAATAACTTGTTGAGAGATTTGAAGATTCAGAATATGTATTGCATGAATGGGACAAAGAGGTCGGATCTAATCAATCAGCTTAAAACAGAGGCTAATGATCCATTACAGAAGGCTAATGCAGTACTTATGGCAAAGAAGAGAGCAATTACCAGAAACCTTACAAGCAGTGCAAGTACAAAAGGAAGAAAAGGAGGATATGTTCCATTCCGTAGGACGTTCCAGCGAGGACAGGGAAACGGAAGGGCTGGGGGACAATGACTGGCGACGTCCAGCCCTACACTGCCAGTGAGGAGAGCAAGAGCCTCGGGAAACTTGCTACAAATATTGAAGGTAAAGAAGCAGGTAGAAATAGAAAGAGGAACACTGAAAATTCAGAGAAATCTCAAAGTAATTGGTCTAATGCGCAGGTATACCCCGGGAAAGCCTGGGATGGCAATTTCAAAAAGTATCTCATCTCTAAGTCCAGTCAGGGAAAATTCAAAGAATCTCAAAAATCTGGAAAAGACAGACTTAGTAGAAAAAGTGGAGGAAGAACCCAGAAGGGACTCTTCAGGGGTGATCCAAAATGTCCTTCTAGACATAGTGGGGCCCTCTGCCCTGAGCAGAAATCAGAAGGAAGACTCTGTGGGAGTGCTCCAAGCAACAGAAAGACTTGGAGAGACAATGGAGAAGATGTGGGCAAAGGAGACCACTTCCAGCAGGAAGCAGCTCTGGAAGAGACTGATAAATTGGGCAGGCAGCCAGAACCTACAAGTCAATGGGGACACAGCTGTTCTCTTCGTGATGGCAACGGGAGCAGCGGAATCGGCGCTTCTTACATATTCAAAGCACCTGTCAGCCCCGATGGGGAAGATGGGAATGGACAGCAAGCCACTTTTAACCTTAGCAGCAGCAATCAGAGCAGCAGGAGGGAACATTCCAACTCAGCAAGCAATCCCCATGAAGAGGGAGCACTTAGTAGGATGGGCGATGAAACAATGTACGAGGACGAGAGTCGCGATGCTCATCAGCTGGAAGGCAGCCGCACGATGGGGAGAGACAGCAGGACTAGCAAGGGAGCAGTTTATACTAATTTCAAAGGAAGAAATAATAATAGATTGGGCAACCACACCAAAGGGCCGCAGAGGCAATCCGTTCTACCCGAGCAGATGGGCCGTGTTGGTCGGGGATCTCGTGGAGGAAATAGCGGATGGACTGACGGAAATAGAAGAATTCGAAACCTTACATCCGTGGGACACATCACGACTAGTAAAAGAGTGGAAGGAAGACAGTATTATGAAAACCTATACAGCCCACTCGATAAAAAGAGGCGCAATAAGCACCTTACTAGAGCTCCTCGCGAGCGGATGCGACCTGAAGGAAGAGCTGATAAGCCGCCTTGCAAAGCACTCGACGACGTCGGCGATCTCAAATACAACAATAAGATACGGAGGGAACGCAATCGCCACCGCTCGGGCCCTGAAGACATCCTTAGTGACGAAGTTCCTATAAAACTGATAAGAAAAATGGGGGCTCAGTTCACACACAGGGCTAAGTCAACAAGGATACCGAGTACGAGCTACGAGAAGTCGGCCCCATTACACGCAGCGATCGTACAGCCGATGGATATTCAAATAATCAAAGACCGGATGCTTCCGAGCGTCCTAGAGCGTTTCAACGAGACTTGGGACTTGACATTTAAAAATGCAGGAAATCTGAAAAGTTTAGGTAAAAATAGAGAGAAGAATCCCCCTCCCAGACTCGAACCGGCGCTCCCTAACGACCCTTCGAGACACTCATCCCGTTCTCCCTCCAGCCATTCCACCGCTCCCCACCTGAAAGATAAAAAAGCCCAAAATTCTTTTCAAAAAACAAAGCTTTCCTGTCTTCACTCTAAGGAGTTAGTAAGGTGTAAAATTGCAGTACCTTTTAAGAAGGAACTTTCTAAGTCCAGGAACGTGCCTTTCACAGTTTTCGAGGAAAGGGAGACAGGAGATAGGCAGCGCTTTATCTTGTGGACTAAGGAAGAGAACGAGAAGATTTACGAGACTGGATATGAACCGTTTGTACCTTTACAACATATCTCGAAGTACTTAGGTGCAGTGCACTCAGAAGTAGCTTCTTTAAGAGACTTTAAAACAGGTTTTTATCAGATACTTATTCCAGAGGCTTCGAGACCTCTTTTTACCTTCGAGGATGCCTCGGGGGACTGGTTCGCGCTAACCAGATTACCGATGGGGCACGTTTGTGCGCCCGAAATTATGAATACGATTACTGCAGTAGTTTCTGGCGACCCCTTGTTTGTTAGGCCAGAATTTGCAGAAAAGCTAGTGAAAATTGATTGGTGGATAGATAATATAAGGATTTATGGGGATAAAGAAAGGGTCCGAGAGGCCACGAATAGAATGGACGAGTTTGCCAGGCTTTGCAACGCAACCTGGAAGGTACAAGATACTGTTAATTTAGGCACTGAATACGAATTTTTAGGTGCATTTTTCTCACATCCTACTAGGGAAGTTTCTTTAGGTGAAAAGATTACTAAAAGAATAAAAGCTTGCAATTTGAACTGCATAACTGCAGCAGCAGCAGAATCTCTTTCGGGCAGGCTTTTGCATGCTAGTGCCATATCGGGGGTCCCTCCTGGTAGGTTCTGGTTTGCAATGAAGTTTCTGCGAAGACTTACTAATAAGCTCAATCGAGGAGCAATTCTTGTTTCAGAAAAGATTTCTTTACCAAACTCAGTGAAAGCTGAGCTGCGCGCGTGGATGCACCAAGTCCAGAAGGGACGTACTATTTTACCAGATGAGAAGGTCGGTAAAACTGCAGAGGTCTTTATCGATGCCTCGCTCAAGGGCTGGGGAGGTGTGATTGTTTGGGACTCTGCAGAGATGGAAATCTTAGGTGGCCAATGGCCTTTAGGCGAAGAACGCCATATTAACATTCTCGAGGCAGATGCCTTAGGGAAGACTTTGAGCGCTATTACTAGAGCGGACCATTTGTCCATCTGGGTCGATAACACCACGGTCTGCGGATCGTTCAGAAAGAAGATGTGTGCTCGCTCACACTCTCTTAATTCATTTATTTTAGTTTCAATAGAAAAATTACTTCGTTTAAAATGTTCTTTCACACTTCAATGGGTGAGCACAAAGTATAACCCCGCAGACATCCCCTCGAGGGAGCCTATCACCTCGGAGACGAGGGCGAAGGTCGAACTTGCGCTCGGGGGCTTCTTCAACTCGCGACGGGGTGGCGGAGCCGGTGTCACGCCGAATCGAAACGGGCACCAGCCACTACCCCAACGCAATAAACTGTCTTAGACAGCTTCTCTGTGCTTGCTAGTTTGATCCATTAGTTTGTTTTATTAGTTTAATTAGTTTCATCTATACATTTCATTCGTCAGGTGCATGATATGGAAGGCAAGCGCAATTATTGCAAATTTATTTCAGTAATTGCGCAGCCATCCAAAATGCACCAGAATTTAGGCAGAAAACTTTCTTACTAGAAAAGTAAGAAAGGTTTTTGCCCAAGGAAAAGATGCTGGATTTCTGCGCATAAGCAGGTTTAGGAAAGATAGATAAGGTATAATAGGATGAGAAAGGACTCCTTTTAGCAGGCAATCTGGTTTTGAAATCTAGGTGTTCGGCTGCTAATTCAGTTAGCAGTAAAAAATCATGGAGTTTTGGTGCTAAGTTGTCTTTTTGTTATAGTTTCAATAATTTGGATTCTAATAAATTTATTCTTTTACTTTTGCAGTTATTTGCCACTTTGTCACATCTCACCACTAAAAGTAAAAGAAAAACCCACCCTCCATCCCTCCGGCCGGTGTCACGCCGAATCGAAACGGGCACCAGCCACTACCCCAACGCAATAAACTGTCTTAGACAGCTTCTCTGTGTTTGCTAGTTTGATCCATTAGTTTGTTTTATTAGTTTAATTAGTTTCATCTATACATTTCATTCGTCAGGTGCATGATATGGAAGGCAAGCGCAATTACTGTACTTTATTGGTACAGTCTCAACATCCGAGCTTGCTTGGAATATTTAGCTAACCTCTTAGGAAGAATTTTCTTCCTTTGGGGTTTTTTTATTGCCCGTGGACTTGTGTTTGCCAAGTAGAAGGGCATGTACAGAGACTCTCCATTTTTACATAAAAAATTTTAATATATTTTTTTTTTTTTTGGCTTTCTTCCCCGAAAGACGTAATTTTCGACGCTCCCACATTAACGTTAAAGCTAAGGCCGAGCCCAAGCCCCCACTCTTCAAAATAAATAAAACTTGCTGCAAATTCTTCCCCTTACTTCCCTCCCGCAAGCAAGCTTTTCTGTTAGTACTGGCTAGTAGTTTTAAAGGCCACACAGTTTCTAATAGCCTGAGGTAACTACTTTTTAAGGTTAACCAACGATTCTAAAGCTACAGTTTCTGTACTTTATTGGTACAGTCTCAACATCCGAGCTTGCTTGGAATATTTAGCTAACCTCTTAGGAAGAATTTTCTTCCTTTGGGGTTTTTTTATTGCCCGTGGACTTGTGTTTGCCAAGTAGAAGGGCATTTTTACATAAAAAATTTTAATATATTTTTTTTTTTTTTGGCTTTCTTCCCCGAAAGACGTAATTTTCGACGCTCCCACATTAACGTTAAAGCTAAGGCCGAGCCCAAGCCCCCACTCTTCAAAATAAATAAAACTTGCTGCAAATTCTTCCCCTTACTTCCCTCCCGCAAGCAAGCTTTTCTGTTAGTACTGGCTAGTAGTTTTAAAGGCCACACAGTTTCTAATAGCCTGAGGTAACTACTTTTTAAGGTTAACCAACGATTCTAAAGCTACAGTTTCTGTACTTTATTGGTACAGTCTCAACATCCGAGCTTGCTTGGAATATTTAGCTAACCTCTTAGGAAGAATTTTCTTCCTTTGGGGTTTTTTTATTGCCCGTGGACTTGTGTTTGCCAAGTAGAAGGACATGTACAGAGACTCTCCATTTTTACATAAAAAATTTTAATATATTTTTTTTTTTTTTGGCTTTCTTCCCCGAAAGACGTAATTTTCGACGCTCCCACATTAACGTTAAAGCTAAGGCCGAGCCCAAGCCCCCACTCTTCAAAATAAATAAAACTTGCTGCAAATTCTTCCCCTTACTTCCCTCCCGCAAACCCGCAAACCCGCAAACCCGCAAACCCGCAAACCCGCAAACCCGCAAACCCGCAAACCCGCAAACCCGCAAACCCGCAAACCCGCAAACCCGCAAACCCGCAAACCCGCAAACCCGCAAACCCGCAAACCCGCAAACCCGCAAACCCGCAAACCCGCAAACCCGCAAACCCGCAAACCCGCAAACCCGCAAACCCGCAAACCCGCAAACCCGCAAACCCGCAAACCCGCAAACCCGCAAACCCGCAAACCCGCAAACCCGCAAACCCGCAAACCCGCAAACCCGCAAACCCGCAAACCCGCAAACCCGCAAACCCGCAAACCCGCAAACCCGCAAACCCGCAAACCCGCAAACCCGCAAACCCGCAAACCCGCAAACCCGCAAACCCGCAAACCCGCAAACCCGCAAACCCGCAAACCCGCAAACCCGCAAACCCGCAAACCCGCAAACCCGCAAACCCGCAAACCCGCAAACCCGCAAACCCGCAAACCCGCAAACCCGCAAACCCGCAAACCCGCAAACCCGCAAACCCGCAAACCCGCAAACCCGCAAACCCGCAAACCCGCAAACCCGCAAACCCGCAAACCCGCAAACCCGCAAACCCGCAAACCCGCAAACCCGCAAACCCGCAAACCCGCAAACCCGCAAACCCGCAAACCCGCAAACCCGCAAACCCGCAAACCCGCAAACCCGCAAACCCGCAAACCCGCAAACCCGCAAACCCGCAAACCCGCAAACCCGCAAACCCGCAAACCCGCAAACCCGCAAACCCGCAAACCCGCAAACCCGCAAACCCGCAAACCCGCAAACCCGCAAACCCGCAAACCCGCAAACCCGCAAACCCGCAAACCCGCAAACCCGCAAACCCGCAAACCCGCAAACCCGCAAACCCGCAAACCCGCAAACCCGCAAACCCGCAAACCCGCAAACCCGCAAACCCGCAAACCCGCAAACCCGCAAACCCGCAAACCCGCAAACCCGCAAACCCGCAAACCCGCAAACCCGCAAACCCGCAAACCCGCAAACCCGCAAACCCGCAAACCCGCAAACCCGCAAACCCGCAAACCCGCAAACCCGCAAACCCGCAAACCCGCAAACCCGCAAACCCGCAAACCCGCAAACCCGCAAACCCGCAAACCCGCAAACCCGCAAACCCGCAAACCCGCAAACCCGCAAACCCGCAAACCCGCAAACCCGCAAACCCGCAAACCCGCAAACCCGCAAACCCGCAAACCCGCAAACCCGCAAACCCGCAAACCCGCAAACCCGCAAACCCGCAAACCCGCAAACCCGCAAACCCGCAAACCCGCAAACCCGCAAACCCGCAAACCCGCAAACCCGCAAACCCGCAAACCCGCAAACCCGCAAACCCGCAAACCCGCAAACCCGCAAACCCGCAAACCCGCAAACCCGCAAACCCGCAAACCCGCAAACCCGCAAACCCGCAAACCCGCAAACCCGCAAACCCGCAAACCCGCAAACCCGCAAACCCGCAAACCCGCAAACCCGCAAACCCGCAAACCCGCAAACCCGCAAACCCGCAAACCCGCAAACCCGCAAACCCGCAAACCCGCAAACCCGCAAACCCGCAAACCCGCAAACCCGCAAACCCGCAAACCCGCAAACCCGCAAACCCGCAAACCCGCAAACCCGCAAACCCGCAAACCCGCAAACCCGCAAACCCGCAAACCCGCAAACCCGCAAACCCGCAAACCCGCAAACCCGCAAACCCGCAAACCCGCAAACCCGCAAACCCGCAAACCCGCAAACCCGCAAACCCGCAAACCCGCAAACCCGCAAACCCGCAAACCCGCAAACCCGCAAACCCGCAAACCCGCAAACCCGCAAACCCGCAAACCCGCAAACCCGCAAACCCGCAAACCCGCAAACCCGCAAACCCGCAAACCCGCAAACCCGCAAACCCGCAAACCCGCAAACCCGCAAACCCGCAAACCCGCAAACCCGCAAACCCGCAAACCCGCAAACCCGCAAACCCGCAAACCCGCAAACCCGCAAACCCGCAAACCCGCAAACCCGCAAACCCGCAAACCCGCAAACCCGCAAACCCGCAAACCCGCAAACCCGCAAACCCGCAAACCCGCAAACCCGCAAACCCGCAAACCCGCAAACCCGCAAACCCGCAAACCCGCAAACCCGCAAACCCGCAAACCCGCAAACCCGCAAACCCGCAAACCCGCAAACCCGCAAACCCGCAAACCCGCAAACCCGCAAACCCGCAAACCCGCAAACCCGCAAACCCGCAAACCCGCAAACCCGCAAACCCGCAAACCCGCAAACCCGCAAACCCGCAAACCCGCAAACCCGCAAACCCGCAAACCCGCAAACCCGCAAACCCGCAAACCCGCAAACCCGCAAACCCGCAAACCCGCAAACCCGCAAACCCGCAAACCCGCAAACCCGCAAACCCGCAAACCCGCAAACCCGCAAACCCGCAAACCCGCAAACCCGCAAACCCGCAAACCCGCAAACCCGCAAACCCGCAAACCCGCAAACCCGCAAACCCGCAAACCCGCAAACCCGCAAACCCGCAAACCCGCAAACCCGCAAACCCGCAAACCCGCAAACCCGCAAACCCGCAAACCCGCAAACCCGCAAACCCGCAAACCCGCAAACCCGCAAACCCGCAAACCCGCAAACCCGCAAACCCGCAAACCCGCAAACCCGCAAACCCGCAAACCCGCAAACCCGCAAACCCGCAAACCCGCAAACCCGCAAACCCGCAAACCCGCAAACCCGCAAACCCGCAAACCCGCAAACCCGCAAACCCGCAAACCCGCAAACCCGCAAACCCGCAAACCCGCAAACCCGCAAACCCGCAAACCCGCAAACCCGCAAACCCGCAAACCCGCAAACCCGCAAACCCGCAAACCCGCAAACCCGCAAACCCGCAAACCCGCAAACCCGCAAACCCGCAAACCCGCAAACCCGCAAACCCGCAAACCCGCAAACCCGCAAACCCGCAAACCCGCAAACCCGCAAACCCGCAAACCCGCAAACCCGCAAACCCGCAAACCCGCAAACCCGCAAACCCGCAAACCCGCAAACCCGCAAACCCGCAAACCCGCAAACCCGCAAACCCGCAAACCCGCAAACCCGCAAACCCGCAAACCCGCAAACCCGCAAACCCGCAAACCCGCAAACCCGCAAACCCGCAAACCCGCAAACCCGCAAACCCGCAAACCCGCAAACCCGCAAACCCGCAAACCCGCAAACCCGCAAACCCGCAAACCCGCAAACCCGCAAACCCGCAAACCCGCAAACCCGCAAACCCGCAAACCCGCAAACCCGCAAACCCGCAAACCCGCAAACCCGCAAACCCGCAAACCCGCAAACCCGCAAACCCGCAAACCCGCAAACCCGCAAACCCGCAAACCCGCAAACCCGCAAACCCGCAAACCCGCAAACCCGCAAACCCGCAAACCCGCAAACCCGCAAACCCGCAAACCCGCAAACCCGCAAACCCGCAAACCCGCAAACCCGCAAACCCGCAAACCCGCAAACCCGCAAACCCGCAAACCCGCAAACCCGCAAACCCGCAAACCCGCAAACCCGCAAACCCGCAAACCCGCAAACCCGCAAACCCGCAAACCCGCAAACCCGCAAACCCGCAAACCCGCAAACCCGCAAACCCGCAAACCCGCAAACCCGCAAACCCGCAAACCCGCAAACCCGCAAACCCGCAAACCCGCAAACCCGCAAACCCGCAAACCCGCAAACCCGCAAACCCGCAAACCCGCAAACCCGCAAACCCGCAAACCCGCAAACCCGCAAACCCGCAAACCCGCAAACCCGCAAACCCGCAAACCCGCAAACCCGCAAACCCGCAAACCCGCAAACCCGCAAACCCGCAAACCCGCAAACCCGCAAACCCGCAAACCCGCAAACCCGCAAACCCGCAAACCCGCAAACCCGCAAACCCGCAAACCCGCAAACCCGCAAACCCGCAAACCCGCAAACCCGCAAACCCGCAAACCCGCAAACCCGCAAACCCGCAAACCCGCAAACCCGCAAACCCGCAAACCCGCAAACCCGCAAACCCGCAAACCCGCAAACCCGCAAACCCGCAAACCCGCAAACCCGCAAACCCGCAAACCCGCAAACCCGCAAACCCGCAAACCCGCAAACCCGCAAACCCGCAAACCCGCAAACCCGCAAACCCGCAAACCCGCAAACCCGCAAACCCGCAAACCCGCAAACCCGCAAACCCGCAAACCCGCAAACCCGCAAACCCGCAAACCCGCAAACCCGCAAACCCGCAAACCCGCAAACCCGCAAACCCGCAAACCCGCAAACCCGCAAACCCGCAAACCCGCAAACCCGCAAACCCGCAAACCCGCAAACCCGCAAACCCGCAAACCCGCAAACCCGCAAACCCGCAAACCCGCAAACCCGCAAACCCGCAAACCCGCAAACCCGCAAACCCGCAAACCCGCAAACCCGCAAACCCGCAAACCCGCAAACCCGCAAACCCGCAAACCCGCAAACCCGCAAACCCGCAAACCCGCAAACCCGCAAACCCGCAAACCCGCAAACCCGCAAACCCGCAAACCCGCAAACCCGCAAACCCGCAAACCCGCAAACCCGCAAACCCGCAAACCCGCAAACCCGCAAACCCGCAAACCCGCAAACCCGCAAACCCGCAAACCCGCAAACCCGCAAACCCGCAAACCCGCAAACCCGCAAACCCGCAAACCCGCAAACCCGCAAACCCGCAAACCCGCAAACCCGCAAACCCGCAAACCCGCAAACCCGCAAACCCGCAAACCCGCAAACCCGCAAACCCGCAAACCCGCAAACCCGCAAACCCGCAAACCCGCAAACCCGCAAACCCGCAAACCCGCAAACCCGCAAACCCGCAAACCCGCAAACCCGCAAACCCGCAAACCCGCAAACCCGCAAACCCGCAAACCCGCAAACCCGCAAACCCGCAAACCCGCAAACCCGCAAACCCGCAAACCCGCAAACCCGCAAACCCGCAAACCCGCAAACCCGCAAACCCGCAAACCCGCAAACCCGCAAACCCGCAAACCCGCAAACCCGCAAACCCGCAAACCCGCAAACCCGCAAACCCGCAAACCCGCAAACCCGCAAACCCGCAAACCCGCAAACCCGCAAACCCGCAAACCCGCAAACCCGCAAACCCGCAAACCCGCAAACCCGCAAACCCGCAAACCCGCAAACCCGCAAACCCGCAAACCCGCAAACCCGCAAACCCGCAAACCCGCAAACCCGCAAACCCGCAAACCCGCAAACCCGCAAACCCGCAAACCCGCAAACCCGCAAACCCGCAAACCCGCAAACCCGCAAACCCGCAAACCCGCAAACCCGCAAACCCGCAAACCCGCAAACCCGCAAACCCGCAAACCCGCAAACCCGCAAACCCGCAAACCCGCAAACCCGCAAACCCGCAAACCCGCAAACCCGCAAACCCGCAAACCCGCAAACCCGCAAACCCGCAAACCCGCAAACCCGCAAACCCGCAAACCCGCAAACCCGCAAACCCGCAAACCCGCAAACCCGCAAACCCGCAAACCCGCAAACCCGCAAACCCGCAAACCCGCAAACCCGCAAACCCGCAAACCCGCAAACCCGCAAACCCGCAAACCCGCAAACCCGCAAACCCGCAAACCCGCAAACCCGCAAACCCGCAAACCCGCAAACCCGCAAACCCGCAAACCCGCAAACCCGCAAACCCGCAAACCCGCAAACCCGCAAACCCGCAAACCCGCAAACCCGCAAACCCGCAAACCCGCAAACCCGCAAACCCGCAAACCCGCAAACCCGCAAACCCGCAAACCCGCAAACCCGCAAACCCGCAAACCCGCAAACCCGCAAACCCGCAAACCCGCAAACCCGCAAACCCGCAAACCCGCAAACCCGCAAACCCGCAAACCCGCAAACCCGCAAACCCGCAAACCCGCAAACCCGCAAACCCGCAAACCCGCAAACCCGCAAACCCGCAAACCCGCAAACCCGCAAACCCGCAAACCCGCAAACCCGCAAACCCGCAAACCCGCAAACCCGCAAACCCGCAAACCCGCAAACCCGCAAACCCGCAAACCCGCAAACCCGCAAACCCGCAAACCCGCAAACCCGCAAACCCGCAAACCCGCAAACCCGCAAACCCGCAAACCCGCAAACCCGCAAACCCGCAAACCCGCAAACCCGCAAACCCGCAAACCCGCAAACCCGCAAACCCGCAAACCCGCAAACCCGCAAACCCGCAAACCCGCAAACCCGCAAACCCGCAAACCCGCAAACCCGCAAACCCGCAAACCCGCAAACCCGCAAACCCGCAAACCCGCAAACCCGCAAACCCGCAAACCCGCAAACCCGCAAACCCGCAAACCCGCAAACCCGCAAACCCGCAAACCCGCAAACCCGCAAACCCGCAAACCCGCAAACCCGCAAACCCGCAAACCCGCAAACCCGCAAACCCGCAAACCCGCAAACCCGCAAACCCGCAAACCCGCAAACCCGCAAACCCGCAAACCCGCAAACCCGCAAACCCGCAAACCCGCAAACCCGCAAACCCGCAAACCCGCAAACCCGCAAACCCGCAAACCCGCAAACCCGCAAACCCGCAAACCCGCAAACCCGCAAACCCGCAAACCCGCAAACCCGCAAACCCGCAAACCCGCAAACCCGCAAACCCGCAAACCCGCAAACCCGCAAACCCGCAAACCCGCAAACCCGCAAACCCGCAAACCCGCAAACCCGCAAACCCGCAAACCCGCAAACCCGCAAACCCGCAAACCCGCAAACCCGCAAACCCGCAAACCCGCAAACCCGCAAACCCGCAAACCCGCAAACCCGCAAACCCGCAAACCCGCAAACCCGCAAACCCGCAAACCCGCAAACCCGCAAACCCGCAAACCCGCAAACCCGCAAACCCGCAAACCCGCAAACCCGCAAACCCGCAAACCCGCAAACCCGCAAACCCGCAAACCCGCAAACCCGCAAACCCGCAAACCCGCAAACCCGCAAACCCGCAAACCCGCAAACCCGCAAACCCGCAAACCCGCAAACCCGCAAACCCGCAAACCCGCAAACCCGCAAACCCGCAAACCCGCAAACCCGCAAACCCGCAAACCCGCAAACCCGCAAACCCGCAAACCCGCAAACCCGCAAACCCGCAAACCCGCAAACCCGCAAACCCGCAAACCCGCAAACCCGCAAACCCGCAAACCCGCAAACCCGCAAACCCGCAAACCCGCAAACCCGCAAACCCGCAAACCCGCAAACCCGCAAACCCGCAAACCCGCAAACCCGCAAACCCGCAAACCCGCAAACCCGCAAACCCGCAAACCCGCAAACCCGCAAACCCGCAAACCCGCAAACCCGCAAACCCGCAAACCCGCAAACCCGCAAACCCGCAAACCCGCAAACCCGCAAACCCGCAAACCCGCAAACCCGCAAACCCGCAAACCCGCAAACCCGCAAACCCGCAAACCCGCAAACCCGCAAACCCGCAAACCCGCAAACCCGCAAACCCGCAAACCCGCAAACCCGCAAACCCGCAAACCCGCAAACCCGCAAACCCGCAAACCCGCAAACCCGCAAACCCGCAAACCCGCAAACCCGCAAACCCGCAAACCCGCAAACCCGCAAACCCGCAAACCCGCAAACCCGCAAACCCGCAAACCCGCAAACCCGCAAACCCGCAAACCCGCAAACCCGCAAACCCGCAAACCCGCAAACCCGCAAACCCGCAAACCCGCAAACCCGCAAACCCGCAAACCCGCAAACCCGCAAACCCGCAAACCCGCAAACCCGCAAACCCGCAAACCCGCAAACCCGCAAACCCGCAAACCCGCAAACCCGCAAACCCGCAAACCCGCAAACCCGCAAACCCGCAAACCCGCAAACCCGCAAACCCGCAAACCCGCAAACCCGCAAACCCGCAAACCCGCAAACCCGCAAACCCGCAAACCCGCAAACCCGCAAACCCGCAAACCCGCAAACCCGCAAACCCGCAAACCCGCAAACCCGCAAACCCGCAAACCCGCAAACCCGCAAACCCGCAAACCCGCAAACCCGCAAACCCGCAAACCCGCAAACCCGCAAACCCGCAAACCCGCAAACCCGCAAACCCGCAAACCCGCAAACCCGCAAACCCGCAAACCCGCAAACCCGCAAACCCGCAAACCCGCAAACCCGCAAACCCGCAAACCCGCAAACCCGCAAACCCGCAAACCCGCAAACCCGCAAACCCGCAAACCCGCAAACCCGCAAACCCGCAAACCCGCAAACCCGCAAACCCGCAAACCCGCAAACCCGCAAACCCGCAAACCCGCAAACCCGCAAACCCGCAAACCCGCAAACCCGCAAACCCGCAAACCCGCAAACCCGCAAACCCGCAAACCCGCAAACCCGCAAACCCGCAAACCCGCAAACCCGCAAACCCGCAAACCCGCAAACCCGCAAACCCGCAAACCCGCAAACCCGCAAACCCGCAAACCCGCAAACCCGCAAACCCGCAAACCCGCAAACCCGCAAACCCGCAAACCCGCAAACCCGCAAACCCGCAAACCCGCAAACCCGCAAACCCGCAAACCCGCAAACCCGCAAACCCGCAAACCCGCAAACCCGCAAACCCGCAAACCCGCAAACCCGAAACCCGCAAACCCGCAAACCCGCAAACCCGCAAACCCGCAAACCCGCAAACCCGCAAACCCGCAAACCCGCAAACCCGCAAACCCGCAAACCCGCAAACCCGCAAACCCGCAAACCCGCAAACCCGCAAACCCGCAAACCCGCAAACCCGCAAACCCGCAAACCCGCAAACCCGCAAACCCGCAAACCCGCAAACCCGCAAACCCGCAAACCCGCAAACCCGCAAACCCGCAAACCCGCAAACCCGCAAACCCGCAAACCCGCAAACCCGCAAACCCGCAAACCCGCAAACCCGCAAACCCGCAAACCCGCAAACCCGCAAACCCGCAAACCCGCAAACCCGCAAACCCGCAAACCCGCAAACCCGCAAACCCGCAAACCCGCAAACCCGCAAACCCGCAAACCCGCAAACCCGCAAACCCGCAAACCCGCAAACCCGCAAACCCGCAAACCCGCAAACCCGCAAACCCGCAAACCCGCAAACCCGCAAACCCGCAAACCCGCAAACCCGCAAACCCGCAAACCCGCAAACCCGCAAACCCGCAAACCCGCAAACCCGCAAACCCGCAAACCCGCAAACCCGCAAACCCGCAAACCCGCAAACCCGCAAACCCGCAAACCCGCAAACCCGCAAACCCGCAAACCCGCAAACCCGCAAACCCGCAAACCCGCAAACCCGCAAACCCGCAAACCCGCAAACCCGCAAACCCGCAAACCCGCAAACCCGCAAACCCGCAAACCCGCAAACCCGCAAACCCGCAAACCCGCAAACCCGCAAACCCGCAAACCCGCAAACCCGCAAACCCGCAAACCCGCAAACCCGCAAACCCGCAAACCCGCAAACCCGCAAACCCGCAAACCCGCAAACCCGCAAACCCGCAAACCCGCAAACCCGCAAACCCGCAAACCCGCAAACCCGCAAACCCGCAAACCCGCAAACCCGCAAACCCGCAAACCCGCAAACCCGCAAACCCGCAAACCCGCAAACCCGCAAACCCGCAAACCCGCAAACCCGCAAACCCGCAAACCCGCAAACCCGCAAACCCGCAAACCCGCAAACCCGCAAACCCGCAAACCCGCAAACCCGCAAACCCGCAAACCCGCAAACCCGCAAACCCGCAAACCCGCAAACCCGCAAACCCGCAAACCCGCAAACCCGCAAACCCGCAAACCCGCAAACCCGCAAACCCGCAAACCCGCAAACCCGCAAACCCGCAAACCCGCAAACCCGCAAACCCGCAAACCCGCAAACCCGCAAACCCGCAAACCCGCAAACCCGCAAACCCGCAAACCCGCAAACCCGCAAACCCGCAAACCCGCAAACCCGCAAACCCGCAAACCCGCAAACCCGCAAACCCGCAAACCCGCAAACCCGCAAACCCGCAAACCCGCAAACCCGCAAACCCGCAAACCCGCAAACCCGCAAACCCGCAAACCCGCAAACCCGCAAACCCGCAAACCCGCAAACCCGCAAACCCGCAAACCCGCAAACCCGCAAACCCGCAAACCCGCAAACCCGCAAACCCGCAAACCCGCAAACCCGCAAACCCGCAAACCCGCAAACCCGCAAACCCGCAAACCCGCAAACCCGCAAACCCGCAAACCCGCAAACCCGCAAACCCGCAAACCCGCAAACCCGCAAACCCGCAAACCCGCAAACCCGCAAACCCGCAAACCCGCAAACCCGCAAACCCGCAAACCCGCAAACCCGCAAACCCGCAAACCCGCAAACCCGCAAACCCGCAAACCCGCAAACCCGCAAACCCGCAAACCCGCAAACCCGCAAACCCGCAAACCCGCAAACCCGCAAACCCGCAAACCCGCAAACCCGCAAACCCGCAAACCCGCAAACCCGCAAACCCGCAA